>OZ017738.1:126480149-127212649 GCA_963969285.1 Odontomyia ornata | reverse complement strand
TCACTTTATGGCATCACTATATGACGCATTGCAAAAAAATTTGCGAAAGAATTGTAACTAAATCTAAAATTCTCACTACTTATTTCCAATTTGTATTCATCTGATTGTACTCTTTTCGAGTCAGAATAAAATGATTAGAAATAACTTCAAGAGCATGTCATCAACACGATTAGAATTCACGTGATCTGAATATTTATTAACAATATTCAAGGGAAACAAACTGATATCATTTACGTACGTAACTTTGATTGTTTTTCACATCATCTTTCTCATTCCAAGTATATTATTGAAACTCAAGAAATTTATATTTGTAAATATTGATAGAATGAAATTATGAAATTTTCCATCACGATAATTTACTTCCATTTGAGAGTTTATGGGCCGTATAGCATATAAACACCTTGGGACTAATTATTGACATGAAAGTCTTGACCTAACCTAAATTACATATTTAATCATTTGCATTTGATTTAAAATGGCCTTTGTAGCTTCCCCTGTCAATTTAATATTTATCATCAGTAATTATTTTACTAATTGATTGTAATATTAAACTTGAAACATCTGGTTAATGTGAGTTGGATTTAATGCAAAGAAATTCTAACTTGACTGTATTTTGGTTTCAATTTAGATCATGAATGTAAATTGCTCGTATATGAGAATTATCGTTTTTTTTGAAGACATTAAAACGGAATCGTATGAAGAGTGAAAATGTATCAATTAATCTACTTTATGAAAGAAATTTTTTTATCATTTACAATTCAGGACAATCTCAACATTTCTTTAATTTAAATCCAAACACTCCCAACATTCTTCTGTGTTAAGTGTCCAGAATAAGCCTATTTCATTCTTTTGAAACAAAATTCAATTGAGCGAGTTCATACGTGATAGTTTGCTGCCGTACTCAAGCAGGTAATTCCAGTTTTCTTGAACAGAAAGGACGCGACGTCGAGAGAAAGAGATATCGACATCGCGTCCTTCTCGGCCAAGAAAATTAGATCTACCTGTTTGAGGACGGCAGTAAGCTGGTACGCATGAGCTTGCCTATTGTTCATAATTTTGTTTATTTGATAACTGCAAGCCAATTCTCTTTTTTCTTGAAAAGCCGTCGGGCCTTGGTTTGTCGGTTTGGCAGACATTTCCTTCCACACATCCTATAGACACTGGAGATGACTAATAAGAGTCGAAACGCGTCTGCTAAACCAATGACGCAAACCCGACAGCTTTTCGAGAAAAAAAAATCCTAATTAAAAATACTTTCTTCTTATTTTTGAAGCTACATAATCTTTTCTGGATAATTTTAAACTATCACCAAACTTTACCTGCCTCAATTGATCTTAAATTAAGTTTTGATTAGCAAGCTCCGTAATTATGGAATTACTGGCCGTTTACTCAGTTGGATCCATTCTTACCTTATAGGCCGCACTCAAGTTGTCAAATTTCAAGGACAATTATCGAAACAAATTCAGGTCCTCTCTGGGGTTCCTCAAGGAAGTCATCTGGGGCCTCTTTTGTTTAAAATTTCATATCTGATCTCGCAGCAGTTTTACATAATGTACCTCATCTTTTTTATGCAGATGACGTTAAAGTTTACCACGTCATATCAACTCTATCCAATATGATGTTTCTCTAGTCCAAGCTTAACACTCTCTCTGAATGGTGTTACAACAACTATCTCTCTTTAAACTTGGAAAAATGCCAGGTGATAAATTTTTCAAGAAAACGGAGCCTTCTTCTGTTTGACTATCACATCAACAACACAACACTTAGTAGAGTCGATAGCATTGTAGAACTTGGTGTCGTTCTAGACCAAACGCTTCGTTTTAAACTTCAGTATGATGGAGTTATATCCAGGACTAATAAGATGCCAGGATTCATCAAACGAAGAGCTAAAGATTTCAAGAATATTTGGGCTACTAAATCACTATATTTCTCATTATTACGCCCTATTCTTGAATATGCCAGCCTGATTTGGAGCCCTGCTTTTGATATTCATGCGGGCATGTTACAATCGGTCGAGAAACAATTTCTTCTTTTTGCCCTCAGATCCCTTTAGGACCCTAGAAACTTTTACAACCTACCATCATATAACTATCGGCTCCATCTGCTAAATATGGCATCACTAGATTCTAGGAGAATGGTAATGTCTGCATGTCTAGCATTCGATGTCCTCAGAGCCAATATTAAAGTTCAGTATACAACAAAAAAAAATACTCTGAATGAGCCCCTAAGAATTACAAGACTTTCACCAATGCTTACCGTTGGTCGCCATCACACTACTTATGCAGACAACGAGTCAATAAAAAGATGTTGTAAGGCATTCAACAAGTTTAGTAAATATTACTCCCCGTCTATTTCCAAAACCTCATATAAAAATAATATCCTGAAATCCTTTCATTCCTCAATATAATTGTATAATAGTACGTCAAAATTACTGTACCAAGAAAATGTATTGTCTACAAGGTTTTTTTTGTGTGATTTTATGCTATAAGGTTATGTCTTGTTTGGCAAAATGAATAAATTATATTTAAAATAAAAAAATTAAATTAGAAATTTCATTTCGATTTTGCAGCCTAATTGAAAATTCTTCCCATTACATTTGATTTTTCATGTTATTTGTAGAAACTTTTTATTCCCTGGCTAGGACCAGAAACTACTCTAGGGTTAACAAACTGGAATGTATGATTCTAATCGATAACCTTTCGCGAAACTTATTCCTCATTACAGCGTTCTGACTATTTAAGTAGTCCGTCATAAGAAGTGTTAAACAAATCAAACGGTGGAATCATTTTGTAAAAAAGTAATCGATCAAATTTAATGTAAAATAGATGAAGGGTGGTCGAACCAAAACGCACGATGTTAATTGTAAATAAAACAGAAAGTTTTCAGAGAATTATGTTAATATTTGGTCCATATTTTCAATGGCTCTGAGACATAATTGAGGTTCAATGTCATTAATGTGCAAAATTATCTCATCCTTAGGTCTTGAATTGTTCTTGGCTTATTGACGTACACTTTTTTTTTTAAATACCCCAAGAGAAAGAAGTCTGAGGGTGTCAAATCACATGATCGTGGCGGCCAATTAAGACCGCCACAACTGAGATAACACGGCCATTGTATTTCTCGTGCAAAAGAGCCATTGTTTCGTTGGCTGTGTGGCAAGTGGCACCATCCTGTTGGAACCACATATTGTCCAGGTCCATAACCTTAATTTCTGGTCACAAGAAGCCCGTTATCATCTCGCAATAGCGAACACCATTCACGGTAACTGCTTGGCCGTCCTCATTTTTGAATCGATACGGCCCGATGACGCCGCTAGCCCATAAACCGCACCAAACAGTCACTCTTTGTGGATGCATCGGCTTTTCAACAATCACTCGTGGATTTTCATTTGCCCAAATGCGGCAATTCTGCTTGACAACGAATCCGCAGAGGTAAAAGAGTGCCTCGTCGCTAAAGATAATTTTCTTTGTAAAGTCACCATTCCCTTCTGTCGGCGTATTGTCGACGCTTGGAATGATCAGTAGGCTTCAGCTCTTGAGTCAACTGAACCATGTAAGCGTGCAAATTCAAATCTTTATTCAAAATTCGCATCAGTGATGTTCGTGAGAAGTGTTGGGCAGGACGACGAGTCGAGGTTGACGGCTCTTCTGCCACACTATCGTGAACAACAGCAATGTTTTTCGCAGAACAAACTGGGCGAGCATGCACAGGTGATTTCACATTTCCTACAGACTCGCTTTTCTAAAATTTGCGCACAATTCTCCCGATTGTGGACACATTTGGTCGATTAGCTGACCAAAAAATTACGTAGTGCACGAAATTTGATCGCCCATTTACTTAAAAGGCTTCAACAACCTTAACGCACTGTTCAAACACTGAAACAAAGAAATGTCACATAAAATTAATTAAAATGAGTTTTTATAGTTGGCTTTTGACTATAAAAATATTTTAAAATGCCGAAAATATTATGAAAAGCCAGATCTGTTTTTTTTATATATATTAATGTGTCCATCTCGTGTTTTGATAATTGCAGCACAAATTCTTGGCAGCCTTTCGACCAATTTTTGCAGCGTTCAATTGCGAGGTTATCCCAACCAACCACCTTTCAGTCTATCGAACAACTGTTTTTGACTGGTCACGTGCATATTCTTCACGTGCCGGTCGGGCTCATCCTATAATAACTCGATCGAGTTAATGTCAGGGGATTGCGGCGGCCGATCCATGATTTTGAGCACACCTTTCTCTTCCTTGGAGCATATATAGTTCATGCGCAAATGGGAGGTATGCTGGGGATCATTATCTTGTTGAAATATAAATCCGTTGCCAATCAAACCAACGCCAGATGGAATGGCACTTCATGGAAGAATATTGTGATAGTGTTCCATCTATATGATTTCGCTGATTCTGACCAGTTTTCCAACACCATCGTTTTTGAAACACCTCCATCATCGAGCCTCCGCCATGTTTAACTGTTGGCGCAATACATTGCGGATTATACTGCACATCTTTATTTCGATGAAATACTGGCGCCGCCTGGATCTAAAAATCTCAAAGTTTGATTCATCGGTCCATAACACAGATTTCCACCGATCTACTGACCAACCTTTATACTTTCCAGCAAGCAATAATCTTTACCGCTCGTTTTGTGGTTGTAGAAGTGGTTTTTATGCAGCAACGGAATTGAGTTCGTCAGGGTTTCGTTAATTTGGCACAAATGTCTGGTGCTGGTTTAAACTGATGTTGCTTGCTCATCAATAAAATGTGTCGATCGTCAGCTTAAGTTGTTTTTTTTTTGGACGGCCAAAGTTTTTTCGATTACTATTTGTGTTGGTTTCAGTGAACCGCTTCAACGTAGTTTCAACTCCGCACTTTGAAACACAAACAATATTTGCAATTTCACGAATTGTTTTACTCACTTTCCTCAAAATGAGTATTTGTAAACGTTTTTCAAGTGAAATTCCTTTTTTCAGCCAATTTCAGCGCGTGTAAACAATTTCAATCGGGTTTGCGCGTGTAAAAAATAATGGGAATGAATTTGACAGTTCTAGTGCACATAGAACACAGCAGAGGGTACAAAAAACCGGTATTTTATAGACACGCACTCAAACAATCCTGAATGACTGTTTAAGTCATTAACGCCTATATTTGTATGGTTTAAATAAAATAACAGTTACTGTATTTGAAATTACAGAGCGATAATGATGCTACTTAAAAATAAGAATTTCGGTTCCTTCATAATTCCATCATTTTGACTAATAATAATTAGCTAGTTTAAAGCAAGTGTTTGTCAATAATTACAAAATAGTATATTTTTCAGTACATTTACAAGAGTTAATCATAAAATGCTGTTGAACACAATAAAAAACAATCACAAACTCAAAAAATCGATTTTTTTCGATGATGTCTTTATACTTTTTCACGATAGTGAATTTCAGTTCACTACCATTTTATTTGCAACATTTTGGCGCAATTAGATCTAGCATGGCGAGCGTCACTCTTTTGGTACTGCGCATACAACATGATGCATGTAAGCTAGTGTACAGTAGTCAAAAACCATGCATTGCTTTACTAAGAATAAGCGCTTGACTTAAATACTGATTTGATCATTTGTATTTTTCTCAAATACAGATGAGATTTGGACTCCAAATTATTCAATGCAAAGAATTGGTTGGTGGTTTTAATACAGTTGTTTTACCACTTTTATTTACTTAATACTTAATTAAAGCAACTGCAATAATCTCATGAATTGAAATAAATAATAGGTTCAGACAAATGGAGCTATATCGCCATATCCGCAATTGACACAAAAGATGGAAAAGTTTTCCTTATGCTTGAAGAGTAATCAAGCAGCATCACTTCACAAACATATCCAAACCTTGAAAATTTTCTTTATCGTGAAAAGTACATTAAAGAAAAGATATTAAACTAGAAGTGTTTGGATAAAAACAACACAGGATATATTACAAACATATGTTGATGAGGATGAAAACATGATATTTCAGGACCAATTTTTTGAGGAAACTATCCAAGAACAAATGGCTATTGGTAGTAAAAGGTGTTCAGAAGATCCTATAGTGAAAATTTTGGAAACATTAGTTAAAAGTCAACAAGACAAAGAAAAACAAAAAATTAAAAAGTTAGCTGACAAGTTTGTAATTGAAAAATTTGATGGTAAAAGTTCAAGTGCATACCAGTGGACGGAAGTATTTGAAATAGAATGTGCAAGGTTTGGTATATAGACTAACAGCCAGTGCCTGCCAGACACACGTTAAAGTATGATAGCTGAAAATTTTTTTGCGTGTTCTCACTGGTGTAGGGAACAATGTTTGGGGGTTACAAACCTTGTGTAACGGTGCCTTTGGTGGGTACCAGATAATCAAGATGTGCAGTACCTGAGCTCTCTCACGTTAAATTATAAAAGCTGAAATTTACACAGAATGTTCAAATGACCATTCTAAGTCATTCTTAAAAAGGCCAGACCTATCCGAAGGGTCTAACACTCCTCCAGACGCGGTAGAAGGTCAAATGCACTGTTTCTTTCGTTGATAGTTTAATTTCATTGTTGAAATCGACTCTACATGCAGTGTGATAGTATGTTTTTGGAGCAAACTAATTTATTAATCTCTTGTATAAATCTTTGTGTTCCTCTCGATCTTTAACGAAATCTATTATTGAGGATTTCAATGATTCTGCTTCGGATTCATGAAGGCGTTGGACTTTAGATTGATGTTTTTTTCTTTTAAGGTTGCAAAACACGCAAATTTTACAACTAATTTCAATATTTGCATCACTTTGGGTAGAAATTTCTTCTAAGGTTGAATCAAGATCACTTACATTCTCAAATGCCTCGTGAGTCATTGAAGTTGATGCCTCTTATTTTACAGATTGTAAAGGTTTTTCTGATGACCTTGGTGTAGTAGAGCTGGTATGTTGATCCGTCAATGTTGATGGTGTTGGAATCACGTCTGGATCTTCATAATATTTTTTCATCACTGCTGTAAATGTCTTATAGCACTCTCTATAGTAACCACCTTCCATCTCTCCAATTGGTAAAACCACATCTTTATATTTAAGTTTATATTTATGTCGTGATTTTAATATACTTTTACGCTTTTTCAATGTTTGTTCAAGAAATAAAATCACATTTCCACTACTCTCATGACAAAATATACAATCTGCATTTTCTCCCATGATTATAAACTTATTTCACTGCAATTAAGCACCTAAAATTTTCTTTCGAAGCACTACCTTTAACTTTCGGAGTCAAAAGTATACTGGCATCTGTTGAACCCAGTGCCGCAAAAAGACATTTAGAATTTTGACCTTGTACTACGTTTGGAGGGATTTTAGACCCTTCGAAATTGTCAAGCTGTTGAGAGTGTACTGTGGAATAGGCATTTACTCCATACCTGTATATTTCGTCATCTCTAAAACCCACTAATACTATTTTATACGCATTCACGGACACGAATGTCTTCATGTACGTGAATGCGTATAGTCCGCTGGTACTCCACCTTTTACTATGCCAAGAAATATATGAGACCCTCCAAATAGACCTAAGTGTTTGAATATTCTTGCAAAATAATTCTCAAGAAAAATATATAAAATAATATTTAAAATATTAGTCAAATTTCGTTCAATATTATTAGATTATTCTAATTTTATTTAGCTATGTCATGATTATTGAATAGTACATATCTATTTATGTATATTTTATATTATTTTAAAACTACAAAAAAATTCAAAAATACTGATGAATATTTTTTTTTCCATTTATTTCAACTTTATACCACTAATGAATATCAAGCTAAATTTAATTTATTTACTTAAATTAATAAATAAACAATCTAAATTTAATTTCTATGTACTGAATAAATAATTTTTTCCGTATTAAATTCACTTAACAGTTTTCTTATGCTCTCTCATGTAAAGTTCTAGCTAGCCTCTATTGTTTAACCCTTCGAATATGTTTGGTTGTTGAAAATTTATCGTATGATAATTTTTCAGTAATATTCACATATTAGTTTCATTCATTATAAAATTCAAACTGCAGGAATACTCTCTCTTAAATGCATTCATTTACCTGAGCAATGCACTCTCAGTGCAATTGAAGTTCTACCGCGTCTGGGGGGTGTTAGACCCTTCGGATAGGTTTGGCCTTTTTAATAATGACCTAGAATGGTTATTTGAACATTCTGTGTAAATTTCAGCTTTTATAATTTAACGTGAGAGAGATCCGGTACTGCACACCTTGATTACTTGATACCTACCGAAGGCACCGTTACACAAGGTTTGTAACCCCCAAACATTGTTCCCTACACCAGTGAGAACAAGCAAAAAAATTTTCGGCTTTTATACTTTAAAGTATGTCTGGCAGGCGCTGGCTCTCACTCTAATAGTAAAAGAAGAAGAAAAAATTGAAATCTTCAGATTATTTATTGAAAAACCATGCACTGAATGGTATTCTTCCATGATGATCAAACTAAGCTTACATTCCGAGTTTTCAAAATGGAAATCAAGTCTTTTGCAAACCTATGCTAACAAAGGTTGGACTGCTAGCAAGTATGATTTATCTTACAAGTACCAATCAGGACCTTTATTAGAATATGAGTAAAGAAAGAAAAACTTTTACTCGAAGTAAGAAAAACAATAGATGAAACCAGATTTTATAACAGACAGAATTAACAAAGACCAAATCGTAGATACAGAGAATTTGTTTAGTGAACTTGGAAAATTAGAACAATTAATTAATAAGAAGAAAATTTATCAAGAAGAAAGAAGATACTAAGCCAGAGAGAAAAAATATAGTATTTGTGAAAAATCAAAGAAGGGTGTACGCTATCATTCAGAAGATTCCTGCTGGTTTAAGACAAATTTAAATACTGAAAAATATAAAAAGTAAATAAAGCTCATCAACAATTCAGAATTGGAATGTGAATTGCAGTGTCAAGATAAAAAAAACGAATAGCCATTGATCAAAGTTAAGTTAGTACTGAATAAAAATGTTGAAATTTCTGGGATCTATGACTCTGGGTCTAATGTCTCATTAATAAATTCAAAATTGTTAAAAATAAATAAAAAGGAAGCCAGTCATTGCAACAATACTAATTTAAAAACGATTAATGGCTTTAAAAATCCATCTTCGATGTGGAAAAAAATGAACGTTTTCGTAATAGACAAGGAAAATTTCGATTATGATTTTTTAGTGGGACACGATTGTATAAGAGCTTTACCTAGTGCAAAACAAAAACTTAAAAATTATGCAGAAATTACCTACAAAAAGAAGTGAAATAGTTTGCAAGGAAACGGACAAAATAGATACAGTCTCTAAGGAGATTAAATATGATAATTTAATAAACTTCAATGAAGACATAGATGAAAAAAACTTCACAATTTGTATAAATCATCTAGACTATCAAAAATAGGCAGTGATTGATGAATTAATTTCGAAAAATAAGTGTGTTCGCAAAAGACAAATATGACAGAAGACAGGTAACGGATTATGAAGCACACATTGATCTACTAATAGAAAAATATTGCGTCAAAAGGCCATATCGTTGCACAATAGAAGGTAAGAAGGAGATTGCAGAGCAAATTGCAAAATTCTCGGAAAAGAATTTAATAGAAGAATCATACAGCACATTCGCAGCACCAGTCAAATTAGCTTATAAAAGAGATGAAAACAAAATATCAAGATCGTGCATCGATTTTCGAGATCTAAATAAAATCGTTGTGTCTCAATCACAGCCATTCCATCTTAGTGAAAACCGAATACTAAAGACAAAAGATTGCAAGTTTTTTCTCAACACTGGATCCAAACTCAGCGTTTTGGTCAATTCCTTTGCGTATCACAGATAGACACAAAACTGCATTTGTAACACTATCAATGAATCTGCTTGCCACTTGGTTTAAAAACCTCCCCAGCTATATTCCAAAGAATAATGGGTAATATAAAACGGAAACACAAGCTTGGAGATTTCGCAGTATATTTCATCGATGATATTTTACTTTTCTCTGAAAATTTCTCGAATCATATCAGACATATGGAAAAACTCTTTCAAGCAATTAATAGCGAAGGCTTGAAACTAAAGTTCCCTAAATGCACATTTGCAGCAGATACAGTTAAATACTTGGGTCACATAATACAGAATAATTTAGTCAGACCACTGAAAGATAACTTAATATCAATAAGAAATTTCCCGACTCCAAAAACTCGAAATAATGTGAGGCAATTCCTGGGAAAAATAAACTTTTATCATATGTATGTGCCAAAAATAGCCATAAAATTGGAACCATTGCATAACCTTTTGAGGAAAGGACAAAATTTTGACTAGACTGATGAATGTCAGCAGTTGTTTAATGAAATGAAACAAATATAATGTTCTCAACCAATATTAACAATCTTTGACCCAAACCTACCTATTCATATGCACACAGAAGCTAGTATACTAGGAGTAGGAGCAGTACTAAAACAGCACACAGTCTTGTGGAAGCCGTGCATCGTTGTGGACATTCGAAAGTCGAAGTTGTCAATTAGTGAGTGAGTGAATAGAGGCAGCTATTATATAGTCAGTTAGTCAATGAAAAGTGAAAAGCGCGAGCAGGAGGGAAGATTCTTAACTATCAGAAAAAGAACAAGCTGGCAAAAGGCACGGATTCTTCAGGGTGAGTGATTTTTGCTTTCCTTGGTTGCGAGAGCGTGTTGTTTTGATTATTGTTGTTGATTCGTATAGCAATTGTGTAAATAATTGGATAAATTTCTTAGTATTTGCGTTTGGTTTGGGCGGGTTGTGGATATGACAGACATACCCACAATGGACAAAGATCATCAGATCGCTCTGCTGATAGGACAATTGCAAACTTCGCAAGCTGTGCAGGCACAGCTTGACGAAGTTATAGAGCAGTTGAGGCAGGCTCAACAGCAATTGATTGAGGTTAACTCGGAGTTGGCAGAACAACGCCGAGTCAACAAAGAGCTCATGGAGCAATTGAGGGATTTGGCGCTGGCTAAATCAAAAAAAACCAAAAATAAAAACGAAAAGAGAAAAAAGGAGTCTTCATCTTCCTCATCAGAAGGCCCGCCGCCCTCTCCTCCTTCTTCAGAAGAAGAAGCGATGGAAGAGGAAGCAATCCAAGAAGAAGAAGAAAACGAGTCGATGCAGGAAGACTCTGCTGAGGAGGATGAGGAATTTCCTGCTCTGCCACCGCCGGGTCCCTCAATGGCTCTACCAGAGCTGGCCATCCCACCAAAAAAGAAAACCACTCCTACAGCGCTCAGCACATCCAAATCCCCAGACGACGACAAGAAACGGACAACGGTACCTGTCATTCTCCGAGAGCCTGAAAAGTGGACTCAGGTCCTAAAGGACATGAAAGACCTCGGAATAAAACACGAATCCGCCAAAATGGTCTACTTGGGGATCCAGATAATTCCAGAAACACCACAAGACCACAGAAAAGTTACAAGATACTTGACAGAAATGACTATACAATACCATACGTATATCCTTCCTGAAGAGAGGAATCTAAATGTCGAAATCAGGGGTCTGTATGGAATGTCGATTGACGACATCAAAGAAGATCTGGAGAGCCAAGGATTTCACCCCATTGAAATCCACTATATAAAGTTACGAGATGGGCCATCCAGGTTGGTGAATGTCCTCCTTCCCAAAACCGAGACTGACATATATAATATAAGGGCAATATGCCACCTTATATGCACTGTTGAAGCGCAACGCCCCCGTACAGGACAAGTTATGTGCCACAACTGTCAGCAGTTTGGACACTCCTCCAGAAATTGTCACGCACAGGCCCATTGTATTAAATGCGATGGGCTCCACCATTTTTTCCAAATGCGTTAAGAAAGCAGAGGAAAAGCCAAAATGCGTGAACTGTGGTGGAGAACATCCAGCCAACTATGGTGGATGTCCTCGAAACCCAGTGAATGTCAGGAAATCGTTCGTACAAGTTGCAGCTACAAATAACAACAAAACTACCACAACATCTACACAACCACAAAATAAAAACACAGAAAATCAAAAACAAGCAAACACTCGACTTAACACAAATAACAACATGGACACACTTTTTGCCACCATGCAAACACAATTCCAAACCATGATGCAAGACATGATGGCAAAAATGATTCAGGGAATGCTTGCATCACATAACAGTTTCAACGGCACACTGACAAACAAACAATAATGAGCTTTATGGATCATTTAACCATTCTCACATGGAATGCAAATTCCCTGCTTCATAAGACTGGTGAGTTGACTCAACTTATATTTGATTATAAGTTTGACATCATTCTCATCCAGGAAACCTTTTTGAAGCCTGGAAATCGCCTATGCTTCCCTAACTATTTTCTGTACAGAAATGACAGAACAACAGGCAGAGGAGGCGGAACGGCCATTCTTGTGAGAAGGAATGTGAACCATAATCGCGTATTGACACCTACGTTACAAACACTAAAGCTACTGCAATTCAAGTGCAGACGGATTCTTTTGAATTCATGGTAGTCTCGGTATACAGCCGCCCTCAGGCAGCTACGCTCATTGAAGATATTAAAAAACTTCTGGACTTTCAGGGTCCCATACTCCTTGCCGGAGTCTTCAATGCCTATCACCGAAGCTGGGGAGCTGTGAGAAGCAATCGTGCTGGGACTGAGTTAAACCGATTCATCACAGATAATCCACTAAGCCTGCATATCCCCAACGAACCAACACATTACGGCTGCCGAAATAGTTATCCTCTCGATATTGGTATATCACGTACCTTTGAACACGATGTACGCATCGAAGTCCTCGACGAACTTTCATCCGATCACAAACCGGTGCTTTTCTTAAAAGGAGGAATATACATAGATGAATCCCTACAAGTAAAGAAGAAAACTGATCGGCAAGCTTTCCAAGTCACACTGGCTAAAGAAACCATTATTCAATCACCTGAAACAGCCAGCGACACAGAGAAAATGATAGAAAAAATCACAGACAAAATAATACAGGTAAAAGAGGACAACACAGTCACAACTCTGACAAGGGTGACAAACCCCTATGAACTCCCTAACGACATCAAAAATTTAATAAGGGGGAGGAATCAAGTTCGGAGAACGGCTAGAAACACAGGTGATCCTAGATTACGCCAGGAAGCAAATCAAATTACGAACAAAATTCGTGATCGGATATCGAAATTCCGCAATGAAGAATGGGAGAGCTTCTTGCAAAGTCTGGAGCCTGGGAGCGACGCTTTCTGGAGGGTTTCCAAATACTTTTGTATTAAAAACAAACTTGTAATACCACCAATTCACGGCCCTTTCGGTATCAAATTCGACAGTTCTGGTAAGGCGGAGGCCTTCGCAGATACTCTAGAACAACAGTTCTGTGAAAATTTATCTGATGAGGAGGACCTTGACGAACACGAAGACCACGTCAATCGGTTGACCAACAGGCTCATGAGGTCAGACACTACAGACTCCGATCTAATACAAAGCACCTGTCTTCAAGAGGTTAAAGACATCATACAAGTACTGAACAGACGGAAAGCACCGGGATTTGATTTAATATCAAACACCATGTTAAAATGGCTCCCGGATAACATTCTCGATGCAACAGCAGCGATTATAAACGAAATTTTCCGCTTGCGAAAATACCCCAAAATATGGAAATCGGCAATAGTTATTGTTCTTCCAAAACCTGGCAAAAACCTCATGTTCCCACAAAACTGGCGACCTATTAGCCTATTACCCTCTCTGTCGAAAATAGTAGAGCGGGTGCTACTAAATCGACTAACTGAGGTTGTTACCGAAAAAGAAATACTTCCAGAAGAACAATTTGGCTTCAAGCCATTGCACTCCACAGAACTCCAGCTTACTAGGGTGGTCCAACACATTAGAATAGGCCTAAACCGCAGGAAATCAACGGGGTTGGTTATGTTTGACATAGCCAAAGCCTTCGATAAAGTTTGGCATGCAGGACTTATTTACAAAATGCATGAATCCCAAATGCCACTGCAGCTTATCCAAATCATTGGCTCCTTTCTAAAAGGCAGATCATTTCGTGTCAAAATTGACAACCACCTCTCAACCATGCGGTCAATTCAAGCTGGAGTCCCACAAGAATCACCCATCTCCCCCATACCATACAACATCTTTACTGCAGACCTACCTTGGCTGCCTTTGAATGTCCACAAGTCCCTATATGCTGACGATACCTGTGTTTTATACTCATCCAGACAAGCAAGAGTCATCACCACCAAACTGCAACTCTCCATAGACATACTTTTGAAGTATTTTCGCAAGTGGAAGATCAAGTTAAACTCAGACAAGACCCAGGCATTATTTATAACCAGAAAAAGACAACAACAACCGAAAACTTTGACTGTTGAAAACGAAAATATTGCCTGGTCAAGAACAGCCAAATACTTAGGACTGACATTCGACAGCAAACTCTCCTGGACCGACCACATACGCAACAAACGAGGACATTGCTACAATGTACTATCCCAACTCTTTCCACTCCTTAAGGCCAAGAAACCAAACATCAAGAACCGTCTGCTGATCTACAAACAAATAATACGACCGACGCTACTATATGGTAGTACAGCCTTCTACCAGACGACAGAGACCAACAAAAAGGCACTACAATCCATCCAAAACAAAAGTTTTCGACAAATCTTCGGAATCCCATGGTATGTTAGAAATACGGACATATACAAGGACCTTAGAATAGAACCTGTCGACATATTCGTACGTGACAAAGCACTCAAAACTGCTCGACAAAGTAGACAACCATCCTAACACTACCCTGGGAATCCTAAGACGCAAAGCACTACCAAAAGAAACTTACCCAACTATCCGCACTAACTTTAAGAAAATATAATTGACAATAATCAGAATAGCACAATCTCGTTAATCATGGTGAGCAAATAATTGCTCACAGATAGAAGGGAGCTAGGGTGCAAAATCGCACCAGCTCCAAGGAAAACGAATCCAAGGAACTAAAACAGCCACAAAAAACGATGAAGAAAACCAGTAGCATTCTTTTCGAAAAAATTGACTGAAGTAAAAAGAAGGAAGAAAGCTATCTATCTGGAATAACTGGCAATTAAAGAATATGTAAAGTATTGGCAACATCTATTAATAGGTCGGAAATTCACTGTATTTTCAGATCACAAACCACTGGAGAATATGAACATAAGATCTAGAACAGACGAAGAATTAGGAGGTCTAACATACTACTTAACACAATATGATTTCAACATTAAAGATTCGCCAGTAAGATAACACGTTGGAGCTGATTGCCTAAGCAGGAACCCGTTCCTTGGACCAAATGAAAACCTAGAGAAGCAGTTAAACGTAGTTAGTATAATAACACTAGAAGATATGGTAAAAGATCAAGTTGAAAATAAATATATACAATGCAGAAAAGACAAGTTAATGAAAAAACACAATGTTTACTATAAAAAAGTAAAGAAAAAAGAAAAAAATTATTATATCAGAGGAATTTAGCATAGATTTTATGGAAAGTGTACATACAGATCTGGGTCATATAGGAATTAAACAAATGCAGAGAATGATTAGCTCAGTGTACGAGTATACAGCAGAAATATGACTAAAAACATAAAAAAAATCGGTGGGAGTTGTACAGTATGTTTGAAGAATAAATCATGGGGACAAATTTAATGTGGGTGGATGTTCCACTTCGGTCCCGCTACAATACCTTTTCAGATATGCTCTATTGATACCATTGGAGGCTTCGGAGGTTCCAGATCAACAATGAAATATATACATCTTTTATTAGATCATTTCATCAGATATGCGTTTATTCTAACATCAAGTACTCAAAATCCGAATGATTTCATTAAATTGATAAGAAACTGTACAGAAAGTGATGACATTGAATTGATAGTATCAGACCAATACCCACGCATCAATTCTAATGAATTTAAAAGATTTTTGGATGCAAAAAATATCCCCACAATTTTTACAGCAGTGAACTCTCCTTTTTGAAATGGCTTAAACGAGAGATTTAACCAGACATTGGTCAATAAAATCAGGTGCAAGATAAACGAACATGACACAAAAATGGCATGGACAACTATAGCCACAACTGTGTACAAAAATACAATGAAACAGCGCACACTGTTGCTGGATATGCCCCGAAATACCTACTTTATGGCACAGATGTTACGATTTTGCCAAATGAGCTGAAACAAAAGAAGACTGACCATGATTTAATCCAGGCCAGAGAAAAAGTTCTAGAAAATACAATCAAATCACACAATTATAACAAGACAATTTACGATAAAAATAAAAACATACAGGCATAGACTTCAAAGTTGGTGATACTGCTTTTATAGAGAATGGAAACAAACTGGACCGGAAGAAGCTTGATGAATTGAAACTTGGACCGTACAAAATTATAGAAAAAATGTCAAACTCAATTTACAAGATAAACACTGACCATAAGAGATCAGAGTCGAACTTTTTTCACATTTCAAAGCTAACACCAGCTCCTACCTACGATTGAAGACCGTGCATGAGAAAACATTTTCATCTTATCTTCGTTACAGAAAAAGATGTAATTTTCTTTAGTTTGAATTTTGCCGCGCGTCAAACGTCATCGAAGGAGCAGTGAGATGACAAATGAAGTTTGTGAGCTATGGGAAAGATAACTTATAAGCATCTCGTGATTGTTATGAGATAACAATAATTTATAATATTAATTCCATTGTTAAGGTATTCTGATTGTGATCTAGGAGCCGACATTGTTGATAATAACATTAAATGTTGTTTCTTTTCTTACAGGTATGTAAGTTTTTGTAAAGCACTGAGTGAATACACACTTTCATTTCATGTTATATAAAAAACCAATAAATCTTTTCTTACAGAGAAACTGAATTGTGTTTAACTTACTGTGTCCTCCTAATCATGAAAATACTGGAAATTATTTTATATATATATATATATATATATATATATATATATATATATATATATATATATATATATATATATATATATATATATATATATATATATATATATATATACGAGTATATATATATATGCATATATATATATATATATATATATATATATATATATATATATATATATATATATATATATTATATTATATATATATATATATATATATATATATATATATATATATATATATATATACATATATCATCAACCGATAAAAAGTTTGGAAGCACTCCTAATACCATTAATTACTCAAAAAGTAATAAAGGAAACAATAATATTTTACCAGCACTGCTTATGTATTATATTAAAACGGTAACTAGACTATAAAATCAAGCCAAATTTTTCTTTATTAAACACAATCTTAATCTATTATTGATTTTCATCTATATGACTACCTTTGGCCTTAATAACAGCTTGGCAGATTCTAGGCATTCCCTCCAGTAATTTATTTAAATATTCACTGCCAATTTCTTTCCAAGCTTTCTGTAGATATTGCCACAACTGACTAGTGCTCTGTAGCAAACGTTCTTTGGCATTTATGTCCAACTCATTCCACAATTTTTCTATTGGCGGTAGGTCAGGTGATTGCGGGGGCCACACCATCAGTTCAAGAATTCATTACTTGTTCTTCCAAGAAGGCTTTGCATATTCTAGCTGAGTGTTTCAGGTCATTATCTTGTTGAAACACGAATGGTTCACCCACAATGCGTGTCCCTGATGGCAAAGTATGATCATACAATATCTTCAAATACTGCTCTCCTTTCATGATACTATCAATTTTTACAAGATCCCCGACAATTGCCCCAGCAAAATACCACCAGACTAAAACGTTACCGCCACGTGTTATACTGATGATACTAAGCAATCTTCAGGTACTCGTTCATGGGTCCTGCGATGGACAAATACTCATCGATTAGAGCTAAAAATTTCAAGTTTGGACTCGTCCGTCCATAGTGCACTATTCCACTGTTCCATTGTCCAATATTCATGTTGCTTTGTCCATTGTAGACGTTTTTTCTTATGTATCGCCCGTAATAATGGTTTTTTAACTACTACACGACCGCGCAGACCAGCAGATGCAAGACGATTCTTCACTGTAGAAATTGATACTTTTTCGTATCGCGGTGATATCCGGTGCTGTAAGTCAACAATTACGTTTGGAAGTTGTTGCTATAAATCTTTCCTCAGCTTAGGAACACAAAACGAAAGTAATTATTGATGTTTTTAAGAGTCCAAGTAAAACAAACAAAATATAAAAATAAACTGCCCGCTGCACAAATAATCAACCACTATTTTTAACTGAGATGACAGTTCATACCGTCAACTCACAGCAGGCTATGATTGAAAAATTGTTGCAGGGTACTCAGCAAATTAAGCAAAGTTATATTAGGTTAATGGGATTTTTATAGGTTTTTGTGATTTTTACCAATATCTTTAAATGAAGGCCGTACCAATTATTCAAAATGCAGTGGAATAATTTAAAATGACAGTATATTGAACTAAAACATAGATAAAATTAGCTATTATCGATTTGTTATGTTTTAACAAAAACTCCAGGTGCTTCCAAATTTTTTGTCAGTGGTATATATATTGGGTGTACAACTTAATAACCGGAATTTGACGCTAGATGTCCGTACTAACAAATATATATATATATATATATATATATATATATATATATATATATATATATATATATATATATATACTTTATATATTTGAAGGTACATTTGATAGCTATCGAAATCAGTCAACAAAACAATTTTTTTATTTGTGTGCATCATTATTATTTTTCACGGTGAATAACTTCGAAAATTGGAGAAAAAGACAGCATTTGCGGGAGGTTCTGCTTGGTCATTTTTTTGCAAAGAAAACTGCTGCGGAAAGTCATCGTTTGCTTGTAGAAGTTTATTGCGACGATGCTTTAGCGAAAACACAGTGTTTTGAATGGTTTCAACGCTTCAAAAGTGCCGATTTTGACATCAAGACAAAGAACGCCCAGGACCGCCAAAAACGTTTGAAGACGATGCGTGTCAAACGCAAGCCGAACTTGCCAAATCGTTGGGAGTGACTCAGCAAGCCATTTCGAAACGTTTGAAAGCCGCCGGATACATTCAGAAGCAAGGTGATTGGGTTCCCTATGAGTTGAAGCCAAAAAACGTCGAACGGCGCTTCTGTATGTCTGAAATGCTGTTTGAGCGACATAAAAAGAAATCATTTTTGCATCGGATCGTGACTGAGGATAAAAAAGTTGGGTAAACAGACCTACGCTCTTGTCAGAAGGGTTTTGTATTCAATTTTCAAAATGCAGTCACCAGATTGAATAAAGTCAAGAAGCATATCAATGACGATTTTATTGGAGAAACTATGAAATTCGAAGACCATACTATTATTAACAAAGTTGAAAGAGGTTTTTGTTATTGTTCTACTCATAAATATCTCCCTTGATAATTATTTCAGATGTCCATACGCGACGGAGGAAACACATTTTTCATGTATTTCCCCCCTGTGCCCCCACTGAAGCAAAAACTGACAGTTTAAGAACTGTTTTGAAAAGCTCCCATGAAAGCTATCATTTCATACTCATATCGGCTACGTTTGATGAATTTTTTTTCAGGGGCCACTCTCCTGTACTGTTATCATCGATTAATAGCCAATTTTTTCGAATCCTAGAGTTGTTACAAAGCCCTTTTGTTAGAAGCTCCCTCCCGCCTCCTTGACTTGTTTCACTTATGAGTATTAATTGTAGGTACTCAGCTTCAGTCATTCATTAAATTGAATCAAGTGTTCAAAGCATGCGCCTTAAACGTTGAAGTTGGGAAAAAATAACTCAAAGTTATTCAATCTTCGCATTTAAAACAGCCACTATTTGTTTCACGATTACTGATACCACTAGCTGAACTGATTCTCAAAGTTATTCATGACACCTATCATTCCTGAAATTTTCATGCAAATCCTAGCAAAACTGTAGTGTCTGAGTCAGTAAAAAGCGCATGTTGTTCCATAGCCATATGTTGCCATAGTAATACATGCAGCGCATATTGTTCCATAGTAATACAGGAAAATTCAAACCGCTATAACTTCGCTAAACATGATTCAATCTTTATGAAACTTGCAGGGTTGATCTATCTTATAAATAGTGTACTGAATTTTATTGAATTTAAGGGTACCGTCAAGATTTTATTCAAGAAAACATAACATCGATAAATCATACTATTACTAACAAAGTTGAGTGAATTGCGACTTCTCACGTATTTGTTGTTGTTGTACTCATCAAGGCCTACATTCGTGATTTTTTTCAGATTTTTCGGATCACAGGTGTCCAATCGCGAGGGGGGGGGGGGACACAAATTTTTCGTGTATTTCCCTTCCCTGTGCGCCCCTCGAAGCAAACTTTGCCAAACGAAGACCTGTTTTGAAAAGTTCTCATCAAGACCTTCCATTTGGTACCAATATCGGCTACCTTCAATGAAATTTTTTTTTCGGGGGGTCACTCCCCTACATGCGGAGACCCCCCTTAAGTACCTTATAAAATTTTTTGTAGTTGAACTTTGAAGAGATCACCACTTTACACCTATATACAAAATTTGATGCTTCTAGCTTAAGCAGTTTCCGAGAAAAACTGCTGTGACACACGGATGGACGGACGGACGGACGGACAGACAGACGGACAGACGCGATTTTAGAAGGACTTTGTAAAATTATTTTACAAAACCCTAAAAATGGATCCATTATGACAATCCAAAGCGCAATTAGTTATACGTGAAGCCCGGCCAACCAGCCAAATCAACGGCGAAGCCAAATATCCATGGTGCCAAGGTTATGCTGTGTATTTGGTGGGATCAGAAGTTGTTGAAATCGGGCCAGACAATCATAGGTGACCTGTACCGAACACAATTAATACGTTTGAAGCGTGCAATCATCGAAAAACGCCCGGAATATGCGACCAGATACGAGACTATAATTTTTCATCATGACAACGCTCGGCTGCATGTTGCAAGACCCGTGAAAAACTATTTGGAAAATAGTGGATGGGAAGTTTTGGCCCACCCGCCTTATAGACCGGACCTTGCTCCGTCTGACTTTCATTTATGTCGCTCGATGCAAAACGCCCTCACCGGAATACGCTTCACTTCAGAGCAAGGCATCCGAAATTGGATAGATTCTTTTTTGGCCGCCAAGCCGGCGCAATTTTTTTTGGGATGGAATTTATAAATTGCCTGAAAGATGGGGAAATGTTGTAGCTTCCGATTGACAATACTTTGAATAAAACATACTGGAAGATTTTTCGACAATAAAGCATCAAATTTCGCTAAAAAAATTCCGGTTATTATGTTGTACACCCGATATATATATATATATATATATATATATATATATATATATATATATATATATATATATATATATATATATATATATATATATATATATATATATATCTACTTGTATAATAATACGAAAAGATGCTAAACAATAAACATTATCTTAGTAATAATCGAATGCTACATGCAAGTATTTATAATTAAAAGCAAATACACATTTTCATTCATTTATTTTCCAAATTCTTTCAAACTTGTAAGTTAATTGATAGGTTTTGATTTTTTTGCTTTAGCATTAGATCCCCTTTTGGGACTTTGCTTGGAGATAGTTAGAGTATTTCATTATCTTGATCGAATGTATTGACACTCGGTGAGCTTCCAAGCGATTATTATCATTTCAATTGAAACTACTTTCAAGGAATTTCCAAATTAGGAAAATTTCTACCATGGATTACCAAATAATTAATTTTTTATAAATTAATTATAATAATGGGTTTTTCTTGATGCACAAGTGCAACTTCTAATTTATGTAAAATCAAAAAAGCAGCAAACCGAGTAAATGCATCAAGAGAGCGAGTACAAAATAATAAAATAATTAAAATAAAATAACAATAAAAATTAATTAAATAATTAAAAAAAGAAAACCGGTTTCGAAGTGCCTTAAAAGGGTGAACTAGATTTCATGAAAATGTAATCTGCCTAGTATAGTGGTTAGAGTACTCGCTGCGTTAACCAAACGTTCCTAGTTCGAGTCCCTTTGGTGACAGCGAGATTTGTTAGAGTGATTACTCGGACGGACTATAAGCCCTTTCAAATATGATACGTACTGGTATAAAATCAGAATCTTTTGCAGCTGGGTGCATGGACATACAGCCAAAGCATGGTACTGATCATATCATCTTCTCCATGGCCCACATATTCGGTCAAGATAATGGAATACTTTAACTATCTCTAAGCGAAGGCCCAAAACTGGCTGTAGTGCTCAAGTAAAAAAAAATTCATGGAAGCGGTGCCAAATCAATTTCTCCATTTCATTGTAAAAATAAACAAAAATTTAGCGAACACTAATGTATCAGGGAAAAACTGATATAGCCCAGCTTCCGTAAAATGTAATCCGCAGATTTTAGGGTACTTTGGAGTCGGTTACCCTTTTTCTCAAAAAGTTATTTCTTTTATTTCACACCTTCCAGTGGTAATTTTTTTCATTTGAAAGCTATTGAAATACAGTTTCTTGATGAGATTGTATCATGATCATCTTCATTACCTATGAAAGAACAAGTCAAGTAGGTAGGAGAGCACACCTATCAGAAGGGCTTTATCACCATTCTATGGTTCAACATGATTTTTCTGAGGACATGAAGTGACCACTTAAGTAATATATCTAGTGAATATATTTGTAACTAGTTGATCAAATGTGCCCGACAGACAGATCATCCTTTCAAAAGCATTTAACAGCCGGCATTTTTCTTAAGCTGAAATAGTATTTCTGAACGCTCGGTGAATTAAGTACTTTTCAAATAGATATTTTCATTGAAGTCTAAAGAAAATCGTAGTATCTACTCAAATTTGAAATATTATCAACCACCAACACGTTTTATTGTTGTTGTAATTCCATATAATTGCAATGATAATATCTCACTTGATTGTGATTTGAATTCAATGAAATTGTGGTTGGAGCCCTGTTTTATCGAATGGTTGCCGCTGGACCGATTGGGCTGAAATTTTATATTCGGGAGCACCTCTTGATTACAAAACCGATGAGGTGAGGAAAAATGAGATTTAAGCGTTTTTAGGGTTTTGTACTGAAATACAAAACCCTATTGCAATCACGACCTGTGTCCGTCTGTCCGTCCGTCCGTCTGTATGTCACAGCACTTTTTCTCCGAAACTATAGAAGCTACAGTAATACAACTTTGTGAACAGGTCAGAAGTGGTGACTTCTTAAAAGTTCAAGGGTGGAAAAATTTTTCAAAGGGGTTTAAGAGGGTCTCCCCATATAGGGAGGTGACCCCTAAAAAAAATTTTCACCATTCGTAGTCGAGTAGGGTGTCATTGGAAAGGTCTTAATGAGATCTTTGCAAAACAAGTCTTAAAATTGCCTAATCTGTACCGAGGGATGCAGGGGAAGGGGAAATGTGCAAACTTTTCGCGTACCCCCTCGCGATTGGACACCTTTCATCCGAAAAATCTGAAACAAATCATGAATGTAGGCCTTAATGATTACAACAACAACAAATACGTGAGAAGACGAAATTCGCTCAACTTTGTTAGTTATAGTATGATTTATCGATTTCACGTTTTCTTGAATGATTTTTTTCACTTTAACTTTTTATTTCAATAAAATTCAGCACACAGATGACTATTTTTAAGATTGATCTTTTCTAAAATTTTCGTGACGATCGAATGCTATTTAACGAAGTTATAGCGATTTGAATTTTCTGTATTACTATGGAACAATATGGACTGTATTCACTGCAAACCCAAACGTTTTAAATTAAAACGCCTAGGCGTCTTAATTGAAACACTTTTAGTGTTTTAATTCAATAAATCACTTCGGGCGTTTTATTTTAAAACACTTACCGTTTTATTTAAAACACTAAGCGTTTTAATTTAAAACGCCTCAAACGTTTTATTGAAAAAACACTTCAAGTGTTTTAATTGACAAAACATCAAGGAAAACATTTTAACTAAAACGCCTTGAGTTTTAATTAAAACACAAGGCGTTTTAATTAAAATTCCAGACATTTTAATTAAAACACCAGGTGTTTTAATTAAAACGCCTAAGCGTTTTATTGAAAATGCTTTCAAGCTCACGTCAAAATACGTCTGTCAATTGACAGACACATAGTAATACGTGTTCTTTAGTAATATTTTGTGAAAATTGTGCAAAACATAATGAAGTTTCGTTTAAAGTAGATGAAGTGGTAGTTAAGCTTCAACACTGTTTGTTTATAGCAGTTAAGTGCGAGAAAAGGTATTGTGAGTATGTAAGAGTGGTAGAAAGTTTGGTTTCGAGTTCTCGTCCACATATTTACTTCTGTCTGTCAATATATGTCCTACAGCAATTCTTTGTGCAAATAGTGCAACAAATAATGAAGTTCTGTTTAAAGTAGCAGATGTGGTATTTAAATTTTGACAGTTCCTGTTTAAAGCAGTGGAGTACGAGCAAAGATGTTATGAGGATATAAATGTGATAAATTTCGTAGGTTTTTCATGAAAGGCACAATCTAAGTAACTTTCAAATTAAAACGCCTAGACGTTTTAATTTAAAACACCAGGCGTTTTAATTAAAACGGCTGGTGTTTTAATTAAAACACTAGGCGTTTTAATTAAAACACCAAGCGTTTTAAATTAAAACGTCTAGGCGTTTCAATGTAAAACGTTTTAGGTGTGTTAATTATTAAAACGCCTGAAAAGTGTTTTAAAATTGGGACGGGAATTAAAAGCCCAAAAGAGTTTTAATTTAAAACGTTTGGATTTGTAGTGTTACTATGGAAACATATGGCTATCGGACAATATGCGCTTTTTATCGACTTAGCTTTGCTAGGATTTGCATGAAAATTTCAGGAATTATAGGTATCATAAATATCTTTGAGAATCGGTTCAGCTAGTGGTATCAGTAATCGTAAAACAAAATAGTGGCTGTTTCAAATGCGAAGATTGAATAATTTTGAGTTATTTTTCCCCAACTTTAACGTTTAAGGTGCATGCTTTGAACACTTGATTCAATTTAATGAATGATTGAAGATGAGTACCTACAATTAATACTCATATGTGAAACAAGTCAAAGAGGCAGGAGAGAGCTCCTAACAAAAGGGTTTTGTAACCATTCTAGGATTCGAAAAAATTGGCCATGAATCGATGATGACAGTACAGGGGAGTGGCCCCAGAAAAAAAAATTTCATCAAACGTAGAGGATATGAAAATGAATGAAAGTTCTTTAGCGGAGCATTTCAAAACAGTTCTTAAACTGATAATTTTTGCTTCAATGGGGGCACAGAGGGGGAGTGCATGAAAAATGTGTTGCCCCCCCCCCGCAAATGGACACCTGTGATCTAAAAAATCTGAAATAATTGTCAAGGGAGATATTTATGGGTATAAAAATAACAAATACGTCAGAAGTAAAAATTTGTTCAACTTTATTAATAATAGTATGATCCTCGAATTTTACATTTTCTCCAATAAAATCGTCTTTGACATGTTTCTTGATTTTGTTCGTTGCTGGTTACTGCATTTTGTAAGTTGAGTACAAAACCCTTCTGACATGAGCGTAGGTCTGTCTACCCAACTTGTTTCAATCAAATTTAATGTATTTTAGTTTTAACATGACAGATAACAAGCATAACATTCATTCGTCAGTTTACAGCTATTAAATTCATTTCCTTAAGAAGGATGTCTCAAAGGAAAGAACGGTGTCCTACAAAATAGACTGGTGCCCTTCTAAAGTAGAATAGTTTACATCAAAAGTCTCATCACTTTATATATACTAACAAAAGTCCGATGGCGCTGAAATAGCTTAGGTGGCAAATACATCAAGGTGAGGAGACATTCGATGTTAACTTTAGAAGGGCACCCGTCTATTTTTTTTTAGAAAGACACCATTCTTTCCTTTAGAAGAACACCCTTCTGAGGAAATAAATTTGGTAGCTGTAACCTGACGACAGAATGTAGTGCATTTTATCTCCCATGTCAAAACTAAAATACATTAATTTAATTGAAAAAATGCTTAAATCCAATTTTTCCTCACTTCATCGGTTTTGTAATCAAAAAGTGCTCCAGGATATGAAATTTCAGCCCAATCGGTCTAGCTGTAACCATTCGATTAAACAGGGCTCCAACCGAAATTCTATGGTAATAAGGACCTTCTATATAAGTATGCAATTTTAAAAAGTTCAGGAGTACAGCTTCTATGTTATAGGGTAAAACTTCAAATTGACAAATCATACTATTACTAAGAAAGTTGAATGAATTTGATTTCAGAAGTATTTGTTGACCATGTAATTCTAAAGACCGAACTTCTTCTTCTTCTTAGCACTACAGCCCCTCTCGGGCATTCGATTCCTGCAAATAGCGCCTCCAACTGTCTCGGTCCATTGACCGCGTCCTCCAATTCCGAAATCTGAACAGCGATGAACTGTCTTCGTCAACCGAGTCAGACCAGCGTTTCCTCGGTTTTACCACTGGTCTCCGGTCTTCAGTTCTCCCAACTAATACCTTTTTGGGTATCTGTTGTTCGTCCATACGATTCATATGGCCAGCCCATTGCAGCTTCCGCAGTCTTATAATCGTTGAGACCTCCACCTCGTCAAAAATTTCATACAACTCGAATTCGCCATTAGTCCCCCCGTCTAGCTTCACTTTTCCACATATTTTTCCTCCTACTGAATCAAGACCATTCTTGATACCCCACTGGACAAAATTAGCATTAGCATATGGAATTTTAGAACAGAAAGAAAGAGATTACAACTCCTGACCTTTACAATTTAATGATTCTAGCCTCCATATTTTCTGAGAAATATCGCTGTGACGCACGGACAGATAGACGACAGGGCGTAAAATTAATTGGTTTTTGTAAAATTTGTTTTTAAGCCCCAAAAACATAGAGTAAAATGTAATCTCTCGACTTCATGCACAATATATAATATATCTCTCAACTTCAATGCACAATATACAACTGTTAAAATCTGTAGAGTATATAGGAATAAATTCTGTTCCGATATATTTCAATCGAAGGTATTGTTTGAAAATCGTAATATGCATCGAGCAGTTATGCCGGAAATGACCGCAAAGGACTCCTCAATCCATCTCCATTCAAAATTTACGCCCAGATATGCGTATAAAAAGCAAAAACACAAAAAAAGTTATAATCAAACAAATAACCAACTCTACTCAGTTATCAAAACAGAAAAATTACCTTGACATTCAAAGGTACACTATTATTATCTCATAAATTGTTCATCACATGGTCGTGTTTTCATTTTTTTACGAATTTGTTACAGTCAAGAGATTCCAAATCAAAGAAATATTCATAAATTTGTTCTGGACAATTTGTTCAAAGAAAAAATTAATGACAGTGTCTTGATATAGTTTCAAAGTATTTCAAACTGGGAAAATCCAGAGAATTTTAGTCTTCACACGAGATTATACATTTTAGCATTTGCAATTTTTCAAGGCACTGAATGTTATTGCTTGGCTTTATTGCTCAATATATTTAACAGAAATTAGAGCACCGCTTGATATTCGATTCCTATAAACTAGACACGATCTAATGGCATTCCATTTCGCCAACGAAACTGAAAATTATTTTCGACAGAAAAAATTTCGCCATTACATGATAATCGAGCAATGAAATGAAAATGCGTCAAAGAGTTCAAAAGCCGGGCAAAGATCAATTTCCATACAAAGACTCGTTCGCGGTTATCACAGCGATGGTCACTAAATTGAATTCATATTCAAATTCGATTTGAATGAATTTATTAGCCACGGCTTCTCCGCAGAATTACGGTCTATTCCCACTGTTCACTAAATGTACATACATCCATTAAAATCACAGCCACACACTACACTCCGGTCGAAATGCATGACGAAATTATCAATTAGGCAATTCTTGCATTATCTTTAATGAATTTATTGCCTTCACAGAGCCACTATTAATTAATTGTTCACTTCGGACAAAATGCCCAGTCGAGGTGTAGAAGGATTTACTTACGGATAAGGAGCAGGCAGATAACTTTCATCTTCGATTGGTTCTTAATGCACGCTGGTGGTGAAAGATAAACAACAACTAAGCACCCGATCAGCAATCTACCAACTTTTTATATCGATTCGAATCGATCAATAGTAAAGATTGACCAAAAGTGCACAAGATCGGCCAGCCAAAGCCAAGCCAGTCCAAACGGGAAGCAACCGGGACACTTTTCTGCTTCGCTGGAAGAATGTTCTTTGGTCCGCGTCTATGATGTACTTTTGCACTTCTCCAAACAACACTCACTAAGCAATTTGCAAAACAATAAGAGCAGGAATAAATTTAACAATAGCCGTATCGCGAGTGATATGTATCTTAGCGGTATTGTTTTATCTCCGAACAAACTCTCCTCGAGCGTATCTACTAATGGGCCGCGAAGATGCTGACCAGTGGACCGAAAACGAAATCTTCAAACGAGATTATGCAGAAATTCAAATTCAGATTGAATGCAAATCAAGCCGCTTTCATATGCTAACTGTCTACTTAAGTCCCAGTTCAGCTCGTACTGAAATATTGAGACCCTCGAGAGATACTAGTGTTTCTGTTCAATTTGTAACTCAGAGTTCCGTAAGCTTTTCGTATAAACGATCGCTGGATGATAGGAAAAGATTTTTGGGAAACGTTAAAACAGTTTGAGTTGTATCATTTACCGAAGCCTAATGCACACACGTACATATTTTGCATTATTAGATTGCTCTTGTTCTTAAGGTAGGAAATAGCTTTAAACGGCTTTGAAATTGATTATTCTGCATTAATATAATCAGTGAAACTATTAAAAAACATAATCTAAAATTTTCAGGTAGTGCCCCGCTGGGAGCATGGTATATAGAACGGAGCGGTAATTAATTTTTAAATGATTTTTAACCGATGGTTTTAAACAGAAATCATTATGAATATGAACATTGCAAAATATCATAATTTAAAATTTTCATAGTTAAAAATGTTATAAAAATAAGACAAATATGGTTTCTTATTTAAAACATTAAAAAATAATGGGAATTCAATTTAATACGAAAAGTTAGATTCCCACAGAAGAAAGTATGTCCTGAAATTAAATTTGAAGTTAGGAGCTCATCGTAAATCTAACTTCGGCCGCCGGTTATACAAAAACATATGCGCTTGACACTAAATTCTGGAAAACGAAGCCTTAATCTTTCGTATTTATTGAAGAATATAAAGAAAACATTTCAGCTGTGGTTGAATATACGAGTATGTTTAAAACGTCTTCAAAGTTCCAATAAATTATGTAGCGCTCTTTTAAGTTGGATATTTGATTATTTCTCTTACTCTATTTATTTCCCAATTTTTAAGGGTTGCTAGTTGCTTCCGCCCTTGGCTCACTTGTTATATAGACCAACATTTTAAATAAGCATTGAAAATGGTCAATCTTGAAAAAAATAGTCATAGCATGGTGCCTTATTTGAAAAATTCTCCTTTTTATCGATTTATTGCTGCTCAATCTACTGATAAAAAAAACCTTTTTTTCAAAACAAAAGCATTTGAAATGTCCCTTTCAAACTTGCAAAACGAATAAAAACAAATTGAGCTGACTGAAGTATGCTCCTTTAAGAAAGACATGGACAGACACGAATTGACTCAAGAAAAATTTCATTAACATATGCATCAAATACTCTGTTTAGTTGAAAAAAACTTTTATAAAAAAAGAAAACTGGCTTCGAAATGCCCTAAAAGGATGAAATAAATTCTATAAAAGCGGTGCGGTTTTTTTTTGGCACCGCTTACATAAAATTTATTTCATCCTTTTTAGGGCATTTCGAAATCGGTTTTCTTTTTTTTCTGAAAGTTTTTTATTTCACCCTATTTAGTGACAATCTTTTTCATTTCATACCTTTCAAAACTCAGTTTCTAGAATACATTGTACCATGTGTATTACAATATAGTTTTTTACGACCATACAAAAACAACTACGGCTGAAATCCGCAGCGTTCATAGGAATCAAATTTAGCTCTGATACATTTGATTCATTATCTCATCAACTTCTACCTTGATTTTAGGTTTCATAAAAATTCAATATAAATAGTAGCTTTGAGAAATTTTCGAACTTTACCTAGCCGCTATTTTGATATTCTGACCTGAACCTAAAGTGCTTTTTTATTGTTCAACTTTTTTCGACCTTTGAGTGGCCGTCATTTTGTTTCAAAGGATTTGACTTTGGATTTTTTATTGTGAACTTTATCACACACTTGAATGAATCTTTGTACCAGTTTTGGTACAAATTAGAGCTATACTTTGGTCTGAACAGAAATCATGGGTTTTCATCTAAAACATCTTCTACTTTGTTTTTGCTTAACCAATTTGAACGAACTGGTCGAAATAACACATTTCTGAAAATCGAATCCATATATCCTATGTATACTCACCCACACACACACCCATATATATATATATATATATATATATATATATATATATATATATATATATATATATATATATATATACATATATATATACATACATACATATTCATATATATACATATATAGGCGAGTATATAAAGGGTGGTCCAACCATAATGCACTATGTTAATTGTGAGTCACACCTTAACGTCAACTTAACACGACAATTCTTTGTTTTAGTGTTTGACAAAATTAACCATGTAGAGGTACACAGTCGAGCAGCGAGTCAAGGTTGTTGAAGCCTTTTACGAAAACGGGCGTTCAAATCAAAATGCATTTCGTGCACTTCGTGATTTTTTTGCTAAGCATAATCGACCAAATGTGTCCACAATCGGGAGAATCGTGCGCGAATTTCAGCAAATCGGGTCTGTAGGAAATGTGAAACCACCTGTGCATGGTCGCCCAATTGGTTCTTCGGAAAACTTTGCTGTTGTTCGCGATAGTGTGGCCGAAGAGCCGTCAACCTCGACTCGTCGTCGTGCCCAACAATTGATAATCTCACGAACATTACTGATGCGAATTTTGAATAAAGATTCAAATTGATACGCTTACAAGGTTCAACTGACTCAGGAGCTGAAGCCTACAGACCATTTCAAGCGTCGACAATACGCCGAATGGTTGGTTGAGCAGACAGAAGGCTTTACAAAGAAAACTTTCACCTCTGTGGGTTCGTTGTCAAGCAGAACTGCCACATTTGGGCAAATGAAAATCCAAGAGTGATTGTTGAAAAGCCGATGCATCTACAAAAAGTGACTGTTTGGTGCGGTTTATGGGCTGGCGGCGTCATCGGGCCGTACTTCTTCGAAAATGAGGACAGCCAAGCAGTTACCGTGAATGGTGTTCCCTAAAAATTAAAGTTATGACCCTGGACGATATGTGGTTCCAAGAGGATGGTGCCACTTGCCATACAGCCAACGAAACATGGCTCCTTTGCGCGAGAAATTCAATGGCCATGTTATCACACGTTGTGGCGATGTTGATTGGCCGCCACGATCATTTGGTTTGACATCATTGGACTTCTTTCTTTGGCGATATTTAAAGGAAAAAGTATACGTCAAAAAGCCAAGAACAATTCAAGAGCTGAGGGATGAGATAATTCAGCACACAAACGACGTTGAACCTCAATTATGTCTTAGAGTCATTGGAAATATGAACCATCGGATAGAAGTTTGCCACCATAGCCATGGCAAGCATTTCAGTAATATTTTATTTAACGCATAATTGTCATAGATCCTTCTATTATAATAAAAAATATTAACATAATTCTCTGAAAACTTTTTGTTTACAGTTAACATCGTGCGTTTTGGTTGGACCACCCTATATGTATATTTAAGTATATACATCTATACTTATATATATATATATATATATATATATATATATGTATATATATATATATATATATATATATATATATATATATATATATATTTACAGATATATACATATATATACATATACATATATATATATATATATATATATATATATATATATATAATATATATGTATACATATACTATATATATACGTACATATATATATATATATATATATATATATATATATATTTATTTATTTATTTATTTATATATATATATATATATATTTTCAGCCCAATCGGTCCAGCTGTAACCATTCGATAAAACAGGGCTCCAACCGAAATTTTAGAAAGTTCAGGAGTTCAGCTTCTATGTTATAGGGTAAAACTTCAAATCGACAAATCATACTATTACTAAGAAAATTGAATGAATTTGATTTCAGAAGTATTTGTTGACCATGCAATTCTAAAGACCGACCTTCTTCTTTTTCTTAGCACTACAGCACCTCTCGGGCCTTCGCATTCTGCAAACAGCGCCTCCATCTGTCTCGGTCCGTTGACCGCGTCATCCAATTCCAAAATCCGAGCAGCGAAGAACTGTCCACCAGCGTTTCCTCGGTTTCCCGACTAGCTTCCGACCTTCAGTTCTCCCAACGAATACTTTCTTGCGTATCCGTTGTTCGTCCATACGATTCCTGAGTCCAGTCCATTGCAGCTTCCGTGGTCTTATAATCGTTGAGACCTTCGGTTCATCAAAAATTTCATACAGCTCATGGTTGTATCCAATTTGCCATTGGGCCCCATCTAGTTTCGCTCCGATTATTCGCCTCAGGATCCGTCGCTCAAAGGCGTTCAATATATTTGCAGATGCTTGGGTTAGGGTCCATGTTTCACACCCATAGCATAACACAGGCCTTATCACAGATTTGTATACTTGGAGCTTTGTTCTCTGTGTATGAAGCTAGTTTTTCAAGATCGTCAATACTGAATAAAATATTTTGTTTGCGAGCTGTATTCTTCGGCGTATTTCGTCTCTTTCATTGCCCGTTTTCGTTATTTTGGCGCTTAAATACACAAATTTGCCCACATTTTCGATGCTGTATTCGCCAAGTGTGATATTTTGAGTACTTGAGGTATTTTTCCTCGACTGCGTCATGAACTTTGTTTTATTTTCATTGATTTGTAGCCCTACTAGTTCGCTGTTGAGTTTCAGGAAGAGTTCTTAGGCAGTTGTTAAAGACCATGACAAAATGTTTATGTCGTCCACATAGGCTACTACTTGGCTTGACTTGTATAGTAATGTACCTCGCGCATCGACAGGTAGTTTCCTTATGACGTACTCCAGACCAAAACTGAATAGCAATTGGGCCCTGCTTTAGTCCAATATTTGTGTCAAAGGCATCGGTGGGTTGGTTATTGATGCGGAGTTGGGAGATAATTGACGTCATTGTTATTTTGGTAAGACGAACTAATTTGGCTGGTATTCCAAAAGCATTATTTGGTACAGTAACTTAAGATCAGTACTGTCGTATGCTTGCTTGAAGTCAGTGAAAATTTGGTGTATGTCTATGTTGAACTCCCAACATTTGTTAAGTTGTTGTTGATCTGCCTGCCCTAAAACCACGTTGATACTCCCCAATAATACTGTTGGCGTATGATCCGACTTTATTTTCTAAGATTTTAGAAAATATTTTGTAGGCCGTACAAGCTAGTGATATGTCTCTATAATTTCCGCACTGTAGTTTGTCATTCTTTTCGTGGATAGGGAGTAGAATGGATTGGCTCCACTCTTTCGGCATATGTTCTTGTTGCCAAATATACTGGATGACTTCGTGAATAGCTTGATGAACATTACTGCCACCATGTTTGATGAGGTCCACTGGAATCTCATCGATGCTGGGCGCTTTATTATTCTTTTGGGATTTGATGATGGAACAAACTTCATCCAGAGTTGGTGGGGCCAATGAACGCTCTCCGCAGATATCTATAGGCGCCGATGTTCTAGAGCTGTGCGGGGGATTAAGGAGGTTCTTGAAATATGATGCCCATCTTTCCTTAATCTTGGTTTCATCAGCGATGATATTGCCGATGTCATCACGACAGAGCGTGGTTTTGGGCTGGTAACCACGTTTCAGGCTTTTCACTACTTTGTATGCTTGTCTTGTGTTGTTGCGCGCTAGGATTACATCTATACTTCTCAATTGGTGGTCATAATATTTTCTTTTCTCAATCCTAATTATCTTATTCGCTACTCGTTTGAGATTTTCATAGTGTTCTTTCTTCGTCCTGATTCTCCCACCTCCATATTCATTGTACGCCTTATTCTTTATATCCAACGCATCCTGGCACTCAGCATCGATCCAATCATTCCTTTTGCACCGGGATTGATGTCCGATCGTCTGTTCTGCCACGGCCCTGATAGTCGCTTTCACTTCCATCCAGAGCTAGTTGCTCGTCTCCGTGAAATGTTCGGCCACAAACGCCGTTTGGAGCCTTTCGATGTGAGATTTTCATAGCGGGCTGGTCTTCGCTGAATATGCCCTTGACATACGACATCGATAGGTTAATTTAATCAAGTAATGATCTGAGTTACAATTGGCTACTCGATATGTACGGACGTCAAGTATGCTCGAGGCCCATCATTTTTGGATCAGAACATGATCGATCTGGTTTTGTGTGTTGACATCCGGTGATACCCAGGTCATTTTATGAATGCGTTGATGTGGGAAGCAAGTCGAACGTATGAATAGATTTTCGCTGCATGCAAAGTCAATTAGGCGCTGGCCGTTGTCGTTTGTTTCATCGTGGAGGCTATATCCTCCAGTTATTCCCTGATGAGATATCTCATTGCCAACCTTAGCGTTGTAATCACCCAGAATTGTTTTTGTGTCGTTTGTAGACAATGAGTCGACCTGTCTTTCCTGGTGACTGTTTAATATTTCCTTTGTTTTTTCGTCTTTTCTTCGGTCGGGGCGGGAACATTTATCAGCCAGATTTTGAAGAATTTCGCTTCTGTACGGATCGCACACAACCGTTCATTGACTGCCTTAAAATCAATAACGTGCGATTTTAACTCCCTGTCCACAATGAAGGCTATTCCGAATTCTCGTTTTCCAGTAGGCTTCCCACTTTTGAATATTGTGTGCGGTCTTATGTCTTGAATCGCGTTTCCAGAACAATTCGTTTCCTGGACTGCTAATATTTTTAATTGATATTGACTTACCTATTGTAAAAGGTCCTTAACAGCGCCAGGGTATTTGAGTGATCTGACCTTCCAGGATTCAAAGCCCTAGTCCTTTTTTCGTTTACGAAGTCGTTGCCGTGTGTCGAATCCATTCCGAGGCCCATCTGCAGATTTGAAACATTTAAAGGTTTTCCTGGGATGGGGAGTTTGCCCGTCACTCAACCTCTATTCCGGCGGCATGGTTATTCTGTCAATTCCGTTATCAGCCACGTAAGATTAGCCTTCACCCTCTTACGTCTCCATACAAGAGGTGTAAGTAGGATTTAGTAGCAGAACTGTAGATGTATTTACAGTTATTAGCTTTTCTCAGCATTTAATGTCCCATTATTGGGGAACCAGTAAACTCATTGTGCGACCCCGAGAGCATTTACTACCATTTAATTGGGGGGTTTGGAATGAGGAATCATGGAAGCTATGGGCTGGGGAAACAGGAGGCTCCCTACTCCTTTCTCAAACGGGCTTGGGACCGCCTGTCGTTGAGTTTCCCCAATAACAACAACAATAACACATGATTTTGGTATTTTATGGACTTTCCATCCCATTGGACACTGCAGTTTTGATTTGATCTCTTTAAAATTTTCAGATAAGATCAATTACATAAATATTTTTAGGAATTCATGATTTGAGTGATTTTTCTTAGTTTGTAAGAAAATGCCGATAGTTGAAATTTATTATACGTAAGGTACTTCCTTCCTTCGAATTGCTTCCACTGAGGAAGGAAGGAAGTACTTTCCGAAACGCGCGTATGAGGAAATAAAACGTATAATTCACCCAAAAAAGGAAATAAAAAATTTGTTGTTTTGATATTACCCCAAGGTGAAAACGGTCCGGAAACTAAAAAGTTTTGTTACAAATTAAATGCTTGAAACAAAGATGATCATCCTTTTTGCACGCACCCTAACCACCCTCAAGTGTGCTCACGTTTCACTTTCCCACCGCATCAGCCGCCCGCCGTGAGCACAAAGCGTGGCGAAGGGCATTTACGCGTAAATGTACGCAACTTGCTTACATCGTAGTGCAAAGTGGCGCAGAGAATAACTTATATGCGTAAAGTATTGCGAGTTATAATTATCGTAAAGTTGCGAGAAAGCTGAGTAATGTATTGGTCTGCCAAATTCGAATTTGCTGCCCTATGAATATGCCGCCCGTGGTACGGGCTCCGAATTGCCACCCCCCTAGATCTAGGGCTGTTGTAAATCCGCGAACGTATTCCGACAACAGGATCAATTGGGCAAAGAGTGATAGAACTGGCTGACTGACGACCTGATACCTATTAACTTTGATAGTTAGATAATAGTATCGCAAAAAAAATCTTCAATCCGAATACTGAATCTTCATGGGGAAAACCAGGCTGCTATATTATGATCCGATATGAATTGAATTATTGACGATTTGTGAGTGGATCCTATTCTTATTTCATTAATTTTTCCTTTCCTGGGAAAACTGCAACGGTATGCATTTGTAATATGGTTTAGAATTATATGTATCTGATGAGTTTTAATTTCATGTGAGAGGCCACAAAATGATATCTTTCTATCATATTAGGTATCCTTTACTAGATTGCGAAAGAGATTATAATTGGCTTCAATTATATCGCTTGAATTTTCATGTATATGTACTCGTATGTCAATAATTTTCCAATGATTTTTGCACCACGAATATTCTTCTAAGATACGCTCAGCAAATTATTTTTGATTTGCGAGCGCTTTAAATTAGAAATTGCATTAATTACCAACCATCCTTAAATAACTTTGAAATTGAATGGAGTCTCGATAGATGAACAAATTTTATAGTTTACTTCTAATTTTAAACATTTCGCGAAATCGCAAAAAGCTGAGCTTTAACCTGAGTGTGCAATCATCCAGCGTAAGCTCAAATATTTATAATCTTTCCAAAAATAGTTATATAATGAGCACATTTTTTTTGTAATGACCATAAATGAAAATTTAAAATAAAATTAAATTCCTGTAATAAAAAACTGAAACAGAAGAAGTACCAATTATTTTAACTGAAAGCTTATATTAAAATAAAGACGATGTTGAACGGTTTCAATAATTTTAAATGAAAGTTCGTAGAGTATGAATTGCAGTCGATTTCCAGATTTACAAGCCCTGATTCAATTTCTTCCATGTTATAGCGATGACGTTCACGATCCAATTTTGAGATACAAGCTAAGAAGTTGGGTGCTCCTCGTTTGAATTGTATGAACATGTATTTTCCACTTGAATGATTTAATTTGGCTCTTGCCAGATGAGATTCAGATCCAGCAGACAGAATAATCAGGAGTATGAAAACGTTTCAGCAAAAAAAAGAAAATTGGAATTGTGCTTGCACGGTTCAACTTCCACGCGGCAGAAAATCTTCTTCTGGTGTAAAGATCAAACGGGACCGCCTAAGTTCGGATGTAAGTAGTAATGTTATTCGGATGTAACGCACTAATGTTATCAGTAGTCCGTATCACCAGAGCGTACTCGTACTATGCATCGAATTTCGAGATGAGATTAAGTCATAGTTAAGTACTTCAAGAATCTTGCTAGTGTTTGTTATCAATGAAAGAAAATGTTCTATCAGCACGTGATCGGACTTATCAGCGTTAACCGACAACGGAAATATTTGGATTTGTTCTCAAAACCGGAACAAAGTTGTCGTAGGATTTGATGATTTAATTGACTTCCTACAGAATTCTTGGAAATGCAAAAAAAATTGAAATCACCTCGAAGAACTTTGAATATAATTAAATCATGTGGGCACCTCTGAATTATGTATTTAAATTTTTTTGAATCTTGTGTACTGCATTGATTTCTTAGATATGGTACATTATAATTCAAGTATATATTAGAGATGAAAACGATGATAGAATTGGTGACTGGAAATAAACACCCAATAAGAAAAGGTGATCGGAAAAATTCCAAGGAAGAATACTTGATTATCCGTTAGAATCTTCTATTGCTTTAAGATTTTATTTTTAGTCCAACCTAGTAAAATCGTAACCATCCTTTGTTTCGCATTAATTCACATTATATACATACTTGGTAAAGAAATTTTTTTGCATTTATTTAAGGAAATTTCCATGGCGCCACGAAAGATTTAAAAAAATCTAAAACCAACTAAAAGAGCTCATTCTGATCTAGTTCATACTTTCAATTTAATTAACCATCACTTTATTTTAAATTATCGTTAAAACTCAATGAACCATATCACATTAGATCACATAACACATCATAACTTCAGCAAATTAGTTGAATTTTTATGACTTATTTCTTGCCTTGACGCAAATAAGGTTTGGAGCAGTGGAGGCAAAAAATAGATTGAATATTCTTTTGGCTTTAAAGTTGATAAAAATCAATGGAATGTGGGTTCGAAATAAAATGTATGGTTATTCTTTATATAAACTACACACCATTAAAATTTCACGGTGCAATTAATTTAATTTAAATGTTCGTATCAGTTCTAGGTCAACGACGCCGTCTTGATAGAATTATGGTTATATTCCGCTAATAACAGAGTTTGGATTTTTTCCGGTTTTTTAAATTTTATATTTTTAATTTATTTTTCAAGTAGAAAGCTTAGAAATCAGTTTTTATATTAGAAGTAACAGCAAAATAAATATTTTTGAAAAGTGTTTTTCGTAGATGAAGTTTTGTATTCAGCATATAAAACTTAGTTCATAAATTCAAAGATCTCATGCATGTAATTATAAGTCCATATGTATATTTATTATTTATGGGATTTGTCAAGCATTGTGCTCGCATACATATAATGTATAATAATAAGTAATATTGAGCGATTTTTGCAGGCATTAGGCTATTTCGGGAGTAGCTAGCAAATATATTCTCTCATCAAAGGGATGGGGAAAACCACACCGATTTAACCGAAAACCGGTGTTTTTTGTCCAAAAAACCGGTTTTATCCGGAGGGTTTCTCCACGTGTAATGATTTTTAAGTCTAAGTCCGAACGAGGAACCGACCTCTCATCGGTTCTAGACGTTAAGTCAGAGTAGTGCCAACGTATGGTACCAACCTGTCAACCAATCCGTGCACCGTAATCCATTTTTGCGGTGGCTGCTTGTCGGCCAGCTATATCGGAGAGGATTTCGGTCGCGGGTCTCCAAATGGATTACGCTCATTTACAATTTTTCAGCCACCGTTAAACGCCCGTTTCAAACGCGTCAAAAACACAATCATACGGAGAAGAACCCTACTTTACGTTACTCCGTATTTCTTCATCCATCCAGTCAAAGTATCAAACAAATCTAATTTCTATTTCGCGTTCCCGAATTTTACCGACGCGGCACCGAAAAATATACTACGCTAACTTAAATCCGAAAAAAAACTACGCTAAGGAAAAACCAAAATCAACAAAGGTACCGCGTACCGCGCGCGACGGATTTTCTTAAACCCTACCCTCGCGACGGCATACTTACCATGCACTCTATTTCCCGCTGAAAGAAGGAACCACTGGAAAGGAAAGTCTAGGGTTAAATTAGAAATTCATAGTTTCATTGTGAACAAATAAGCATAACATAAAATAATAAAGTCATAAAACCAACGCAAAACCAATGGAAATTAAGATCGCATAAAAGTATACTCTACATCCGCCTTGATAGAGGACTCTCATCAACTTCAATGGTGCTTACTTGAAATTTTTCTTAAGGGCTAAATTTTAAAGGTTTTTGTTGGAATTTGTTTCTCTAGGTTAAAAATCCATTATATCTAAAAAATGTACAATCCAATTTAAGTAACTCTAACTCTATCACGTGATTGTCTTATAATGTTTTCGTGAAATTTCAATTCGAGACTGTTTACAGATAGCAATGTTGAAATTTTGCATTAGGAGATGTGTTTCTTCTTCAAGATCTTAAATGTGCCATTTACTCATATATGAATACATGCTATTTCTTATTCAAACTGCTATTCATAATTTTCGCTTTTTTTTTTGTTTTTATAACTCTCTCTTGTTGCGATTTTGTATTTTATTTTTACAGAGGGCAAGTGTTATTTAGTTCTAATTTCTTTCGTTTTATCTTAGCATAATTACAATGTCTCTATATATATTTCATTTTATAGATATATTTCCATAGTAAGAGGAGTGTTTACATACGGTAAGAAAATACTAAATATTAAATTTAGTCAATAATAGTAGTCGGTAATAGTCAAATCTATAATAAAGGGTGTAAATAGTACTAGTAAAAAAATGACAATTTGGGTCTCATTGGAACATGACCTATTGGTATTAATAATAATAATATATCGATTGCAGGTAATTTTCATTTTTCACAATAGAATTATCCATTTGATTACAGAGAAGTAGTAGAAAAACTTGTTTCTTTTTTGTTTGTTTTTCGTTTTTCAATGCATTGATACAAAAGTGAACTTTTTTTTTTGAATATGGAAAATGATAATATACTTTACATAATCAATGGCATGGAAATGAGTTTTATTTTTCAATTTCTCTATTGTTAGATTTCATTTTGTCAATTAATTTTCTTCCTTGTTGTTTTTGTTTTGTACAAAAGTGCAATATCGAATGTTCATTTTATTACAGGGTATCAATCTGTCTATTTGTTTTGTTCGGGTGTATTTCTGTTATTCGTTTTTCTTTGTGTGAATGTGTGTTTACGTGTTTCGATGCAATTTTGTATAATTTTTGATTTTGACGAAATTAATTGATTCTGAAGTATTTTTCGTTTCTGAGTTAAACTTAAGCACATTTTATCTTACGAAGCTAATACAACCTAAAGGCATTACTTGAAAATTAGTTTAATAACGCAAACATTCATTCCATCATGATATGAAATTTTTAAACATGCGTGTAGCTGAACAGCCTTAGAAAATTTTAAGTATTTTTGATGATTAGTTTAAAAAAATTCAAGTAACGGCATTGTTTCCATGCAGTAATAAATGGCAATTGATTGGCTGTGGAAATTAATGATTATTGTATGTATTAATGATGTTTTCAATATCAATGCCTACGCACAATGGGTCTTATTTATGCTCTGGAAGGGGAAAAGGTGATCTGGCAATCGGCTCACAAGATATTAACAGGTAAGATGGAGTCAATTCTGATACTGTACAGACCAAATTTAGGATTGTCATGGCGTTAATATGGCTTCCATGATAAAGTAATTGTGACGAAGACCGAACCCTACCAATCAAACGAAAAGCTAGTTTTGTGTTTCTCTTCAGTTGTTTTCTTATTTTCTAATGAGTTCTATCTGATATTTACTTCGAAGCCCATAAGAAATTGATTAGTTCCAGCGAAATGTTTCTGTTTCAACTTTATAGTTAGGGATGGAAGGCTTTAAAGTGAATTACAACTGCTGAAACAAGCAATCCAGCTGTGTTGGCCCGCGATTCCGTCTGTGTTAGTGTTGTTTTCATTCAACGTTATACATGTTATCTATCGTTTGGGTTGGGATTATCATCTCAGCATGATACGACAAAATTCCTTTAGGTATCAGAGTTTAAGTGCCCTGCCGATGGTCATGCCCATGCTGCAGCTTGGGAGTATCTGGCTATTGTCAGTGGTTTAATGTCTTAGACTGCTAGTGTTTGAACCATAGATGTATGAGAGAATGGATACGAAATGCATCGAGAGAGTTGAAGCACTTTATGATGTAGCGTGAAGTTGGCGCATTATTAGCTGTCGATTCGAATTTCATATAAATTTGACGTGACGTCTCCCACTAATTTTCGCATCTTGAACTAAATCAATTTTCCGTGCGAGTATTCTAACTTGGACGATATAAAAGATTGAACATGACTTACCCTACGAAGGATACGTCCCTGACATGCTTCCTAGAGCTGCTTTTAGAATCCCACACACGTCACTACAATATTCATTTTTCAACACAAAAACACTCGCGATCCGTAACAAACTTTTCAGTTTGGTTAATTATCACATTTGCAACGCTTTTGCACTAGATTCAACACGGTTTATCTTAAAAAATTGTTTTGTGTACAATTTCAAATTCAACTTGATTAGACGTTCCCCATCAATGTTGAATTTTCACTAATCATATGTTGTCAATCATATGGTTGATATTTCGTAGACAATTCGGGGGTTAAGGTATAAGAAGAGTGGGATTTTTGTGAGAGCAATTAGAGAGCGACTTGAATGTGTGGATTCTCTATGGGCGTGAAAGGCAGGGGGATTTCAATTCGCATGCGAGAGGAAGGCATATATGTAGTAAAAGTACTTCACTCACGTATGGATGAAAATAAGCTCATTTCGCGTCCATTACTTTATATGTCTTTGATTTGAATATTCGGCTTCGGGGATGGAGTGCTAGCTAGATGCTCTAAGAGTTGATACCTGTGTTTAGTAATAGTAAAGCAGAGCTTCGAAATGTACGAATCGTCGCCAAAGACGATAGCGGGTGTGTGATCCGAAAGAATCTTGTCGATCGGAAAGACACGCGTTATAGTAACAAAATAATCTGTTAAAAATTTTCTGTGTCTGTGCAGTCTCGGGATCAGTAGGCTCAGCTGCTAAGCGGGTTCACAGAAAAGTTGATTTCAGTCAAAATATAAGTCGTATTGTAGTATTAACGTAAAGGTGCGTTACGTGTAAGACAAAGGCATTTGATTAGACTCACTATCATTAAGCATGTACTGTGCACGTTTTTAAGTTCTCGGGCAGCCGGTTATGTTCGGAGAGCACTCTGGCAAGATGTTCCATAATGTGCATGACTTTTGGCTGCAAAATCACGATGAGTTGACGGAAATTTACTCTTACGGATTGATTTTCAGCTTTAAGTGAAAATCACTAACGGCTTTTGCCCAGATACCTCGTGTGGCGGCACCATCACCTTATCTGCTATTACTTACCTATGCTTGATTAAGCCGAGTGAACCACAAAACGTTATTCTTCCTTACTCGCGCTCTTCACCGCAACTCCACTGTTACCTCCACACGCTGCGTCGGACTGCCTTAGGAGATGATTGGGATAGAATGTACGCAGCTTGCGACGATGACGACTGTGTTGGATGCATTTATTCAGATTTGGTTATGATTTGGATCGAACTGAACAACATACCTTGGTATCCGCGCACACACTTGTCTTTTTGTAATGCTGCCAGAACTTCAGACCCGGGTTTACACGTTCGGCTTCCTTCCTAACGACCTCTTTGCGCGAGCTCCTAACCACAACTCTGCTGCCATGTGGCTGTCAATTTTCTTTTGACATCCCACGACAAAATTGACGTGGGATGTGCAACCGTCACAAATAACCTGACATGACAAGCCACATAGCAGCAAGGTGTGTTGGTAGTGGTCACCCAGCGGCGTCACCTGATTCATTACAACCGGAATACCGGGATTAGCGCCTGCACTGCTATCAAGAGCCTTTTTTGAGTTTTGAAAAATAATTTTACAAAACCCTACTAAAATCACGTCCTGTCTGCCCGTCGGTCCGTTTGTCACAGCATTTTTTCAACAAACTAAATAAGCTAGAAACATAAGATTTTGTAAGTAGGTGTAAAATGATGCCCTCTTTAAAATTTCAGCTCAAAAAAAATTTGTAAGATGTTTGAGGAGAGTTTTGCCATATAGGGGAGTGTCCCTTGAAAAAAAATTCATTGCATGTAGGCAATATTGGTATCAAATGAAAAATCTTGGTGAGAAATTTTTAAAACAGGTCTTAAAATGATAAGTTTTCCTTTAAGGGGTGCAGGGCAAGGGAAATGAGCGAAAATTGCGTGTCTTCCCCCTTGCGATTGGACACCTTTGATTTGAAAAATCTGAAAAACAATCATAGAGGTAAGTCTTTAAGAGCACACGGATGACAAATACCTCAGAAGTTGAATTTCGATCCACTTTGTTAAAAATAGTACATTTTATAAATTTTACATTTGCGCCTATAAAATCAAAACGGGCCCCTAAAATTTTCCAAAAGTTATAATTGAAGTTTTCTGGTAGCAATTGTATGTCTCCTAAAAATTTCGCAATATCAAAGAATAAACAGCTAAGTTACAGCCGGTTGAATAGTTAACAATTAAAATAACATTAACACGTGATACTAGGGATAGACACGATTGCAACGGACCTAGGTATTACAAATATTTAGGAATTGTTATCATGACTAATTATGCGACGGGGTCAAAACACTTGAAACAAAATAGCGGCGGATTTAATTTTTCAAACTCAATTTATGGAATCTGTATATTAGTGAAGTTTTGATATGTAGAAGATATTGTTTGATTTACTAATTGCTTCACAAAACGCATCTGGCAGGATCACTCTCCTGCTACTTCAACCTGTCTTTCTATACTCTAAAGGCTATCATGCATCAAATAAAGTTGCTTAGTCAATTCAGGAGCACAGACTATTATTTTTTATGATTTTGATTTCATTTCCTTCATCTCTCGCAACTGTGAACCCCGAAAGGTGGTTGAACATAGAGCATAGGGTTGTGGGTTTTTCATGAAAAGCCGGTTTTTCGGTTTTTTATGTCTGGGCGGTTTTATTCGACACTAAAAACGTGTTTTAAGAAAAACCCGGGAAACTCACATTTCTAAAAGCTCAGATGTGAAACTCAATTTGTTGATTTGAACATCCAAATGCAATATTAACAATTTAATTTTAAAATTGGTTTTAATGCAAAAATATAATAAATTTTCAAGTTTGAGTTTGTATTTTCAAATTTCTAAATTCTTAACCATATGGAAATAATGGATGAATTTAATTAATAAATAACAGAAAATGCACCTAGAATTTCTGGTTTTGAACGCGACATGGTTATTCAACAACAGGAAGGTGGAGAAGTGTATTATGCGCCAAATGCAAAAGAAGGAAATGGCACTCCCAGCAAATCATAACAAAAACATACTTCACTGTGTATACAGGAAAACTGCTGAGGTAGAAATGAAAACTAGCAAAAAATAATGCCAAGCCAATGAAATGGAAAAGAAATGCCATCAAGCAATTAAGGAACAGTGGAAAAGCGAACAAAACAACAAGTACTGGAAAATTGATACCACCTAGACAAATGCAGCATCCGTGTAGTGACAGTTGTAATTTTAAATAATACGCGAAATTTTCGGAGAATGAACAATTGGGAATATTCGAAAAATACTGGAGTCTGGCTGATATCAACGAGCAGAGAGTGTTTGTTGCCACTTTCATGGATGAAGTGAATTATAAATATCGATGAGAAGCGGCACGATCAAAAAATAGTGCATATGATCTTTTTAAAGATGCCAGTAAATTCAGGGTCTGCAAGTCATTTTTTATTTCGACCTTGGGAGTGACTAATCGGTTCATAAGGACCGTTACAGAAAAAAGAAAAGAAGGCATATTTGAAGACATCCGGGGAAAAAACATGAAGAAAGCCTTACCAGAGTGAGTGGAAAATGATGTGAGAGCACATATTTCTTCTATACCCAGAATTGAGAGTCACTACACTAGAGCCCACTTTGAAAAAGAGTTTAATGAAGGTGGTAAATCCATCGCGCAGCTATACCGTGACTACATAGCTGATAATGAAGCTCAAAGCAAAAAAAATCGCTGGTTTTAGGACGTATAGAAACATATTTCATAATGAATTTAATTTGTACTTTTTGTCTCCTAAAAAAGATCATTGTCAGAAATGTGTTGAGTACGAAAACACTGATGCTGAAGGAAAGAAAGTATTGAAAGAAAGCTTTTTGCGACATCAGACAGAAAAGTATTAAGCAGAGAAGAAAAATTAAAAGATAAGGGGAAGCTTGCTGAGAAAAATCCATACCTTGTTGCTTGTTTCGACTTACAGGTGACACTGCCGACCCCAAGAGGAGATGTATCTACATTTTACTACCGATCAAAACTGTTGACTTACCACTTTGCTGTGTGACCTAGCAGGAAAAGGACAAAAGCCGGTTATCTGTTGTATGTGGCATGAAGGACAAGGAAAAAGTGGGCCTAATGAGGTCGGTACCTGTTTGCTTCACTATCTGAAGCTAAAGAGTGAATCTTACAATGGTAATAATTTGAAAGTTGTCTTGTATTCAGACAATTGTGCAGGACAACAAAAAAGTAAATTTTTTATTGGCAGCATACTTCTATGCTATCGCTAAGTACGCAGGTATTGAATCTATTACCCATAAGTATTTGGTAAGTGGCCACACTCAAAACGAAGGCGACAATGTCCATTCTATGATTGAAAAGAACATTAAACGATTCCTAAAGGCAGGCCCAATTTATACACCCAACGATTATGTCTGTATTGTCAAAACCGCCAAAAAACAAGGCCGGCCGTACAATGTTGTCGAAATGAGCTATGATGAATTCTTCGACTTAAAAAAAATACATTCTGAAACCAGTTTTAATTTTGAGAAAGATGCACCTGGCCAAGTTGTTAAATTTTGTGATGCAGCGGTATTCAAAGTAAAAAGACAGTATCCTGACATTATCTCGTCTGTAGTGAAGATTTTCGTTAAAAACGGTCCCCCTCCACCTCGTATCGCGTTAGCAAGCGGCGATAAAGTTCCAACTACATGAATTTTTGATCGAAGCTCAACAGTTTAGGAACCCATCGTGCTATTATTTTGCGATATTGAAGGTTTTCGTAGATAATAGACTTTGCACTACCGATACTAATGCCGAGTTCAGCCAAGATGTCTCGAACATTCATCCTACGTTCCTCCAAAATGAGTTGTTCTACGTGGCAAATGTTGTCTTGTGTGATGCTGGTTCGCGGTCGACGATCATGCGGCTCATTCTCGATGGTTTTGTGACTATCCTTGAATGCTTTACGCCATTTAGGGTTCGGCCACATTGCGATTTTTCTGCCGTAACCAGCGATTTTCAGACGCAAATACGAACACACTGCGACAAGATTTGCAAAGGAACTTCACGCATGCACAGAACTAATGTGCTCATTTGAAGGTATGTCTTTGCCAGGAACACATGCGCTAACTCATTTGCACGCTATGCAAGAAACTTCCGCGCACGTCAGCGTCAAATGTCCAAATGATGTGCGCCAGCGCGAGTATCACAAAAACTACCTGCTAAACTGGTTTTAGGAAAAATCGCAAATTCCTGCGACTGCCGACCTGGACAAAATTGTCGAAAATCGCAGTGTCCGGGCTTCCATTTAACCATGTGTAACTTGCGACAGAAGTGCGACTAAATAGTCGTAGTCTGATGCATCCCTTAAACATAGCACCCTACTTTTTTTGAAAAATCTTAAAAAATCAAGGAGGTAGGCCTTTATGAGTACAAGGGTGTTGCAACCATGGATGTTACCGCAGGTGCAGACATTAATTTTTGGCAGAGGATTCTTGAACCCAGGGTGAAATAATGAGGCCCGCTAGCGCTTAGTCATATCATATGTCTTCCAAAAAATTCTCTGCCCGTGCTGAGCCATCTCACATCAAAAACATACCACCAGTAGTAAGGAAGGGGAAGTGAGAGGTCATTTTAAGAAATGAAAAAAAAATGTAAATTTACAACAAAGTAGCCGTTTTATTTGCTTAAGTTAAACTTAATTACACAACAATTCAAAAAGAGAAGAAAACGAGATGTGAAGTTCAAATAAATTGAGTGAATAAATTAAACCCCCTTTAAATAATAAATTGAATTCAAAATAATACATCCGAATCGGAGGAAAAACCTAATAAAAAATTATATATCAAATAATTCCCAAAACAAGTTCAATGTTTTATTTTATTGGGTTCCTCGATAATTCCGGTTGTTTTTCTCATAGATGACGTGAACCCCATATTTCATGTAGTAGTGATTGTGTGGCTTATATAGTATAATTTTGTACTTTTTTAAAAGTTATACTTTAGACTATCTTCAATCAAGAACTGAGCACCATTAGTAAATAAATTGGTAAAAAAACTCAAAAATGAACAATCAATGAGAACATTATCGGCATATTTTATTTTTTAACTTCGTAAAGACCAAAAATGCGGTGTAAACTCGAAAGAAATTGTGTGAAGTTTATTGTGAGAACTTCCTTACTGAACTCCAGTATCAGCGTTGATTTGCTCGCTTTCGTTCTGGAAATTTTAATGTAGAAGGTGCACCACAAACTAGTTGTCTAAGCATTACTCATGACAACAAAATAAAGGCGTTAATCGAAACCAATCAGCATATGACAACTCGAGAGATGGCAAAAAGCTTAACAATGGAATTCCACCGTTTACTTGCACTTATAACAGCTTGGCTATATAAACAAACTGGATGTTTGGGTTCCACATGAATTAAAATAATTCCAACTCACCAAACACATTAACATATTTGACTCTGCTGAATCGTAACCTAAGCGACCCTTTCCTGAAAAGAATCATAACAAATGATAAAAAATGGATTTTTTACGATAAATTAGTCCATAATAGATCACGGACCAAGCAAGATCAGCCCTACAATCGACATTCAAAGCCAAAATTCACTAAAACAAGATTATGCTTTCTGTGTGGTGGGATCACAAGGGTATAATCTACTTTGAGCTGCTTCCAAGAAACGAAACTATTGATTCTTTTGTCATCGCCTGTCATTAACTATCGAAATTGAATGAAGAAATTAACAAAAAACGCCCTGAACTGGCCAATCCCAAAGGCATGGTGCTCTATCATGATAACGCCAGACCCAACACCTCTTTGATAACCTATCAAAAACTAATGGGGCTCAATTGAGAATTGGTGCTACATTAACCCTATAGCCCTGACTTAGCACCATGAGATAACATTTGTTTCGCTCACTTCAAAACCATTTGAATGGTAAAAGTTTCGATTCCGATAAGACTGTTAAAATGAGTTGGACCTGTGCTGCGCTCCTTAAAACCAATGCTTCGTGGAACGTGAAATTTTTCAGAAAAGGTTAGCCAACAAAGTGGACAATATATCATTGATTAATGTTTGTTGTTCATATAAATGAATTTACTTTGAAAAACATGAAAAAACGACATCAATTATCGAACAAACCAATGTATTTAAAAAGAAAAAAAAATATGCAAATTAGTCACCCTTGTTAGGCTGCAGAGAGTTCTGCAACTGGAAGTGGGAGGAAATTGATAAAATTCTATAAAATTAAATCAAATATGTTTTTTTTTCTTTTTTACCGCTCTAAAACCGAAGGGTTAACTCAACACGAAAAATTTAACGGCCGCCAACCGCGTGGCAGTACCTCGAAATCATTCGGATTCACCAAGTAATGCAGCCGGTAGTTTTCTTTAGGAAGTATGATCATTTTAGAAACACTAACTTTAAACTTCTCTTTGTTTTTTTTTCCGATAATTCAATAATAACCAATAGTCCTTAGAATTAATATATATTAATACATATATATATATATATATATATATATATATATATATATATATATATATATATATATATATATATATATATATATATATATATATATATATGGGATGCAACGAAATTTTCACCAAATTTTCAGGGAAAGGTGTATTGAGTAAATATCTCGGTTAAGTTCATGAACCAGCTATATCGGCCAGGCGAAAACAAAATGGCGGCCATTTTAGACGAAAAATCGTGATTTCTGTTCTGACACTACAGCTCCGATTTGGATGAAATTTGGTGCAAAGGTTCACTGATGTATGAGATGAATCTCGCAATAAAAAATCCAAAGTCGGTACGGCTGAAACAAAATGGCGGCCGCTCGAAGGTCGAATAACGTACAAAATTTTGTTTTTGTAGTTTTGACCAAAGCTTTCAACCGATATTAATGAAATTCGGTAGTTTGATAGAAACTATAAGTATCTAAAGAGTTATGTAAAAAAACTGGAAGTCAGGTCGCAAAAAACAAAATGGTGGCCAGTTGAGTTTCAAAATCTTCTAAAAGTCGCAATTTTGATCCGATGTATATGAAACTTGATTTTAAGATAGAAATCAATCAGTTCTAGTAACTTCAATATTCTAGTGATCATGCATGGGCAACTTTCAAAATGGCGTTGGTTTAAATATGCGACTTTTTCAGTTTTTCCAGCGGTCACAATTTCCAACGGATTTTGTTGAAACTTGAGATTATGGATCTTTGTACTAAGTTCTTGTATTATACAGAAATTTTTTTAATCAAATGAAAAATAAAAAAGTCGAAATTTTAAAACTGAATATTTTTAACTGCCATTTCACTAAAATTTGAATAATTTTGCCCTGTCTAGAGGGAAACTCTGATTTGAACGAGATTTGCCGCATTGATTGATGAGGTCCAAGCGCACAAAGATTTAAAATAATCCAAAATCAAATACAAGCATTCAAAATGGCGGCCCTCAAAGGTCAGAAGGCAAGCGCAATTCGCTATTTTAATAGCAATTGAAATAATGAATAATTTTTATGGAAACGTTTTAAATTACTTAACTTGGAAGTATTTATAAAGCAGACCATTTTTAGGATATTGTTAAAATACCCTAAATCGTGACTTGTCTGTCTGTCTGTCCGTTTGTTCGTGCGTCACAGTAAGTTTCCTTGCAAGCCACATGAGCTAGAATGAGGAAATTTTCTACGTAGGTCAAAAGTGGTGCCTCTCGGAATTTGCAGTGCAAGAAAATATTTTAAAGTGTTTAAGGGGGGCCTCCCCATACAGGGGGGTGACTTACTTTTTATTTCTGTAGCCCTCTAGCAGTCAAGTTTCTCAACAGATTCCAATGAAATTTGAAATTATAAGTTATTAAGGCAAGTTAATTTAACCTGAAAAAAATTATGCAAATCGGATGACAAATGAAAAAGTCGAAAATTTACAGCTTAATATTTTTAACAGCCGTTTTCAATAAAAATTCGAAATGGTGGCCCCTGATGGTTCAGAAAAGAATTGAAAATGTTAATAGCAACGCAAGTGCTGCTTAAACTTTTATGGAAATCTTTTGACAAGCTATCACCTTTGTATGGTAACCACTGTGAAATGTATAAACAGCAAATGTGAGAAGGACAACACCTGTATTTATATGTTTATAACAATTTATTATCTGCCGATTTCAATATGTGCTCCATAAATGTGCAACTCATTTGAATGAACAAAATATTTGCGCCTCTACAAAGGGTCTTAAATACAAACGTCGGCAGATTCTTTTCATGTCAATAAATACCCATGTGGTGTTACGAAAATTACAGTAAGATGTTTAGTAGTACGCAAGCCAAACTTTTTTCCAAAATCTTACGCTACATACAAGAAATTTACCTTTCCGGCTGGTGCTGCCAACGGGGATTTTTTTTATTTTTTTTTTTTTTTTTTTTTTTTTTTTAATTGTTTTATTTTCAACCTCAATCCTGTTGATTACGATTGTTACATTTTTGTTTCACTTCTTTCAATTCTCTCGTTTAAATTCCAAATTCCACAATTCATTCACTGACACGACAAACAAAATTTAGTTCTTTTTAAATAAAAACATATTTTTTATTAAGAATAACTCTCTCGCCTCTAAGCATGGTGGTCGCCATCACTGGTGTGTATCTAATAAGAGTGATGGCCCGATGAAAATTAGTACACACGTCGAAACCACCTTCTTCCAACATTTTTCTTCTCTAATAATTTTCCAGAAAAACATTATTAAAAAATATGCATCTCATTCATGTAACTACAAAGAATTTCATAAGTATTTTTATTAGTTTTGCCTGCACAATGCGTCGATTTTAATCCACTCCCGCCACCAATTTTTGCTATCACTTAAGTCTTCAATTTTACTTAATGTCCCAAAACCGTTTCGCCAAATCATTCCGTCAAAACTCTCTCTTCTCCGGTCAACAGTTTATCACCCGGAAACTGCCGTTATCGGCGCATCCCGTTCGAAAAACGTACAGTTGATGCTCCATGTACTTGTTTGGCTGGTGATGCTCGCATCATTCATTAGGAAAGCAAAGCCTACCATTGAATGACGCGAACAAATGCTCCAGCCTGGAAATTTAATCATTCGCAACTTTTGGGTACATAAATTTTAACCCTTGGTTTCCAATGATGAAAAATTAAGCTAGTTGAGAATAAATCTGAAACTCGCGACACTTGCTGATTATCAACTGAAATTCACTCAACTTTGTTAATAATAGTATGATTTGTGACTTCTTCTTCTTCTTCGTAGCCCTACAGCCCCTTTCGGGCCTTCGCTTAGAGATAGTTAGGGTATCTCATTATCTTGTGGAGTGCCGATACATTAGTATCGGCACTCCACAAGGTGAAATGATCATTATCACGCTTTGGCCGTGTGTCCGTCCACCCAGTTGCGATACGTTCTGATTTTAAACCAGCATGTATCATAACTAAACAGGCTTATAGTCCCTCCGAAGAACCACTCGAACTAACTCTCGTTGACGCCAATGAAACTTGAACCAGAGACCTTCGGCTTACGGGCTTATACTTTTTTAAATTGTAGTTTTGTACACTACATAAGATCCTTGCGCCCACAAAATTTCATTGAAATCGAATCATAATCAAGTGAGTCACAGCCATTTCAATTAAATGGAAATGGCGGCAGTTTTGTATTTATGCAGGAAACCCTCGATATTTCGTATATAATTCAACGATTTCTTGTATGCTGATCGGATTCATAATTCAAGTCATTGACTCATATGAGAAAAAATGTTATTAGTCCTAGGATGGTTCAAAGCTCTTCTGGTAGGAGCCTTCTCCTGCCTACTCGATGCTTTTTAACATTGTTTGAAATTTTACATGAATTTATTTGGTGTCTGCATATCATTGGTAATTTTTGATAAGTTGTCGATATCCAAGTTGAATTGAATTACCTTTTCAAATTATAAACTTACTTATTTCAGCCATCATCCTTTTTCGGTGCACATTTCTTCTTCGAAATTTCAAAACACTTAAAGTTCAAGGCCCATCTACGGTTTCACGATTAACAGCAGTCAATTTTCTTTTTTCGCTGAAATTTATTCTGAATATTCGGCCAATTCACGAAATAAATTTATGTATGAGCTTTTGTCGCGAAGATTACTTACCTATGAAATTGAATGCGCCAGGGAAAAGTGAAACTTATTTATTCAAAGTGGCGCCTATTTTGCATATCATCAATGTCACCGTAACGCATCAGGAGTAACCTATTGGTCCTGAACAAAAATACATTCTAAGAAAAAGGCAATGATATGCTTGGTGAGAAAAAACAAACTTTTATTGCGCACTTTACATATCTCATTTCAACTTCTCATGCAAATAGGCCATGCTATCACAGAATTCCACAAACTTTCTAATCGTGCGTGTAATCTAATTACACAGAAGTATCACACTATTGTCGCTAATGTGCGGGGTGGGTCGTGCGAAGCTAATGATGACTGGGAATTATGATGTTTTAGACTTGAAGCAGCAAAGCTACACCAGCCAATGTCCACTTTCCGGGCTTATCTTTGGTTTTCAGATTGAAAGTCCAAACATAAGTTGGCCCACGGGTTCGAGTCTTATAAACGGGACATTCATACATGTTGCGAAGATCCTGCTTGTCTTGCGTGATAGCCTGTAATCAGACAATATAATTCTTCTTAGAGCTGCAGTATTATTCAATTCATTTAGTAAATTAGGTAATACTAAATGATGTATTTTTTATGCAAATTAATTTCATTAGCGGGCATAAATTTGTAAGAAAGGACACGTTTATTGTATAATAAAAATTAAAAATTCTCAAACAGTTGAATTCAATGAATTCATGCATTTTAGTATTAATTTGTTTACTATGCAAATCTAAATACAAACCAGACTGTAATCTTTGTGAATTATGAGATCACAAATCTTTTGAAAAGAATTGATGTACCAGAAAACGGGAATAACCATAGTAGATATATCTATCAACGTTTGAGGCATCATTGGTGTGTGTGTAGAGTTAGAGGCTTCTCCTTGTTTCAGAGCAAATAGTGCTATAGCAGTCACAATATTTTATATGTAGAGAATATCCAAATAACTTTAAGAAGAAAGGAAAATGTATTAAAAAAATGAGAAAAAATATATAACTTTCATTGCATGTATCCCAAACCAGTTGCGCCCCTTTACTTTTGTGAGTTTTCGAACTTGGATTTTCATGAAACGTAATAAAAGCCGATCTTCTGTACACGATTCTGACGGATATATTTTAAGGAAACTCACCTCGAACGTCAAAATATACTTTAGAAACCCATTTTATGAAACAGGTATAATGTGTCTATTGCCATTCTGCAACATTGGCAAATAAAAAATGTTCAAATACAGTTTTAGACTCAATTGTAGATACTATATGGTACTGATAATAGATGCAAGTTCATCATTTAAAATACAATAAAATACGAAGGACTTTGTATCACTCTTGTGTATAAAACAATTTTTTTGATGACACCTAATGGTAGTAATCGTAAATTTCAAACAATATATTCTTATGATAAAATTGATCTACCAATGATTATAATTAGATAATCAGGCATATTAAAGAACGTCCGCAAAGAGCTGCAGTAGTATTCTGCCGCTTCAGCAAGCGGAACCAGTGTTCAACTGGATGGGCCTCGCATGAGGACGCGTGAATGCACTGGCAAGCGAACGTTTCGCATTCACGAATAAAATAGGTGATCAGAGCCAAAAGGTCGAACCGATTGGCCGGTGATTGAGGTACCAATGGCCGAAGCAACCTACCGAAAGGGATTACAAACAGACAAGGAGGACAAAGATCTTATTAATGCACGCGATACATAACTTGATTTCGTCCTTGCTGAGGACGATCATGGCCCAGAAATAAGAGTGGGGCATCCAGATGCTGGTAGTGCCCTCACGCACCACTCCAAACTGGATCGAAATCCAAAAAATGCTGCTTTGGCCCATATTGGGTATGGAAGGCCAAGCAGCCCTGCACGAGCACCTGTAACAATTGAAAACGGGAAGAGCCCATCCGATAGCTTTGGGTGGGTTCCATACCCGGACGGGGTTCAAAATAGAAAAACCGAAACTTTTCTTCTTTTATCTTTTCATTTTTATTCTTTTCTTGTTTTTGTTTTTTTTTTTTAAATTCCTTAAATATTTAAAATTAAAATTCAATAAATATTCTTTCTTTTTTAATATCAACATAACATCCCTCCCTTACAACAACATCATAAAAATTGTTTTTCTGAATCAATAAATATTTGTTTCTTTAAAATTTTTTAAATATTTTTTTGCTTATTTTAGGATGCAAAAGAGAAAATTAAAGGTGCTTACCCACTCCTTCAACGAGCGCTTATGATTGGTGGGGGAACAAGAATGCCTGAAACTTCACAATTGCTGCTGGGAATTTTTCGGTCGATACGATACATGAATTCCATTAGCATACAAATGGACATGGTTAGATGGATGTTATATCAACTTGTAACACAAAAAACGATCTCGGGACACACGGAAAATTAATAAATTTACGATTTACATTAATTTTAAGTAATTCACATTTCAGACTATCTCGGGATACACAGCAAATTAATAAATTTTCGATTTAAATGAATTTTATGTATTTCACATTTAATTCGCGTTGCTCACGAAGACCTGTCTTAAAATTTTCTCTTCCGCACAGCGTTGTCATCGATGCAATAATATGATACTCTCGCTATTTCGTGGTGCTCCGTCAAGACCTCCGACTGGGGCCCTTGGACCCGGTAGGCCCACTGAAGAGGGGTCGTGCGCCACTCGGTTTACCAGTGAGCCCCGCATGAGGTCACCAAGCGAGAACGTGACTAAGTCGGGAGGTTAATTTTAATTGCGCGGAGAACCAGATCCTACCTAATCCTGGATAAAGTTTTTAACTTAACCCCGTACCGTACCGCGCTTTGCGCTCTTACCCCACAGGTGGTACTTGGGGACACTTCCACACGGCGGTCGTTAACCACCCCAAAATCTCGCCACTGTCCCAACAACACAACAAGTAAACTCACGAACCAGACTTTACACTTTTCACTAGAGACACCTTTTTTTTCACTTATTCCAGCAAATTTATTAGCTGTCACTATACAAACATTGAAAATATTTATAAAATTTAAATAGAACATTAACTGCTTTTTACGTATCGCTACCCTTGTTTCCACGTGGTCAGGGGCGTTGAAAATTGTAGCACAAACTGCTCGTCGCCCTCCTCTCCAGCTCGTACCATTCCTTTTCTTCCTCCCTTCCTTCAACAATTCCCCTTCCCGCCAATTCTTTATGGCCGCTTGCTGAATTTTGTCACTGTTTGTTTCCTCGTCCAGTTCCTCCAAATTAATACGAGATAAGAGAGCTTTTCCTTGTACTTCGGAGTCGTTTATAGCCTTGGGGAGACATGGTCCCCTATCGCGCAACACGCTTTTCAATGTTTGTTAAGCTTCGCAACCGGCAATGTGACAATACCTCACAGCATTACCACCCTGTAGCTTTCACATCTACCATCGGGCAACTCGTTGACTACTGTCATCATTTACTTGCTTTGCTGCTGCACAACACACCTAACATTGAAATTTGTCAAAATGTGATCATTTACATAACATGTGTCAACTTGAACACATACATTGGGAGTAGAACTATACACACATTTAGACAAGATCGGATTGGTGAAAGAAATATTGTTCAAATCCACAACGAATTCCACTCAATGCACTCATTCTATACAATTGAATGATTTTAAGGGCTACTCAGCCTCGATCGTAGTTTCGCTTAACATCGTTGTGCACTGTATTTAGATTTAATGCATTAATTCGCGATACTGCACTGAGGTCACAAACAGCTTTTATGGGAAGTGCTTACCGCACACCACTGGATATATCTGTTTGAGTTTCAGCTGGATTCACATTAGCCGCTAGTAGAACATATCTTACACCACTAACCCTATTGTTATTAATCATATTATCACTACGTAGTTTTTCCACCGTCACTGTTAATTTGGATCTTTTGGTTGTTATGTACTTTTCCCAGATATCGAAGATTTATAGTCTTCACGACTTTTCCCGCCTAGTGCGAATTTGAAGAATTCGCAGGTCACCCTACGAATTCTTCCAATTTGCAATTGCTGTCGCAGGCATTGAATATAAGACTCGAGCAATAAGCCTCTGAAGAACCCGAGTGGTCCGGCCACTCTATAAATCTGTCTTATCGCTTCTTTCATTCCTTCCATAAAACTGGTTTCCTGAGTATTTTCACAGCATCTAGTGGTGTAGTAAATGCAGGGGCAGTAGTACCAGCTGCACCACATGCAACCATATGAACTAGAGGATTATATTTTCTTTCATTATTTAATATATTTTGGAAAAAACTCGTAAGTCGTAAAGTGTATTGCCTGATATGGAAGATTCATAATCAATTGTGTAGAGTATGAGCGATAAAATGCCACGAACCTTCATTCTTATAAATTCCTCTCGTGCATTCTAAAACTGAATTATATGGCGGATTGTACATTTGCAGCCTATGCTTTACCACGTCTGCTAAATTCGATATGGCATCATGTATTAGTGTCGCGGCAACTGCTGATACCATGTAATTGATTTGATTGTGCTTTGTATACTTTGCCAACGTTTCTTTTGCACTGCAGATAGAATGTTGGTACTATCTTTTTCATGGTCAAATTTAGCAATGTAGACACCTACAACCACCAAACCATCTTCAACGCTGTGCTTTTTCTTCAAATCAAATATTTCTTCAGTTTCCTCAGTCGATTTTGCCAATCCCAAATATTTCAAATTCAAATCGGAGTCCTCCATTAGTATTTGAAGCTTTTGTACGAACCATTTTATAGAGGCACTATGATTTGGCATTTCGCTTAGAATCTACTTGGTCTTATTTAATTCCAAAAAATTACGTTACCAATTCTTCTTTAGTCTGGCTGGCGTGATAAATTTTACCTTTATCTCACGGGGGTCTCGCTTGTAGGATCGCGTGTGAAAGTGTTCCGTGACAAATAGAACGTCCAAAGCTTTCTGAATCCCAATCATGCCATACAAATTAGCGCACTTTCCACTACACTCTGCTGCTGTTTCCACCAAGTGCACTTTTAATTGAATTCGCAAGAGAACTCTGATTAGCTCATTATCTTTCCGTTCGTTGTAGATGTTCCAATATAAATAGTAGGGAAAAACGCTAAGTCATGGGTCCTTTTAGATACCGTTGGGTTATGCGACTCCTTAACCAACTCACACCCAATATCACGTTCTGGGTCGATTCTTTCGGGATTTTAGAATAATACTCACGCTTGGGTTTATTCAAAGATTTTCGATCTAGTGACAGTGGTTGCAAGGGAATTTCTCTTGTCCGCGCAATTTTTGACTGAATCCCTTTTGGTCTCAAAGAGTTTCACACGACAATATTTCTTTTCGAACGGTTTCCAGGTCACACGGTTCCATTTCACTCAAGTTGACTGGCAATCTAATTCGTTCAACGTACTGAACGTAAAATCTTCTTTCCTCACAGAATCGAACGAGTAATTCATTAAAATTAGCACGTAAACCTTTCTACCTTAGCTCTTTATCGCGACTGTTCTATTTATTCCATTTTCTCTTTTTCCAACTTTTCTTCAATTTTCTTTACAATTTCTATCGAATCGTCGGTCGCCTTTTGCGATCAATCAGCCACTCACGTTGTCGCCAATTGCCAAGCTACCCCTCGTCGATGAGACCAAACTTGCACGTCTCGTTCTCGCGCTGGGACCAAAGACATATAAAGTAATGGACGCGAAATGAGCTTATTCTCATCCATACGTGAGTGAAGTACTTTTACTACATACATGCCTTCCTCTCGCATGCGAATTGAAATCCCCCTACCTTTCACGCCGTTAGAGAATCCACACACTCAAGTGGCTCTCTAGTTGCTCTCACGAAAATCCCACTCCTCTTACACCTTAACCCCCGAATCGTCAACAAAATATCAACCATATGTTAGAAAACATATGATTTGTGAAAATTCACCATTAATGGGAAACGTCTAATCAAGTTAAATTTGAAATTGTACACAAAACAATTTTTTTAAGATAAACCGTATTGAGTCTAGTGCAAAAGCGTTGCAAATGTGATAATTAATCAAACTGAAAAGTTTGTTACGTATCGCGAGTGTTTTTATGTCAAAAAATGAAAAATGTAGTGACGTGTGTGGGATTATAAAAACAGCTCTAGGAAGCATGTCAGGGACGTATTCTTCGTAGGGTAAGTCATGCTAAATTTTTTACATCGTTCAGGTTAGAATACCCGCACGGAAAATTGATTTAGTTCAAGATGCGAAAAATAGTGGGAGACGTCACGTCAAATTTATTTGAAATTCGAATCAACAGCTAATAACGCGCCAACTTCACGCTACATGATAAAGCGCTTCAATTCTCTTGATGCATTTCGTATCCATTCTCTCTGAGATCTATGGCTGGGACGGAATCAAGTCCAAGTCGATTCCAAGTAACGGTGGATTATGATACAGAGCACTATAGTTGGTGGTAGGAGGTTGAATTGGAAAATCCACCAAATGTAAGACTTGATACTCTGTTTGAAAAAGCTTAGCGTACATGGCCTGTAAATTGTTTAAGAAGCTCTATCAAGACTGCTATTAATAAGGTGATGGTATTATCTTCATATTTTGCACAAATGAAGATAACATTCATTACAAATAAAATTGCTTTTTTCTTCAACTGATGTTAAAGCCTCCTTCCACTTATTTCCGATCAATTCATTGATAGTAGTGGCATTGATAAGTGTTTGCAATTTATGCCAATAATTCTCAAAAAAGCTGCAGCCATTCACATAACAAATAAATTCGATTTCTACTGATAAAGAAAGACTTTCAGAAATGTAGGAAATAATCTCATTCAAATCAGCATTTAATTTTGTTGAAAATTTTTGGAAACCTGTATCGTTCACTAAGTAATGCTTTTAGACCTATTCTTTTTCATAATCAGGATTATTTATCATTTTGATATTTTAGAAAAGTTTACCAAAAATCACACGTAATATGATACAATATTGAACTAAACAGATCAAAGTACTGAATATTTTCTACTTCACTTAGGTCTTAACGTATTTTTCCAAGTGGTTTCTAACAAAGCGAATCGATTACGTTCAGCATCTGGGTGACATTCAGCATCCGGGTGCGTAGAGCGAGCACAAGTGAAGTGGAGTGGAGTGGAGAGAAGGAAAATGGGTTGAATTGGGAATTAGAAACAAACGAAAACATTATTATTAAGGCTTTTTTAAGTGTTACTGTTTTTCTTTATAATATAATTATTTTGCTTTTTAGTCTTTCAATTACTAGATAATGAGGGTCTCAGTTTTTACTTTCTTTTATTTACGCGCGACAGTATTCCAAGTTCTGTCTTGGAATCTGTGGGTATGGGGAAAGTAATGAATATGGGGAGGTCTCCGCCGCTAAATCTAGCTTTACGCGGAAAGCGAGAAAAAAGTTGCAACATTTTTGCGAAAAATTTCGGGGGAACATAAAAGAGGAGTTTATTCTGGACTTGCTTGCTAGTTGCAAGGTGCAACTGCAAGTGCCGGAAGTTTCCAGTGACATGGAGATGGATGAGGGTGGAAGTTCCACGGACAGTGGCGGGTATCGTAAAGCTGAAGGCTAGAAAGAGGCCAATAGGGTCTCCAACGCAGGAGCCCACATCAAAGGTATCAAAAACCCTTGAAGTGAGCTAGCGGGATTTTCCCGAGTTCAAAAAAGTGGCGAAAATAGCTCCCGGTATTTTCTTGGGAACCATACCCAAGCCAAGGTGATAAAGGGAAATCAAAGCCCCAGCAGCCAAGCGTGGCTGCTACCAAAGAAGAGAGGGTGCCTCCTAAAGTGTACTATAGGCTTGACCTGAAGACTTTCAGGGATAGCGTCAAAAGGGCATGCGCATGAAACTCTGAAAAGGAGCCAGAGTTTAACGTGGAAGTTAACAGCTCCTCACGAACTTCTCTGAGAATCATACCAGCCTTTTTAATTTTCTGAAGTGTGTGAAAGTGGCTTGCTACATCTACACTCTTCCAGGAGAGAGAAAATTGATTTCCTTCTCAAAGGCGCGCACAACTCATACGAAGAGAATGATGCTGTGGCTGAGCTGAAGGAACATCTCGGAGAAAATATCCTTTCAGCAAAAGGGTCTCCATATAACCTCTAGGAGAGAAAAAAGGACGCTTTTGCCGGATTTTAAAGTGAAGAAAGCAATGGATATAAAGTTCCTATTGTATAAGAAGATACAATGGGAACGTCTGCAGAAAAATTGCACTTCACAGTGCTTCAACTGTCAAAGATTTGGGCACGTCCCTTTTAACTGTGGACTTGAAGTTAGATGCGTGAAATGCGACATTGAATGTCCAATCTCGAAGGTCGAGAAAAAGGTGAGATCTTCTGGGTGAACTACAATGCTTAAAGACACCCTGCGAATTTCAGAGGTAATCCTAGAGCAAAATAAGTTGAAGAGAGGAGGAAGAATCTCCAAAAGAAAAAAATAGGGGTTTAATCATCGCCTCTATAAAAAATACTGTACATGAAGGGGTTTTGTGCAGATTTTTCCAATAAGAGGTGTTATTTTCATATTAAAAGAAAAATGCCATTTTTTAATATAAATGATGGAATGTTTATTTTATTATAAAGAAAAAGGTATGTCGCTAATAGTGTACAATAACATCAGGCAAATAACCACCACAACCACGCTTGCAGGACCATATCCTTTTCATGAAATTTCACATAGCTAAATTCCAAAATGGCTGCCCTATGTCCTTGATAGCCTCACGAATTCCACCTTTGACGTCCTGAATCAACGCTGAGCTGCTAACGTAGACCTTCTCTTTTAGGTGTTCTCAAATGAAGAAATCGCAAGTTGTTAAATCACAAGATCTCGGTGACCAATTGTGATCACCACTTCGAGAGATAACACGGTCCGGAAACTTTTCGCGTAAAAGATCAATGGTTTCATTGCTTGTGTGGCACGAAGCGCCGTCTTGTTGAAACTAAACGTTGTCCAAACCAACATCCAATTTTGGCCATAAAAAATCATCAATCATCCCTCGATAGCGCAATCCATTCTGTTGCTCCAGCCTCATTTTCGAAAAAGTAAGATCCAATGACTCCGCCGGACCATAAACCGCACCAAACAGTGACCCGTTGAGGATAGACAGGCTTTTCAACAATGATTCTTGGGTTTCCCAAGCCCCAGATGCGACAATTTTGCTTGTTGACGAAGCCACCGAGGTGGAAATGGGCCTCATCACTCAAGATGATTTTTCGATGGATGGATCATTTTCATGCATTTCAAGGACCCAATCAGCAAAGACACGACGTTGTTGATGATCGACTGGCTTGAGTTCTTGTATTAACTGAACTTTATGAGCCTTAAGACCCAAATCTTTATGCAAAATACGGTGTAATTACGTTTGCGGAATGCCTAATTCCAAAGAACGACGAAGAATGGACAAACCTGGGTTTTTTTCAACACTTTCGGCTACAGCAACAATATTCTCGGCTGTTCTTGAGTGGCATACACGGGTTTTATTCTTCACATTACTAAGTTGTCCTAGCAGCTTGAATTTTTCCACCAATTTCTGTATTGCGGTCCGACAAGGTGCTTCAAGACGACCCAAAAATGTTCGAGTTTTACGAACCGTCTCTGCCAATTTTTCACCATTTTTATAGTGAATTTTAATAATTTCAATGCGTTGTTGAAGCGTGTATTGTTTCATTTTTATTAATGACGTAGTTTTTACTAGTCAAATGTCAAAAAATGACAGCTTCAAGAGTGAAATCTACCAAAATAGCGAGCTATGCAAAATAACACCTCTTATTGGAAAACCCTTTACTCTAGCCCTTTACAAGATGCAAAGAAGCAGCCTGCACCTCACCCTATACGGCAAACCAAACAGCAACCAATGCAGTAACTCCAGCAGTCACAGAATAACTGAAATACGGTTTTGAGCAATAACCGCCAACAATTTTTCAGGTGTGAGTTTTTCACACTCGTTAGAAAAGTGGATTCTTTCATCCCCACTATAAAAAAAAAAAACTCACTAATCCTAGTGAGACAAAGCTGCATCCTTAGAATTCGCCTTCAAAGTATGTTGTTGTGATGTTCACTAGCTCCAAGCCATAAATGGAATTTCTTCAAGAATACTTGAATACCCATTGACCAGACTTCTTGTTTATGTCGGAAACAAGACTCAAAGAAGGACACAGAGTGCATCTGGGAAAATACAAGATCATCAGGCGTGGTAATTCAGAGGGAAGTCTTGGAGTTTCTGTGGCTCATAAAAGATCACCTGAAAGTCCAAAGGCACTGCCTTCCAAGTCTGAAATGTATTGAAACAGAAATAATAAGCTCCATGCTGAGAGGGTGCACCTTTGCGTTCGTGAGGATCTATATTTAACATGGATATTCGGTGAGGAAACTCATTGACGACTTGTAAGCAGTGCTTAGTCTCTGCAAAAGAGGTGATTTCTATGCCATGGGAGGTGATTTCAATACGAAGCATCCTTCATGGAAAATATTGCCTCGAATGGCTATGGAACAGCTATCTCTAACTGGGTTCAATTAAATATGAATTTCATACTAATTACCCCGAGAGAGCCTACCTTTCACCGAAGCTCGACTATTATTGACTTCTTCATTGTGTCTGCCAATCTGATAAATCTCTCCCACATTTGGGGGAATTTCGAGGGTGAAATTTTTAACGTCGGGTCTGACGATCTTTTGGATGAGCTGACCTTAAGAAACTTGTGGAATTTGAGATTGCAGAACCTTAACTTTTCATTCCATACAAGCAAATCGATTGGGCAGGGGTAAGTGCTGACCTTGATGGAAAATTCAAAGCAATTTCGATCAATAGGTTGAAAAATCTAACTATTCCTGAAATCGATAAGGGAATCAAATGTATAATTTCATCCCTGGATACGGTCATCTCAAAGATCTCGATTAAGAAATCCTCGGCGGATTATCTTTATTGAGATTTACCGGAAGACATCTTGGAGCTTCATCGTAGACGTAGTCAGTTTAAAAACTACTCGTACGAATCTCCCACCGCAATTCAAATATGGTCAACTGGGAGTACGAACGTGTTCATCTAGTGATTACGTCTCCGAACGATCTCGAGGAGAACCACGGCTTTTGCTAATGAGCGATTTAAAAAGGCCCTGGAAAGTACCTGTATGCTTTCTCATATCAATAGGATAACTGGCAGAAAAAGGCTGCCCAGGGTCCTCACTTATGATGAGCATGGGCTCATGGATGCCAAAAATTTTTGCGAAACTTCTTCAAGGAAAGAAAGCAAGTGAGGACTCTTCCGTTACTTCGTTAGTGAGCAGCTCCATAACGAATTTCGACAGGGACAATGATCTACTGGTTATGGTCTGTTTGTCAGTTCTGAGAGACTCACTTTGTTGGCACTGGAGCAAAATTCCCAAAAATTGGCAGGGGCTGATGGGATCTCCCACTATATGCTTGAACGGCTTCCCCATGTTTACTTTGTTCTCTTCACGATAATTCTGAATAATTGCATTAATATTTGCTACTTCCCGCAGCAATGCAAATACGCAAAAATATTTACAATACCCAAGAAGTTGGGTAGTACTGAAGTAGTCGATACTCGTCCAGTTTCGCTGCTTTCAAATATTGGTAAGATGCTTGAAAGGGTAATACTTGAAGGCATCATACAATTTTCTGCGGGGGCAAAAATTGGGCCGCAAAGACAATTTGGCTTCAAAAAATCCCACTCCACGGTGGATGCTATGGCCATGTTCCAAGCCCATATAATGAGAAGTTGGCGAACAATAAATTTGTTGTAGCTTGCCTGATTGATCAAGAGAAAGCCTTTGACTCTGTATGGATCAATGGGCTTTTCTGCAGAATGATAAATTTTGGCTTTCCGGCCCATATTGTAATAATTATAGCGCATAAGGGCACGATCTGCCTTTGCGGTGGCTTGTGGAACTAGGTCAGACCCATTTTGTATTAATTCGGGGGTCCCACAGGGGTCTATATTAGGCCCATTTCTTTTCAACATATTCACTTCTGACGTACCTGGTGTAAGAGACGAATATAAGCCCGGAATCCAGGTGAACCTTTTCACTGACGACTTGTTAGTGTGGTCATCTGAGGACAAGTTGTGCTTTGCTAGGATGCGGCTCTTAAAAATATTTGGAATCTGTTACTGCATATTACCGGAAACGGGGAATCAAGGTAAATACAAAGAAAAGTGAATTAATTGTGTTCAAGGACCCTCACGTCGTGCAAGAGGCATCTGTGACTCCAGCATTAAGTTAAATGGGCAGATTGTGCACTGCTCTAGGCAAACGAAGTACTTGGGGGCAGTTTTCGACAGGAAAGCTACCTTCAGTGCTCACGTTGATAATATTTTGAAAAAAGTTACTTATGCGTACCATCTTTTTATACCACTTTTCAGGAAACATTCAACAGCGAGCAAGCAAGTCAATGTTTTGACCTATAAAACCTTGATTCGTCCGATCATCACATATGCGGTGAAGATTTGGAATGGAGCTCCGAAAACAAAATGGGGCAAGATAGGATTAGTGGAGTGAAAAATCCTTGCACAGGCACAGGCCTATACAGACGGGAGAACGGGCGGTCTTACCCCAATGAGGCGCTGTACCAGGAGGTAGAAATGGAACCAATCAAATCGTACGCAGAAAATTGGTGGAATCAGGAATCAGGATAGTCAAGAAACACAAGGCGGAAGTAGTCAGGAGAGCGACGGACAACCGCTCAATGGATGCAGCGAATGAATAGTTGTAAGGTAGTCTTAAGGAAATAATATACTGAATTTTTAAAACTGCAGTTGTTAGTGCAAATGAATTTTACAGTAAAAATTCTTTTTATAATCTATTAATGTTTGATTATGTTGTGGGTGTCAACATTTTAAAGTTTTGTTTTATCGAAAAATTAATTTTGTAATCGATGTTGTTGAGGTGTTATCATTCAACTCAGTGAATCAGACAGTCGGTTGCGAAACAGGTGCTCCAGCAGCTTTGGAAAGCAAGACACTAGGCATGTAGGACGATAATTAATCACGGATGAAGGAACACCATTTTTGAAAGTCAGGACAATATTTGCTTCTTTCCAACAAGTGGGAAAGGTTCCAAAACAAAGACTAAGGAGATGGGATAGGAGAACACTTTGGACTAAATAGAAAACAAGCCAAATGATTTTATTTTTCTTTTCCATAAAGTAACTGGCACTTTCGGATCGATCCGAAACATGATCCGTACCCGTGCGTTACAATTAAAGCTCAGTATGGAGCAAATGATATGTATAAATTTATTTTAAGTTGATGTGCAAGTGGTCGGGTGATCAATAAAATGTTTAGCACAAACAAGCAGTTTTTTTGAAAACAGGACTTGTCTACATATCGCTGCTCAAAAGTTACGCGTGAATAAAAGAAAATATGTAACGCAAAAAACTGATAACCTAATGCAATAGCGCCATCACTTTCTTAAAATTAGGTAAAAGTATTTTAAATAATATTTAAATTATAAATTTATGTATTGTATTATACAAACAAATCCCGTCTGTGATTTTCCATCAGACAATCTAATGACAGATAAAAGTTTCATTGGATATCAAATATTCATTAGATACATTTGCTTGCGCGTGTTTTCGATACTTACTCAAGATTCAACGTTAAAACTTCAAAACTAGAATAAATTTTAATAATCATTCTCCAATGAATTTTTCAACTTACCCTGATGTTTATGACCGGCATTGAAGGATAAAGTTCTTTGAGTCTTGATTCCATTATAATGCCCTGTTGTACGTCCCATCGGGCACCTTCCATAAAGATTCCATGGACGTATGCTCCTTCACGTGGCGCGGTTCTAAAAATAAACAAAAGACGCACTTGTGACATATAGTATATGTATTGTTGATTAGAATTTTCCTTACGTGAAATCTTCTTTTTGCTTTTTAGTTACATCGCAGTGCAAGCACATCTTATCCAACGGGAGTTCGTTACGCCGTGCCGTGCTTTGCATGATAGCAGTCAGCAGAGACTGTGGATTAAAGAAACCGGCGAGCCAGACACATGAGGGCAACTTGAAGGATTTTTTAAAATACAATAAATTAAAGATCCTTTTATGCGATCTTGAAATTGTTACCACAAAGTCTGTCGACCAAGTCTCTAATTCGCGTAAGCGTAACAAGAGATCAACAAACCAGGACGTTAAGCCCAACAGTGAGGGATAAGCTCGGGCAGTCCAAATTTGTGGAACTTGATCCAAAAATAAGGCATTTTCTAGTTCTTCCATGTCAGATGTTATTGTCAATTCACCCTAGAATCATTTACGAAAAACTTTATTCATTATTCAAATATAAGGATACGAAATAGAGAAGTTTAAATCTTAAAGCAATTGCATATATTTTGAACTCATATTCGACCTTAAAATGGGCATTATATTTTTTGCAGACTGTAGATAACATAAATTTTGTAGTGCCTAAGGATATGCAATGTTTTATTTGACAGCATCTTTAAGTTGATGAATAGAATTTACGAGCAAAATCATAGTGAGGGAAAATTATGCGAAACATAAAGTAAAACTTAAGAAACTTCTGCAATAATAAATGTCATTTATTAGTGGTTCGTTCATATCCAGATCGAATTTAACACAACAAACGATATTTTATAATGTTCCATACTTTAAGTGATTTTCAATGGCACTATTTATACCTGCTGAAAAGGGGTCACGATTTGCTGCTTTGCACTTTTCAGGCTTTTGCACTAATTTGTTAACCCCTATCGATGTCGCGACCTGTCTGTTCTTCTGTCAGTCGGTGTTTTTTCCCCAAAAAACAATTGTGCTGTTCACGAAGTTTTATCAGTGGATCAAAGGTTTCATTGTATGTTTGAGTATTGAAAAAAAATCAAAATCTCTTTAAAAAAATCATTATCAAAAGTTATCATATGGGGTGCTAAGAAAAAGTGTTGCTAAGAATTTTTCATACGAGTCTCAACACTGCATACCCGCATGTAGAGGTGAAGAAAAGGAAACGTACGGCCAACACGTCGAGAAAAACGAATAGAATCGATGCGAATAAATTTGGAGGTCGTGCATGAATTCGATTACAAATATTGAAGTAGCTACCAGGCATCAGTTTATATTTTTTAAGTTAACGGAGTATAAGGAAAACGTGTCTTGAGAGCAGATTCAATCCGAAGAGCCATTTGGTGAAGGTACGCTGTGGTCTGAAAAACGCGATTAGCCAAAAGAAAGTAGTGGAGCGAAATTTAATGAAAATAAGCATCGAGCAACTCCACACGAAATTGAACGATACGTCTTTCAAGACTTACGAGAAGCATCTGGAGCTTATGCGAGAATCGCAACACTGTGGTAAAGGTTATATGGAGGACTTACAGGAAAAAGCGGACATAGCATATCAATGTTAGAAAGAAAAGAAACGGGAAATACATCGGAAAATTTGAATCAATTGGAAGAAGCAGCCAAACCAGTGAAAGAATTCGTAGAAGTTCAAGAAATCCCCGGACTGGTTGTCAACAAGTCAAGTGTAGTTTTTAACGAAAATAAAATGCGATTACTCAACATGGGATTAAATTATGCACTAAAACCATCAAAAATTCTTATAGAGGACACAATCGTAGAAACGGAAGCAGCAATAAGTAGACTACCGGGAGCAAAGAAAACGATGGCAAGGAATGATATAGCCGAGATGATAAGGGGAGCAAAAAAGGTAGTAAACAGTGAAGAGACGAGCATAGTTGTTGAATTGAAGAAGAAACCTGTTCACTTCGTCGAAATAAAGGAAGTGATGGATAAAGCAAGTAGTTGCAGTCGTACAAAAGCTAAGCAGCGGTAATTTCTTCGAGCTACACCGAAGCCCTTTCGAGGAATCCATGAAAATATTCGAAGGGACAATTAAAAAAGGTGAGTCATTAATTTGCGAATTGACCAAGGTTAGAGTGAGCAATCCTACTTTGTCTAGGATAAAGTGTTTGCCAAAAATACACAAAGATGGGAATGAAATGCGTGAGATTATTTCGGCCGTGAATGCAAGATGGTTGGTGAATGAATTTAAGGGAATGACTCAAATGAATAGTAGATCGGTAATAAACAGCAAAAAATTATCCGAGACAATTCTAAAGTTTGACCCACCAGTGCAAGACGAAATTCTGGTGCCTTTTGACGTGAAAGCTCTATTCCCGAGTATTCCAGTGATGGAAACACTGGGATACATAGAAGAATGGCTTTCTCACCAAGAAAATACTTTATGTTCGCAAATAATAACTAGGCAGTGTATCCAACTTGCGAAACTTTGCATGACCGAAAATCATTTCACCTTTAGCGTGAAATTTTATAAGACTAGAGGCGGAGTAGCGATGGGAAATCCACTTTCACCATTCTTCGGCTAGATATTTATGACGAAATTAGAAGAGGAACTGCAGGAGAAAGGCCAGTTACCAAAATATTGGGTCCGATATATGGACGATGTGTTTGCGTATGTGAGAAGGAGTGACGTGGAGAAGGTGCTTGCTGACCTGAATCGAGCCCACAAGAATATAGTATTCACGGTGGAGGAAGAGAAAGACGGTAAACTATCATTCCTAGATACAGTAGTAAGCAGAACTCAAACAAATGTAGCTTTCGATGTATACCGGAAAGCAACGCACACACAGAGAACGATTCAAACCCACATCAAATCATTCGCAGCAAATCAAGGTTTCTCCGTACAGAGCCATGATCCACAGGATGCTCCATTTGCCGCTAAGCAAAGAAGCTAAGGAAAAAGAGATGAGGTACATTATTGAGACAGCTAGACTAAACGGCTTCAAGGGTTCGACAATTAGGAGAATGGCACGGAAGACCCAGATAACCAGACAGTGACAGCAAGGGAGATCAACGTTATCAAATGTGAATACAGAAAGAACATACTGGAAGGCTTTAACTTATCAATCAAGAGGCGAATCAATCAGCTCAATTCTGTACGGTTAATCGAACCCAGCAGCAAGAACCAGCTCAAAAACCGTCTCGGATCAACGAAGGATAAACGCGAACAACACAAAAAAATCTGCTTATTCGAATTAATTTAATAATAATATCTTTTCTGAATTTTGTAACTACCCTTTTGTAAATTACCTTTCCTACCTTTAGCTTAAGCAAATTTCTTTAATTAACTTTTAATGATCTAAAGTAAATTTCCTTAAACACAGTTAGTATATAAGCAAGAAGATCGAGCGATTACGGTCGAAAATCGATTTTGAGAAGAAAAATAAAACACAAAATTAAAAGGAAGCTTTTTATTTCTACTTTAAATGAGAGTACTTTTGACTTGTAGTCCATGACATGTGGATTTGATTTCCGTCCAAGTTTTTTTTTTGGTAAGTATGAATTTGAACGACTAAATATTTAAATGAATTAGAAGGAATGAGTATTTATCCAATATCGAATAGAAATTTAAATAGTACGATCACAATCAGTGTATGGCAGGAGAGAGAGAGAGAGTATTAAAATTGATAGAATATCTTTTCAATAAATTGAAAGTTTCCATTTTCAAATTGTGTTATTGGGTATAAATTAAATGATTTACCTAAACCTTTTTTTTGTAGCACTACAGCCCCTTTCGGGCCTTCACTTAGAGTATCTTAGTATCATGATCGAATGTGTCGGCACTCCACAAGATGATATGATCAGTATTATGCTTTGGTCATGTGTCCATGTGTCCACCCAATTTACCACTCATAACTTAAACCTTTAGCATAACATAAATTTACACAAGTTTTCAGTCATTTGCCATATATTTTCGCAAACCCCATAAAGCATTATACTTGTAAGAAATGTATACACTTATTGAGTAATTTTGCATAAGTTATTTTCTGGATATAGGAATATTACATGGATCATTACACTGCACAATCGGGGTGCTTCAGCAGGGATCCTAAGGTCCCGACTTTACTCGCCACAGACGAGCATGGGTGCCAACTTGCTTTAATTAGAACCCCACACTTGACCATCCAGCATATAAGACGGCTGCCGAAACTTCGTTTTTGCGCTAACCAAGACACTTCTCATGCAAGACTAGCACAACACTTATCTAACTCAGTCCACTTCTTAAGCAATTAAGGGACACTAATCTTACGCAATTTGTTGGGCACATCAACTACTCGCCAAAAAACACCACTTTTGTGAACGTTTGCTGACTTGGACTCGGGGGAAGTATCGCTCGAGGCAAACCTTACAAAACCTAAGAGGAGAAATATAGTATGTAGTGAACAAAAATTAAAGGTTAAGTAAAAGAGAAATTCGATATCTTATAGTTGTAATATAACATAAAAAATAAAAATCTCGAAGATATAAAAACAAGAAAAGAAAGGTTGATTTTCAGGGTTCCATCTTAGCATACCAAACACCCAAGTCTTTACTGTGGAACTACAAACAAGCTCGGCCAAAATATCCTGATAACGATATGTAGTAATCGAGCAGTCACACAAGCAAACTGCTCGAAAACCTTCCTATGTCCTATCCAAAATTTTAATGGCAGATTTAGAAAAATATGTAATTACTTCCATTCATAATCGTAATTTTTAAAATAGTTTTCTTTCTGATTAGTATTAAATGTAATTTTATATCAATTTCCCTTTCTATTAAATTTAAACGTTTTCCTTTAATTATATTCTTCATGAGATTTAACTTTTATTATTATTTAGAATCTTTTTCATTTTTCTTTACTTCAGTTAATTTTTCTTGAAAAATTTTAAATCTGACAATTAAAATTTTGAACATGGGAACACTGATTTAGTGCACCCCAACGGTGTATTACCTTACCGAAGGCAAACTAACTAGGCTGAGCCCAGCTGATGCGATTTACCATATACACGGGATGAGAAAGAGGAAAGACAAGTTTTGGGGACGAATCGTGGAGTTTGACTTCGACCGCGCCACGGGGAAGACGCGAAAACCGATTGCTATATTTTTTTTGGCGGCGTTTTAACGTCGGGAATATTGGGAAGTTAGATCGCATTGGATCCGAAAATGGTTTTAAGAGTTGACAAAACGTAAATGTGAGATGTGGGAATTGATTTGATTACTGCTGGAAGTGTTCAGGAGCCCCTCTTGAAAGTGAAAATGAGCGGCCCTATTTGTCTTCTGTTCCGCATAGAGGATTTTGGCGCCCCATTCGTGAAATAAATTCGAGGTGTGAATTTGTGAAAAAATAGAAGCACCGAAAAGTAATTAAAAGATTTTTCAAAAATTAATGGACGTCTTGTATAGATCATTTCGTTTTATAGTGAAATTTTCGATGCGATTACGTGAGTGACGAGAACGACAGAAATTAGTCAAGCGCGTGTGTGAAAAGTTCTTTAAATGTACGTAATGGACGAATACGGATCTGGTTACGGAGAATTTTGGGATATTTAAGTGAACCTATGCTGATAGTGATTGCTTGCATTGGTCAGACTTTGGGGGTGCCAAGCATCTATTAGCATAATTTGGACCAGTTATCCATATACGTTAGCATCTCTGTTTTGTGATATTTGGATTTCACAATCGAATGTGCATTGTAGCTGCGGGTGTGTGCATTTGAAGCTTTATTTGCTTCTCTCTGATAACAACGCTACATGTGGTGAAGTGGGAATTAGAGCAGAAGCACTACGTCCTTCTTCAGCTGCTGCTCTCTCAACAATTCATAGTCGTGAATTGGTGTGAATACATCGGAATATTTGCTTGCTGCAAACAAACACTTGTTTGTTGTTTGAGAAGATTATTTTTGCATCGGGAGGCCGACCACTTTACTGCGGCTAATCGATGTCCCGTTGTCGTTTCGTCATCTTCAATGCAAAAGAATAGATCCTTGAAGCACCGATCAGTGTCCGAGAAAGATTCAACGTTAATAAAGAGTGTTTTGCATCTGAAATGCTCAAAGGAATTGCAAGCGATTGCGGAATGACGCACCCAAAGATATCAATTTAGTAAGAGCGCGAAGGGCACTATGCACGGCAGATTGTTGTCGACAATAAATTACCGGACTTAATAACTATTATCAAAGGGGAAGTCAAGGACGTGGAAATGTCGGGTGGGATTTAGGAGTTGATATCATATCCGAATGAATGGGATACTGTCTATTTTGCGAATCAATGATAGCTGCGATGGTGTTCGTCTGAGATAATTATCTAAAAGAAAATGCGATGTTGTTTCCAGTTAGTGGAATATAAGGATATAGCGAGGTTTATGCATTTGATATGAGCATTATTCGAAAAGTAGCGATAACTGAACAACCTGTTGATGTAGTTAACCCAGAGCCGCTTGTCTCGATATCTTATTTGATAAGGTAAAATAATTTATTTACAGTGCAGGACTTGTAATTTGGAAATTTTCTCTCACCACATCGTCAACGGGCGCTTGTCGAGGATGCCGGTGGGTACACCTTTTATCTTTTCTTTTTTTTATATTTGTAAATATTTATATATATATATATATATATATATATATATATATATATATATATATATATATATATATATATATATATATAAATTTAGTGGTACACAAGTTACAATAATAACTAGAAGGAATCTCAAATTTATATAAATATTGATGCGATTTAAATTCTATGGTGTTGGAATAATTAAATTTTTGGTAGACAGAAAAAGAGGGGGTTGAGGATTTGATGGATGCTTGAATGATTTATTACTCGTATCATAATTTATATGCGGATCTAGTGCTGGTGGATAAAAAATAATATTAGGCAGAAGAGGTGAAAATATTCTAGAATCTTTTTTGAAAATAATTTTAACATATACGAGTAACTATTATACTAATTTCTTAAATTATGTAAATTCATTGGAATAATCTCTTAACAATTTTATGAATGCAAAGAAAAATAGAATCGTCGATGTAAGGGCTTAATTATTATCTCATCTTGTTTATTTCGTGATAAGGTCAATGAATTCTTATTATACATAACGTAAAAACTATTTTGCTCCTCATTATTATTAGTTAATATTATTCTTTATGTTTGGTTTTGTATTGCGAGTTCTAGAATAAAACCATGTAAAGAGAAAAAAATGCAGAAGGAAAAAATTATGAAAATAAATGAGATAGTAATGTTGAATAATTGAATTGAAATCACGGCCTTTCGATTATGTTCGGCTTGACCGGATATAGGACCCGCATCGATGGCATGCTCTTCCGCTAATATGGGCTAGCCGTTGGGCGCGCTCTTCCTTTTCCTTTGTTAACAGGGGCTCTTGCCGGGTAGAGTGGCCTTCCGCTCGCGTATCCTTTTATGATATAGGGTTATGTGATTTCATTACATAACGCTATAGCAAAAATCAGTTAAGTTTGTATTTTCCATTTGAGGAAAAGAGTCGTAAAAAGTGTTTTTGTATGAGTTTTTCACTCAAATAGGAAATGCATGGCCACGTTTACGGTTGGATCTTTATCCGGTTGGGAGGGTGCGAGGGGGCACCATCTCCATATGGATGCCCCGCTCTTATTTGTGGGCCATAAGAATCCTCGGTAACAACGAAGTCCGTTTGTCTTTCCCATGCCCAGTTTGTCCTTTGCGTCGGAAATTTCCGACCCTTAGTTGACTACCTCCTTTTCAGCTTAGGCCGACATTTATTTGATCCCAGCAATTCGTGGATGCGAAAGTCTTTTATAGTGGGTCCTTGTGTTGGATGGAAAGAACTCGCTCCATGGCACCGCAAAGCTAGCCTGCCAGCATATTCACGTGTCCCCAAACAAAGCCAATCTCGACGGATCTTAACATCCTCTTCCGCTAAGGCAGCAGACCATCACTGCAGTCCTGCATGGAAATTTTCATATACCTATTTCCCTACAGATCTTCCTAATAATATTTACTCCACCGTCAATCTTTCCGCAGCCAATTATTCTTTCACAACCATTTCAATTTCATCCACCGGTAAAAAAATAAATTTTCGTTTGTGCCGACACTTTCAAACGTTTTTCTATCTGCGCTTCCTGACTATTTATTGTCGAGTCGAACTTTTTTTACTTTCATTGGTATGATCCGTAAAGTCATAGTCAAAGTCAAAAGCGCTTTATTCAATATTAATCGTTATAAATTTTAAAAGAATAAAAAGCAAATCCAAACAATCAAAATACGAAAACATAATGGCACAAATAGCTCTCTAAATTTATACATTATCAATTAAAAACATGAAATTAAAAAAAAATATTAGTTGCAGATTAATTAAAATTATTAGATATTTTATGATTCAATTGGAAAAGAGAGAAAAAAAAACCGCCCAACACTATTAAAAATTATTTATAATTTTAACACAACAGTGAACTTTTATCCTATACCTAATATGTTATAACCTAATTCTAATCAAATTCAATCAAAACAAAAAAAGTTATGTTATACTAAAAATCTAAACGTGTAACTTTATCTCTAAATCTGATATGATAAACACAACCTATACCCATCCTAAATAGTAAAATCTATTCCTTATTTTTAACACAAATAAACAACAACACTAAATGTAGCAATAATTAGCTGAAAATCAAAACGATGCAACGGAAAATACAAAACAAAAAAAAAAATAACCACGAATAATAAGACGTTGTCACTCAGCCACAAATACCTAGATCGCTTCGTCCCAGCTCGACCAGCCTCAACAAATCTAGCAAATGATTATCTCCAGTGGAATTCTTGGCCTGTCTATGTATGTGATATATGATTGGGACGCCATCAGAATCAAAAAATATCGAATCATGTCCAAATACACCTACGTATTTATTTTATTTTATTTATTTACAAAACTATCTTACAGAATGAAATTTCAATTACAAGGTAGTTTCTTAATACGAAAAAAGAACTTTAAAAAGAAAAAATCCATAAAAATTAAGCACATTTCAAGGAAAAAGAGATACTTACATTATAAAAAGACAAAAAAGAATTAAATTTCTAGATGGCAGAGTATTCTCCGCAGCTTTAATTTGAACCTCGCAATCGAGTCTAAAGGAGGACCATGCTGGAGACGATGATGATCTCTAACCATTCGAACTAACGGAGATTGACGATACGTTTCTGTTCTAGCGTACGGTACTATATAGTACTGAAAGGATCTGGTTCGGGAAAGTGGGCGTGTGCTTATCGCGTTGATTAGGTTAGATGAAAGTAAACCACTGGCAAGTTTAAAGAGAAAGCATTGGTCGAGGAAGAGCCTCCTCGCTTGAAGCGAAGGCATGAACGGGAAACTTAGGTGGTCATTGTAAGGACTATACGGAACCTAATGCTTGAAGAGGAGCGTGCGTGTGAATTTTCGCTGAACAGATTCCACTGCGTCTGAGAGATAAATTAGGTGTGGTGACTACACCTGACATGCATATTCTAGAATCGGGCGCACAAGCATAGAGAACAGACGTATTCCGGTTTGAATACTGAAATATTTATGAGAAGAGCGTAAAACAAAGCCTGCAACTCTAGAGGCGTTAGATGCCATTTGAAGTATGTGGATGACGAACTTCAGATGGGGGTCAAACGTTACGCCTAAATCCTCAAACCTATCGACGCAAACGAGCACTGAGTATGTAGTAATCTAAGAACTATGGCTCTAAAAGCAGCGCTGACACAGGCACACAGCACGAACGCAATTTAATAAGGATTCAGTCGATTCAGTCACCTTCCCCATCGCAACACTCGTTTTTTTTTTCGCAGGAATAATAAGTGGAAAAATTTCCTTTGTACTTAACACCCGGGAAACAAAATTCTAAAAATGTTTAAAAAAATTTCTAATGTGTAGTATCTTATTACAATATCTTTTGAAGATAATTTAACGAATTGCGGTGTAACGCGGTATGCAAATGCTTAGAACGAAACGGTTAACCCCTTTTAATTATGAATGCTAAAATCATTGTATCATTTAACCTGTTAATTATATGAACGCTAAAATCATTGTATCATTTAAACCCCTTAAAATTTGTCTAATTCTTCCGATTTTCCCACCTAATTACGCCTAATTATCATAAACGACAAATTGCCTTCAATTGATAACTTAATTGAACCTACAAAAGACAGTGAAAAGGGAAATTGCAAATACCGCCGTCATAAACTACAACTGATAAGGAAAAAGTACATTTGATAGCAACAAAAAAAAAACCTTCAATTGTGTGATTTCCCCCTTTCTGAATGGGTTCGTATTGTTCTACTTGCCCATAAAGTGTCGTAGTTGCTTGAGTGTGGAGAATATTAAATTGTGCTTGCGAAATTTGCATGCTATTGCGTCGTAAATCATGAAAATGGGTGATAACTACATAACAACATTGGAATTATCGGGGAGAGTGGCGCCGGCAAGTCGAGTCTTATGCTTCGTCTCACAAACGAGGAATTGGATGGAGATGGGGAGTGTTTCGCTCGTTTTCGATTGAATACGAGTTCCGAATTACGTTGGACGGTGAAGTGATTTGTTCTGATTGATTTTATTTTGCGTTGCATGCTTGAGTTTTTCATCCAAGCCATCGCCAATATCGTTCGGGATCTTGCATTTGTATTAGCAGTATTGTGTGACGAAAAACGAAATATGCACATAGACATAACGTCATCTCAGTTACGCTTACTCCGGCGTGTCATCGCTCCATCGCATGCTCCGGAGTTACATCTTGGTGTTGTTTTGTAATAATCCCTTTAAAGCGGTTTGAGTAGCGATCCCGCTATAGAAATTGCATTTCGAAAAGTCTAGTGGAATTACGGGGATTGTAGGGATTCGGTTATGGATTTTCACGGCGGTCACGTCGGATGCGAAAAGAAACTTATCATGTCGTAGGGTGTTAATATCGAAATTACCAAATACGCGTTAATGATTGCCTATTCGAATGCATATGTTAGGAAATCGAAAAGTTATCGTGGGTGAAAATAGTACAAGAGCGGTGGTGTTCATTACGGTTTCCAAGAAAAAGTGCTCGGGAATTTGGCATTTGGATGCAATAAGTGGAAGAAGAAAAATTGTTGTGGGGTTTGCGTTGGTTGAATGACGGAAAGACCGTAAATGTTTTTGGAACGGGAAAATTGATTTGAATGTGAATAAATGAGTGTCAAGTGAAAAAGAAAAATCCGCAATTGATTTATGCTTTGAAAATGGAGAGTTTTCTTTGCGGTTCTTCGTGCTGCTTCTGCGAGGTGTTGGCGATCGCGGAAAAGTTGGTGGTGCGTTGCTGCTGAAGCGTGTGCGCGACAAAGAAAAGCGTGTTTGCATCTTCCGTACAACAAAAACAAACGTTGTTGTTCAGCAGCGGAAAAAAAGAAAAACTTGGCGCTCGTTGTGCGCAAGTGACGTACGAAAGTAAAATTGGAGATTGCTAGTCGGCCTTGGGTTTTCCTGCTCGCGCGGAAAACTGCTCAAGTGCAAGATAGTGTTGTGTGCGCCGGAAAAGCAGGAAATTCGCGTGGATCATTTCTCGTGAATATCACGGACTGTCTTGTGGAAACACGTCATCGCGGACGAAACTCTGGGAATAATTTTATTACCGGAAAAACTAACGAGGATTAGTTATTTCTATCCGTTTTAGTTATTTATTTCCACCCGACAAATAGTGCTCAGTGCAAGATTGCGGGACGTGAAATTTTAGTTTGTTTGATCTCAACTGTTACAAATTTTCGGTCGTCAGCAGACAACAAAGGGAAGTTATTCGTCAAGATAACGGGAAAGCCAAAACGAAAACAGTTTCAGTTTTGCCTGCTCGTGGAAGTAAATTTGTTGGGACTGTGCTGCAAGAGAGGGGGAAAATATTCTAGCGAAGAAACTCAAAGCCCGGATTTAAACATTTTTTTTTTTATCGCGCGTCACTTGTACTGATCCATGCGCGCCAGAAAGTTTTAATGTGTTTCGTGCTGAATTTTTCACGAATTCAACCAAGAAGCCGAAAAGGAAATTCTAAAGAAAAACGTTTTAATTTGCATGAATCTCGTTATCACGTGTGCGTTTTAGCATTTACCAAAAAAAAAAAAAAAAGAAGAAGAAAAGTTGACAACGAAAATATTCCAGAAATATCGCGAGTGCTTTTAACTAATTTGCTATGCAGTATTATAACTTTACAGGACTTACTCACCTCGTCAACGAGCGCTCGTCGTCGGAAAAGGTTGGGTAAGTTCCCCTATTGTTTCATTTTTACATATATACCAATTGTTTCATTTTTACATATATACCAATTGTTTCATTTTTTATATATACCAATTGTTTCATTTTTTTTTATATATACCAATTGTTTCTTTTTATTCAATTTATTCAATTAAGTGGGGTAATCTTTAATATATACTGCAAATACTAATTATATCAATATTAAAAAATGTTTTAATATATACACTGAATAATTTTTGTTGAACTATTTTGATTTCTTTGCTTTGTATTTACGAGAAATCAATGAAATTAAATAAAATGATGAATTAAACGGTAAAAATCGGTCTTTCCCTTCCGGTCTTTTCCAATCGGGTATAGGACCCGGTACGGTGGCAGGCTTCCACCCCAAAATATGAGCCAGCCACCGGGTACTTAAAAATTTTTCTGTTTCAGGAGACTTAATGGGTTGAGTGGCCCAAGCCAAGTGCCTTTTTATGGCATAGAGTTATGCAATTCAATTGTATAATTCTATGACATAAATTGGTCACCGGGGTACTCCCCTTCTGATGGGAAAGCTCATATAATTCAAGTTGTATGAGTTTTCCACTCAGAAGAGGAATACCTGGCCACTTCAACGATTTAACATTGGATTTATTCCGGTTGGGTGGGCATGAAGGGGCTCCACCACCACCCGGTTGCCCCTCTTTCATTTGTGGGCCCTGAATGTATTTGGGTAAAGACGAGCTCAACCCCAAATTAGTCTTTCTTGTCAGGTTGCACTTGTTCTCGCAACAAGTCGTAATTCCTTCGTGGAGGTTATTTACTGATTTGCGACTTCGGTCGTCCTCTCGAACTCTGCAAGCAATTCGTGAATGCGAAATGTTTTGTAGTGAGTCCTCGTGCCGGGGAAACGAACCCGCCCCACGACACCGCAATGCTAGCCTGCCAGCGCATTCACGCGTCTCCGGACGAGGGCATTCTCGGCAGGAACCAACATCTTCCTCTGCCGAGGCAGCAGAACATCGCTGCGGTCCTTCACGGACATATGAAAATCTAATATTCACTACAAATGGCGCCCAACGTGGGGCCCGAAAAGCCCGGCTGTATCATCAGTCGTGAGCACGAGACAGTCCATCGTCTCTAGGTGTCCCCACAAGGTGTTAGAAATTTTGGCGGGTAGATAACTCCCGAGGGTTTTTGCACTAATCGTGCCCCAGCAGCCGAGTAACTTCCGAACGTGTGTTGTCTTCGGACATCAATATCGTTTGGTCCTTCTTTTGATTTATACCTTGGTGGTTTACCACCATTGTATAACTAGTAAGGCCAAATTATATTAGAGTCCCTTTTTGTGTTCGGAGGTTATTATCCCAACATCTATTTTGCGGAGGATTCTGATCCGCTCCCCAAACCAGCGGTGCCTAAGTGTCTTAAATTACATGGATTTTGATTTCATGTGATTGGCTGATTAGCTAATCCATGACTATCCATGACAAGACACGCGCTGCTTGTGGATTAGAATCCCACCCTGGGCTGACAAGCTGTAACTTGAGAAGTTTGCTAATGAGGGATCACTTCGGAACCCTGATTTTCATGGTGCCACAAGAGAGTGTCCCTGAAACGTTTTAGAAGGATTGTGCCATGGTGTCCATACTTGGGAGGAAGGACGGAAAGGAAAGACCGATTATTTTTTTTTGATAACTTAAAACTTTTTTTGAAACTTTATCATACATTTTTTTTTGTGAGGTTCGACTATAGTTCGCCACTGACGGCCACTTACAAATTATAAATTTTGCATCATTTTTTTCACATTTTCATTATTTATATATATATATTTATTTGGGTTTTTAGTTAGCAATTTAAATTTCTTTTAGCATGCCCACCAAAAGAACTCCCGAAAGGAGAAAGTTGCGGTCGGATGCCGGACCAGCTCTATTGTGTTCCATCTGTCACGAGGACATGGACGAAACTACAAGCCAGAGGTTGCAGTGCGGACACAGGCTACATCAGCTGTGTTTGGCACAACTGCGGCAAACTTCATCCACGTGCCCGCTCTGTCGACAGCCTTTGGAAATCGCACAGCCAGCAACAGAACGACCTCAGTCCTCCAGTACAAGTGGAGCTGTCCCCAAAAGCGGACCCCTTCCATCCACTACAAGGAGTGCACGAGACGATGACTACAGGGCTGAAGCAGTTCCGCCTGCAGAAGAAGCGAGTCCACCGGTGGCTGTGGAAGCCACAGTTCTACGAGATCTAATGGCGCTCGTACAGGACATGTCCACCCGGCTCGCCTCTCTAGAGAGCCAGAGAGAGAACCCCGCACCATCCCGGCCAAGAACTCCTCCTATGTGGGATTCGGACCCAAATCCGTGGGACTTCCCAGTAGACTCGCGGCGTGATCCCGAACGGATCCGGCCAGGTACAGCCATGAATCCGTTGGCTCCAGTTTACCGGCCCCGATTGAGCCAAGCACCGCCACCAAATCAGGCTCCCGTGATTCCGCCGGACCAACGCTTCCATCCACACGACATGTATCGGCTGAAGCCGACACAGATCCCCAGCATCATCCAGGGATGGAATCTACATTTCAGTGGGGAACCCAATACGATAACGGTGGAGGTTTTCATAAGTCGGGTGGAGTCACTCATTGAGCAGATGCTAGCAGGAGACCGCACAGCGCTCGCAGGATACCTGCCAATGCTGCTTAGGGGAGCAGCCCTGGAGACATATTGGAGGATACATTCAGCTCCACCATCCATACGCTGGTCACGGCTGAAGGAGGTACTCCGCATGGAATACCCTACGGTCGACATGGACGAATTAGTCCTGGATAAGATGAATGCTAGATGGCAGCGTCCGGACGAGTCCTTCCATAAATATCGAGCCGATATCCTTCGGTTGAATGACCAGCTGTCAGAGCCATTGTCTTCTACCCAAATTCTTCGCCTGCTAAAGCGCAATCTAAGACCGGAGATTCGTCGGCATATCGTGAACTCCGATCCACAGAGTATGGAGGCCCTGCTGAGAAATGTGCGTCGTATAGAAGGGTTTGAGGAAGACCTACGGGACCGGCCATACTTACTAACCAGGACGGGTCCTCGACGAGGAATCGCGGAATTGGCCCCAGATTATACCACCCTAGATCTGGAGGATGATTTGGACCCAGACCAGCTTGCTGTAGCGGCGGTGGGAAGTCTTACGACCTGCTGGAATTGTCACCAAACCGGACACCGGTTCATTTCATGCCGCGCAGAACGTAAGGTTTTCTGCTACGGTTGCGGCAAGCCGGACACTTACTTCCCGGACTGTTCTGAATGTGCCGCACGAAAAAACGGCCAAAAGAGTACCCGACCACCTCAGCGGTACTCGAAACCCCAGCAGTAGCTCCTCAGTCAGCGGCTCACCCCAACCAACCTGACGTTAACCCACCAGCCATAACCATTACGACTGCGGATGTTCACTCTCTTCCGGAGACCTCACCAACGACAATATTAAAACGACCATCGCAGTCACTGCCAGAAGAACCGCGGCAGCCTCAAGTACGCACGCTAAAACCTTATCATGTTAGACTGCAGGAATATCGGGTGGCTCGAGAGCGAATATTTGCTTCCGAAGTCGTCACTTCCCGTTCGTGCACGACAAAATGGTCAACCCGTCGTTGGCGGAATTTCCGCAAGAGAGTGCGCACCTGCCGTCAAACCGTAAACTCTTGTAACATCTCGGAGGTTGCTGAGAATGAGATCAGACCTTATCATCCAATTAAAGTGTTGGGCGAGACCGTGTTTGCATTGATCGACACGGGTGCCAGTATCAGTTGTCTTGCCTCGAGCTTTGGCTCGAAAGTGCTCCAAGAATACCCGAACTTGATTAAATCCTGGCGCACTGAAATCAGTACAGCTGATGGCACCAAACACCCTATACGAGGTAAACTAACAACACCCGTGACGTTCAGGGGTCAGACGAAGGATATTACCTTCTACATTATCCCGTCTTTGACTCAGAACGTATACCTTGGTGTCGATTTCGTCCTTTGCTTTGGACTGGCCTCCGATTTATTCACCGATTTGTCTTTAAAAACCAGAAATGTCAACGAAATCACTTCTACTCCCGATAGGCATGACCTGACGTCTAACCAACGGCAACGCCTGGAAGCATCCATTGCTGCTTTCCCATCTTACGCTACCCAAGGCCTTGGCCGCACCACCCTAGTCTCACACGCCATCGACGTTGGCGATAGTAAACCGATTAAACAGAGACACTACGCCATCTCGCCAGCCATGGAGAAATTGGTGTATGCGGAATTAGATAGGATGCTCGAGTTGGGGGTCATAGAAGAGTCCCAAAGTGCCTGGTCCTCACCGGTAACCTTGGTTGTAAAGCCAGGTAAAGTCCGCCTCTGTCTTGATGCCCGTAAGGTAAATGCGGTTACCATCAAGGACGCGTACCCTCTTCCACTCATCGATGGAATACTAGGGAGACTGCCGAAAGCCAATTATATCACCAGTCTCGACCTAAAAGACGCCTTCTGGCAAATTCCACTCGATGAGGGCTCGAGGGACAAGACCGCCTTCACAGTGTCTGGACGACCATTATATCAGTTCGTCACAATGCCCTTTGGCCTGTGTAACGCGCCGCAAACGATGACTCGGTTGATGGACAAGGTCATCCCACCTCACCTAAAACACCAAGTGTTCGTGTACCTCGATGATCTTTTACTCATCACGGAAACGTTCGATCAACACCTCCTACTTCTACAAGAAGTAGCCCTGCACATCAGTAAGGCGGGACTCACCATCAACGTACAGAAAAGTAAGTTTGTCATGAAAGAAGTCCGATACTTAGGCCATGTCATAGGACATGGCACTATCAAAACGGATCCAGACAAAACTCGTGCGATTGATGAGTTCCCCTTACCAAAAACTGTGAAGCAGCTACGACGTTTCCTTGGTGTGTGCGGTTGGTACCGAAGGTTTGTTCGGAATTATGCAACAGTTTCAGCGCCCCTGTCAGACATGTTGCGGAAAGGGAGGTTCGTTTGGACCGAACTCAGCCGAAAGGCATTTGAAGAGCTTAAACAAGCCCTCACATCAGCTCCTGTCTTGCACAGCCCCGACTTCACGAAGCCCTTCTCCATTCATTGTGACGCAAGTCAACATGGAGTAGGAGCCGTGCTGGTGCAATTGACCGACGAAGGGGAGGAAGCTCCCATCGCCTTCATGTCCAATAAGCTGAATTCGGCCCAAAGGAACTATACTGTTTCCGAGCAAGAATGTTTGGCAGCGGTAATGGCTGTGAAGAAATTCCGAGCTTATATCGAGGGCCACCAATTCGAGATCATCACGGACCACGCGTCACTACAATGGTTGATGAACCAGGCAGATTTAAGTGGACGCCTAGCCAGATGGGCTCTTAAACTGCAAGGGTTCAAGTTCTCCATCAAACATCGGAAAGGAACCCAGAACATCGTACCCGACACTCTCTCACGGATGTTTTCCCCAGAGGGAGCCGAAATAACAATAAATGACGAGGACCCCATCGAAATAGATTTGGACAGCCCACATTTCGAATCAGATAGCTACAAAGAGTTGAGGCAAACCATAGCGACCCAACAGACACAGCTGCCTGACTTGAAGGTAATAGACGGCTATGTGTATAGACGAAACGAATACGCCACTGGTGATCCATGGCAGGAAGAAGAGTCTTGGAAACTCTGGGTACCGGAGGAAATGACACAACAGCTGATCCTCCGCGCACATGATCATCCGTTAAGTGCCCACGGAGGTTACGGTCGAACACTACGGCGACTAAAAAAATACTTCTTTTGGCCTAAAATGGCATCCCAGGTCAAAGACTACGTGAGCGCCTGTGAGACCTGTAAAGGCACCAAAGCGCCCAACCAGCCTCTTCGACCTCCTATGGGTCAACTCAACGTCCCAGAACGCGTGTTCCAGCGTCTATACATCGATCTACTCGGTCCATATCCTCGGTCTTCCATGGGACACATCGGAGCTATAGTCGTTCTAGATCAGCTCTCAAAATTCCCAATGGTGGAACCTATCCGTAAATTCACAACTCCATCGATCGTGAAATTCTTAGAGAACCGGGTATTCCATGTGTTCGGAGTTCCAGAGAGTGTGTACTCAGATAATGGAGTACAGTTCCGGTCTCGGCAGTTTAAGAGCCTACTTGAGCAGTATGGCATTGAACACCAACTGACGCCCATATACTCTCCTCAGTCCAACGCGTCAGAACGGTTGAACCGCACCCTATTGGCCGCGATCCGTTCCTACGTCCACCCATCTCAAAAGGATTGGGATCGGCGATTGTCTGCCATCACATGCGCCCTGCGATCCTCGTATCATTCCGTCACCGGTGTCGCCCCTTACTTTGCCGCCTTTGGACAGCACATGATTTGCCACGGTAAATCATACCGACTGTTACGGCAATTAAAGTGTTTGGGAGACCCGGTCGTTGCGCTGGAGCCCCACGAACGTTTAGGAGACCTCCGCCAACAGATCGGACGGAAGATTAAGGCCGCAGGTAGTGCAAATGAAGCGCAGTACAATCTCCGGTCACGATCTGCTAATTTCAAAGAAGGAGATGAAGTTTTCCGGCGAAATTTCCGCCAAAGTGACGCCGCGGGGCATTACAACGCCAAGCTGGATAGGCGATTCCTGAAAAGCCGCATAAAGAAGGTAATGGGACCTAACCGTTACTTGATAACGGATCCATCGGGAAAAGAAGTGGGGATATACCACGCGAAAGACCTGCGCCGATAGATAATTGGGCACGTCTGTTTGTCCGTCCGCATATATTTTCAAAAAACGCGCAAAGATTGTATACTTCCAGGCAAACATAGACATAAGTCAGTCCGTCCGTCTGTTAATTGTGTTCTTTTATTGTTCGTCATCTCTAGTCCCGACGCCGAAGGCAACCCGTGAGACACAGAAAGATCCTTCAGCTCCTTTTTCGTAATCCGCATTGCCTTGGGATCACGAGAAAATTAGCTGCCCTGTAGTAATCTAAGAACTATGGCTCTAAAAGCAGCGCTGACACAGGCACACAGCACGAACGCAATTTAATAAGGATTCAGTCGATTCAGTCACCTTCCCCATCGCAACACTCGTTTTTTTTTTCGCAGGAATAATAAGTGGAAAAATTTCCTTTGTACTTAACACCCGGGAAACAAAATTCTAAAAATGTTTAAAAAAATTTCTAATGTGTAGTATCTTATTACAATATCTTTTGAAGATAATTTAACGAATTGCGGTGTAACGCGGTATGCAAATGCTTAGAACGAAACGGTTAACCCCTTTTAATTATGAATGCTAAAATCATTGTATCATTTAACCTGTTAATTATATGAACGCTAAAATCATTGTATCATTTAAACCCCTTAAAATTTGTCTAATTCTTCCGATTTTCCCACCTAATTACGCCTAATTATCATAAACGACAAATTGCCTTCAATTGATAACTTAATTGAACCTACAAAAGACAGTGAAAAGGGAAATTGCAAATACCGCCGTCATAAACTACAACTGATAAGGAAAAAGTACATTTGATAGCAACAAAAAAAAACCTTCAATTGTGTGATTTCCCCCTTTCTGAATGGGTTCGTATTGTTCTACTTGCCCATAAAGTGTCGTAGTTGCTTGAGTGTGGAGAATATTAAATTGTGCTTGCGAAATTTGCATGCTATTGCGTCGTAAATCATGAAAATGGGTGATAACTACATAACAACATTGGAATTATCGGGGAGAGTGGCGCCGGCAAGTCGAGTCTTATGCTTCGTCTCACAAACGAGGAATTGGATGGAGATGGGGAGTGTTTCGCTCGTTTTCGATTGAATACGAGTTCCGAATTACGTTGGACGGTGAAGTGATTTGTTCTGATTGATTTTATTTTGCGTTGCATGCTTGAGTTTTTCATCCAAGCCATCGCCAATATCGTTCGGGATCTTGCATTTGTATTAGCAGTATTGTGTGACGAAAAACGAAATATGCACATAGACATAACGTCATCTCAGTTACGCTTACTCCGGCGTGTCATCGCTCCATCGCATGCTCCGGAGTTACATCTTGGTGTTGTTTTGTAATAATCCCTTTAAAGCGGTTTGAGTAGCGATCCCGCTATAGAAATTGCATTTCGAAAAGTCTAGTGGAATTACGGGGATTGTAGGGATTCGGTTATGGATTTTCACGGCGGTCACGTCGGATGCGAAAAGAAACTTATCATGTCGTAGGGTGTTAATATCGAAATTACCAAATACGCGTTAATGATTGCCTATTCGAATGCATATGTTAGGAAATCGAAAAGTTATCGTGGGTGAAAATAGTACAAGAGCGGTGGTGTTCATTACGGTTTCCAAGAAAAAGTGCTCGGGAATTTGGCATTTGGATGCAATAAGTGGAAGAAGAAAAATTGTTGTGGGGTTTGCGTTGGTTGAATGACGGAAAGACCGTAAATGTTTTTGGAACGGGAAAATTGATTTGAATGTGAATAAATGAGTGTCAAGTGAAAAAGAAAAATCCGCAATTGATTTATGCTTTGAAAATGGAGAGTTTTCTTTGCGGTTCTTCGTGCTGCTTCTGCGAGGTGTTGGCGATCGCGGAAAAGTTGGTGGTGCGTTGCTGCTGAAGCGTGTGCGCGACAAAGAAAAGCGTGTTTGCATCTTCCGTACAACAAAAACAAACGTTGTTGTTCAGCAGCGGAAAAAAAGAAAAACTTGGCGCTCGTTGTGCGCAAGTGACGTACGAAAGTAAAATTGGAGATTGCTAGTCGGCCTTGGGTTTTCCTGCTCGCGCGGAAAACTGCTCAAGTGCAAGATAGTGTTGTGTGCGCCGGAAAAGCAGGAAATTCGCGTGGATCATTTCTCGTGAATATCACGGACTGTCTTGTGGAAACACGTCATCGCGGACGAAACTCTGGGAATAATTTTATTACCGGAAAAACTAACGAGGATTAGTTATTTCTATCCGTTTTAGTTATTTATTTCCACCCGACAAATAGTGCTCAGTGCAAGATTGCGGGACGTGAAATTTTAGTTTGTTTGATCTCAACTGTTACAAATTTTCGGTCGTCAGCAGACAACAAAGGGAAGTTATTCGTCAAGATAACGGGAAAGCCAAAACGAAAACAGTTTCAGTTTTGCCTGCTCGTGGAAGTAAATTTGTTGGGACTGTGCTGCAAGAGAGGGGGAAAATATTCTAGCGAAGAAACTCAAAGCCCGGATTTAAACATTTTTTTTTTATCGCGCGTCACTTGTACTGATCCATGCGCGCCAGAAAGTTTTAATGTGTTTCGTGCTGAATTTTTCACGAATTCAACCAAGAAGCCGAAAAGGAAATTCTAAAGAAAAACGTTTTAATTTGCATGAATCTCGTTATCACGTGTGCGTTTTAGCATTTACCAAAAGAAAAAAAAAAGAAGAAGAAAAGTTGACAACGAAAATATTCCAGAAATATCGCGAGTGCTTTTAACTAATTTGCTATGCAGTATTATAACTTTACAGGACTTACTCACCTCGTCAACGAGCGCTCGTCGTCGGAAAAGGTTGGGTAAGTTCCCCTATTGTTTCATTTTTACATATATACCAATTGTTTCATTTTTACATATATACCAATTGTTTCATTTTTTTTATATACCAATTGTTTCATTTTTTTTTATATATACCAATTGTTTCTTTTTATTCAATTTATTCAATTAAGTGGGGTAATCTTTAATATATACTGCAAATACTAATTATATCAATATTAAAAAATGTTTTAATATATACACTGAATAATTTTTGTTGAACTATTTTGATTTCTTTGCTTTGTATTTACGAGAAATCAATGAAATTAAATAAAATGATGAATTAAACGGTAAAAATCGGTCTTTCCCTTCCGGTCTTTTCCAATCGGGTATAGGACCCGGTACGGTGGCAGGCTTCCACCCCAAAATATGAGCCAGCCACCGGGTACTTAAAAATTTTTCTGTTTCAGGAGACTTAATGGGTTGAGTGGCCCAAGCCAAGTGCCTTTTTATGGCATAGAGTTATGCAATTCAATTGTATAATTCTATGACATAAATTGGTCACCGGGGTACTCCCCTTCTGATGGGAAAGCTCATATAATTCAAGTTGTATGAGTTTTCCACTCAGAAGAGGAATACCTGGCCACTTCAACGATTTAACATTGGATTTATTCCGGTTGGGTGGGCATGAAGGGGCTCCACCACCACCCGGTTGCCCCTCTTTCATTTGTGGGCCCTGAATGTATTTGGGTAAAGACGAGCTCAACCCCAAATTAGTCTTTCTTGTCAGGTTGCACTTGTTCTCGCAACAAGTCGTAATTCCTTCGTGGAGGTTATTTACTGATTTGCGACTTCGGTCGTCCTCTCGAACTCTGCAAGCAATTCGTGAATGCGAAATGTTTTGTAGTGAGTCCTCGTGCCGGGGAAACGAACCCGCCCCACGACACCGCAATGCTAGCCTGCCAGCGCATTCACGCGTCTCCGGACGAGGGCATTCTCGGCAGGAACCAACATCTTCCTCTGCCGAGGCAGCAGAACATCGCTGCGGTCCTTCACGGACATATGAAAATCTATTATTCACTACAAGTAGTCGATTGAGTAAGCTAAAGGAATGCGATTTTCTTTCCTGGAAAAGTACATCCAATAACATTTAGAGATGTTAAGAGTGAGTCGATTATTTCGACACCATGAGTTTAAGAGGTCTAAGTCATTTTGAAGATCCAGGCAATCTTGATTTGAGCTGATGACTCTAAAAATGTTCAGATCGTCCGCATATAATAGGGATTTAGAAGTAAAAATAGACGGGAGATCATTAATGAATAGATTGAAGAGGAGAGGACTTAGAATAGAACCTTGTGGAACGCCAGAAGTGGGACTGAAAGAATATGAAGTTTGTCCATCTCAAATCACCGTACAGGATTTATTTGGAAAATCAAGTCCAGCCATGCCAGGAGGGGGCCACTAATGCCAAATTGTTTGAGTTTTGCAATCAGAATGTTGTGATCTACGCTATCAAATGCTTTAGCGGAATCTGTGTAAATCACATCCACTTGATCACCTGAGTCAAGTGCAGAGGCAATAGTATCTGTAATTTCAAGTAAATTGGTTACAGTGGAACGCCCCTTTATGAAACCATGTTGCCTATCGGAGAACTTTAGCCGTAAAGCATCATAAATCCTCAAATGCACAATACGTTCTAGGATTTTGCCAAAGCAGGATAACAGAGAAATGGGTCGATAATTATGAGCAGAGGAGCGGTCTCCTGCTTTATGTATAGGGAGAATGTTGGCTCGCTTCCAGGTGTCTGGGAAAATCTCTGTTGCTAGACTCGTATTAAAGATAAGGGCAAGTGGGACACTCAAGCAAGAAGCGAGGGATTTAATGAAAACGTTCGGGATCCCGTCCAAACCAACTGCGCTGCTAGCGTTTAGCGACGCGATTACAGCAGCAACTTCAGAAGGGCATGTAGAAAAAACACTTAACTTGTTCAGGGAAGCCCTAGAGTTGGTGACGATTGAAGGAGAGGATGAGATATAGACTGAAGAAAAAAAGTCAGCAAACAAGTCACTCATGGCCTGCTCATTGTTGGCAGTATTGTTCTGGAATGATAAAGAACTAACAGAGCTGTGGGGTGATTTTAAGGAGTGGACATAGGACTAAAAGGATTTGGGATTGTTAGTTAGGAAGGTAGTTTCTATGGACTTGAAGTGAGCGAGCATTGCTTGCGAAATTACTTTTTTGGCAATCGCCCGAAGTTGACGGAACACAGAAAGGTCAATGTCGGATCGTGAACGTTGGTAGCGTTTGCGGGCTGCGCCGTTCAATCGCATTGCTTGGGCAACATCTTTGGTAAACCAGGGTGACCAATTACTACCCGAAGAACGAGAGGTTGGCGTATGTAAAGGAATTATATTATGGAGGACTGAGTAAAACATCTGGACAGCACCATTTGGATCAGTATGGTCAAGAACTGCGTGCCAGTTCACGGCCATAAGTTCAGATGCTAAGCCTTCGTAACTAGCTTTAAAGAAATTAAAGCGAGATGGGTTTGCTCGTTTCTTTGTACGTGGCAATTCTATTAATAGACGTAATTCTAAACGTGGATGGTGGGGATCAAGGGTAACACAAGGGGAAGAGGTGGGGAAGACAGGGTCTGCAGTATGGGGATTACTCGAAAGAATCAGATCCAAAATACGGTTGGAAGTGTTCTTTATAGTATTTAATTAGGAGGGGGAGCAAAGAGACAGAAATGCGGAAATGGCAATAGATAAGTCATTGCAAGATGATGGAGTGCCGGTCTCAATATCCCAGTGGACAGAGGGCATATTGAAGTCTCCGCAGATGAGAAACTGGGCGGAAGATTTGGCGTTGTTTATAAAGTTACTTAATTCACTGAAAAGGATTTGAAAAGTTGTTAAGGGAGAGATGCAGGGAACGTAAATGCTTACAATAAAAATTGGAAAGTTTTGAAGGTAAATGCGGACTGCCACGCCTTCGACCGGCGGTGACAAGGATAATTCCGTGCAGAAGATACCATTCAATAGAGGATTTACGGCAATGAGCATACCACCACCATCAGATTTACCGGTAGTGATCCGATCTCGGTCCTTCCTAAATACAGTATGGTGAGAGAAGATTTCATTGTCCGCAATCTCGTCGGTAAGCCAGGTTTCAGTCAAGGATATTACGTTTTACAAAAATACCTCGCGGCCAAAATTCTGGTTTAAGCATAAGCTGCAACTCCGCCGGGATTGTAATTTTAAACGAGGCAATTACTCGGTTCAGTTGATTTTCGCGCGTTAGTTTAATGCAATCTAATAGCTGCGGAGTGTAGCCCAGCTTAGATATAATGCACTTTTCAGCTCATCAGTAGGCGTGTCAAACGCAAGACGGGAAACCAGTAGTTGAAGTGGAGGAGAAACAACCCAAGAAGAGAGATCCGATTGTATACAATTCGGCATTGACTGCGTAAAGACTCGTTCAGTAATATTTGCCACTACTCCGTTAGGCTGCATGTGCGAATGTCCAGCTTGTATAGCAGCAACATCCTGGGCAATACTGTGACTTGACAGGGCCGGCGGAAGTAGGGGATCTGCAGTTTGCTGGGGATGCTGACCGCACAAACGAGAGGTGGTTTCTATCTTTCTTTATGTGGAACCCAGTCTGAACTACCCTCACCAGCCATAATGAGAAAATCCTTCAATTACGTTTCAGGTCTTGACTGACCCTCTTCAGCGTTGTCCGAAGCAAAATTGTTTCGCACTTCTGCGCATTGATTTGCATTCGCCAATTGTCAGTGTACAACTGTACATCATTGAACGTTTTTCGAAGATTGCTCTGAACGATTGTAGCTTTTCGGTCTGTAGCAAACCCAACCAATGGGCTTTTTCAGACGCAGCGTTAAAAGTGAGCGTTAAACAGGTTATATGGGCAAGAAGAGTGAGAGGCATTGAGGGGACCTGATGGTAAAAACAAGCCAACATTTTGTAGGGTGAACGAGCGTAACGCACATACACAAACGCATTTTGTTGATCATTTGGTGGGGGAAATTTATACACAAACGCCGGTGATCATTCCGAATTGAACATTCGGTGAAGAAGGTGGTCGTCATGAAACGATTGCCTTTCTTTAATTTGCGTGCAAAAATGGATGCGTTGACGCGAGAAGCTACGCGTTATTCAATAAATTTATAAAAGCGAAGGCCATGTTCAATTTCAGGAAACAACACGACGAATATCTCGATTTCAATAAAGTTAAATTGCCTATTGTAAATCCATAGAAAATTAACAGTACGCATAATCTTCATAGAATCGCATTATAATATGCCAGTTGACAACACAACAAGAAAAATATGCGACTTAAACGGATATTCAAATTTGGAATAAATTTTACAGAAAGCGGAAAAACACGGAGGTTCTAATAAATCCAATAGAGGTTTGAATCGACAAACTTTAACAATCATAAAATACATTTTTCATTCCAGTTTTTGTTACCTCGTGCACAATTCAAGGCTAAAACATCAATTCTCAATCGCTTATCTCTCTGTCTTCGCTTTCATGTTGTCCGCACGACGTTTAACGATCAAATGATCCTTTTGACACATACACTCGCAAGACGTGTATCGTATACAAAAATAGGTTGGCTGAACTATGCAACGTGTAAACATAAGGGCGTAAGCGCGAGACCTGTTTGGATATGGGTTTTTACCATTCCCGTGTGAAAGAGCCCAATGATCGCGCTGACGAGACGTTAAAATCAAAGCCGTTCAATAGCTTGCGAATGGATATTGAGGAAAGCAGAGGTGAAGTAACTGTTCCCTGCTTTAGACCATGCAATGCCTTGAATTTGGGCAGTTTTAAGGTCTTACACTCTCAAATATATTGTATTTAATCTCATCAAAGAGTATATAATGCTCCCAAAAGTTTTTGTCTTGCTTCAAATGCTCTTTTGCAAAATTATGCCGGAATGTTTTAATTAGTGCAGAAACAAAATTTTCCTGAGAGGAGATCGGCTATAATACCTAGCAGTGGTAGTCTAAACCACAGAATTATCACCGAAAATCAACACAATTCTTGAAAAATCAGCTGCCTCTAAGAAAATCAGTCAGAAATAATTGAAATTATCAGGTACACCTTCAGAATTAAGAAAAAATACTATGAACTGTATGTGAACTTTTATTATGTAAAATGAACAACTGAGTAATCCTCTAATAGAAAAACTATATTGATAGTAGAACTGAAACCCCACCCCGAAATTGAAGCCGGCAGTCGTAGGAACAAATTTTGTTTCATAGCCTTGAATATTGCTTAATTACTCAAGATGCAGATAAATGTAAACTTGTTCGATTCACAGTATGTTCCAGAATGCAATTGATAGGTCTGATAAACGTTCGGTTACGGCAAAAGACACAAAAAAGTAATGTATCTCCATAATTGCATCAAATCATAAGTCTTTTGGTGACCTTGCCACTGAAAAATTCAAATAAGTCGTTTTTTTTCTAATGTTACTTGAGATAAAAAATGTTACGTAATCAATTTACAGTACATTTAACCTTCTAAACGGTCGTTGTACAAAATTCAATCATATTGATAATGAACACGTCATGGTCTTTAGGTCTTTAGATCTTTCAAATTTTAAGATGTGAAAAGATACTACGATAACACAAACAACCCAAACAACTCGTTGAATTTGTTATTGAAAACATAAATGAATGAATTGTATTTTATAACATAGTATGTATATACATGCGGGTACCTCACACTCGATTTTTTGTAGTTATAAGTTTTAAAATTAATTTGAATTGCACTGTAAACTGCAAGGTCCTCGATCATATATTATGAAGCTATAATTAAATCACGAATTTTCATTTCATTGAGTATCTCAGTACTTCGTTGATCAATATTGAACCAAATGAGATGAAACGTATAATTACGGTGAATTGCAGATTTGATTTCAAATAAAGGTCAGGTGTTTATTGCAATTGCGATTCGATTTATAAGTATACCTCTTCAAACTATAAATTCAAAACAAAACAGGCTGATGATTTTTCGATAATTATTGAAAAGTTGGTATATACAGAAGATTTTGGAGGGAGAGAAAGCCCAACTTTAATATGCCCCAAACAATATTAAATATATTTTATAGATATTCAATGGTCTGTTATTTTTGTAGTGAGAACTTTATGAAACCTATAAAAACAGAATAGAAAATCAAATGAAAATATAAAATAAAAAAAAACCAAAAAACAAAAACTCAGAGGATTACTACTATCAAACGAAATTATGCTACATTGATAGATTCTCCCAGGCACTCAACTAAGCCTCCTGTGTTCATTTCAACTCACCTTCAATCCCAGATCAAGTTCTTTTAGACTTCGTTTCATCTCACTTGTCAAATAATTCATCCGTTCACACTCTTGAAAAGCAACTATAACATAAGGTGTCCTCTCCTCGACCTTACCCATAATCTCTGTCATATTAAACTCCTCCGGCAGCTTCTCCATGATTTCGTCAACAATTTGCTTCACTTTATCTTCACGCGTTACTGTAGCCCCTCCTGCTGCACCAGCATCTCTTGGCTGCATTTCGAAGACTGTTCTGAACAGATTCTCAGAAGTGGTAGTGAGAAATCCGATTTCAGCGTTTGGATGCAAACCATACAAATACGGCGATTCCGCCGGCATCATCTCATCAATATAAGCATGATAGCCAGCATAATCGGTATTTGGTGGAGCAGGAAATCCTGGTGCTAGCATGAGTTCACCGTCAACTAAATCCGGTTGCATGTACTCTTCCAAGTATGTGATGCAGAGTCTGCGATCCCAATCGTCAGTGATATGGCCACCATACATGATTTCTCCGAAGAGATAACGCAAATCTTCCCAAGGGACTTTGGAGTTGGCCTCCAAGTAGTTGTAGAGTACCGAAACACTAATATTCAAATCACCTACGTTGAACGGGTAAATTTTATTCCATCCTTGCGGACCGAATTTACGGCGTTCGGCTACAACAGCGTGAAAGTAACAAAGTGCGAAAAGAATTACTTTAAATTCTGCCTCCTTCCCAGACATTTCTAGCGTTTCTTGTGTGAAATTATCTAAAGCTTTGTGCAGATTTGCCATCATCCCTGTAGGAGGCTCATTTGTTATTTTAATCGAAGACTCAAGAATACCCTGGGGAAAATTTAAACAGTATGATTAGTTCTGTTTTATAAAAAACCTCTTACTTGTGGAATTATATGAGCTGACGGAGTAGCTGCTGGCTCAGCACTCATAAACACACGATAATCTGGATGAGAACCTTCTGAGTAATACTCCAGCTTTTTCTCTAAAGAGGGAAGCCATTTTCGAACCAGGTGAATATTTTGGAGAACAACCCAGTGGCCATGCTTTGCAGCCTGGTCCATCGCTTCCTCCGCAACCACTTCTTGTCCTTGACCAAGTGAAACATTATGGAAGTTACCATTGTCCATGGTAAATCCCAGCTGTTTCCCAAGTGCCTCAACATCCTTTAGAGGATTCACGCCGGGCGAAAGGATAAAGAAGATAGGTGTCGACGGACCAGCTTCCTCAAACGACTTAGCAAACTCCATTGTTCGATTTTCGACGTACTTCGATCCGAGTTTTTCCTCAATGAAGTCTCTGAAATATACTCAGTAAAGAAAAATTCAATCTATGTATTTTCTCTAATAATTTCAACTAACGCCATTGCATATGTCATCCGATCTGGCCTTAGTGCGCGCATCATACACAGCCGCTGTAGCGCTGTTTTATTCTTCCATTCTTGTGGAAATTTCTCTTTTTCAGGTGATTCAGATTCAACGAGCTTCTTCCATCTTTTGGAAGATGTCTCAATGTCACGATCTAAATTCCTGAACTCATCTTTAGAAGCCAGGCTACAGATACCACCCCATGACGAATTGGATAGAAAATCGACAGGACTGGTAACATGTGGCTTGACTGGGAATCGAAGTAGAAAATCGAGTTCTTGTACAGAAACTTCCTCGTTCATTAAAAGTATCTATAAGTAATTAAGGAATAAGTTATGCGTCGAATTGAAATCATAATAAAATTATTAATGTAAGGAAAAAACCTGGAAGGTCATTTGAGATGCAAAAATAAGTTTGTCACACTCAAATAGGCCACGGCTTGTATATTGAAAAACAGAGTATGAGATACAGTCGATCAGATTTGCCACTCTAGTCGGAACATCGTCAGATGGTTCTGCTCTCGCGATTGCTTTTTGGAAAACAACACTGAATGCCTGAAACGGTAGCAAGTTTATTATCTAAGCCAATTTTGAAATAAATGTTAGTACCTTAAGTGAAAACTGATAAATTGGATTTATTGTATTCAAATCATTCAGGATAAAGTAGAGGAGACTAGCCCGAGCTGCAGCAGCCCGGTAATGCTCACGTGCGAGATCGATTTCCAATGATGTAACTTTTGCTTCATTCACCTGAAAGTATGAAGACAAACCAGTTTAAATTCAATAAATCATTTTTACCGCAAAATTTTATTATAGGGCACAGTTTTCAGTAGAAGTAAGTAAGCAATTTTAAAGTATACGAGGTCTTTTTAAAACATAGGAAATATACTTCAAACATCCAAAACATCACACTTGGCGAATACAATATAAAAAACTGGGAGGGATTCGTGTATTTAAGTGCCAAAATAACGAGAACCGGTAATGGAAGAGACGAAATACGCCGAAAAATACAGCTCGCAAATAAAATATTTTATTCAGTTTTGACGATCTTGAAGACCAACTGCATACACAGAAAAATAAAACTCTAAGTATAGAAACCTGTGATAAGACCTTTGCTAAGCTATAGGTGTAAGACATGGGCCCTAACCCAAGCATCCGCAAACATATTGAGTGCCTTCGAGAGACGGGTCCTGAGGCGAACAATCGGGGTGAAGCTAAACGTGGATCGATGGTAAATTCGGTACAACCATTTGTTGAGTCAGTGGTCTCAATGATTTTAAGACCACAAAAGCTGCGATAGGTTTGCCAAGTGAATCATATGGACGAATAACGGATAACAAAAGAGATATTCTTTGTGAGAGCTGAAGGGTGGACTCCAGTGAGGGACCAAGGAAACGCTGGTCTGACTTGATCGACGAAGACAGTTCATCGCTGCTCGAATTTCAACATCGGAAAACGTGGTCAATGGACGAGACAGTTGGAGGCGCCTTTTTATAAGAAGCGAGACCCCAAGAGGGGCTGTAGAACAGGAATTAGGTCGCAGCAACAGTCGTTTTGGATATTTTGTACAGTGGTTCAAACACGGAACTAACTAATCCAACTTGAATGGATAGCCTATTACCATGTCAAAATGACTAACGCGTAGGATATGCCGAAATCTCCGATACCAGTCAGTGTTCTTCGCCCCGTAAACGAATGTGATTTCAAAAAGAAACCTGTTTTCCTTAAGGATTGCCCGATGAAGATTTCTTTTATATTCGCGATTGAAATCATAGTTGAGCACGTTGGTTGACGGAAGTACATTCATGTCAAAATGATTTTGTATCTAATCAATAAAATAACCGCATACACTTTCACCTGAAGCCATCTATAAATGCATTTATTCAATAGTTTATGATAATCGCAGTTACACTAAATGAAGAAATATGTGTTCAATATTCCCGTTTTTTTTTGTGGTGGGGAGGTGTAAGTCTTTTGCGCATAGAGAGTGGAGCACCCATGCTCACAAGCGACTGGGCTGCCCACTAAACACCTCCCGTGTCAACCCCAGAATCCAGCCCGGAGCCGTTTGATTCATTACTACGGGCTTCCTGTTTAAAGCGGCCGTTATTTTACTCTCCCATTGTTGATGACTTTCTTTCAACAAACTTTTGAAGAGATTCATGGTACTCACCCTTTCTAATAGTATTCCCAATCCCAAAGAAATGTAGAAACTGAATAGATATGACCATAGCATGGTCAATTCTAGATGCCAATAAAGCAATTCTCAGTCCAGAATCTGAAGCGAACTAAACTAAACTAAATTCATTACTTAAACGAGAAGAATGCTCCAGTTCAACAAACCTGACCGTAGGAAAACTTTGTTTATCTAGGAGCCAACACAAATAGAAGAAGCACCAAAAAGGACGAGATAGGACCCCAAATAAACGCACTTCCCATTCAAAGGACAGGAGTTACTAACGGGTAAAATATGTTTCGTATTTAAAAATCAATGGTCAAACTTGTACTGTGTAATGGAAGTGAAACAATAAAGAGTTTTCCAATAAGAGTTGTTATTTTGACTAGCCCGCTATTTCAGTAGATGTCACTTTTGAAACTGTCATTTTTTCACATTTGACAAGAAAAAATTACGCTATTAATAAAAATGGAACGATACATGCTTCAACAACGGATTGAAATTATTAAAATGCTCTATAAAAATGGTGGAAATTTGGCAGAGACGGTTCCTAAAACTCGAACGTTTTTGAGTCGTCGTCGTGAAGCACCTTGTCGGACCGCAATACAGAAATTGGGGGAAAAATTCGAGCTGTTGGGACAACTTAGTGATGTGAAGAATAAAACCCGTGCACGTCACTCAAGAACAGCCAAGAATATTGCTGCTGTAGCCGAAAGTGTTGAAGAAAACCCAGGTTTGTCAATTCCACGTCGTTCTTTGGAATGAGATATTCCACAAACATCATTACACCGTATTTTGCATAAAGATTTGGGTCTTAAGGCTTATTAAGTCCAAAAAACTCAAGACGGTCGATCATCAACAACGTGGTGTCTTTGCTGATTGGGTCCTTGAAATGCATGAAAATGATCCGGAATTCGACGAAACATCATCTTGAGTAATGAGGCCCATCCCCACCTCGGTGGCTTCGTCAATAAGCAAAATTGTCGCATCTGGGGCTCGGAAAACCCAAGAGTTATTGTTGAAAAGCCTGTCTATCCTCAACGTGTGACTGTTTGGTGCGGTTTATGGTCCAGCAGATTCATTGGACCTTACTTTTTCGAAGATGAGGCTGAAGCAACAGTTACGGTGAATGGATTGCGTTATCGAGATATGATTAATGATTTTTTATGGCCGGAATTGGATGGTATTGATCTGGACAGCGTTTACTTTCAATTGGCCACCGAGATCTTGTGATTTAACACCTTGCGACTTCTTCCTTTGGGGCCACGTGAAAGGGAAGGCCTACGCCAACAGCACAGCGTCGATTCAAGACCTCAAAGATGGAATTCGTGAGGCTCTCGAGGATATAGGGCAGCCACTTTGCGATGAGGTTATGGAAAATTTCATGAAAAGCATATGGTCCTGGAAGCGTGGTCGTGGTGGTCATTTGCCTGATGTTATTTTCCACTATTAACGGCATTTCTTTTTCTTTATAATGAAATAAACATTTAATCATGAAAAATAGTATTTTTCTTTTAATATCAAAATAACACCTCTTTTTGGAAAACCCTGTACAATGATGAGTGAATCCAAAAGTGCTCCAAAAAATCTACAGCCTAATTAAACAAGGAATAGAATTGAGCATACGTTACAACGGTGAACTGTATAAACTATTTGATCAATCACTTATATCTACTTGCGTAAAGTTACGCAAATTGGAAGAAATCCGACTACCTAAAAGAACATTAAAGGGTAGAGCACAAAGTAGACGTACAGTGGGAGGAACTAGGAATCGATGGGAATTATATATATATATATATATATATATATATATATATATATATATATATATATATATATATATATATATATATATATATATATATATATATACATATATATATATATATAAATATATATATATAAATATATATATATATATATATATATATATATATATATATATATATATATATATGTATATATATATATATATATATATATATATATATATATATATATGCATCTTATATATAATAAAATATTAGAGAGAAATATGATATATGTATATATATATATATATATATATATATATATATATATATATATATATGTATATATATTTATATATATATATATATATATATATATATATATATATATATATATATATATATATATATGTATATATATATATATATATATATATATATATATATATTTATATATATATATATATATATATATATATATACACATATATATATATATATATATATATATATATATATATATAAATATATATCTGTATATATATATAATAATAATACTACTTGTGCTAATATATTGATTCAGTTGAAGCAATGTAAATCATTAAAACTATTTCATTATCTTTTAACTTATATATAATGTTTTTTGCCATGTTGTGTTTTCAGATTTTTGGTTATTCATTACATCTTCAAAAATATTTATAATTGTGGTGTAACATAGAAGAGTTTTTAAAGCCTCATTTAAACTAGACCATCTTGTAGTTTGTACTCTTTTAAGTTGCATTTCTTATGTTTTGTAATCCTTGCACTTGATTTTCAATAAAGATATGATGGTGACATAGTCATAATAGGTCATAATAGGACCACATGAATGGTTTCATTTATTCATAGATTTAGCGGTAACCACGTATAGATTTAGGAGTAACTATTCTACAATATGCCGCAATCATATGAAGCTTTTTATAAACATGCATGTACGTTTTTTGAAAAATTAATGAAATAAAGTGTCCCCCTCATTTGGCGAGGTGGCAATATTTTAGCATACACAAAAAGGAACTATTTCTTGGGGAAAAATATGTCTCCTCTTCTAATTACAAGTGTTAAAGTACCGAAAACAAAAACTAAGGATAGTATAGGGCGAACAAAAACATACTTTCATCCTGTAGCACTTACAGGTATCAGTCGTCTTTACTTTTAAAGTTAAATTAACAAGCAGCAATTACTTATATCTATCGTAAACGGCAGCGGTCACAACAACAAACGTTCCGATCGGCAGATAGTCAACGACAGATTTCAATATAAAAACTAAAAGACCTCCTTGGTCAGATGAACAAGTGTGTGTGTGTGTCTACGATATTTGCCAGGCGGGATGATCTTACCTGACAGCTCGTTCAATCGCGCATCGAAATCGTCCTCGATTTCGTCATCTTCAGAGCCACCTTTAAGTTCGGGAGGGTTAGAACACCAGGTTTGAAGCTTTTGTGAAGTATACACAGAGCAAAATAGCTTAGCCAAAATTTTGTAGTCCTTCAATGTCTTTGATTAGATAACGATCCTTTCCAAGGACCCGAGAAACTGTATATGGCCCCTTAAGCTTTTGTTTTGACTTGCGGCTTTTCACAGTCGCTGCGGCATCATTTTCGATGAATACTAAATCATCGACGACATGCTGTTTCGGCGGCGCATGCTTATTTTCAAAACGAACTTTCTCGTTCTTTTGTCAGATTTTCCAGATATGCTAACGCTTCCCAGATTTCATCTGAGAAATAATCTTGTTTATCAAATTCTGAAAAATATCCGGTGCATTAACGAGTCCAAAGGGCATCCTATTGTATTCATAATGCGCAATATACATGACAATTGCGGTATATGATTTCAACTCCTCGACCAACTCGATTTGATGGTATTCCATTCGCATGTTTAACGTCGTAAAATATTTATAATATATAGTTTACACATAAGCGGCTCTCTCCGTTTTTTTTCTGTCGTTTGAAATATGGAATGCGGTAGGGCTTTGACACAATTGGTTGATTCGACTTGAACAAAATGTCAGCACTTCCCGCAATTGTTTGTTCGACAATTCCGCAATTGGTTTTATGAGAATTTTAGGGTTTATCCCAATTCTGAAACTGTCAGAATACCGAAAGCAAAAACTAAGGATAGTATAGAGTGACGTCTATGCATTATATACGTTAAACAAAAACAAACTTTCGTATTGTAGTAGTTAGAGATATCACTCCTTGTTTTAAAAGTTAAATTTACAAGCGGCAATTACTTATATCTATCGTAAACCGCGGCGGTCACAACAACGAACGTTTCGATCGGCTGACAGTCGACGACTGACTTCAATATTGATCAGAAGAACAAGTGTGTGTATCTACGGCCTTTGCCACGCGGAATGATCTAACTTGACACAAGCTTAAAATGTAATCCACTGCCATTTGCACCATGAAAACCTCGCGTGGGTACCTCTAGACCTCGCTGCAATAAAAATAATTGCAGTCTAACATTTTATCCGGTTACATGGCATTTTAACCTGAATTTCAATATTATATACATTCTGTCAAGAATGCGTTTCCACAAATTCAAATTTTTCAACTAAGTAAGAAACACTGTTTTCATTGCTATACACAAACTTTATTCATCAATTTCAGTTGTTTATAGTATTTAAAAAGGTTTCATCCAGAAAAAGTGCAAATTGAATCCATGAATAACTTGCATTCTTTCAGTGTCAAGTAACTAACTCTTGTTACTTGTTTCATATTTTGTATGGACACCTTATGCATCTATAACGCATTGCAGTCGTTTGTTCATGGACTTTTCAAGGTCATAATTGGTGGGTATCCTATGCCACTTCTTCTTCGCACTTTTGAGAGCGGTTTTACTCGTTGGATATTGTTTAACAACTTGTTTCTTTAAACGAACCCTCAAATTCTCTATGGGGTTTAAGCTCGGGCTTTATGGTGCTGTGTTGAAAACTTTACCGCAGTTGTAAAATGGTCACATTCGTACGATGAGCTCCTTCTGCTTTGGGTCATTGGCTTGGTAAAATTTGCACAGTGGCTTATTGTCACGGAAAATCCTCAAATACCAGTGTGCGTCCATGGTTACATCAATAAAAACTGAAGCCCCCAACTCCTTTGCTAGAAATACACCCCTAAACTATTCCAGAAAGTTTCCCTAATTTCACAGTTGGAATGATGTTTCGATTTTACAACGATGTCAATGGCTACCTCTACAATATTCAGCCAGTTAAGAAATTGTTTTGTTATGAAGGAAAATTGCTTCTGCACATTTTATGAAGAGAGCAGTGTTTTTTTTCCGAGGAGCTGTTGATGAGTATTTGTTCGCAAGTATGACCTGGCGAACTGCTTCATGCGAAACAAGAATGCAACGACCTTCCTTGAATTCCATTGCAATTGTCCTTAATGCAATTTGAGGATTTCGATAAATTTTCTTTATTCTAAGGCGCTTCACACGTTCGTTTACCTCGGATTTGGGGCCATCTCCACGCTTCGACTCCAATCTATCCTCGTTTTCAGCTCGGTTTATTATGTCATAGATTATCCTAGGTGTTACTGAAAACGTCTTTGAAATCTCCTGTATACTTTTACCCAACTGATAATTGTAGTACACTAGCTGCCCAACCTAAAAAGATAGCCTCTTGCCTGGCATTTTTAAAATAAATTATTTTGTCTAAGAAACTAATTATTCACTAACCAACACCAAGTAATACATGGCTCACTAACCAACACCAACTCACTAATTAGCAAAATGATAAAAATGAACATGTGAAGCAAAAATAACTGTAAAATAAAGCCTATCGCTCAGTTTTTAAGGTTTTGTAAAATGATTTTACAAAACCTTACTAAAATCGCGTCCTGTCTGTCCGTCCGGTCGTGGGTCACCCCACTTTTTCTCGTAAACTGCATAAGCTTGAAACATAAGATTTTTTTGGTAGATGCAAATCGACGCCCTCTTCAAACTTACACCACAATAAGAAATTTATAAGGTGTTTGAGGGGGGTCTCCCACTATAGGGGGTGGCCCTGAAAAAAATTTTCATCGCATGTAGACAATATGAATCGCTAACTGCAGAAAGGAAACTTGTCCAAAAATTCAGAAATTCGCTTTAATGCATAAAACAAGTTCAAAAGGGTTAATGCATCGTTTACTACAGAAATGGAACTTGTCCACAGTCAGTAAGTTGCCCCTAGCAATGTTTGGTTTTTGTCGTTTACTGCAGAAAGGGGACTTGTCCTGGACGTGTTCCCTTTCTGTAGTAAACAACATTTGCCATAGACAGCGCTAGTGTTCCCGCAACGCTTATTCAACGGCTCTGGAAACAAATGATTAAATTGTATTTGAAACAGCTGATCTGTTTCTAGTTGGAGTAAATTAAAATATAACGCTAAAGTACCAATTGTGTAGATAATCAGTTAATTTTGGCAAAAATGATTTCAACTGAAGACGAAGGAACTGAAGTGAGAAAAAGAAAGAAGGGAGTAATTAATGCAGACAAGTACAAACGAAATATAATAAAGAAAGCCAAGGTTTTGGGAAAGGAACACATCAATTGGAGTGGACAACTTGTTCCAGCTAAACGTCCTGGAACAAATAGCTGTGGGTAAGTTTGTCTTCTGTTATTCATTTAGTAATAAATGGTTTACTGTAGCATTTTTATTATTCAGTCTTATTGTTTAACAAGCCCCCTCTTATTGTCTTATTGTTTAATATTACCCGTAGGCCTACTCAATTTCTTAATGGACTAAGCGATAAATTATGAACTGAATACGATCAGTATAGTTTATGTAAAGACTCGTGCTTGGAATCGTTTACGGAAGAGGCAACGGTTGAAATGTTCAAAAATCTTCATAACATGGGTGACAAAACAGAACAGGACATTTATCTTCAGTCGCTCATGGAAATAGTTCCGGTAGAGAGAGAAAGGCCAAGAGATGGATCTTCTGCAAAACGCAGAGCATTTAACGTCAAATAATGTGTTCTTCATCAAGGAAAAAGAACCCAGGTATGCAAAAAAGCCTTTATTTAAACCTTTAGCTGTACTCAAAAGAGATGCTACAGACTTTGCCATTTGTTGCAACTAATCGTAACTCCCACAGACAAAAGAGGGAAAAATACTTCAGGCAATGCTATTCCTGAATCATTGTTTACGAAACTGAGAGCTCTTATTGAAAGTTTCCCAAGAAAAAAAGAGCACTACACAGGTAAAGACAAAGAATATCTTGCCGCAAATCTGAACTTAAAAGTAATGTATAATATGTTCGTACAAAAAGAACACTCTTTTCTACTTGAAGTTCTCGGCAATGAAAAAAGGCTGTCATACAAATTCTTCTGGCAGTATTTTATAGAGAACTATGACTATGGGGTTGGGCGGCCTGTGAAGGATGCATGTGTAACATGTGAAGAACTTAACAATAAAATAAAGAGTCCAACACTTAACGAAAATGCCAAAAAGGCTGCAGTCGCCGAACTTTTTGTTCACAAACGACGAGCCAAAAAATTTTATAATACTCTAAAAGAAACAACAAAAATTTGTGAAAGTAACAACAAAACTGTTGGTATTAGTACAGATTTCATGGCCAATGTGTCATTACCATGCATTCCTGTTCAAGACTTGTATTACTACAGGCAACTTACCGTGAATGTGTTTTACCATGAAGGAGAAGGTGGGAAGGGTGCAAATGATGTCTGTTCTATGATTCAGTGGTATATTGAAAACAAAATAGACAAAAACATTGTTGAAACTTTGTACATTTTTGGAGACAATTGCGCCGGCCAAAATAAGAACAATACATTGATACGACTAATGATGGCGCTCTGTGAAAAAGCAATATTTAAAGAGATAAAAGTAATTTTCCCTGTTAGGGGACATTCATTTATGCCCAATGATAGGGATTTTGGAATTATCAGGAGAAAACTGAGAAAACAGGAACGTTATTACGTTGTTAGCGAGGTAATTGATCTCATTATGGATTCTTCATATAATAAATACAAATTTAGAGTTGTTCTTATGAAATCAGAAGACTTTACTGATTACAACAATTGGTGGCCTAAATACTACAAAAAAATGTGCCTTAGTAATGACTCTTATGGAAAAGGTGTTCCTAAGGAACAAAAGATTTCTTTTGCTCTGGCGAAGTACCATGAATTTAGTTTTCGAAAAGATACAGCTCATGTGGTTGAATGTAAAATAAACATCAATGGCTTGCGATCTGATAGTTTTTATTTAAGAAATACTCTGGTGATCCTAGATCTTCCCAAGGAAACAGCTTACAAAGGCAAACTACCCATCAACTTTTTAAAAATGGATGACATTAAGAAAAGTTAAATTTACGTCCCGGAAGATAAGATGCCGTTTTGGAATGAAATTTTAACATATCCAACAACAAAAAAATATGAAACTGATGAAAATGTTTGTCTGTTCACTCATTGTGATGTATTGATGTATAAACTATGTTTATTTTCAATAAAATAATGTAAAATACATTTTCTCTTCAAAATAATAGACTATTAATTTATTTTCCGCATTGTTTACTGCAAAAGGGGAACATGTCCATTGCTAAAATATTTTTTTTTTAACCCTTAACACAAAATTATACAAAAGTTACACTGCATGATGTGCCATAGCACAAAATATTATTAGAAAACATATACATTACATTTTGTATTACAGTTTTTGATCAGAGCAGTTCTTTGTTTTTCCTGTAAAATTTGGGAAACTGGACTTGTTCCCTTTCTGCAGTTAGTGATTAATATGGGTATCAAATGAAAAGTCTTGATAAGAACTTTTCAAAATAGGTCTTAAATTGACAAGTTTTATTTGAGGGATGCAGGGGTAGAGGAAATTATTAACACGTGATACGAGGAAGATACACGTTTGCAACGGACCTAGAGACTACAAATATATAGGAATTTTGGTAAAAATTTTATAAATGGTTCGTAAAATTGATGTGTTATCATGACTAATCAAGCGACGGGGTCAAAACACTTGGAACAAAATGGCGACAAATTTAAAAACATAATAACCATAATAATTTTTTTTTTGATATGCGGATTATATTGTTTGATTTACTAATTGTTTTACAATACCCTTCTGTTAGGAGCACCCTTCTGCTACTTCAACTTATTTCTATATGTGAAAAGAATTAGTTGACACTAAGAAAATAGGTTGTAATTGGATTGTGTTGTGTTTCTCGTATTTCAGGACTTGAAGTTGCACCTTTCCCTAAGGAAATGCTTGTAAGTACTGTGTTTAAGTACATAGAATTGATAAAAGTAATTACGTACAGAAATGAAATTGATTTGTTTTTTGCAATGCAAGTTGAAATTCATTCTTGATAAACTGTACATATATTTGCTCTGTCACCCACAATAAAGTGAGATTATTTTTTTTTACGATGCCAATACCAGTCAAAGATTCAAAACTATCTACAACCTGTATCTGTACTTCGAAATAACTTGATAACTTAAATATTATTTGAAGCATTGCAGCCTTCCTAAATTACCGCTCAACTCACCTTTTGTTCAATTTCTGCTGCTGTATGTTTAGTCGTCTCTAAATTTTCAACAAGCGCCGTATCTCCAAGAAGATTACCACCAGCAGATGATAAGCGGGATAGTAAATCATCTTCAAGGCTTTTTAACATGATCTTGAAATCATTTTGCTGTTTGGTCAGCTCAGCCTACAACGAAAACATATGAATGAAAGTTAAATTCGGAAGATATGCAGATAAACATCTAGAAATTTCTATTAATAATACGAGTGGAGATTTTAGACCTTCAATTCTTCCAAGTCTGGTCGTTCAGCTCTCACGACTTCAGCCAAAAGTTGATCTTCTAACCCATCACGTGTAACTGTGAAATTGATTAAGGTTGTTTGCGCTTGCATTTCTGGTTTGTAGTGTGGATTCGCGAGCTTGGTGTGCAAAATCAAACGAAAATTTGAATTGTATTCAACTTCTTTGTCGCCAATTTTAATTGCCCTTCACAATGAAAAAACAAAAAAAATAGTAATAATGGTTTATCGCTATGAATTTTATACTTACTTTCCCTTTTTAATTAGATTTCGTCCAAGCAGCGGATCCAGGACTGGATCCAAATTTTCATCAATATTTTCAATTAATACTGTGCTTCCTTTTGATAAGCCTTTCTCGATAATGTCCAAACAACCTTTCTGTCCTAATCTAATTACTTTCAGAGCGTCGCCGTATTTTTGTTTGATCCATTTGACACCTTGTAACTAAAAATCAAAAAATGGTCCCCGAATTTTCAAAAATGCTTTAGATAAATGATCATCCTCAAGTCCCTTTGAAAAGTAACATACCTGAGGATCAATCATCAGAGGCCATCTATCGGAGTTGGATAAAATTGTAGCATTTTCAATAGACATTCTATCGCTTGGCAATCCTTCGTTGTGCCACACGGCAATTGTAGTATCGTCGGTTAACAAACACAGAGGATCGAGGCCTTCGGTAATAGGAATCGCTGGGTCTAATGATTTTAGATATGGAAGCCACATTTTGATCATTAAATCCAGACGGAATTGTTTTGTAAAGCAACCAACATAAGAAATGAATGCGGTTATCAATAATGTATCTCCAGGAAGGGTAATTCCTTGCGCGACGAAGCTGACGATAAAAAGTTGATTTGAAAAATCAAGTAAAAACTTTTGCTTTCGAATAACAAACTTTGCGACCGCTTCAGCCCAACGAACGTTTTCACTCGCTAAACCTAATACAAGACGGTTCGCGAGTTGAATGGTTGCTTGAGTTGCATCCGCTTCTTGCTGGCATCTTAGTTTATCAGCTGTAGCCTTCTCAAAATCAGCAGTGAGCTTTGCAAGTTGCTCCTCCAGTGACTAAAAAATAAGTTGAAATATCTTCTTAAAATTAGAATCAGTGAAAACTTACCGCAACTTTTTTCTTAATGACATTCAATTTTTCTTGTGCTGCTGCCAATTCTGCATTAGCCTGAGCCAATGCCTTACGTTTTGGCTCAACGTCACAGAAAACCTCGTAGAACTTAATGATATTGATAACCCAAGCACAAAGTCCAGCAGCTGCAGCAGACTTGGACCTAACAAACTCAGGTTCAAACTCAGCGTCCTTCAAGTACGGTTGAATAGCTTTTATAATTTCAGGATGAATATTCTCCTTGTCATAATTGATCAAAGCGTCTAAAAATGTATCAACTTTTGCCATCATAATTTTTGCAGCTTTCCAATTGCGCTCCTTAGGTATTTTCCCATTCGGTGCAAGCAGAACCATTACAGCTGCGGTCACATTTGTTACAGCACCCGGTGGAGAGCCAAATGACTTTAGTTCCGTAAGATTAGCTTTGTTCAATGTATTCAAAGCTTCTTGAGCTGCAAGTAATGCAGGCTCAGCTTTTACCAAATCTTCTTCACAATCCTTTTGTTTCTTCGATACTTCATCAGCTATAATGGCAACTTTCATCTCTTCTTCGTCAGCCAAAGCTTTTTCTTTCTGCACTTTATCAGTTTCTATACCAACGATTTCAATTAGAGCATCGGCTGCCTCATTCTTTTCTTTTAATTCGACCTCTTGTACAGCCAGCTTAACTTTAAGATCGGCAACTTGAACAGCTGTGTTTTTCAATTTCTCCAGACCATTTTCCAGCCGCTCAATTTTCTGCTGCAACTCATTATGCTTCTGGTTTAAAAGTTTTATATACAGACTGATTTGCTCCAGGTATGATTTTGGGGTTGTATAATTGTATCGTCTTTCATTTTGCAAATATACTTTGGAAGTAGCATTCACTGATGTATGAACATATGCCATAAACTTCGCGACAGCGTCTCTATGCTGCTCGGGCAGCACAGGCGTCTCTTGGAGGGAGTTCATTGATACTGAAATCAAAGCTTCCTGTGGCCATTCGTGGAACCAATTTATCGATGTGCAATTTATCATTGCAGGAAATTTTCGAGATCGGACCCGCAAAGTTGAGCCAACAGGAGAGAAACAAAGAACTACCTTCAGTTGACGACGAACGCGATCGATGAAGAATTTCCAGCAGTTTTCTCTGGAGTCAACTAATCCAGCACCTTTAACTTCATTGCGCACTCCAGCGATAATATTTTCAATTTCATCATCTGGAAAGAGGTCAGGCACTTCTCCAGATGCTAACATATCGTTAATTAGAACAAGGAACTGTTCGTTCGGTACTTGAGCGTCTGTCATGAGAAACATGATTCCGACGTTTTTCAAACCTGCTTTTAAGTAGAGACCTGACAACTCGTTCTGAAAAATTATATCTTTTATTATTGTATTGAATTTACGCTTAATCTAGGTAGACCTTTAAATCTGGTACACCATATCCTTTTCGCAGTTGAATTTGTGATACCTCCAATCCTGATATGAATGCAGCCAATCTAGACAATGACTGTTTACCACTGCCGCCAACCCCTACTAAGAGAGCACTACCTCGCGGTGATTCTAGAATTCGATTTATTCTGAAATTTTATTTAAAATGGTTCTAATAAGATTTTAATCAGTAATGTTTAGCTTAACAATCATCAATTTTGTGTTAGAAAAGCGGTCTTGGCACATGCACTTTAGCTCTAGAGATAGGAAAAAACAATGTTATAAACCAGGAACGCATTAGCAACGTGGTTTATAAAAAATTCAACCTCACAATTCTAAAAGGAAACACAATCAATACTCAAGCATCGCTATTACACTATTACTCAATTCGAATAAGAATTCGCTTTCAGGCTGAAAAATATAAGGTTCCAGTAGAAAGTTTATACTAAACTTGACATGAATTATTGGCAGGTTCATTCACCAACTGAGGATTTGAGCTTTTTTGAGCTACGTACTTCCTTTGTAAGTTGACTTGAGCTTCAATAATATCTACAAACTTTTTAAGGTTTTGAAAGAAAAAAATTAAAAAAAAAGATGAGCCTGCTTGGTATGAACTCAAGATATGAATCCATCACTTTTTCGTGTACTGCTATTGTCCTTTGCTATGAGCGTAGACGCAATATTTCAAAACCTCTGCTATTTAAATAAATTTTACTTTTTTCAGCTTCCAATCTACAAGCCCAGGTTTCTGAGAGAAGGGTTCGATACCATTTTCCGAGAGCCTCTGGATAAAGATGCAAGTAAGCCTCCTTTCGAAAGTTTAGTGGGCTGGCTCTACTCTGTTTATCATTGGAGGATACCTTTCTTCTCTGTTTTGGCAATAAAGCAGTGAAGTAGGTGTCTTTTACTACGCTTGGCGAATGCAGTATCGAGTTTGTGTACTTAGGTGCCCAAATAACGAAGCCTGTAATGAAACAGACGAGATATCCCGAAGAGTACAGCAAAACTCCAAGCATACAAATCTGTGATAAGACCTGTGCTATGCAATGGGTGTGAAACATAGACCCTAACCCAAGCATTCGGAAACATATTGAACGCCTTTGAGAGACGAGTTCTGAGGTAAATAAACGAAGCGAAGCTAGATGGGGACCAATGGCGAATTCGATACAGACATCGCTGCTCGGGTTTTGAAATAAGAGGACTTGATCAATGTGCCGAGACAACTGGAGGAGCTTGTTGCAGAAAGCGAAGGCCCGAGAGGGGCTGTGGTGCTACAAAGAAGAAGAAGAAGCCAAACAGCGATGCTTGATGCAATCATCATAAAGACGTAAGTTTGCTTGAGATGCGTGTGTGACAACGCGCACATATGTAGTCGTGATCAAGAGTTTCTGGCTTAGCCTGCAAAACCAAAGGCAAATCTTAAAACACTATACGAACTCTACCAACCCAGAGACTATACCTGGGATGGTCGCTACCAGCCTCATTTGCGCATTTACATCGAGTATTTGGCCTTCCCAACAGACGTCTACGTTGTGCTCTACCTTTTAATGTTATCTTAGGGTGCCAGTTTTCTTTCATTTTAAGGGTTTTGTAAAATAATTTTACAAAATGCTACTAAAATCGCGACCTGCCTGTCCATCGGTCTGTCCGTCCGTGTGTCACAGCTAACTACTTAAGCTAGAAACATCAAATTTTGGATAGGTGTAGGTGTAAAGTGGTGCACTCTTCAAAGTTCAACTACAAAAAAATGTTATAACGTATTTAAGGGGGTTTCTCCATATAGGGGAGTGGTACCCCGAAAAAAAGTTCATCAAAGGCAGCCAATATCGGTATCAAATGAAAAATCTTGATGAGAACTTTTCAAAAAAGATCTTAAACTGATAGGGGAAATATACAATAAATGCGTATCCCCCCCTTCCCGATTCGATACCTGAGTTCTGAAAAATCTGAAAATAATTATGGAGGTGGGTGTTTATGAGCACAACAAGAACAAATCCCTTTTTGTTTTTTTGTGGTAGGGAGGTGGATGCCCATTTACGCACAGAATGTGTTCGCAAGGAGGCGACTGGACTACCCACTAAACACCTCCCCTGTCAACCTGAGAACCCAGCCTGGAACCGTTTGACACATTAATTCGGGCCAGGTCTCGTTTTGTCAAGCCGTGAGGCGCCTTCAAGCTGGGAGATCCCTCTTCTAGCGGAAGGGGAGAGGGGAAGAGGAAGTACCAGACAAACGATCCCCCAGCCCCAGCGCCCCCGGCTGCTGTGAGTCCCTTTTATATTTTAGGACTGCCCGAACATAATGTGCCACCTGGTTTCATTTGTCAACCGATTCGAGCATCACCGTGACTATATTATCTGGGCTGAGCTCTCCCGTCTCCCTGTGGAGGGCTCTTCGCAGCCTGTCCCATTTTATGCACGCAAAAAATGTGTGGCAGGCATTGTCTTCCTCTCCAGGGCAATACCGACGATCGGGAGACCTTGCATTACCAACCTTGTGCAGGTAAGACTGAAAACACCCATGCCCGCTCAAAAGCTGGGTCAGATAGAAGTCAGTCTCACCATGCCTTCGATTTAGCCATGGTCTCACATCCGGGATGAGGCACGCAGTCCACCTTCGCTTCGTGCCATTCACCCAAGACTGTTGCCAATCGTTGAGTGAGCGTTGTCTCTCCTCGCAGACAGCCATCTCCCTCGCATTCTCGTTTCGATGCAGATTAATGGAGCGGCTCTCTCTAGAAAGGAGGGCTACAAGTATCACGCCTGCAATGACTTTCACCGCCGAATCAGAGATTGTCGAGTACGAAGATGCAATCCTCAGCACTCCTCTTCTCTGTACCTGTGCCAGCCGTTTTTGATAAACCTTCTTACTGAGAGCGTCATCCCCTACTTCTGCTCCGTACAGTAGCACTGACCCTACAGCACTCATCAAGAGGCATCTTCTTGATGGGTGGGGTCCCCCTTCGTTGCTCATAAGTCGACTCAGAGCCGATATTTCCGAAGCAGCCTTCTCGGCTGTTGCCCTGATTTGCTCAGAGAAATTTATCTTCGAGTCAATCAGTAACCCCAGGTACTTCACCGCTGGCTTCAATTCGATTTGCAAGTCTCTAATACTGATCATCCTTATTCTAGGGGTTCTCTTTTTTGTCAAGATGACCACTTCGGTTTTCTCCAGTGCTAAACTGGACCCGCGAGCAATCATCCAGTCTCTCACTCGGCGCATTAGCATACCTAGCCTAAGTTGCGCTTGTTCAACGGTGCGTCCAGCGACCAGAGCCGCGACTCATCTGGCATCTCCAGTCTCAGTAGGCCGTCATAAGGCACGTTCCACAGGTCTAGACCAAGGATAGATCTCCGGGCAACACCCGATGTAACAGCCATCCTTCGTAGGCCCTGTGTCGTGTCATAGAGCAGGTTTCGGTCTTTTAGGTAGTCCCGCAAAAGCCGCATTAGATATTCTGGAACTTGAAAAGGATTTTCCAGCTTATCCAGAATATCCACCCATCTAGCGGAGTTGAAGGCGTTCTTGACGTCGAGTGTCACTAACTGGACGATCCGTCGCTTGGTGCGACTATGTGCCTCTACCTTTTAGACCGCGCTCACCACCTCTGCGATCGCATCGATAGTAGAACGTGCTGCTTTAAAGCCGTACTGCCGAGGAGATAGGTCTCCAGCAGCACGAATCGCGTCAGTGAGTCTTCCCTTCAGGAGTTTCTCTAACACTTTCCCAGCTGTATCTAGAATGTATAATGGGCAGTATGCACACGGCGATTCGAGATTTCTCTTCCCCTTGCTGATCAGCAGCCTCGCCACTTCCATCGTATCGGGAAAACCCCGTCTCGTAGGCAAGCGTTGAATGTGCTGAGCAGCAAATCAGGACAATGGTGATAGACAAGCCGCAACACCTCAGCCGGAACACCATCTAGACGGAACACCATTTAGAAACAAATACCTTAGAAGTCATAATCCGCTCAACTTTGTTAATAATAGTATTATCTTCGAATTTCATATTTTCTCCAACCTTTAAACTCGTCGAAATTCGATATTTAATTAGTCTTATAAAGGGTACTTTTATTTTGTAAGTTTGATGAAAATCGAATGATATACATGAAAGTTATAGCCATTTGAAATTTCTCCAATTACAATAACAATTACACATGATTTTGTTATTTTATGGACTTTCAATCGAATCAGACACTGTAGTTTTGGTTTGATCTACTTAAAATGTTCAAATAAAATCAACAACATAAACATTTTTGGGTGTTGGTTTGAGTGATTTTTATTATTTTGCCCCAAAATGGCGACCGTTGAAAATAGAGAAGCAATGGATTTTCCTTTAAACGTGCACATCTCTTGGACATGTTTCTTGACTTTATTCATTACTGGTGACTGAATTTAGGAGAATTTCGGTACAAAACCCTTCTGATATGAGCGTACGTCTGCCTACCTAACTTGTTTATTAATAATTAATAAGTATTAAAGCAAGCAAAAAAATTTAATTTTTATTTTTTTTCAAATAAGTCTAGGTTAACTTCTTGCAATAAGTTGGCAAAGGCCTTCATGTGCTCGCAAAAGAAAGAAGTAATTGAATTTCATAAAATTTGCACATACGTTAACAAATCTACTCTTTTTAGGTCTTTGTAAAAATTTTTTTTACAAAGACCTACTAGTTTCGCGACCTGTCTGTCCGTCTGTCCGTCTGTCCGTGCGTCACAGCTGATTTCCTCAGAAACTATAGAAGCTAGAATGCTCAAACTTTGTGAAAAGGTCAGAAGTGATGGTCTCTCAAAAGTTAAGGCCTTGACTTAAATTTAAAAAATGTTTAAGGGGTGTCCCCCCTAATAACGAATTGGCCCTTAAAAATTTTTTTTAATCAAAGGTAGTCGAGTGGGGTATCAAATGAAAGGTGTTGATTAGAACTCTTAGAATCTGAAATAAAAAAATTATTTGATGAATTAGGGGGTCCACGGGAAGGCAAAATGTACCCAAAATTTGTGTCCCCCCCCCTCGCGATTGGACACCTTTCAGCCGAAAAATCTGAAAATTATCACGAATGTGGACCTTTATGAGTACAAGGGCAACAAATACCTTAGAAATCGAAATTCGCTCAACTTTGTTAATAATAGTATGATTTGTAGATTTTACATTTTTGCCCATAAAATCAAAACGGTACCTTTAAACTTCTTGAAATTTTGCAATTATATAGACTGACATGATATATATATGTTCACAAAATTTAATTGAGATCGAATCATAATCAAGTGAGTTATAGCCATTTCAATTATATGGAATTACAACAACGATAACCGTGTTTATGGTTCATATAGGGTTTTCCAATAAGAGGTGTTATTTTGATATTAAATGAAAAATGCCATTTTTTAAAATAAATGATCGGATGTTTATTTCATTATAAAGAAGAAGATATGCCGTTAATAGCAAAAACTAACATCAGGCAAATAACCACTACGACACGCTTACAGGACCATATCCTCTTCATGAAATTTTCCATAACCAAATCGCAAATTGGCTGCCCTTTGTCCTCGATAGCCTCACGAATTTCATCTTTGAGATCTTGAATCGACGCTGGGCTATTGGCATAGGCCTTCTCTATCACGTGGCTCCAAAGGAAGAAGTCGCAAGGTGTTAAATCAGAAGATCTATTCAAAATAACACCTCTTATTGGAAAACCCTATATATATTTAAAATTGACTTGGGCACTTTTATTTTCTTTCAATTTTCATGAAAATTTAAAGAATAGTGTTTAATTCAAAAAAATCATTTAAGCTAGATTAAAATGGCGGCTGCACTGTGCTTATGAAACAAACTGTGCACTTTTTTTTATAAATTTGAACGATTTCATATCTAAGTATTGGTTGAATAATTCAAGTTATCGATTCACGCCATTAGAAAACTTGCTTCTAACCCTAGGATGTTTACAAAGACCTTCTGGTAGGAGCACTCTCCTGCTTACTCAACTTGTTGTTTCATCTCAAATTGATACCAAATTTTGTATTCAAGCTAAACGTGCGGTGATCAACAAAAATTGTACGATACCTCGAAATAATAATGAATTATTAAGCGCAAATAAACTCTTTCCTTCCCAGTAGTTAGTTTTTCCAGAAGGAAATTAAAACGGAAGATAGGTATGCGGTGAAGAAAGAAATTTTATTACAACATTAATCCGAAGATGATCGTTTAACCCGGTTTGGCACGCACTGCCATTGTTTTGACTTGTCAATTTCCTTAGCGTTAAATACTTCAAGTAGTTTGTCTAACGCACCGCGTCGGTGTCTATTCGGTAGCTTGTGGTTTGGTTTTTTTTTTATTTGACGGTTTTGAAAGGTCGAACGGTTAGAAATGGAACGGTAGTGTAAAGTTAGATTGTAGAAGAAGATGTTTGACGCGTTTTTTAAGCGGGCATTTGAGCGGTAGCTGGAAAAATGTATTTTAGGGCGTAGTCTTTTTGTGTGCAACCCGTGACCGAAACTCCGCTCTAAACTACTTGGCCGACAAGCAGTTAGCTTGAGATAGACTACGAGCATCCAGATCAGTAGGTCTGAAGAGGTACAATTTGTTGATGCGTCTCTAGACTTTACGTCTTCAGCCGTTTTGTATGGCCGATTTAAATTTGCTTCGGGAAATTTTTATCGATAAAAGAAGTGGTTAAGCATTACACGAGGCTGAAGAATCTTAAGAATGACCATAAGTAATGGTTGCCCGAGTCATAATTTTGAGCCTAATTCAATGATTTGAATTGAACTTTCTAAGTCCAATCCAGTCTTAAATTGCCCACAATGAATCGTCCTATTAGATTTAAAATAAAAAGTAGCCTACACACGTGATCAACAAAATTTAACCAAGGCTCATTCAAACTTCATAAAATCATGTGTGGAAAAGTTTTTGCACAATATATCTTATACTCGTGCCATGTTGTGATTTACATACATACCATAGTTGCACGTCAGAAGACCATCAATGTATAATGCTATGGGGTATGTCAAATGCTATGGGGGATGTATAATGTTATGGGGTATGTATAATGCTATGGGGTTTTCTGAGGCTTTCCCTACTTGCAATGTAAAGACAAAGAAAAGTAAAGAAAGAAAACAAGTTGGGTAAACAGACCTACGCTCATGTCAGAAGGGTTTTGTATTCAATTTTCAAAATGCAGTCACCAGATTGAATAAAGTCAAGAAGCAGGTCAATGACGATTTTATTGGAGAAACTATGAAATTCGAAGACCATACTATTATTAACAAAGTTGAAAGAATTTAGACTTCTGAGGTTTTTGTTATTGTTATACTCATAAATATCTCCTTTGATAATTATTTCAGATGTCCATTCGCGAGGGAGGAAACACATTTTTCATGTATTTCCCCCCTGTGCCCCCACTGAAGCAAAAATTGACAGTTTAACAACTGTTTTGAAAAGCTCCCATGAAAGCTATCATTTCATACTCATATCGGCTACGTTTGATGAATTTTTTTTCAGGGGCCACTCTCCTGTACTGTTATCATCGATTAATAGCCAATTTTTTCGAATCCTAGAGTTGTTACAAAGCCCTTTTGTTAGAAGCTCCCTCCCGTCTCCTTGACTTGTTTCGCTTATGAGTATTAATTGTAGGTACTCAGCTTCAGTCATTCATTAAATTGAATCAAGTGTTCAAAGCATGCACCTTAAACGTTGAAGTTGGGAAAAAATAACTCAAAGTTATTCAATCTTCGCATTTAAAACAGCCACTATTTTGTTTTACGATTACTGATACCACTAGCTGAACCGATTCTCAAAGTTATTCATGACACCTATCATTCCTGAAATTTTCATGCAAATCCTAGCAAAACTGTAGTGTCTAAGTCGGTAAAAAGCGCATGTTGTTCCATAGCCATATGTTGCCATAGTAATACATGCAGCGCATATTTTTCCATAGTAATACAGGAAAATTCAAACCACTATAACTTCGCTAAATATGATGCAATCTTTATGAAACTTGCAGGGTTGATCAATCTTATAAACAGACATCTGTGTACTGAATTTCATTGAATTTAAGGGTACTATTAAGATTTTATTCAAGAAAACATAAAATCAATAAATCATACTATTACTAACAAAGTTGAGTGAATTGCGACTTCTCACGTATTTGTTTTTGTTGTTGTACTCATCAAGGCCTACATTCGTGATTTTTTTCAGATTTTTCGGATGGAAGGTGTCCAATCGCGAGGGGGGGGGACACAAATTTTTCGTGTATTTCCCCTCCCTGTGCGCCCCTCGAAGCAAACTTTGCCAAAATAAGACCTGTTTTTAAAAGTTCTCATCAAGACCTTTCATTTGATACCCATATCGGCTGCCTTCAATGAAATTTTTTTTTCGGGGGGTCACTCCCCTATATGGGGAGACCCCCCTTAAATACCTTATAAAATTTTTTAGTAGTTGAACTTTGAAGAGATCACCACTTTACACCTGTATACAAAATTTGATGCTTCTAGCTTAAGTAGTTTCCGAGAAAAACTGCTGTGACACACGGACGGACGGACGGACAGACAGACAGACGGACAGACGGACAGACAGGACGCGATTTTAGAAGGGTTTTGTAAAATTATTTTACAAAACCCTAAAAAAGGTAAAGAAGGGTACAGAAAATATTTTGTCAAATAAATAGTTGTACCTATATGGTAAATGTATAATGGTCAGCAATGACGACTGAAAAATTGTTATGTATATATATTTTGCCTCAATAAAATTGTTGTCTTGAAATTTTTGTCTTGCCAGAAGATTATCCAGTTCGCCATCATATTCAATCGATGAGATTGGCTTTTAGGCCAAGTGGGGCTTGGTTCTCAATCGGTTAAATCTGATTCAAAATATCAAAATACCAATTTTCTTCTTTTTTTTTCCTCTACTGCTTTTCATACAAATGCACTGTAGCTTGAGCTGCTCTTGAATAACTTCGACAACAGTATAAGTGGGGCCCGATGGCATTTTAACTTTTCTGGCAAAAAATTTATCTTCTTCACTTTGTGTCCCTCTTTCAGTTACTTTTTATTTGAATTTATCCTTTGAGATACTCCCTACCAAATGGGAAATTGCCCACATTCTTCCTATCTTTAAATCCAGGAACCTTCCTTCTTTGATTTCGTATTCTTCAAAAGATAGTATCTCAACACGCTACACCCACTTATTATTTTGTCCTTACAAGGCCAACGGCATGGTTTTATCAAAAGCAGATCCACCCTCACAAGCTTAACATACTTTCTTTTACCCATTATATTGTTGCAGCCTTTGACAAACAACAAAAAATTGACGTTATCTTCACGAATTTCTCTAAAGCCTTTGATTTGGTGGGTCAATCTCACTATTATTTGAGACACTAAAGGAGTTCAATTTACTATTTGTCCCTACTGGACCTCTATCCGCTCCATAATTATCAGTTGATTTACACACCAACCCCTAAGGCGTCGCAGAGGTAATTTAGTCACTGAATTCTAGCAGCACAGTCAGCCCTGATGGAATCCCTAGCAGTTTTATTAAATCCCTCTCTTCATCTTTATGTATTCCCCTCGTCTATATCTTCAAGTCAAGTCTCGAAAGAGGTACTTTTCCAGACGTTTGAAAATGTGCAAATATCCTGCCCATCCATAAAGCGGGTGACCGCTCCCAAACCTCTAATTATAGACCCATTCAGTCCTATCGTGCTTTGGCAAAATTCTGGAACGCATTTTTCATTGCAACCTTTACAATGTTTTGCACCCTATTCTATCCGAAAATTAACACGGATTTGTAAAAGAACGTTCTACCGTAACTAACCTAGGTGAATTTGTTAGCACGGTTGCAATCACCCTTGTCTTAGGAGGTCAAGTTGATATGATTTACACTGATTTCGCAAAAGCATTTGGCAGTGTGGATCATAACATCCCGATCGGCAAGCTCCGCCGTTTCGACATTCAGGGATCTCTTCTTTCCTGGATTTACTCTTTTCTCTTTCATCGTTTCTGCACGGTTATCTGTAATAGATCTGCGTCCTACCCTTTCGTCCCAACTTTTGGTGTTCCACAGGGATCAATCTTAAGTCCACTTCTTTGCAACCTCTTTGTTAATGACCTCCAAGCTATCTTCACATCCAACCCTCTTCTATATGCTGATAACTTGAAGATATTTTGAGTCATTAATTCAATATAGGATTACCGAGCCCTTCAGGATGACTTAAATCTTTTGTCCTGTTGGTGTCATAGAAATTGACTTCAACTCAACATTTCTAAGTGCCATTCAATTTCTATCGAAAACTCAGTGCTCATTTTGGTAGAGAGTTTCAAGAATTTAAGTGTGACTTTTGAATCTCATTTGAAATTCAATGTTCACGTTTTTGAAATAACCAAGAAAGCTTCTGGCTTGTAATTGGACTGCTAGTCAGTAAGTTAATTTTGAAATGATAATAAAAATATAAATAAATAACTCCCAACAAAATTCTGGGACAATCTTACCCAAGCGGTACATTTTAGATGTAAACCGCAAAGAGATTTATCAACCACATGTTCTTTTGGTATTAAAAGACAATATAGAACATCCAGCACATTTGGCAACAAGAACATATGCCAAACGAGTGGAACCAATCGACGTTATTTCCTATCTACAAAAAAGGTAACAAGCTACAGTGCAAAAACTAGAGAGGCATTTCACCTTTTTTTACGGCATACAAACTATTTTCAAAGACCTTAGAAAAAACAAGTTGAGTAAGCAGGAGAGTGCTCCTACCAGAAGGTCTTTGTAAACATCCTAGGGTTAGAAGCAAGTTTTCTAATGGCGTGAATCGATAACTTGAATTATTCATCCAATACTTAGATATGAAATCGTTCAAATTTATACAAAAGATGCACAGTTTCTTTCATAAGCACAGTGCAGCCGCCATTTTAATCTAGCTGAAATGATTTTTCTGAATGCTCGGCCGATTGAACATGTTCAAGTTAATCACTATTACTTAAATTTTCATGAAAATTGAAAGAAAATAAAAGTGCCCAAGTCAATTTTAAATATATATAGGGTTTTCCAATAAGAGGTGTTATTTTGAATAGATCTTCTGATTTAACACCTTGCGACTTCTTCCTTTGGAGCCACGTGATAGAGAAGGCCTATGCCAATAGCCCAGCGTCGATTCAAGATCTCAAAGATGAAATTCATGAGGCTATCGAGGACAAAGGGCAGCCAATTTGCGATTTGGTTATGGAAAATTTCATGAAGAGGATATGGTCCTGTAAGCGTGTCGTAGTGGTTATTTGCCTGATGTTAGTTTTTGCTATTAACGGCATATCTTCTTCTTTATAATGAAATAAACATCCGATCATTTATTTTAAAAAATGGCATTTTTCATTTAATATCAAAATAACACCTCTTATTGGAAAACCCTATATGAACCATAAACACGGTTATCGTTGTTGTAATTCCATATAATTGAAATGGCTATAACTCACTTGATTATGATTCGATCTCAATTAAATTTTGTGAACATATATATATCATGTCAGTCTATATAATTGCAAAATTTCAAGAAGTTTAAAGGTACCGTTTTGATTTTATTGGCAAAAATGTAAAATCTACAAATCATACTATTATTAACAAAGTTGAGCGAATTTCGATTTCTAAGGTATTTGTTGCCCTTGTACTCATAAAGGTCCACATTCGTGATAATTTTCAGATTTTTCGGCTGAAAGGTGTCCAATCGCGAGGGGGGGGGGGGGACACAAATTTTGGGTACAATTTGCCTTCCCGTGGACCCCCTAATTCATCAAATAATTTTTTTATTTCAGATTCTAAGAGTTCTAATCAACACCTTTCATTTGATACCCCACTCGACTACCTTTGATTAAAAAAATTTTTTAAGGGCCAATTCGTTATTAGGGGGGACACCCCTTAAACATTTTTTAAATTTAAGTCAAGGCCTTAACTTTTGAGAGACCATCACTTCTGACCTTTTCACAAAGTTTGAGCATTCTAGCTTCTATAGTTTCTGAGGAAATCAGCTGTGACGCACGGACAGACGGACAGACGGACGGACGGACAGACGGACAGACAGGTCGCGAAACTAGTAGGTCTTTGTAAAAAAATTTTTTACAAAGACCTAAAAAGGTCATATTATATGCCAACAGTATTATTGGCGAGTATCAAGGTGGCTTTAGAGCTGATAGATCAATGATAGACCAATTGTTTACAGTCAAGCAGGTACTTAATAAATGCTGGGACTTCAACATATATAGTATGTACGCCAAATCTTCGTTGACTTTAAGCCAGCATATGACAGTATTGATTGTAACGTATTGTGTCAAATAATGCTTTGCTTTGGTATTCCAGCCAAGTTAGCCCGTCTTACTAAAATAACAATGACGTCTACCAAGTCCACATCAATAAACAACTCACCGACACCCGTGGATACAAGAGGTATATTATTCTACAAATTGAGCCAAGTAGTAGCATTACAACATTTTGTCACGGTCGTTAAAAACCGCCAAAGAACTTTTCCTGAAACTCGACAGCGAAGAAAAATCAGTAGGGCTACAAGTCAATGACAACAAAACAGAACTCATGGAAAAATGTCTCGAATTCCCAAAATATCACACTTGGCGAATACAATATTGAAAATTTTGTCAGCTTTGTATATTTGTGCGCCAAAATAACCAGAACCGGATATGAAAGAGACGAAATATGTTGAAAAATACTGCTCGAAAATAAAATATTTTATTCAGTTTTGACGATCATGAAGACCAGCTGCATACACAGGAAAGGCTTCAAGTATAAAAATCTAAGATAAGACTTGTGTTATGCTATGGGTATGAAACATGGACCCTAGCCTAAGCATCCGTAAATGTATTGAGCGCTTTTGAGTGACGAGTCTTGAGGCGAATAATTGGAGCGAAGCTGGACGGCGACCAATGGCGAATTCGATACAAACATGAGCTGTATGAAATTTTTGGCGAGCCAGAGGTCTCAACGATTGTAAGACTGTGGAAGCTATAATGGGCTGGCTACATGAATCGAGCGGATGAACAACGGATACCCAAAACGAACTGAAGGCCGGAGACCAGTGGGGAAACCGAGAAATCGCTGGTCTGACTAGGTCAACGGAGACAGTTCACCGCTGCTCGGATTTCAAAATTGGAGGACGCGGTCAATGGACCGCGATAGTAGGAGGCAGTTGTTGCAGGAAACGAAGGCCCGAGAAGGGCTGTAGTGCTACCAAGAAGAAGAAGAAGGATGTAACATCCACAATATGACCAAGGTGCAAATTATGTCCAGATGAAAAAATTAGAAAATCAAGTTTCAAGGGTTGGTTAGGTTTCACTCGATTTGAAAGGAAAACATTATTACAAAGTTTAAGGGTATCATTATGATTCAATGGGGGAAACTGCATAGTTCCCAATTAATAATATTACTAAAGAAATTGAGTGAATTTAGATTTCTGAGATATTTTTGCCTTTAAACTCATAAAGATCTACTCGAGTGGTCTTGAAGATTTCCAGACCTAAAAGTTCCCCATTGCGAGAGGGAGACACACGCTTTTCGTACTTTTTGCTTACTCTTGGACCCTCGGATGCACGAACTGAGTGTTTTGTTTTCGATTCTAAAAGTATTAATAAGACTTTTCTTTTGACATCCCATTCGAATACCTTTTATTAAAATAACTTTAAGGTTCAGCTCCGTATAAAGGAGAATTCTTTAAAAACTTTGCAAAATTTCGATACAACTTTAACTTTTGAAAGACCACCACTTCCGGCGTTCCTGCTAAATTTGAACATTATAGCTTCTATAATTTGTGAGAAAACTTACTGTGATGCACTAACAGACGGACGGACAGACAGGAGCCGAAACGAGTAGGTCTTTGTAAAATTTGTTTTACGACGCCCTAAAGAGGGCATGGTGGCAATTGAAATCAAATTGTATTTCAGAAAATAGCATCCTTCTCATTGATTATAAATTTCAATCTGAAACCTGTTGGAATATGAACTTTAATTGAATTAAATCGTTTTAGGATAAAAAATATAAGGCTAAAACAATATCTGAAAGTTTGTTTTAATGTAATCTTCTGATATGTAGAGGAATTGTGGCAATATGACCCATAAAATGAATCAATTATCACTAAACAATTTCAGCGGAAGCCGTACAAGAAAGGTACCGTAGAAGTCGTGCATAACTTACCTGCATACATGCATCATTGCATCTTCAAAGAGCACCAAATTCATAGCAGCCACTAAATCATTGTACGAAGCCATGGCCTCGCGCAATAACTTTTGTAAAATATCCCATTCTTTGATTGGCATATATTTTGGTTCTCCTATTCCAACCGCAAAATGACAATAAATATTTGGTTTATCGAAAACTGTCGATTCATCAATTTCTTCGAATGATTTTTTGACCATATCATGTTGCATTTTGATGAAGCTGTCAATGTCTTTATCTTCAACCAATTTATCACCATACACTCTTTGTGTTTCATGCTGCCAAAGCCGAATCATATCAGTAGACGTGGCAAGACATTCGCTTGTACTGAACAAGAGACCCTATAGAATTGAAAGGAAAGGAAAAGAAAGATAATAATACTAGCAAGGTTGCCTAATTGAAGGATAAGTTGAATATTAAACAGTAAGAACCCATTTTTTGTGGCTTATTTGTGTCCATATAATTCATACTTACTTGAAACACGTTACTCAAATCTCTAAGATTGAAAATATAATGCGATTTGATGGCAGTTGGTAGAAAAACTTGTGCTACTTTGTTGTGTAGATTTAAGGAAGCGGTCACAATATTTCCAGTCAGCCTTGTTACAGCCACATTGAACTTTTGCTCAGCATTGGCAAAGTGACTTGTCAAAATTGTTTGATAAATAGCGGTTAGGGAATCATTGCCTGGAAAGCTCACGGCGAATACGCAGAAATGTCGCTGAAGCCGAGGATTTATTGTAAAGCTTCCTGATGTTGGATTCATGCATGATACGTACTGGCAATTGTGAATGTCTTTCAGTGTTAAGCGATTACGATCATACCAATGACCATAATCCAAATGTTGCCTTATCAAAGTGTGAGGCTGAACTGTACCATAAACATCTACCTCCGGCATATTCATGTCGTCTACAAAGTATATCAGTGTTTTGTTGCCTGGTGGTCCATAATTACGACCAGCTTTCTTTTCTAGAGGCTTTTCCAAAATTTTTTGAAGCATTTCTGATGTTGTGTAGAAATTGAACGGGACATTGGTCACTGCATAGTTCTCAGAGAGGCTTTGAAGTTTCTCATTGACTAATACAGTTTTACCACATCCAGCATTTCCTACCAACATAACAGGGTGTTTACGTTCCATTAGAAGATCAAGAAAGTAGCGAATACGTATTGATTCCGATGTATGAACAAGAACTGCTTGCAGTGGTAGATCTGAGTCCAGCTCAAATTTCGGTATTCGTTCACTCCATGGCAAAAATTGTTTTGTCTCCGAGTCCAAGAAGAAGTCGAACACTGTACCGCCCGTCGGATACTTGATTGTCTTGAATTCGTTGACCCACCATTTGCTGAACTCAATTCTATAGTCCACTGCCTGATCTTGAAACATTGCTGAGCCGAACGCCCATATGCAGGCAAATGCAAAATAAAGCTCATGCCATTCTTTTGGACAATCTGGTGGCGTATTTTGCGGGATAAGAAAGCAATCGAGTAAGTGACAAAGCATTTGAATGTGAGCCATTTCAGCAATGGGAGTGATTTTCTTAAAGCGTGTTCGGATATTTTCTAAACAAGCTGGAATATACTTATCAAACAGAATGACGAGATTTGACTTCTCCGATGGTATTTTTCTTGTTTCAATCCAACTGGTGACATAGCTGAAACAAAAGTATTAAGAATGAAGTGTGAAGCACATTTCATATTTTTCTTGGATGAAACAGGTCTCTTAGAAATTTATAAGCTGAGTGTATACATATGCTTCTGATTATTCAATATTTTGATTGACCTGTTCCAGCTTAGTGTAACATGCAATGTACTCTCTCACTTCATTCAATTGTACTTACGGATTCCAGCCCAAGTCTTGAGGGTTAATATATAAGATTCCAGCACGAGAAACTGTTGCCGGAGTTGCTGTCCTCAAATTTGAAATTTCGAATAGCAATCGCATACTTGGGTTCAGTGCAATTCGCTCATTACTAGCGAGCGTAAGGACTTTATTGTCATCCATCACAGTATTTAAGCTTTCTATCCACATTGGATCAATATCACCATCCAATACCATCCACTTTGGTTGATCCCCTGTAATATTTGCTTGTTCCCGCATGATTGCTGAAAATAGTCCATCCTTCCATTCCCTCGTTGCTGGGTTGATAATACCAAAAAGCTCATCGTTAGTTACGGCCTTTGGGTTTAAGTCATTATAAATAGGCTTCCGCTTGATATTCTGGTATGTTCTGAATAAAGTTTTCCAGACTTGTGTTTTACCGGTCCCAGCATTACCGACAATGAAAACCGAGTGGCGCACTTCTAGTAACTCTTCTAGTTGAACTACTTTTAGAATGAAATTATCTTCTGGTTGTAAAAGGAGATCCAATGTTGCTTGTTTAACAGTTTTTTCAAAATCTTGGTCACGTTTTCTGGGAACATCCAGCGCAGGAAAAAGATCTCCAATAAGCCCCATAAATACTGGCATATCATCAGTTACAATTTTGGGAATATTAAAATCTCGCAGTGCGCGCATCAAAACTTCTTCTTCGGGCCGACCAGGATCACCTCGCTTAAAATTCGAAACACGTTTTACATTAATTTTTCTCTCAATTTGCCTTTACCTTCAAGGAGCCAGCTACAACTAAGACAGATTTAATTGCACGCAAGCCCCAATCATAGTGATCCTGTTTGGATAACAACTCCTTGCATAGAGTATACAGTGTAATGAATTTTCTCGCCAGAATTCGAGCTTCTTGAAACCCTTCTGCCACCAGCATTATTTCACAAATAAGCTCAAAGTCGGGAACAACCATGGCACAAGGTCTGAATAATGCTTTTAAATTCTCGGGCAGCTCGGTACGTCCAGCATAGCCTGGATTCATGGTTATGAAAATCCCAACAGTTGGGACGCATGCTATCATCTCGCCCATAAAGTTAAACTTCTCCTTTCCGCTGCGTATCGCATCCTGCACAGCTTTCACTTGAACAGCAACTACCGATAAGACTTCAACTGAAATTCGGTTGAACTCATCAAAGCAACCCCAAGCACCAGTTTGAGCTAATCCTTTGTAAATGTTACCGCAAGACTGTTAAAAACTCAAATAAACTGAGTCCAAAAAACAAAACCAAATTACAATACCTTATAATCCATTTGTTCTGAGCAGTTAAAAACATATACCATGATTCCTAATGCTCTTCCTAAATCCTTTGTAGTCTCTGTCTTTCCAGTGCCCGCAGGACCTGCTGGACCACCACCCATGACTAAATGCAGCGATTGAGTTAAAGTAATGTAGCATCGGTCAGTAAGCGGTGTTATTACTAGACGGGGTGTGTTTCCTAAATATTCATGTGAATACTCAAATTCAGCATCGCAGATATTTGCATAGCAATCTTGTTCCTTATCATCATAGCGATGACGCAGTTGTGATTGCCACATAAAAGCCAGCGCACTTTCTACTTTTGACTGAATTAACTTGCTGACTACGTCTCTTGAGTGTACATCGATTGTACAAATCGTCATAATCTTTTGTCGATCACCTTTGCTTAGCTCGCCAAGAAGCAACGTGATCAACACGCTTAGTTGTGAGACTTGTTTCTTATAGTAATCCTTAATTGCATTGTCATACCCTTCCTCTAATCTCCCAAATGCAATGTTCACTTCTGTTGTCCACCAGATCTGGGTTCCACACAAAGACACTTGAGCAGGGTAATCAAAGAGCCATTGCTCCCGCTGCTTTTCCTCATACGCCACAACTGCCTCCGAAATATAATAGCGAAGAGTTGATCTCATTGCGGACTGAATACGATTAAGCCAAACTTCAACGGCTCCGTTGCAACCTGCAGTTTTGTTAAACTCAACGTATTCCCCGTCTTTAGCAAACATGCCTTTTGCCGACACACAATTCTTGTCTTGAGGATGTTCAATAAAGTTCAACTTGGCAATAGAATCGAACAATTTCGTCAAGTGTTTTGTTACTAACGCTGGTTGTATTCCATTGCTCAGTATATCCAATAAATCGGCAGATGATACAAAATAAAACCTGGGAAATGCTAACCTCTTGGTTTCCAAATACTCAGCAAGAGCCTTTTCACAAAGAGTCAACTCCTTCTGGAGTGATTCAAGACGTTCACATAGATCCTCCCGGTTCGTCGACTCTATAACATTTGACGTAACTGACATTTCTTGCATTAACACTCGAAACTCTCGATCAATCATGTCAAACCGTTCGGAGTCAACTGGTAGTTGTTTTCGAATATCCTCAGAGCTCATAAAAATACTTTCAAGGTGTGTCCAAGTGCGTTGCACTTCAAACCATACCGTGATGACTTGATCAGCTATCATGAGTTTATTTTGCCAGGCAGATACTTCTTCTAAGAAGTGGGCTATGTATTTGGATGTGATGAGGTTTTGTAAACAAACTTGATTATCCTCTAAAGTCTCAATGAGCTCTTCTGATGCTTTCAGCAAATTACAGCCTGTTCTTGGATGAAGTTCATGCTCGAATTCCATGGCAGACCACGTTGCATGCAGATCACGAAGAATCTTTTCCATCGACATTTCCTTTACGGCTTTATCGACAATATTCTTCACCTCTTCTTCACATTCGTGAAGATTAAGAGCTAAAAGTTCTGCAAGAGTTGTGTCTTTATCCATTATGAATTGTACCTACAAGAAAGGAATCATGTGAATGAATTAAAAGAATAATACTATTTATTTGTTTTAGGATATGTGAAGGATTATATGAATAGTTGCTTTATTATTTAGAAGCAAAATTACATAAGCTACGAAAATGGTGCTTAAAATATAGGTGTTTTTTTTCAATATTTAGCGGAGTACGCAAATGAAAAACAAAACTTGTTTTAAAAGTAATTAATGTTACTTTATTCAAAGCTTTAATATTTTTTTTTTTTTATTTGGCCAGTTTATATTTGATTGTTTGCTTTTCATTAACCCTCACCAAAAATTGACGCTACTGGCAATACATAAGTTGTATCTTTTGCTGATAATTTAACTAGCGTTCTTTAGGAACGTTAACATAAGTACTTTCAGAAATTTATGTGGTTGGTTCAGTGTTCAAGAACTGCATTCTTTAGTATATATTTAAAACTGAACGAGCCGGTATCATCTTTTCAAGCCACATTTAATGTTTTCGAGGACGCTGTATCGAACGCAGAGGGCCACGTGCTTTTGGGGGGAGACTTCAATACTAAAACTGCTGCATGGGATATGCCTCAGTCTGATCCACTGGGGAAATGAATCCTAGAGATGGTTGCCACAGCAAAGCCCATTATGCTAAACGCCAGGAATATTCCTACCTTCCAAAGTACGTAACATTAGCTTCAGACTCCCAAGTATAAAGGGTATGCAATTGGAGACTACGAGGACTGCGTAACCAGTGATCATCTACTTGAAAACCGTGATGCTGTCTCTCAAAATCCATGCTTTTGACGGTTAGCAGTATATTTGTTGGCCAGGAAATTCTTTCACAAACTGACTACTGATCACTGCTGGCAGGATCTAGTAGATATGTAAACAGAAGTCCATGGATTTTTGGCAAAAAGTTAGTTATGCGGAAAAGATGGATGAGATAGTGCAGAAATTTTTTTCGTGTTGACACTTTTTACGGTGGAAAAGCATGGGAAGCAGCTGGATCTGAAATATACAGTCCTATCAATGAAAATAAGAAGGCTCTAGGAGCAGACGACATCTGAGCTGAGGTATTGCTAATCGTTTATCATCATTGCTTGCTGCTCTATGCCTGCAGAAAAGGTCTTCCTGAAATGTTGAAAGATAGCGAGGCTCATACTGATTAGCAAGGCTAAAGGCAATTCAGAGTCGCCGTCTGCATACCACCCATTATGTATGTTAGACATGGCTGGGAAAGGGCATAAGAAATTCATCAAAAGAAGATTCACTAGCGTGATTCGTGCTACCTATCTCCTCGGCAGTATGGCTTTAGAGCAAGGTGTTCCACCATTTTTCTGGTCCAGAGGAGGTAAATAAGTGCGAATGGGTGGAGCCACACAGTCAGAGGAAGCAACAGTAAACTCTGTGGGTAAAATTTGATGTTTGAATTGTCTTCAACTCTGCTAAATGAATGAATATCCTGGGTACGTTGAAAAACTCTTTTTGAATTTCAGAATATCTTATGCAGCTTTTGAAGGAGTATCTGAAGGAACAATGCCTATATAATGATACAAACCAAAACCGGCAAAGAAGAGGAAATACTTTCAGTGTTACTCAATGGTCCGTCTTTGGTTCAGATTTGTGGAGCCTGAATGATGACATTGCGAGTTATTTGCTGGATATACAGCTAGACATGCGTAACTTAGATAGGGAGGTCCAAAAAGTACTCGACCCGACAAAGAAAACAGTTAAATAATTGCGAAAATGTTTTTTATTTTTCAACATATTCTCCTTTCAGCTCGATACACTTTTCCCAAAGATTTTCAATAGCTTCGATACCCGCTTTATAGTAAGAACCGTTAAGCTCCTCAAAAAAACTATAAACCGCAGTTTCTACCTCTTCATTGTTGGCAAATCTTTTGCCGCCGAGCCATCATTCGGAAAAAGAAAATAATCCAAGGGAGCCAGAACTGGCAAATTGGGTGCGTGAGGAAGCAATTCGAACTTCGACTCATTGATTGTAGCTATCGCAATGATGCACGTGTGGACTGGTGCGTTGTCATGATGAAACAAGACTTCGTTTTTCATCAGATGGGGACATTATTTTCTTGATTTCATCACTCAAATGCTGCAATAAGGCTGCATAATATGTGCCGTTGTTGTTTTTCCTTTTTCGAGATGATCAATAAATATTATTCCACGCGCATCCCAGAAAACGGATGCCATGACCTTGCCAGCGGACTGAACTGTCTTTGCTTTCTTTGGAGCCGGTTCTCCCTTTTCAGTCCACAGCTTTGACTGCTCCTTGGTCTCAGGTGTAAAATGTTGGACCCATGTTTTGGCCATGGTTATGAATCGACGCAAAAACTCGGCTTTATTGCTGCGAAACATTGTCAAACACTCGATGGAAACAGCCTCACGTTGCGGCACCCACCTTGCGCACAGCTTTCTCATGTCCAAATTTTCGGTCGAAATGCGATGCACAGCACTTTTTGAAATACCTGCGATGTCTGCTATCTCGCGCACATTTAGTCGACGGTCATCCAATACCATTTTGTGGATTTTCTTCACATTTTCTGACGTAGTGACCTCACTTGGTCGACCACTGCGGTGTTCAACTTGGCAGCTCGTACGACCTCGCTTAAACTCAGCTACCCAATATTTGACCATTGTAAACGAAAGAGTAGAGCTCCTCAGTGTAGAACCCAATTCGGCTTTGATATCGGTTGGACTTAGACCCTTTAAATGAAAGTATTGTATCACATAACGATGCCTGATTTTTTTATATTTACAAATTCCCTAAGAGCGTTCACCTTGAATGTCTGTAAAAAATAATAATAAACGTACCGTTATGAAATTTTCACATTAAGTTGTTGAAAGGAGGTATTGTCAATCGTAGTAATTGTTTTTTTAAAACTACCTGTATTCATAAGTCAAGTCGGGTACTTTTGGGACTACCTACATATGCTAGTGCGCCAACTGAGGCACTGGATGATTGCTCGCAGCTTCACACTAGCATTAGAGCAAATCGAAGTGTTTATCTTGAAAAATAAGAGAATTTAAAGAGTAAGAACGGTCAGTAGTGGGGAACTCCTCCTCGAATAAAAACCAGCATTAAGGTACCTGGGAATGCAGATGGACTTAAAGATGAATTTTTCTGAGCAAATCATGGTAACAGCGGATAAGGTTGCTTAAGGTGTATTGGTTCTGAGATGATTTATGTCAATCTTAGGGGTGAGACTCAACCTACCAAGAAGATAACTTTTAATGAATATTGCACTGTCTGTGCTTCTGCATAGAGCAGAAATATGGGTCGATACTCTCAGCAAGGCGGTGTACTTAAAACATCTGGGACAGATACAGAGAAAAGTAACGCTGAGAGTCACATCCAAATATCCAACAGTCTCTACAGTGCTGGTTATTGCAGGCACGATAACCATTACTTTGTAGCTAGAAGAAATATCTGCATCAAAATGAAGACATTAGAGAGACAATTACCCGCAAGGAGTTATAACGCTCACTCAATGATTGGCTGCATTTCAGGGTGAACAACATAAACGAGAAATGGACATTATACCTCATCGCTGATCTGAGATCCCAACTCAGTCGAGAACATGATGAGATTGACTTTTTCCTGACCTAGCTCTAGACTGGGCATGAGTGTTTTCAGTCTTATTTGCACAAGATTGGTAAGTTGCAGTCTTTTGGTTGTATGTTTTGCTCAGAGTGAAAAATTACGTTTGCTAGACAGTTTAGGTAAAGTATATATATATATATATATATATATATATATATATATATATATATATATATATATATATATGTATATATATATATATATAGATATATATATATATATACATATATATATATATATATATATATATATACATATATATATATATATATATATATATATATATATATATATATATATATATATATATAATATCTTCTTCTTCTTAGCACTACAGGCCTTTTCGGGCCTTCGCTTCCTGCAAACAGCGCCTCCAACTGTCTCGGTCCGTTGACCGCGTCATCTTATTCCGAAATCCGGGCAGCGATGAACTGTCTTCGTCGACCGAGTCAGACTAGCGTTTCCTCGGTTTCCCCACTTCCGCCGGCCTTCAGTTCTCCCTACGAATACCTTCTTGGGTATCCGTTGTTCGCCCATACGATTCATGTGTCCAGCTCATCGCAGCTTCCGCAGTCTTGCAATCCTTGAGACCTCCGGTTCGTCAAAAATTTCATACAGCTCATGGTTGTATCGAATTCGCCATTGGTCCCCATCTAGCTTCGCTCCGATTATTCGCCTCAGGACCCGTCGCTCAAAGGCGTTCAATATATTTCCGGATGCTTGGGTTAGGGTCCATGTTTCACACCAATAGCATAACACAGGTCTTATCACAGATTTGTATAGTTGGAGCTTTGTTTTTCTGTGTATGCAGCTGGTCTTCAAGATCGTCAATACTGAATAAAATATTTTATTTGCGAGCTGTATTCTTCGGCGTATTTCGTCTCTTTCATTGCCCGTTTTCGTTATTTTGGCGCCTAAATACACAAATTCGCTAACATTCTCGATACTGTATTCGCCAAGTGTGATATTTTGTGTGTTTGAGGTATTTTTCCTCGACTGCATTATGTGCTTTGTTTTATTTTCATTGATTTGTAGCCATACTAGTTCGCTGTCGAGTTTCAGGAAGAGTTCTTTGGCAGTTGTTAGTGACCGTGACAGAATGTTGATGTCGTCCGCATAGGCCACTACCTGGCTCGACTTGCTAGTAATGTACCTCACGTATCGACAGGTAGCTTCCGTATGACGTACTCCAGAGCCAAATTGAACAGCAATGGGGCCAGCCCATCTCCCTGCTTTAGTCTGATATTTGTGTCAAAGGCATCGGTGAGTTGGTTACTGATGCGGACTTGGGAGGTCGTTGACGTCATTGTCATTTTTGTAAGATGGACTGATTTGGCAGGGATGCCAAAACCAAGCATTATTTGGTACAGTACGTTACGATCAATACTGTCGTATGCTTGGTGTACGTGTACGTCTATGTTGAACACCCAGCATTTTTCAAGTACCCGCTTGACCGTGAACAATTGGTCTCTTGTTGATCTACCTGCCCTAAAACCACCTTGATACTCACTAATAATACTGTTGACATATGATCCGATTTTATTTTCTAAGATTTTAGAAAATGTTTTGTACGCCGTACAAAGTAGTGATATGCCTCTAAAATTTTCGCACTGTAGCTTGTCACCTTTTTTGTGGATAGGGAATATAATTGATTGGCTCCACCAAATATTTTGATGAACACTACTGCCACCGTATTTGATGAGCTCCACTGGAATCTCATCAATGGCCGGCGCTTTATTATTCTTTTAGGCTTTGATGATGGAACAAACTTCATCCAGAGTTGGTGGGGCCAATGGAAGCTCTCCGCAGACATCTATAGGCTCCGATGTTCTGGAGCTGTGCGGAGGATTAAGGAGGTGCTTGAAACATGTTGCCCATATTTCCTTAATCATGATTTCATCAGCGATTATATTGCCGCTGTCATCACGACAGAGCGTGGTTTTGGGCTGATAACCACGTTTTACGCTTTTTACTACTTTGTATTATTGTCTTGTGTTATTGCTCGCTAAACTTACATTTATACTTCTAATAGTCGTCATAGTATTTTCTTTTCTTAATCCTAATTATCATATTCGCTACTCTTATATTATATATATATATATATATGTATATATATATATATATATATATATATATATATATATATATATATATATATATATAGATATATATATATATAAACGGGATATAATGAAATTTGCGACCATGCCACCAAATTTTTAGCAAAAGTGTATTGGGTAAATATCTCGGGTAATTTCTTTAACCAGCTAAATCGGTTGAGCAAAATCGAAATAGCCGCCATTTTAGACGAAAAAAGTATAGCACCGATTTGGATGAAATTTGGTACTGAGGCTTATTGAGTTGTGTGATGAATCTCACAATAAACAAGTTGGGTAGACAGATCTACGCTCATGTGAGAAGGATTTTGTACCCAACCTCTTCGAAATATGGTCACCAGCAACAAATAAAGTCAAAAAACATGTCAAAGAGATGTACAAGTCTAAAGGAAAATCCATTGTTTCTCCATTTTCAACGGTCGCCATTTTGTTCCAAACAAACAAAAATTACTCAAATCATGAGTTCCAAAAAACATGTATTTTTATAAATCTTATCTGGAAATTTCAAGAAGATCAAATCAAAATTGCAGTGTCTGAACCGATGGGAAGTCCATAAAGTACCAAAACCGTGTGTTATTGTTGGTGTAATTGGAGAAATTTCAAATGGCTCTAATTCCGCGAATATGATTCGATTTTCATCAAACTTGCAGAGTATTAGGCCCTTATGTGCAATTACTTAAATATCGAATTTAGTTGAGTTTAAGGGACTTTATTGAAGAAAATGTGAAATTCGAAGATCATACTATTATTAACAAAGTTAAGTGAATTTCGACTTCTAAGGTATCTGTTGTTGTTGTACTCATAAACATCTACCTCTATGAATTTTTCAGATTTTTCGGATCACAGGTATCCAATCGAGAGGGGGTGGGACACAAATTTTTTGTGTATTTTCCCTTCGTGTGTGCCCTCTGAAGCAAAAAATGTCAGTTAAAACGTGTTTTGAAAAGTTCTCATTAAGACCTTTCATATGATACCCATATTGACTACCTTCGATTAAATTTTTTTTCGGGGGCCGCTCTCTTATATGGGGAGACCTCCCTTAAATACCTCATAAAATTTTTTTTTGTAATTGAACTTTCAAGAGAGCACCACTTAACACCTACATGTAAAATTTGGTGTTTCTAGCTCAAGTACTTTGCGAGAAAAACTGCTGTGACACACGGACGGACGGACAGACAGGTCGCGATTTTAGTAGGGTTTTGTAAAATTATTTTACGAAACCCAAAAAATCCAAAGTCGAACAGTCTGAAACAAAATGACAGTCGCTCAAAGTTCGAAAAACGTGCAAAAATTTGTTTTAGTTGTGACTACGCCTTTCAATCGATGTTGATGAAATTCAGTAGTTTGACAGATACTATAAGTATCAAAAAACAAAATGGCGGGTTGCTGAAGTTCAAAATTTAAAAGTCGCAATTTTTATCCGATGTGTATAAACCTTAGTTTCAATATAGAAAATTATTAGGTCTATAGATTTTGTCATTTTGGTGAGCATTCCTGGGCAAGTTTCAAAATGGTGGCGGTTCAAACATGCGATTTTTTTAGATTTTTGGAAACAGATTTTGATGAAACTTGGAATTATGTGTAATTGCACTAAATTCCTGTTTTATGCAAAAACTTATCAAAATCGGATAAAAAATAAAAAAAGTCGAAAATACTTAATTCTTTTAGCTGCCGTTTTCACTAAAAATTTAATGCTGTTGCTCTGTCTAAAGGGAAACTCCGATTCGAACAAGATTTGGCACATTGATTGATGAGTCGCGAAGACACAAACATTTAATAAAATCCAAAGTTAAATGCATGCATTCCAAATGGCGGCTTGCATGTGTAATTCGCCATTTTAGTAGCAAATGAAATAGTGAATATTTTTCATGAAAACGTTTTTAATGGCTTAACTTGATGTATTTATACAACAGACAATTTTTAGGGGGGCTGGAAAATATTTTTACAATACCCTAATAAAATCGCGACCTGTCTGTCCATCTGTCCGTCGATGCGTCATAGCAAGTTTTCTTGTAAGCCACTTGAGCTAGAGTGATGAAATTTTCTACGTAATTCAAAATTTGTAGTGTGAAAAAATTAATTGAAGGTGCTTAAGGGGGGTCTCTTCATAAAGGGGGTAGCTCTTAAATATTTTTTTTAGCAAAGGTAGCCAATATGGATGTCAAATAAAAGGTTTTAGTGAGAACTTTTCAAAGAGGTCCTAAACAAGAAGCATTTCCAAGCAGGGTTGCAGGGTGACGGAAAATGTACGAAAAATTTGTGTCCTGCTCCCTCGCGGTTGGACTTCTTTGTACAAAAAAATCTGAAAAAAATCACGAATGTAGGTCTTTATGAGCACAAGGCCAACAAATACCTCAAAAGTTAAAATTCGATCAATTTCGTTAATAATAGTATATTTTATAAATTTTACGTTTTCATCTATAAAATTGAAGGATGACGCTTAAATTTGCTAAGAATTTGAATCTCAATTTTCTGATGTATAACGCATGTTTTCTGAACGTTTCATAAAAATTAAGTTTTGGAAAATTGAAATTTATCTATTGCACCAACAATTACATGCGATACTGTGTAAATACACGTTCGCAAAGGACCCAAACACACAGATGAAATATTTTAAAAGATTGATATGTTATCATGACCACTCAAGCAGTGCGGTCAACAGACTGAAAATGAAATGCTGGCAAATCGAAAAAAAAAATCATCATCATCTATGGCACAACAGCCCAAGCCGGGCCTTGACCACCAGGATTAATTTCACCCAATCATCATGGTTCTGCGACCTTTTCCGCCTTTGTTTACTCCCAACAAGGATCTGCTGCCAGCTTCTATTATGTCTTCCCATCGAGTCCGCGATCTTCCCGCCTTATGCTCTACCCATCAATGTTATTTTGGGTAGCCGGTTTTCTTCCATTTTTCTTACATTTTTCAATTAACCTAACTTTACGTAAGAAGAAACACGTGGATCGTCAAAAAGTTCATACAACTCATCATTGTAACGTACGCTCTACTCTGTTCCTTGTTTCACTGGGCCGTGGGTTTTCCAGAGCGCTTTGCGTTCAAATACGTCCACAGCCTTTTCGGATTCGCTTGACGGGGTCTATATTTCACTTGCATATAACAGCACAGGTTTGCCCAGTGTTTTGTAAATGCGGAGCTTATTTTGCTTGTGCAAAGCCCTGGACTTTAGAATCGGAAGAATAGAGCAATAAGCTTTATTTGCGGCATTTACGCGGCATCGAATCTCGTCTTTTTTGGTGCCTCTTCTGTTCAGGTTAGCTCCAAGGTAGATAAAATTATCCACACTCTCAAGGTTATAGTCGCTTACGGTCAGGTTTTGTTGAAGTGGAGTTTTCTTCCTCCTTTAAGTCGTGAATTAAGTTTTAATTTCATTCTAGACATAGAAATACTCCTTTGGCATCTATGATTTAACGTGCCATAATATTGACTTGATCAGCATATGCTACAAATTGTGTGGACTTGAGCATTAGTGTACCCAAGGTTTCAGCTGATGTCTTTCTGGTGACGTGTCCCAGGGCAATATTAAATAGCATTATTTTTAAACCTGTTCCATTATGCAGCTGTCCATTAATTCACCGTTTACCTTGACCTGGGACTCTGTGTTTAACATCGTGACCTTGAACAAAAGCAAAGTCAAGCATTATTTTGTACAGCGCATTTCTGTCGACACTGTCGTATCCTAGTTTGAAGTTTGCAAAGAGTTGGTGCACATCAATGTTACATTCCCAGCACTTTTCGAGCACCTGCTTTACTGAGAATATTTGGTCTATTGTGGTCTTCACAAGCCTCCCTGATACTCTCCTATAATATTTCAATTGCACGGCTTTAATTTTCTTTCTATGATTTTGAACAGCCCTTTATAAGACGTGCACAACAGAGCAATGCCTCTACTGCTGCTTGTATTTTGTCTCTGGTTGGTGATGAGATTGAGACCTCTTGCTCTGCTTCTCAAATGTTCACAGTTTCAGGCGTTGTTGGGGATGCTGTGAATAGCTTCTGGAAATACTTAAGCCATCTGTTTTCAATTTTGGCTGGGTTCTAAAGACTTGTTTGTGGATTGAAGCCGTCTCTTAGTTGTTTGATAAAGGCATACGCCGATCTGGCTTCATGTAGGGTCATTTTTTCATTTATCTGCTAGATCTTGTTGTTGATGGTCAGCCGTTTCTTTCTTTGGCATATTTTTTTTAGCTTGACATTGAAGGCTTTTATATCGTTCTTTTTTGGCCCAAGTTGGTCGCTTAATGAATTCTTTACGCACGTGGTTCCTTTTTTTAATTGCTTCCTTGCATTCTTTGTCGTACCAGTCACTCCAACTTTTCTTTCGCTGGTGCTCCAAGACCTCCTCGGCTACTTCTGTTACCGCATCCATTACTGTCTTCCAAATGGTTTCGATGTCATAGTTATTTTCTCCTGGCTACAGGGATATGCTGATGTGATTTTCCAGCGCTGACATGTGTGGCCGTTAATGAGCTATCATTAAACTTGTGTATCTGGTACCTTTGTGTAGCTGATGCTCCCTGTTTACAGCTTTTAGAGATGTGGCATCAGAGTTTAATCTTTATAAGGTATTGGTCCAAATCACAGGCAGCGCCACGGAACAAGCGTGTGCCAAGAAAGCTGGTCGTGGCTCATTTTTGTATGAGAACATTGTCCATCTGGTTGAATTAACCCTGTGCAACTAGGAGCCCCACACTCAGAAAGTAAATAACCTTTTCCTTCCTGCTACAAAGAAAAATTACACTTGCATAGGCAAACATCACCTTCAATTGCCTCAGTTCGCCGACCAGGTCCTCTTATTTTTGAATTGAGCGGTTTCCTTCGAAGAAGTATGATCATTGTTTCATCAGAATTTCTGCTTGTCTCTACTCCTCGATTTAAGGATTTTGGAAAAAAATTTTCCAAAAACCAACCTGTATGTCCATCCGCCTGTAAATCACAGCAACTTTTCTGAGAAAGTACAAAAGTTACAACAATATTTGGTAGATGGGAATAAGTGATGACATCTCCTATATTATGATGAAAAAAATGTTCTAACATCCACGCCAAAGGTAGCCCATATATAACAAATGAAAAGCCTTGATCAAACCTTCAAGGCAAGGTAGTATAGGTAAGGTTTTGTGTCCCTCCCACCTGGCGATTCGACATCTTGGGCTAAAAAATCTGAGAAGAATCATGAAACTAGATCGTTATGAATACGAGAGCAAGAAATACTGCAGAAGTCAAAGTTTGACCTATTTTATAGAACGCTATATGAATTTTTTATATGTTTGCCTGTAATATCAAATGGGAAGTTTTTCTCATATCCAGACATCTTAGTAGTAGCTGTACTATATACACTCTGATCTTTTTCTTGAAATCAAGTTGTAAGAAACCGAGTTACAGTCAATTGAAGATTTTAGAATTACTATTATAACCCACATCAAAAATAGTGCGTGGCATGTTTACTTGAATAATGAGATCAACACACAGAGATAATTGACTCACGGGCGAGCACTCTAACCGCTACACCACGCGGACTACTAAATTTCGTGTTTATAACTGCTATAATTCCGGAGGAAAACTGCTGTAACAGACGGACAAACGGAGAGCTCGACAGAAAGGTGGTGACTTCAATAGAGTTTGTGCTTCATTCTAAGTAGCCACGTTTTCGTTGCAGTATTTCTAATATCATTGACTGAATGGGATCTTTAAGATATTTTTGTCATTCTGTTGATGTTGTAACTGCAGAACATTCAAATGGCTATATCCATTATTTTGCAACTTACAGAATATAAGAAATTTATATCGCACTATGTTACTTTGAAACTGAAATGATATTTGGGAAAATACCCATGTGGTGATATTTGGGAAAATATGAAATATTGTAATCACACCATTATTAATAAAGTTAAGTGAATTTGGACTTCTAAAGTTTTTTTTTATTGTAATGATCTTTAAAATTTCTTCTTCTTCTTCTTTGTAGCACTACAGCCCCTCACGGGCCTTCGCTTAGAGATAGTTAGAGTATCTCATTTTCATGACCGTATTAATTTTTTTCGGAAGTTGGTTTGGTCAGTACCATGCTGCCGTGTGCTTGCTCAGCTATGATATGATCTGATTAAATCAGTACGTATCACCACTGAGTGAACACTCGTAGTCTGTCCGAAAAATCCCCTGAACTAAATCTTTTTGCTCCCAACGAGATTTGAACCTGGGACCTTCGGCTTATGGGTTCATGCTCTAACCACTAGGCCACACAGACTACTTAAAATTTACCTCCGTAATTTTTCGAATGACGGATGTGCAAACGTGAAGGTAGAATACACCAATTTTCCTTACGTGTCACTTTCCCCTGCGCGCGTCGCTGCAAATAACACAGTTTCAAGGCCTGCTTTGAAAAGTTCTCATTAAGAACTTTATTTCGAACTCTCCACCTTCGGTAAAAAATTTTAAGTGTCCCCTTCCTCTATGGGGGGACCATGCCTTAAGAACCTTTGTAATTTTGTAGATACGCAAACCTTCGAGAGGCAGTCATTTCTGGTATGCCCACCAAGTTTCGTGTCTATAGCAACTATAGTCACTGAGAAAAACTGCTATAATAAATGGACAATTCGGTTTGGATTTCAAAAATCAATTTAAAAAACAAGATATTCAAACGTACTGCTCAACCCATCAAGTTCTCAAAAATATTTCCGCCGCACGTAAAATCGTTTTCAACGTTTTATTTTTGGCTATAACTTAGAAGCATTTAACAATGATACAATAAAAAAAATCAAATTGTTCATAATGTTCCTCAGCAAACCATTCAATAGTGATAGATAATGGCTTCTTCTGATAATATATTACTACAACACATTCTCTTTCTTCTTCTTAGTAGCCCTTCCCTTCCTGCAACAAGCACCTCCAACTGTCTCGGTCAACTGACAGCGCCCTTCAATTTCAAAATACAAGCAGCGACAAACTGTCTTCGTCAAACGAGTCAGACCAGCGTTTCGTTGGTTTCTCCACTGGCCTCCGCCCTTCTGTTTTCCCAACGAATATCTTTTTGGGTATCCGTTGTTCGTCCATACGATTCATATAGCCAGCCCATTGCAGCTTCCGCAGTCTTACAATCGTTGAAACCTCCGCTTCGTTAAAGCTTTTATAGAGCTCATGGCTGTATCGAATTCACCATTGGTCCCCATCTAGCTTCACTCCGATTATTCGCCTCAGGAGCCGTCGCTCAAAGGCGTTCAATATACATAGCCCAGTCATATTAGGGCTTTCACCTCGGAATGAAAGATAATAAGCTGCAAATTGGTATGAACCTTTGTTTTGTCATTCTAAATGTTGTCTCAAAAGTCACAATCGTTATCGTGTTCGCGTCTCAAGATATTCAAGGTCAAAGGTCACAAAAATCGGTTTTTCGCGAATATCTGGCTTCCTATCGGTTAAATGAGATTTGCATTTATTATAAAAGTTGTAGGCTATAAAATTCCCTACAACTTTTGTTTAAACTTTTTTTTCATACGACCAACCGTTTTGAAGGTAGAGCGCGAAGAGTGCACATCGTACAGTCATATACGGCCTAATGCAAGGTCAAGCGTGAGTTATGGTTATCAGTACGTTATAAAGTCAATTATTTACTTGGAAATTATTATTAAACAATGCCTATTATTTATGTACTAACTATTAATTATTTATATTTAATTAAAGTAAGTAACTTGATTATTTATATATAATTATTCATATTTAACTATTTAAGTATAAAATATTATTAATTCTGGATTATATATTTTAGTTTTATTTTAAGTTAAAATGATAGTAAGAGTATATATTTTACACATATTTTTATTTATTATTAAATACGGCATAATATACATTTATCAAAATGTGAGTTCAAATATCAAAAGTATCTTTGTTGATTTTAATTGTAATGAAATTGGAAATGGAAGCTAATTATCTTCTTCTTGTTCGTCGTCTTCTTCTTCTTGTCGCTCAAAAATGTTCGATTCATTGTCATCATCCTCATTATCTGTCATGTTCATCTCCAAACCTTCCAGAATATCGGGATCATATGTATTTTCTTCATCGGGATTACTTGGATACAGTGAAGCGTTGAGGCAAGCTTGTCCGTTGCACTGGCCGCAAGCTAAAGAACATTGTAGCCCTGATTTTCTGCATCCACAGCGGGAACCACAACCATTTTTGCAATTGCAAAATATTACGTTTAGTAGTTCGGCTGGTGCTGGAGGTAATAACGTTCGTATGGGCTCCAGGATTTCATTTTCAAGCATCCAGTTAAATATGAATAATTATATATAAATAATCAAGTTACTTACTTTAATTAAATATAAATAATTAATAGTTAGTACATAAATAATAGGCATTGTTTAATAATTATAATTTCCAAGTAAATAATTGACTTTATAACGTACTGATAACCATAACTCACGCTTGACCTTGCATTAGGCCGTATATGACTGTACGATGTGCACTCTTCGCGCTCTACCTTCAAAACGGTTGGTCGTATGAAAAAAAAGTTTAAACAAAAGTTGTAGGGAATTTTATAGCCTACAACTTTTATAATAAATGCAAATCTCATTTAACCGATAGGAAGCCAGATATTCGCGAAAAACCGATTTTTGTGACCTTTGACCTTGAATATCTTGAGACGCGAACACGATAACGATTGTGACTTTTGAGACAACATTTAGAATGACAAAACAAAGGTTCATACCAATTTGCAGCTTATTATCTTTCATTCCGAGGTTGACCCCTTTTTTTTTACCTAATATGACTGGGCTAACAATATTTGCGGATGCTTGGGTAATGGCTCATGTTTCACACCTATAGTATAGCAGAGATTTGTATACTTGGAGCTTTATTTTCCTGTGTCTTCAAGATCCTCAAAACTGAATGAAATATTTTATTTGCGAGCTTTATTCTTCGACGTGTTTTGTCTCTTTCATTATCGGTTCTCGTTATTTTGGCCCGTAATTTCCAAATTCACCTACATTTTCTCTTTACCAGTAATGAATTTAATTCTTTTATGCAAGGTACTGTTAGACCGGACAAGACATGGCCATCAGAACTTTCTGTTAGCCTAGTTTACATTTATTCCTAAATTTTTAGGTTGTATGCTATTACGCCAGGCACTGTATTGGCAGTTTACTTTATTAATTCTAGTCTTGAATGCATACAGTATCAGTGTGGGTGCATCTTAAATTACTGCCAGGATAAGAATAGAATAACAATATTCTTCATAGTTTTTCATAGGTTCAAATGAAAACTTTTCGGACTTCTACATATGCCGTTGAAAATTTATTACTTCCAGTTAATATAATAGCAAGTAACTTTTGATACTATTATGGCCACTGTTGTTGCTTTTTTCGACCAAAAAACAATTTGTTATTAGATAATACTCTAATCGACATTTCAACCACTTTCATGGTCTTCTCCCTAATTACTTAATTGCTACAGGCCACAGTACCCATCCCTAATTCCATCCGTATCCGTTTTTAGGGTTTTGTACTAAAATACAAAACCCTATTGCAATCACGACCTGTGTCCGTCTGTCCGTCCGTCCGTCCGTCCGTCTGTATGTCACAGCACTTTTTCTCCGAAACTATAAGGGCTACAGCCATTAAACTTTGTAGAAAGGTCAGATGATGACCTCTTGAAAGTTCAAGGGTGGAAAAATTTTTCAAAGGCGTTTAAGGGGGGTCTCCCCATATAAGGGGGTGACCCCTCAAAAAAAAATTTTCACCATTGGTAGTCGAGTAGGGTGTCATTGGAAAGGTCTCAATGAGATCTTTTCAAAACAAGTCTTAAAATTGTCTTATAAGTACCGAGGGGGGCAGGGGAAGGGGAAATGTACGAACTTTTCGCGTACCCCCCCCCCCCTCGCGATTGGACACCTTCCATCCGAAAAATCTGAAAAAAATCACGAATGTAGGCCTTAATGAGTACAACAACAACAAATACATGAGAAGTCGAAATTCACTCAACTTTGTTAGTAATAGTATGATTTATCGATTTTGTGTTTTCTTGAATAAAATCTACACGGTACCTTTAAACTCAATAAAATTTAGCAAACAGATGACTTTCTATAAGATTGATCTTTTCGGAAAGCTCCATAAAGATCGAATAGTATTTACCGAAGTTATAACGATTTGAATTTTCGTGTATTACTATGGAGCAATATGCCCTGTATTACTATGGAAACATATGGCTATGGAGCCATATGCGCTTTTTACCGACTTAGACACTACAGCTTAGCTAGAATTTGCATGAAAATTTCAGCAGTGATAGGTATCATGAAGATGAGTACATACAATTGAAACAAGTCGAAGAGGCAGGAGAGAGCTCCTAGCTAAAGGGCTTTGTAACCATTCTAGGATTCGAAAAAATAGGCCATGAATCGATGATTACAGTACAGAGGAGTGGCCCCTGAAAAAAAATTTCATGAAAGGTAGCCGATATGAGTATCAACTGAAAGTTCTCTATGAGAGCTTTTCAAAACAGTTTTTAAACTGACAGTTTTTGCTTCAGTGGGAGCACAAGGGGGGAAATACATGAAAAATGTGTTTCCTCCCTCGCGAATGGACACCAGTGATCTAAAAAATCTGAAAAAAAATATCAAAGGAGATATTTATGGGTATAACTATAACAAATAACTCAGAAGTCAAAATTCGTTCAACTTTGTTAATAATAGTATGATCCTCGAATTTCACATTTTCTCCAATTAAATCGTCTTTGACATGTTTCTTGATTTTATTCGTTGCTGGTTACTGCATTTTGTAAGTTGAGTACAAAACCCTTCTGACATGAGCATAGGTCTGTCTGCCCAACTTGTTTTGTTCATTGTATTTGCCGTCGTTTATATGGTTAACGCCTCCAGAATCAACCTTTTTTTCGTAATTGCGCTCCTCGTCCATTATTGTTGTATTCGAAAAATCAGGTAAGTGTCCCAGTTGTGCGCAATGTACTGTCAGTGCCATTTTGTTGTTGTTATCGCTCCGTATGTCGGATTTGTGTTCTACAATTCTATTCTTCATCCATTGTTTCGTATGTATACCATATTGCAGTTGTTGCATGATGTTGTAGATGATGTTGGATCGGTACTCTTGTGGCATCTTTTCCTTGCTTGCCATGTATATTGAGCTCAGCCTGTTTTTGATTTTGAGTCCCAGTTGTTTTTCTGCGCAGCCTTTGATGACGCTTTTGAATTTTTCGGAGAGGCCTGGGATGTATTCCATGGTTGCGAAAATTGGACGCCTTTCTGTTGGCTGTGCCAGTGTATTTTCGTTTTCCATTCTGTCGTAGTTATCGATGAGGCTGTTGATGGATCTATACCAATATCGATTTTATTATTTCCTTGTTATTTCCCGGTTGCAATGGTCACTTATGTTGAGGATGCGGTGGATCATTTTATATGCGGTATTCACCTTTTGATGTTTTGTGTGGGCTGACTTGAAGTGAAGTACTCTAACGGACACAGTTGTTTTTTGAAACCAATCCATTTTGAGGTTGTAGCCATCTCTTGTCACCAGAGAGTCCAAATATATTAGTTTCCCTTCATTCTCCAGCTCCATGGTAAAGCGTAGTTTTGGATTGTAGTTGCTTAGAAGCTCCAGAAAACTGTCGATTTCTTGCTTTTTCACTATTGCGAAGATATCGTCAACATATTTTTTAATTAATTTTGGCTGCACCGTGGTTTTGCTCAGCATTTTCTTAAGAAGATCCTCCATGACGATGTCTGCGATGATAGGCGGTAGCGGACTTCCCATTGGTAGACCATATATATGCTTGTAGAGTGTACTTTTGTAGCTCAATATGTTGTTGTCCATTATGCAAAATTTTAGAGCTTCCATGAAATTTCTTCCACTGATGTTTGTGGTGTTTTGTATTTCGTCACATCTTTTTTGGATCAGATCGGTTGCAAGTTTTGTTGGAACACTGGTGAACAATGAGCTGAAATCAAATGAGACCATTGTTTGTTGTCGTTGATTTCGATGTTTTTAAGTTTTCCTTTGAATTCCGTTGTGTTCTTGACGTTGAATGCAGAGTCGACAGTCAGGATATTGAGGTGGTTTGCTAAGTGCTGTGCTAAGTTATACGTCGGGCTGTTTGAGTTGGAAATTATTGGTCTCATCGGGAAATCTGGTTTGTCTATTTTTGGTACTCCGTACATTCTTGATATCCATGCTGCGTAATTTGTGAGCTCCAGTTTCAGCATATCGTCGATTTCTCCATGTCGATGCATCTTTCTCACAGTTTCGTTGTTGGTCTGCTGTAGCTTGTTGATCGGATTTATTCTGATTATTTTGTACGTTGATCGATCATCTACAATATCATGCCTTTTTTGTTCGAGATCAACTTTGTAAATCGCGACTGTTCGATTTCCTTTGTCTGCTGTAATTATTGGGATATCGGTGTGTCTTCTTAGGAAATATTCGGTTTTTGACTTCAGCTGGTTTATAAATTTTCCCATTTTTGTAGCTCTCCCTCTATATACTATAAAATTTGGCTCTGGCTAATTTTGGTCGTTCTTCATTTTGTATTTTCTGGATCGATGCTTCGCCGTCTGCTATTATGTTCAGAAATGGTAATTCTGTGCTTTCATATGGTACCGCAAATCATTTCCTTAGTGCTAAAATTATTTTCACCTCTTGTGGAAACTGGATGTCTGTTTTATTACAGAACCAATATTCGTCGTATGTGGTTCCGAGCCTTTTTCGTGCATTCAATTTTAACAAATTCAGTTCTGCTGCGATCAGTTCACATTCATTTTCTGTTTTCTGGATGATATCAATTGCTACCGTTTCCGCTGTGTCCAGGATTGTAGCTTTTGATTCGTACATTGTGTCTTTCAATTTGCTTATCAAACGAGTTTATTCATTTATCGCTGTATTTAACATTTTTGAGTGTAAACTTTTTAATTGCCTTTCCACATTTCATTTTCCTTTGTCGTCGTTGAAAATTTCGTAGACACCAGTCGTCGATCTTGTGATAAAATTGGGTAGTATTCCATATCTCCGGCATTCTATGAGGAAATTGCGGTGGTGCGCAGAATACAACTGGGATTCAAAATCAACAAGTTGGGTAGACAGACCTATGCTCATGTCAGAAGGGTTTTGTACTCAACTTACAAAATGCAGTAACCAGTAACGAATGAAATCAAGAAACATGTCATGTTCGAGGATCATACTATTATTAGCAAAGTTGAAAGAATTTGGACTTCTGAGGTATTTGTTATAGTTATACCCACAAATATCTCCGTTGATATTTATTTCAGATTTTTTAAGATCACGGGTGCCCATTCGCGAGGGAGGAAACACATATTTCATGTATTCCTCCCCCCCCCCCCTATGCCCCCACTGAAGCAATAACTATCAGTTTAAGAACTGTTTTGAAAAGCTCTCATAGAGAACTTTCAGTTGATACTCATATCGGCTACCTTTCATGAAATTTTTTTTTCAGGGGCCACTCCTCTGTACTGTAATCATCGATTCATGGCCTGTTTTTTCGAATCTTAGAATGGTTACAAAGCCCTTTTGCTAGGAGCTCTCTCCTGCCTCTTGTATGTACTCATCTTCCAGATACCTATCATTCCTGAAATTTTCATGCAAATCCTAGCAAAGCTGTAGTTTCTAAGTCAGTAAAAAGCGCATATGGCTCCATAGCCATATGTTTCCATAGTAATACAGGGCATATTGTTCCATAGTAATACAGGAAAATTCAAATCGCTATAACTTCGTTAAATATTATTCGATCTTTATGAAACTTTCAGAAAAGATTGGTTTTATAAATAGTCATCAATTTTATTGAATTCAAGGGTACCGTTAGGATTTTATTCAAGAAAACATAAAATCGATAAATCATACTATTACTAACAAAGTTGAGTGAATTTCGACTTCTCATGTATTTGTTGTTGTTGTACTCATTAAGGACTACATCCACGATTTATTTCAGATTTTTCGGATGGAAGGTGTCCAATCGCGAGGGGGGGTACGCGAAAAGTTCGTACATTTCCCCTTCCCCCCTTGGTACTCATAAGGCAATTTTAAGACTTGTTTTTGAAAGATCTCGTTGAGACCTTTCTAATGACACCCTACTCGACTAGCAATGGTGAAAATTTTTTTTTGGGGGGTCACTTCCCTATATGGGGAGACCCCCCTTAAACCCCTTTGAAAATTTTTTCCACTACTGAACTTTCAAGAGGTCACCACTTCTGACCTTTCCACAAAGTTTCATGGCTGTAGCTTCTATTGTTTCGGAGAAAAAGTGCTGTGACATACAGACGTACGGACGGACGGACGGACAGACGGACACAGGTCGTGATTGCAATAGGGCTTTGTATTTTAGTACAAAACCCTAAAAACAGGCTGAGCTCAATATACACGGCTAGCAAGGAAAAGATACCGCAAGAGTACCGATCCAACATCATCCACAACATCCCATGCAACAACTGCAATATGGTATGCATTGGAACAACGAAACAATAGATGAAAAATAAAATTGTAGGACACAAATCCGACCTACGGAGCGATAACAACAACAAAACGGCACTGACAGTACATTGTGGATGGACTTCGCGATGAGTACTGCGGCGTGTTAGCAATTAAGTAATTAGGGTAGTTAAAAGTATGTAGTATGTATGAATACTATCTATCCTGAAGAAGACCACGAAAATGATTGAAACGTCAATTAAAGTATTATTTAATAACAAATTGTTTTTTGGTCGAAAAAAGCCCGTGAAGTCATATAAATAATATAATTTTTTTCAAGACAATCACCAAATATTTTGAAGTCGATTTTTTCAAGAAGCAAGATAAAACTCAAATTTGTTTATTTGAAACTCTGCACATTATTTCTCGGAGATAGATTTCACAGACAAACCTTGTGAGAACACAAATTTCAATATGAGCAACCTGTAAAGTTTCATCTTTTTATAATCCATACTTTTGGCACCCTTTTCATTGGTACAACCTTAAGGTCCGTAAACAAGTGATCATACAGATAGCTTGCAAAAATATTCAGATGAAAACTAAGACTTTGCCAGCGCTCCGAGCTTCCTCCACCTACGGCTCAAATCCAAATTTTTCGGTAATTGCTCTCTATCTATATAACATTACATATGTATATCAGGAGATATTAATTCTAAGTCAACAATATCCACTACTGTAAACACCTGTAGCAACATTTTTAGCAACAGATAAAGTATTGGCCCTGTGAACTGATGTTTTTGAATCCATTGTTCCTTTAGTTTTCAGATTTGATCTCACATAACGTTGGTTTTAGTCTAAAACGTTGATTCTCAATTGCATATCGGTCTTTAGCATGGAAATGACTTATTTAGATAGTAATTAGTAACAAATCGAATTTCCTATAGTGATTAGCTATATGATTTACAGTTATTCAAACCTTATTATTTCTAAAGGGACGTAAAACATTTGCATCTAAATTATGTGAGAAGGATCATTTAATAAGTTTATTAGTAAGCGGAGAACAAATGTGGAAGATAAAAGCAATTATGAAATTTCATCCAACGATATTGCTCTGAATCATCTTGTATTGTAGCATTTATGCTGCACTTCGAATTAATTTATTGGTTATTTCCGCTAGCAATAATTTGCTAAAATGCCACCGTTTATGGAGAAAATTAAGGATACTGATCATTTTTATCATCCATAACCAAATGTTTCGGTATCTCTATCAAATTCTTGAACAGTCACAAAATAATGGGCAAGTCTCGTACGAAAATTCATTAAAATTCAATTTCTCAACATCAATGTTCAATATTGAACTGTTAACATCTACAGAGTCCTTGAAAGGATTAAGATTCTGTGCTGAAACATTTACGTCCAATATGTTGTCCTTCAGTTGACATGCCTACAATCAAAATTCTATTACGCGTCGTTCAGTTATGCTGAACAATTGGGGAGAAAGTAGGATTTTTTTTAGTTTTAACGGTAAAAGTCCTTTACCGTCATTTGATGGTCTTGTCCTTTTAATGGGACCAAACAGACAGTCAAAGTCAAAAGCGCTTTATTCAATACTAATTGTTATAAATTTTAAAAGAATTTAAAGCGAATTCCAAACAATATACCTACAAAAACTTAAGGGCTCTCTAAATTTATACGTTATCAGTTAAATACATTTAATAAAAAAAAACCATACCAACTTCAAATTAATTAAGATTATTACATATTTACTGATATGATTAGAAAAAGGCGAAAAAGCCAACATACGCTATTCCATAATTATTTATAATTTTTAAACAACAGTGAACATTTATCCTACACCTAATATGTTATAACCTTATTCTAATAAAACACAATCAAAAACTTTATCTTACGTTTTTAAAAAATGCCTTCAAAATATTCCTAACCTAAGTGTTTAACCAAACCTGATGTAACATAATAAACATAACATATACCTAACCTATCCCTACTTTTTAATACAAATAAACAACAATACTAAATGCAGCAGTAATGAGCTGAAACTCAAAAACAGAGTAACGAAAAACACAAAAACTGAAAATAAACACGAGTAATTTAGACACTGTGATTCAGCCACCAATACCTAGATTGCCCCGTCTCAGCTTCAACGAATCTAGCAAATGAGTATCTCCATTGGAATTGTTGGTCTCATGAACTCAAATTCGGAGGATATTTTATCTTCTTATCGGTGGCCCGTTTATATATGTGATACATGATTGAGACACGATCAGAATCAAAAACATTTCGATTCATATCCAAATATACAAATGCTTCTGGAGGAACAATGCCAGTAGCGAGGCAAGTCGCAATATACCCGTCTGAAGGGTGGAACGGCTGTGAAATCCAAGGGTTTTCACTCACAGTCACAGACCTTGCGATATAATTCCGGAAAAGTTTCAATATGAAGATATCGACTCTTGTCACCTTAGCAGTTTGATAAATTCTTCTATTCGATATATAATGCTTCCAATCCATCTCAGGCTTTTTGTACAAACCAGTACATGCACGAAGACATTTCCTTTCGAAAACTCTTACACTTTCCAGTTGTACCAGATCTGACATCCATATGTCAAAACTGGTCTAACCAGGGTCTTATAACAGATAATTTTGTCATTTCGATCAATGAATCTGGAACGAAAGAGTCTTCGTAGGGCCATGACTAGTTTTTGTGCCTTACTGTGCATGATTTTGACATGTTCAGTATAGTACAGATACTGACCGAGATGAACACCGAGGTATCGAACACAAGATTTATGTGGAACCTATTCCGAACTACTCTCGCCAGCCATAATGTGGAAATCCTTCCAATTACGTTTCAGGTCTTGACTGACCCCCTGCAGCGTTTTCCGAAACAAAATTGTTTCACATTTCTGCGCATTGATTTTCAATTGCCAATTGGCAGTCTACAACTGCATAACATTGAACATTATTTGAAGATTGCTCTGAACTATTGTAGCTTTTCGGTCTGCCGAATAGATGATCAGATCATCAGCAAACGCTACCAATGATCGCGTTGGCGAGACATTAAAATAGTAACTGTAACTGTTCCCTGCTGTAAAGCATTCAAGACCTTGAATTTATTGTCGTCAGATTTCCATCAGTTACAACAAATGATTTTATAGCATATTGCACATCTTGGTGGCAAGGTGTCTGAAGAGCCAGTCCTGAAGGAGTTTAAAAACGAATCCATCTAACCACACCGTATCGAAGGCTTTTTCCATATCAATGAGACATGCTCCAACACATTCTTTGTTGTTTAGTTTCCAACAGATGTCTGAGGTTACTTTCATTATCTGGCATGTAAACCAAATTGGAAATTTGTCATCAACTCATATTTCTCAGTGTGGGCGTTTAATGCTTTGTTGAGTATCACTTCCAACACCTTGCTGATATTAGGTAGCAAGCTGATTGGGCGATAGCTTTTGTGGCACAAAGGTTCTTTTCCTTTATTCAAGATCGGAAATACCTTAGCCTTTTTCCATTCATTTGAGAAATATGAATTGCGCAACATGTTATTGTACAATATGCAATAATTCCTCAGGCAAATGTCGGCGAACTACATTGGAATACCATCAGTGCCGCATGATTTCTTGTTGTTTATCCTCCCAAATATGAAACACAAGTCTTCATAGCTGACAAAATAATCAATAAGATTCAAGCTCGGTATGAGGTCAGACGTTAAAGGTTCATTGAAATGAAGAATTGATTCACCTTCAGGCTTGATATGAAGTCGGAACCTTTTCCTTCAACGACTACTGAAAATATTTCATTCCCTCTCTCTGGGTTTGTTAGATGAACCAATCTAAAATGTGTTCCAATCAGGGCAACTCATGCAATCCCTCCCATATAATCGTGTTTCCATTTGAAGATTCGATACCTTCACTCGTGACTTCCTACGGAATATGCTATTCACTTTAGTGAAAACGCCATCTGGGTCCTGTGAGCTAATACCCCTCAATTTTTCCGCCCATTGATTGCTGACCTCACTCCTGAAGTATGCACGGATAAAGTGGTGTAATTTCAACAAAGCAAACGAGGGATGGTTGTAGTCCAAAAATCACCGACAAATATTATTGACTCATATGAGAAGAAGGCTCTTTCCATATTCTTTCGATGTTTAATCTTGGGAACTACTTTCTCAATCGCATCCAACGTTAACTTCTCTAAATTCGACAAATAGAGATCTATTTCATCTTTGGTTGAATATCTGTCATTAGGAGCCATTGAGCAAGCATTGCCGTCACCAGAAAGAGGACATTGCTTCTGGTAATTCCGACCAAACTTCTTTTGAAACATTCCCCAGTCTGTTTTTGTGAAATTCAACCGATGATTTTCATGTTGAACTGGAATCACTTTGATGATTGATTTCCATTACGATTGCGCTATGGTCGCTATCATAGAGAAGCACATGCAGTTTCCATTGAGGACTATTCAAGCTGAATTCAAGTCTTGTGTCAGCAATGCAGTGGTCCAAATATGCCCTAGGATATGTTGAAAACTCCGACCAATATAGATTGCACCTGTATGCACTTTGCTTCTCTGTTATCCACGATATCAGGAATACACCTCTTGGATTATTGGTGGCGTTCAGGTCACCAGCAAGAATATAATAATTATGCAGCCTGTTCAATTCGAGTATTTCAAAAAGGGAATTGAGCTCCTCCTTGAACTTGAGAACGTTTTGACCAGTTGCAGAGGCAGAGATAACGAAGAAGTTATCCCCACCTGGCAGTGAGATTTTGATAACGGACACTTCAAGAGATTCAAAGCTTTTGATTTTAACTTTTTCAATATTTTGGAAACAATAGGGTCTTCTCACCAATATTCCGGTGCCACCTTCCTCATCACCTGTTACCCTATCGTTTCTTATGAATTCAAAATCCTTGAATGTCATGGAGTGAAATGAATTGAGGTGTGTTTTAGTGTGAATCATGATTTCAAGCTTCTGCTTGACAAGGAACTTCAAGAGGCTGTCACATTGATGTAGACTCACAATGGAGTTGACGTTGATCGAGATGAGACGAATCCTATCCATGGGAATATGACTGGATCACAACTTATTTTTAGTCATTTGACAGCCCTAAGCGCTGAAAAACAAAGTTAATTTTAGAATCCTGTTTATCGATTCTCTCTGATAAAGAATTTAATTGTTGATAAATTTTAAGAAGCAGCTCATTATTGTCACTTACATTATTTATTTTATTTACATTGTCTACTAGTCCTCTAGCAGCAAATGCAAATGACACCGCGGGCTTGACGAAGTTGGTAGGTATCACACTGCAGTGTACTGGACTTTGTTTTGGAGTAAATTTCACTTTTGCATCTTGATACCGGGGGTATCCTCTGGATGACCAAAGAAACCGCAGTTCACGCAATATAATTTTTCTTTTGGCTCCACCTGAGCCAATTTGCACTCACCGGGAGTATGGACATCTTTGCACTTGACACATCTATATTTCATGGCGCAATTGGCAGCCAAATGACCGAATCTTTGGCACTTGTAAGACTGGTACGCCTCGCTTTTCAAGAGGAGTTTCCACCTATTTTTCGTAGGGCACTTGAACTGCTTTTGCTGAAAATCTGGACTAAGTAATAGGGGTACCGATTAACTCGTGCGGTTTCCTAACAGATGGCGTAACTATATTTTTATTCCAGTGATTCACCTTTCCAAATATGTGTTGAAAAGCTACTGTAATATAGTTTCGGAACCAGTATGTGTCAATTAGCTGAAGCGTAAACACTAATACTTTTGTTACTCTGAAAATGTCGAATTTTGTGCCGAACAAAGTGTTTTTGCGGGGAGTACTTCTTCATTGAAGAAAAAGGCTGCCGAAAGTCATCGTATTTTACTAGAAGTGTATGGTGTGCATGCTCTAGCTGAGCGTACGTGTAAGAAGTGGTTTGCACGGTTTAAAAGTGGCAAATTTGACTTGGAGGACGAAGCCAGAAAAGTTTGAAGATTACAAATTGGAGACATTGCTCGACCGAGATCTATCCCAAACTTGCAAAATCACTTGGCGTCACTCAACAACCCATTTTTGATCATCTAAAAGCAATATTTCACAATAAAGCTTCAATTTTCGAAAAAAAACGCATGAATTAACCGGTACCCCTATTAATAAGACATGTTTTTACGCTCGACAATCGATCTTCTTGTTGCAAAGTCTTTTACTGTAATAAAATCTGTTTTTGGTGCAACTGGTCTGGTTTTTTTGCTTTTGAGGATATGTGTAAAATGCGGAACATCTCCAGAATTCAACGCACTTTTTGCTGCCTGAAATTCTAATTGTCAGTTTAGCGGCATTGACTCTCTTGGTCTCAAAATCATTTAATTTATTATCGGCTGGCAAAAATTGAACCATATCTTTGCCTGTTTGCCCAAATACATTGATTCGTAGGACTTTTTCTTTCTTTTGATGATCTATGACGGACGGAGCAGCAGACAAAGCTGTTGGTTTTCTCTCCCTATTTTTAATTTTTAAATACTCGATAAATCCATTATCAGGTTTAGTAATACAATGTTCAGAAGTTTCGTTGCCTCTATCCTCTTCAACACTCATGGAATCGTCTAGTCCAGCCAGCGGTGCATAATAGTTTGTGCTGACTTTTGCTCCACCTGCGCTGAGGATATCCTCTTGATCAGGTTCTTGTTGCAGTTTCTTAGATTCCTTGTCTTTGGTCGCTTTTGACTTTACCCTTTTTTCTTTTTTGCTGGTTTCTTATGTTTTGTTGAACATTAACTTTCCAACTAGTTCTTCTAGCGATTGGGTCCAAAGTCTGAGCTCTTCGTTTTCGGTATCAACCTTCTCAGCTTTCTCATTAGCTTTGATTAATTGGTCGATCTCGATGACTGATAAAATTTTCGGTTTTCCTTTGTTGCTATCGAACCTTCGTTTTAACTTTTTTCGCCCGTCATCGTTGGCGATTGACACGATCGTTCTGGTTGATGGCTGAAGCAATCGGGCTCCTCCATCTCGTTGCTTTTGCAGCGAGATTACGAGGAATGTTCATAAATCGAGACTTCCCTTGAATGTTTTTCCGCTTTTTGATACTTCTTCAGGAAAGAAATTTCAGGCATTCGATGAATGTTCGAATAATTCGACGGTGATGGTTTTCAATTAAAAAAATCAATTTCAACTGACTTTTGGGAAAAATTAATTTATTTTTAATATTAATGACAGGAGCGATTGAAAACACGTTCATACACAACGACTGCAGGACGTAGAATACCAAATAGAAAGTAGGATCATTTGCCAAAATCAGGACCATTCTGTCTATCTTCGTCGAAAAGTTATGCGTGAACATACATGCAAGTAATACAAGTTGAGGAAGTAGGAGAGTGCTCCTACCAAAAGGTCTTTGTAACCATCCTAGGGTTCGAAACAAGTTTTCTAATAGCGTACATTGGTGACTTGAATTATTTATGCATTACTTGGGTAAGAAATCGTTGAAATTTCTGCAAAAGATACAGAGTTCATAAGCACGTTAGAACCACCATTTTATTCCAGCCTAAATAATTTTCCTGAATTCTCCATTTTACATTGTAAAATCTACAAATCGTACTATTATTGACAAAGTTGAGTAAATTTTGATTTCCGAGGTATTTGTTGCCCTTTCGGCTCAAAGGTGTCCAATCGCGAAGGGGGGACACAAAATGTTCGTACATTTTGCCTCCTCCTGGACCCCTTGATGCACAAGCACGTCATAGCTTTTTGAGTTCAGATTCTAAGAGTTCTAATCAAGACCTTTCATTTGATACCCTACTTGACTACTTTTAATTTAAAAAAATGTAAAGGATCACTTCGTTATAAGGGGAGACCTCCCTTAACAAATTTTGAAATGTTTGGTAAGAACTAACCTTTTGAGAGACCACCATTTCTGACCCTTTCACAAAGTTTGAGCTTTCTAGCCTCTTTAATTTCTGAGCGAACTTGCTGTGACGCACAGACAGACAGACAAACGGACAGATGGACGGACGGACGGACAGGCAGGCCACGAAACTATGTTAGTATCTCCGTAAAAAAAATTTTTTACAAAGACTTAAAAAAGCAAAAAAAAAATATACGTGATACGAGCATTACCTTCTTTCCTTTTGAAGTCAGTTAAAAATATGTAACATATAGTTATGCCTTAATTTTTCGGGAAAATAGCTAAAAAATGTTTAGAGTGATACACATATTGTTTGTATTTAAAAAAATAATACATTTAAATTAAATTATAAAAAAATAGTGCAGAAAATAAAATAAATGTGTAGCAAAAACAATTACTTAATAAAGCAAAATAACAATAAAAATCTATCACAAAATGAGGTTCATAGTCTAATTGTAGAAATAATGGGAATAATTTGATTCCAGCAACGACAGTCACTATGCAAGAGAAAAAAGCTCTAAGCAGACTAAAAGACTTAAAAAGATTTTTAATTATATTTTATGTATATTTAAAAGTAAATATACAAAATAATTGTCTAAAAAGCTGAAGTTGAGTTGAATGTTTAAAAAGCAAAATTAATAGTCTCTCTGAATTCAATGCTTATCAGATAGTTGAAATTAAAATTATAGTATCAGCAAATCTTAATCTAATATGGTAAGATGGAAAAATAAGTTCGACATATATGGATGCTATTAAGTCTCAAACTATTTATTATTATATTTGACATTAAAAGGCAAATATGTACACCGATGAATGATGAATTTAATAAACTACAAGCTATATACAATGAAATGTTCTGTTTTATCAACATTTCGGAAACAGCGTTTTGCCTTATGTACATAGCCATGACTTACTGTAAGTTCTTTAGGTAGCGCAGCTAAACTCTGAAAAATTTTGAAAGAAAAATAAATTAAATTCAATAAATTTACTGTGACTGTACAAAAATTTCAAATCGTCTTTCAACAGTCGATTCAATGTTGTGTTTTTTGGGTGCTTTGCATTATTTACAAAGCTTTTGTATCTAATCTAAAAATTTCAAAAAACAAAATTTTCAGTATGAAAGTTTTTAAAACCTTTGTTGAAACCATCAGCTGATTCCAATGACGCTCGCGAATTGCAGGATTTTGCAGCTCGCCAACAGCACGCAGTGAAGTCAACATGTTTTTAACAGTCGCTTCAAGCGTAATAAATGTATCCCAAACACGCATTTCCTTATCCAACAGACGAATATCCTTTGCAAATTTTTTACATTCAATGTCCATGTTTTCAACGTCAACCTTTCGCCATGGAGTTGTTTTCCAATCTTCAATGCTAGTACGTACTATATAAACATAATCCCACAGTTGCTGAAATTATTAATATCACAATTTAATTATTTGGCATTAATAACTTTTAGGTCGTAATTTCAAATTTTTAAAAGCCAAAATCTAACATTAATATGAACAAAATATTATTTCAAGTACTCGTATACCTTGGCCATTCTTAATTCTTTTCGGCATTGCTTCAACATTTTAAACTCTGGAACATTCACTTCAAACAAGCTCCCTGAGTCTTGAATATCCTTCATGTCCTGCTCTAATCGACATATATCATTATTAACTCTATTCAATAGAGTATACGGGCTTGGACAGTCATATTTGAAGAATTCATAATTTTTAAAAACATCCCGGAAAAAGCTAATATGTGCTTCGAAGCTTGCAATTTTATTACGGATCCCTACAACTTCAGCAGCTTGAAGAGGCGAAACCTGTTGCTTCACTGTTCCAGCAATTTTTTTCGTATTTGCCCATTGCTCTGGCAATTCTTGCAGTAGAACGTTTACTTCCTCTGGAATATCCATGTCATAGTATTTGAGTAATTGTATGGTTTCCTGCATTGGCTCAAACATTTCATCTGTCGTTGCTGCCCTTTCTTTGACTTGAAGTAGGAAAGCCATAACGCTCACCAATCCATCGTAGTCACCCTCTTTCACTGTCTGAAGCAGTCCTTCGTCTGCTTTCCGAATAAAGGTACCTAAGTCGCACAAATTATTTGTAACGCGATCAACCAGATGTTCCTTGAACATGTTGCCCCATCTGCAAACAATATTCAACAGAGCCTGACGGAAGGGACGAACGTCAACCTGAAACCAGGAATTAAATACTTGGAACGGCTCAATTCCTTCAATTTCCATGAAGAGAGACTCATAAATGTCAATTTGTTCTCTGAATGCTTCAATGGTTGGCTCTGCTTCCTTGGGTGCTGCTGGATCTTTCGCCATTATCATATCGATTTCGTCCTGCTCCAGAATTCGACCATACTGCAAAAAGTTTTCCATGCAAAACTTACGATCGTCATACCATAGGTATGAGTATCTTTCGAATCCTCTGCAAAATTCTGCAGCTTCCTGCATTACTTTTTCAACCCCATCAAGGACTTCTCTACGCATTTCTATAATATCTTTGTTTGATGTGATAAGTTCTAGGTAGGACTTTTCATCAGGACCCTTTAGACGATCGATCAAAGAAGACATTTTGATAATATCATTCATCAGATTCGCCAGAAGATGGTTGAAACCTTTAGGATCTTCCGGATCTAGTGATGGGACGAAAATCAAATCTGGCTCTAATAGTTCTAGTCTTGATTCAAACAATGCTGAATAATTGTTAGCCGGATCCATGTGTTCAGCTAGATAGCCCATACTCACTCCAGTTGTAAGAAGCAAATTTTCATAGACAATATTGTCAACGAAGGATACGTAGTCTTGCCAAATCTTCTCATCCTGTCGATTTTCCATGCTGAATTGTTTCATATTATCGTCAAGCAAATGATGTATCTTTTTGGAAGCCGCCTCAATATCTGCATAGCGTTTCGTGATACGATCATGCCGCTCTTCCAAACAAAGCACTGTATCCTTCTTCCCGTCCTTGCGCTCAAACAGAGGAACTTTTGTCCAAATCAACATAATGTTACGAATTTCGTTCAAGTTCCCTTGTGTATGATGCATGCGTTCTTGAAGGTTGGCAACAGGTGCATGCAGTTGTTGTAGGTAAGATGTAATGTCTGAAAAAAATTTATGAATTTTTGAGCATTAAGCTTATAGAGTGCTTAAAGCAAAATGTAATTCACCCTCAGAGTTCCAATCCAAATTTTCGATTCCTTTTTGAACTAACGCGTCAATTTGCTCCACTTCAACTTTAATTAACTCCAATTCAACTCCTGTGCTACTTCCTAGCACCTGATTGTACCAATCAATAGTTTTCTCCAAACTTAAGGTATAAACTCTATAAGTTTCATTTTTCTGCGCAAACTCCAAGCCAACTTCTGGAATACCCTCTTTCTCCATTTGCTTCAAATAATGAACTTCTTTCAGAATTGAGAATAAACTTGGGCTGAAATTCAAAATCAACATTTTGTTTTTAGTATTTCTTGCGATCAAGGATTTCTTCAAATGTTCTTCAATCTGCTCAGGAATCTTTGATTCCCATTCGGTAAAAACAGTTTCTTCGAATTGGTCAAGTTTTTTCATTAGTTCTTGATAGCGGACGATGATTGCTAAAGCTTCTTCGCTTCCAGTTATCCTGCAAAGTATTTGATTAATACTCTTGCTAGCGTTAATTTTAAATACTTACGGGTGCTGCAAGGATTGGAAACTTTTAATTGGTGCCGAAATCCGGCAGCCCAACTGCTTGCACCAACGCATACAGGCGGTAACTGGAGGGCAACTTCGGTCAACAAACAGAAATTTATTTTCTTTTCGGTAATTCATTTGTGTTTCGTAGATATTTTCGCACATTGTCATTTCTTCATCGAGCATGCGAAGAATTTCAGAGTATTTGTTAGTGAATTCCTCCTTGATCTTAGGTCGATCTAAGACGCTTCCCACAATGTTGATTAGCTAAGGAAATGGGAGAATATCATGAAATGCGGCCAGTTGCTGTCAAAATAGGACGATATCATGAAAAATAATCAAATACCTTAAAAATACTCTCCAAATTGTAACAATCATCAAAGGCCTGACATAAAATTGCAGCGAGTTTCATATCTAGCTCTAAAATACGATTTTGAAATCCTGCAAAGTCAGTATTGAAAGTAGGATCATCTGGATCGAGTACATCATAACTCTTAGACGCGAATGCAGTGAAGTATTGATTGAACTCCACGTAAACGCCAGTTATTCTAGCACTCAATTGTCTCCCGCGCAAGCCGCCGATTTCGACCTTCTCTAATTTAAGAAATTCGATTACAGTAAAGAAGAACCTGAAAGTTAAATTCGAAATTTTTAAAAAGCTCTTGGGATGAGATCTTTCAGACCATTGAATAGTATTTAATCTTTCTAAGAATGCGTTGAACCTCTCAAAGATGGCATTGGGATGAAAGGTCCAATAAATTGGTGGACGATCTTCCTCTGTGAAAAATTGTGTTAGGTTTTCTTTGAAATAGTCAAAAACGTCTCTAAAGTATTTTAAAGTTTGAATGCACAGTGTAAGACGTTGAACTGCTTCATCAATATCAGTGTGGAATATTGAAGAAGGATCTAAGAATCGTTTTGCCTGAAAATAATAACATTATGATCAGAAGGTCGGAGGTCACTAGTTATGTGGTACTTGGTGGATAATTAAGTTGCATATTTGTTTGAAAAGAACTGTGATTTTAGATGAATGACAGTAATAACGCGAGTTTGCCCATAGCATGCAGACAACATGCATCATTGGAATTATCAAAGGTTTGCACTCTGCAAAATCGACTTCTTCCAACAGCTCGAAGTGCCTTTGTAGTGGGTTAACGTATATTACAATATCACGTGCTTCTGCAAGTGCTGAAAATTAAGTAGGTTTGTCAGTGAACAAGTTATTCAATTATACAAAATGAACGATCAAATCTCTAGGCATTTCAAATAGTTATATTGTTACATTTTACATAGTATGTATAAATACAACTGTTGTGTCCGATAACTCTAGACAAAGATATATTGCTGCAAATTGCATTGCTGACTTCCAGACATTGAGTCGCGCAGCCGTCGAGGCAACACGGATCGAGCATCGAGCAGCAAGAGTTTTTCGGAGGTTTTTCTTCGGATATTTTCGGAGGATTTATATGAATACTAAATTATGGAGGAAAATGGACATTTCAGGAACTGCGGAATTTCGGAGTAAAAATTTTGTTTGGAATTTATGAAAAGGAGTTAAAGCCCTTGGTAAGGAGCGTAGTGCGAGCACAAGTGGAGTGGAATGGAGGATAGGAAGCAAATGAAAATATTATTATTAAGGCTTTTTTAAGTGCTACTTCTTTTCTTTATAGTATAATTATTTTGCTTTTTAGTCTTTCAATTACCACATAATAAGGGTCTCAGTTTCTACCTTCTTTTATTTTCCCGCGACAGTATTCCAAGTTTTGTCTTGGAATCAGTGGGTATGGGGGAAAGCAATGAACATGGGGAGCTCTCCGCCGCTAAATCTTGTTTCACGCGGAAGGCGAGAAAAAACTTGCACTGTTTCTGCGAGAAATTCGATATTCAACTTGCTTGTTAGTGGCAAGATGCAACTGTAAGTGCCAGAGGTCTCCAGTGACACGGAGATGGATGAAGGTGGAAGTTCCATGGACTGTGGTGACGATGTGGCGGGTATCGTAAAGCCAGAAGCCAGAAATAGACCAATGGAGCCTCCACCGCAGGAGCCCACATCAAAGCCATCAAATACCTTTGAATCGAGCGAGGGACATTCTCCCCAGCTCAAAAAGGTGGCAAAAATAGCTTCCATTAGTTTCTCGGGGACCATACCCAAGCCGAGTGGAAGGCCCGGCCTAGAGGGAAATAAAGAGAAATCGAAGCCCCAGCAGCCAAGCGTGGCTGCTTCCATAAAGGAGAGGGTGCCTCCTATAGTTTGCTATAGGCTTGACCTGAAGACTTTCAGGGATAGCACCAAAAGGGCTTGCGCACGAAATTCTGAAAAGGAGCCAGAGCTCAACGTGGCGGTGAACAGCTCCTCACGAACTTTGCCCCACCCTTAAAACGGCTGAGGATCACACCAGCCTTTTTAATTTTCTGAAGTGTGCGAAGGTGGCTTGCTACACCGACACCCATCCAGGAGAGAGAAAATTGACTCTCCTTCTCAAAAACGTGCATAGCTCATACGACGAGAACGATGTCATGGCTGAGCTGAAGGAACATCTCGGAGAAGATATCCTTTCAGCAAAAAGATTCTCCACTATAACCTCTAGGAGGAAATAAAGGACGCTTTCATTCTTCTTATTCCAGTTCAAACCATACTTTGAAGTGAAGAAAGCAATGGACATAAAGTTCCTATTGTACAAGAAGATACAATGGGAGCGTTTGCAGAAAAATTGCACTTCGCAGTGCTTCAACTGCCAAAGATTTGTTCACATCGCTTCTAACTGCGGACTCGAAGTTAGATGCGTAAAATGCGACAAGCAGCATAAGTACATTTAATGTCCAATCTTGAAGGACGAGAAAAAAGACGAGATCTTCTGCGTCAACTGTAATGCTAAGGGGCACCCCGCGAGTTTCAGAGGTTGTCCTAAAGAAAAAGAAGTTGTAGAGAGGAAGAAGAACCTCAAAAAGAAAAAAGAGGAAAGGAGGGATTCCATCACTGTACGTGAAGGGGTCTCGTACTCTAGCTCATTGCAAGGTGCAAAGAAGCAGCGTGCATCGCACCCTATACGGCAGCAAAAACAGCAACCAATGCAGCAACTCCAGCAGTCGCAGAATGACCGAAATACGGTTTTGGGTACTGACTGCCAAAAATTTTTCGGGTGTGACTTGTTCACACTCATTCAAAAACTAAATTCTTTTGTCCCCCACTTTAAAAAACTCGATAACCCTGGTGAGAAAAAAGCTGCGTCCTTGGGATTTGCCTTCAAAGTATGTTGTCGTGATGAGTGCCATTAAACTCGTCTATTATTGATTTCTTCATTGTGTCTGCCAATCTAATAAATCTTGACGCCGAGTCTGACCATCTTTTGGTTGAGCTGACTTTAAAAGTGAAAAATGGTGTCAAACTTGGGGTTGCAAATCCTCAACTTTTCATATCATACAAGCGAATCGATTAGGCAGCAGTATGTGCTGACCTTGATGGAAAATTGAAAAGATTTTCGATAAAAAGATCGAAAAATCTTTCTATTCCTGAAATTGATGAGGGAGTCGCTTGTATAAATTCAAGCCTAGATACAGTCATCTCAAAGATCTCCATTAAGAAATCCTCGACGAATTACTTTTATCGACATTTACCAGAAGACATCTTGGAGCTTCATTGTAGACGTATTCGGCTTAGAAAGCTACTCGTAAGAATCTACCACCGCAATTTAAATATGATCAATCGGGAGTACGAACGTATTCACCTAATGATTATCTAAAGAAGAAAATTGCGCACGAGTGATTTGAATAGGTCCTGGAAAATATCAAACCAGGTCCCTGTATGTTTCCTCATAATAATAGGAGAACGGGCAGAACAAGGCTCTCCGGGGTCCTCACTTATGATGGATCCATGCTCTTGGATGACAGAACCATCACTGACTCTATAGCAAAACATTTAACGAAAGCTCTTCAAGGAAGGAAAGCAAGTGAAGACTCTTCCGTTACTTCGTTAGTAAGCAGCACCACAACAAATTTCGACAGGGACAATGATCAATTGTGCTTGACTCGGTTCTCTGTTTCAAATGCCTCTGACGCACCTACTGGCCATGGTCTGTTTGTCAGTCCTGAGAAACTCACTTTGTTGGCACTGGAGCAAAATTCCAAAAAATCATCAGGGGCTGGTGGAATCCGCAACTATTTGCTTAAAAGGCTCTCCCACGTTTTCGTTGCTCTCCTCGCGATCATTCTGAATCATCAATATTTGCTACTTCCCTAGCAATGAAAATGTGCAAGAATATTCACAATACCCAAAAACTTGGGCAGTACTGACATAGTAGGTACTCGTCTGATTTTGTTGCTTTCAAATATTGGTAAGCTTCTTGAACGGGTAATACTTGAAGGTATCCTACGATTCTCCCCTGGGGCGAGAATTGTGCCGTAAAGACAATTTGAATTCAAATGAGCTCACTCCACGGTGGATGCTATGACCGTGTTCCAAGCTGATATAACGAGAAGCTGGCACAACAACAAGCTTGTTGTAGCTTGCCTGACCGATGTAGAGAAAGCCTTTGACTCTGTATGGATCAATGGGCTTCTCTACAAAATGATAAATCTTGACTTTCCGGTCCATGTTGCAAAATTTTAGGCAGCTTCATGAGGGGACGAACTGCCCTTGCGGTGGATGGCAAAGCTATGTCAGGCCCATTTAGTATTGACTCGAGGGCCACACAAGGGTCTTTATTAAGCCCATTTCTTTTCAACATATTCACCTCTGACGTCCCGGGCATAAGAGATGAATATAAGCCTGGAATCCAGGTGAACCTCTTCGGTGACGACTTGTTGGTGCGGTCATCTGAGCACAATTTGCGCTTTGATGCGGCTCCAAAAATATTTAGAATCTCTTACTGCATATTACAGGAAATGAGGAATCAAGGCAAATGCAAAGAAAAGTGAACGAATTGTTTCCAAAGACCCCCACACCAACTTCGGTCGTCGTGCAAGAGGCTTCTGTGACTCCAGGATTAAGTTGAATCGGCAGATGGTGCGCTGCTCTAGGCAAACGAATTCCTTGGGGGTAATTTTCGACAGGAAAGCTACCTTAAGTACTCACGTTAATAATATTTTGAAAAAAGTGACTCATGCTTACCATCTTCTTTTAACCTCTTTTCAGGAAACATTCGACAGCAAGCAAGCGAGTCAAGGTCTTAGCCTATAAAACGTTGATTCGTCCGATCATCACATATACGGTGTTGATATGGAGAGGAGCTCCGAAAACGAAATTGGGCAAGACAGGATTAGTGGAGCTAAAAATCCACACAGGCCTACACAGACGGGAGGACGAACGATCTTACTCCAACGAGGTGCTGTACCAGGAGACAGGAATGGAGCCGACAAAATCGTATGCAGAGAAGCTGGCGCAAGCGGGTACCAGGAGAGCCAAGGAGCACAAGGTGAGCGTTGTCAGGAGAGCGATGGACAACCGCTCTATGGATGCAGCGAATGAGTAGTTTTTAAGGTTGTCGTAAAGAAATAATCTATTAGTGTATGATTATGTTGTAGGTATCAACATTTAAGGGTTTTCTTTTCACAAAAAATTAATATTGTAATGAAATTAAAGTAAATTATTATTTAACTCCGGGAAAAGCCCTAAAGCACAACCCGTATGTATATTGTTAGGTTAAGCTATTGATGAATTGTATATATGTAAAAATTAAAAATCACCAAATAAAGATCTTGAATCTTGCATAGGAGGCGTTGACTAGTCAACATCTCCTGCAATATCAAGTGGAAGTTGAAATTGAAAAGTATAAAAACTAAATAGTTAAGAATAGATCTTGCAAGAGAGAAGAGGAAAGAGATAGATAATAGGAAAAAAAATGCAGAATTAGTTCAACCGATGAAAAATAAGGCTAAGGCAAATGGGAAATCTAAGAAAGACAGCCCTCAGATGAAAAAACGAAAGGTGAAAATGTCTTCAGCTTCAAAGTTTTATTTCTCTTCTGCAACTTCAGAAAAGGAGGAGGAAGTTGACTGCATGAGTAGCAGTAAAGACAAATAGGCTGAGATTTTCCCTGCCCTTCCACCACCAGAACCAGCTATGACATTGGCAGACATGGCCATTACACCAAAACTAAAACCAAACACACAACCCGCACCACAAACCCAAAAGACTAAAACAATACCAATCATTATTCGAGAGCCCTCAAAATGGTCTCAAATACTTAGTACTATTAAAACACAAAATATCTCATACTCATCCGCGAAAAAGTCTACATATTTTTTTGGGGGGTAGGGAGGAGAATGCTCATTAACACACAGAGTGTGGAACTCCCATGTTCACAAAAAGACGACCAGACCACCCACTAAACACCTTCCCTGTCAACCTGAGAACCCAGCCTGGAACCGTTTGACACATTACTTCGGGTCAGGTCTCGTTTTGTTACGGCGTGAGGCGCCTTCAAGCTGGGGGATCGCTTTTCTAGCGGAGGGGGAGAGGCGAAGAGGAAGTGCCAGAAAAGCTATCCCCAGCCCCCACACCCCCGGCTGCTGTGAGTCCCTTTTAGCTTTTAAGCCTACCCGAACATAATGTGCCACCATTTGTCAACCGATTCGAGCATCACCACGACTATATTATCCGGGGTGAGCTCTCCCGTCTCCCTGTAGAGGGCTCTTTGTAGCCTGTCCCATTCTATGCATGCAAAAAATGTGTGGTAGGTATTGTCTTCCTTTCCTGGGCAATACTGAAACTCGGGGGACCGTGATCATGTGCAGGTAAAACTGAAAACACCCATGCCCGCTCAAAACCTGGTTCAGATAGAAGTCAGTCTCACCATGCCTTCGATTTAGCCGCAACCTCATATCCGAGATGAGGTGCTCAGTCCACCTTCCCTTCGTGCAATTCACCCAAGACTGCTGCTGCCGCTCGCTGCTCGTTTCGACGTAGGTAAATATCACGCCTGCAATAACTTTCATCGCCGAATCAGAGACTGTCAGATACGAAGATGCAATCCTCAGTGCTCCTCTTCTCTGTACCTGAGCCAGGCGTTTTCGGTATACCTCTTTACTGAGAGCGTCACCCCATACCTCTGCTCCGTACAGTAGCACTGACCCTACAGAACTCATCAAGAGGTGTCTTCTTGATGGGCTGGGTCCCCCTACGTTGGCCATAAGTCGACTCAGAGCCGATACTCCCGAAGCAGCCTTCTCAGCCGTTGCCCTGATTTGCTCAGAGAGACTCATCTTCGAATCGATCAGCAGCCCCAGGTACTTCACCGATGGCTTTGTTTCGATTTGTATGTCTCCAATACTGATCATCCTTACTCTAAGGATGACCACTTCGGTTTTCTTCAGTGCTAGACTGAGCCCGCGAGTAGTCATCCAGTCTCTGACTCCGCGCAACAGCAGACCTAGCCTAAGTTGTGCTTGTTCAACGGTACGTCCAGCGACCAGAGCTGCAACATCATCCGCATAGCCGATCAAGCGCGACTCATCTGGCATCTCAAGTCTCAGTAGCCCATCGTAAGATACGTTCCATAGGTCCGGACCAAGGATGGATCCATGGGCAACACCCGATGTAACCGCCATCTTTCGTTGGCCCTGTGTCGTGTCGTAGAGCAGGCTTCAATCTTTTAGTTAGTCCCTCAAAAGCCGCATTAGATATTGTATATTGGAACTTAAAAAGGTTTTTCCAGCGTATCCAGAATATCCACCCATCTAGCGGAGTTGAAGGCGTTCCTGGCGTCGAGTGTCACCAACAGGACGATCCGTCGCTTGGTGCAATTATGTGCCTCTGCCTTTTGGACCGTGCTCATCACCTCTGCAATCGCATCGATAGTAAAATATCCTGCTCTAAAGCTGTACTGCTGAGGAGATAGGTCCCCAGTAGCACGAATCGCGTCAGTGAGTCTTCCCTTGATGAGTTTCTTTAGTACTTTCCCAGCCGTGTCTAGCATGCATAACGGGCGGTATGCAGACGGCGATTCGGGATTTACCTTCCTCTTGCTGATTAACACGAGCCTTGCCACCTTCCATCGTACCGGAAAACCCCCGTCCCCTAGCCAAGCGTTGAATGTGCTGAGCAGAAAGTCAGGACAATGGTGATAGACGAGCCGCAACGCCTCAGCCGGAACACCATCTCGATCTCGCTTTCAATAAAAGGACTGCCTCCTCTAGTTCTGGCTGTGTGAAGAGTGGACACTCGACTGCTGTTTCACCATGGACAGCGTCAACATGGACAAGATGTGTGAGGAAGTATTCCCGGACAATCTCATCCGTCTTTTTCGCATCATGTATGCAAAGCTTCCGTAGGGCGCCAAGCTTCCGAATAACTAGCTTGTAGCCAAGGCCCCATGGATGCTTGTTCACATTGTCCACTATGTCTTGCCAGCAGTGAGCCTTGCTATTGTTAATCAATTCGCGAAGGCATTTCCTGGCCGACTTTTAAGCTTCCATCTGGTTGCATGCCTCGTCACGGTACCGCGCCTGTTGAGCCTCATGTCGTAGCTTGTGACACCCTTTGCTTTTCAGCGATTTCAGTTAACCACCAATACACTGGGGGCTTGCCGTTCCGGGGTTTTTGACGAGGCATAGAAATGCAGCAAGCAGTCACAATGACGCCCATAGTTGAGTTCACCACGTCTTGAGCTGCCACTTCTTCCGTCCCCTCCGAAGCTCCCTGCAGCGGCTCACCTGCTGTGAGCACCTCGACGAACCTCTCAACGTCCATCCTTCCAATGTTCCATTCAGTTATAGAAAGCCGAGAGCATGTACGTCGGGAGACAGCATCACTGATTTCAAGCAGAATGCACTGATGATCACTGGCTGAGTAGTCCGCTAATACTTTCCAATTGTGTATCCTCCGTACTAAGGACTCTGAGGCGAATGTCACGTCCGGTATGGTTCCCTAACAGCCAATATGGTGAAAAGTCGGCGTATTTCCGGTGTTTAGTACGACGAGCGCCATCCTGGCCGCCATTTCTAGGATTCGTTTTCCCCGCAGATCTGTTTGACGCCTGCCCCTTTCGATTGCTTTCGCGTCGAAGTCTTCCCAAATGAGTGCGTTGCCCTCTGCGTTCGAGACAACGCCCTCCAAAGCAGTAAGCTGGGCTTGGAAAGATGATATCGATTCGTTCGGCGTTAGGTGCACACTAAAGAAGGTGGTCCCTGAACACCGAACCCACAAAAAACACCTCCCCATCCACAACACTTCGCTTGGAAATCACTTTTCCGAATCCAGATGTGGCAGCACCAGTTTCGTCAGGATACCATAATGCAGGACTTTTATCATGGTGTTGCTCACTCAGCAGCAAGAAGTCGGCTTTCATGTCCCTCGCAAACTGCTCAAACAGGTTTTGGGCGACTGAACGGTGGTGTAGGTTCAGCTGCAGGATTTAAGTTCTGATTTTGCCTTGGCAAGGACTTCGTGGGAAACCCGGCATTTTCCTGATCCCAAGACGAGTCCAAAATCTTGGGTCAGCATCCTTATAAAGAATACAGTGTGCCTTCTTCGTACACTCTTTTCTTTTATGTCCTATTTCACAGCATTTGTAGCATAGGGACCTCTTTTGCATACTCATGTAGTTTGACCATAGCCAAGGCATTTGAAACATTGAAGAGGCGTTGCTCTTCGCCGTATCTTACATACAACCCACCCTATTCGTACTTTGCACTTGTTCAGGAATTGTTCTTTGTGGTCAAGTCAACTATGGCCATGCGTTGTCTCCTATTTTTTCTGGTGTCAGTCTCACTTTTATCCTTCCCACGCTAGGAAACTTCCTTTTGATGGCCTCTTCTGCCTCGGCCAGATCCGTGACGCAATCCATGCCCTTTATTTCGATCGTTGCCATCGGTTCGAGCGAGGCTATAGTTGCGCTTTTGCTGAGGACTTTCTTTACTGCGTCGCAGAATGCTTCCCTATTCTCCAAATTCGACCAGTATGTGGCCCGACCGTGTTGGTCATACTGCTTTAATGGCAGTATTAGTGTCTTCGGGCCTTACGTTTCCCCTGATGTCCTGCAGCACATCCGCGTAGAATCGGCCATCTTGGGGTTTTATGAGCAGTGCCTGCTACCGGGGTCTTCGTCGGGGCGTCTTTCTCTCCTGTTTTGCATGAGGTCTTTTTCTGGTTGGGTGTCCGTGTGAACTTTACCTTCTGGCACTTTTTGAAGAAGTTTCTTTGTGGCTTTCTTCGCTCCTTTTGTAAGCACTGTCTGGAACCCGTGATCTGGTGCTTCACGCCCGTCAAGTGCCTCTTCCTTCCTTCTTTTATCCCGATCTCCTTCGACTGGGCTAGACGCCATTCTTTTATTAATTTTTAATGGTGGAGCTTTCTGCATGTGGGCTTTAGATTTCGCCCCTAGCGCTTTTTTAGCCTTCTGCTTGCCATTGGCCTTTAACCAGCTCCTCCAATAATGCCCTATGCAGTCTAGGAGCTCCTCTACTTCAAGGAGCCCAATTTTTACTGCTTTGCTGATTTTTGGGGAGTCGCATGCAGATTGTATTCTTCTCAGAACATCTCCCGATTTTCGGAATAGGCTTTTTTGTTCATTTCGCTGGGTGGCAATTGTACTTTGCGACCATCCTTGGGGGAGGTTATCGCTCGCCTTTCAGTTTCCGAATACAGTACTCCCACCACATTTTCGACATTGGCGATGCAATCCTACAACATCGCTTTATTTGTCTGGTCACTCGTTTCTTTTTCTGCCGTAATCTCCTCGTTGGCTTCAGGATGGTTCTTTATTATGTCGGGATTTACGACCGTTGCATCGGTCGCTTCGGTAACGATCGCAGCAGTGACTATCGAATTCTCGATGTTCTTTATATTTTCTTCCACCGCTCAACCACCGGAAGCGTCTTTCAGAGTTTCTCGCTTTTCCTTTATAGGAAGCTCTGGCGTTTGCATAATTTTTTTGCTGCTCCCAAACACCGCAGGAATCTCAGTCTGGACCAGACTGTCTGCTAATCTCCGTTTTTCGTCCGTCTTCACTATCATTGCACTATTCGTCATTTTCGTCAGCGTTAGTACCGCTCTCGATGTACTGTTGACATCGTGGCTGCAACCGCTAGTTGCGTCGTCGTTGTTATTATTTGTTATTTCTTTTTTTGGGTTTTTTGATCTTTTGTAAGTGTTTTTGGTTGCTCCAGTTTTATTGGGTCCCCCCTCGGAGCCGCGATCTCCGTTCGTGTGTGTAGTTGCCTTTTTAGTCCCATGGTTATCTTTGCAGAGCAGGGAGACCATGGGAGGGTTCGCACAAGCCCTTATGTGGACAAGTGCTCAGAGCCAGACCGGCGCTAATCGGGGGTTCGTCTCAACCGAATCTACACCACCAACCCAATGGTGCAAACTTCGAACGTAATCCAAGGCCTGCCAAGGTTTTACCGGGACGGAGACGGTATGATAGTTGAATTGGTGCCGTTCACACACGAGTGTCACCTCGGCGCTACTGTGCAAAGCAACTAGGTCCAAACCATCATATCCACCAGCCCAAATCATCAATTCCAGTTCGTTGTCCAAAGCGTAGTCCAGATCCAATCCCTGCAGGATTTTCCTCGGGTGTGAAGGGGTGGAACTTCCCAAAGAATACTACCCTCCAAGAGCACGTATTATAACTGAACGGACTTATAGTTCATGCGAAGAATCACTCAAAACAAATCTCGTTTCCGCTGACGATACTCGAACCAGGGACCTGCGGCATATAGGGTGAGTACTCTAACCACTACACCGCATGGACTATAACAAACTACAATTTAGCAGCCAAATACAAAAAATAAAAACTCATAAGTAATTTTCGGCCATTGGAACTATCCGAAAATAATATCTATGCAACCGTACGCTTTAATTAAAGCTCAATGTAGAATGTAGATGTTACATTAAGTAGAACGTAGAGTTACATTGTTGATGTAAAAAGGGTCAAGTGATCAATAGAAAAATGTACCATAGGTTATATTGAACTTTTTAAAATTTGTGATATTAGCTCACAAGTTCGAAATTGTTAAGATAGGATCCGGGCTGGGCGCCTCTTTGTTATTGACGTAAACACATTCAATTTTAGAGTTCTTACTCTGCCGAATGTGTACATACAAAATAGATGATATGAATCCTTACTTACTTTCTATAACCTAAACCGAAATAGTCTCAATGAACACGGAATACTATCAGATATGCCTTACGTTCTAATGAATAGAAAACCACTCTCATCACAACTCGTCTGTTAGTAGAATTAGGTTGAATCATTTCAAGCTTTCATGTCCGTGTCAAAGTGTAATCAATCACATTTACTTGTTGCTAATTATCATTAGATAAGTAACATTGTAACATTAAATTGTAATTTTCACACCAGCTCTGCCTTCTTAATAGTACGAGTATTAATTGTACAAGAAATTTAAATTGTTGCACACTGATAATAATTTATTCAATTTATTGCCTTAGAGGTTTGATCAAGCTTAATAAAATTATTCAGTAGAGTTGCTCATAAATACCTCCAACTACATTTTGAAAAAGTGTCTTGAAGCAAGGAAAATATGCACTGCGGGTGTACTCTAACATGAGTGCCATTGATCGAATTCTTTCAGTATTCAATTGGTCGAAAACAAACATTAAATTTCCCAATCTATTATTCCAAAATGCTATTTCTGAAAATTTAAAAAATTTAATTTGAATTGAAAATAATGATTGTTAACTCTAAATCACTACAATAATATAAATCAATGTGAATTTGGAAAAACAAAAACTCACCAACAGTTGGTACGGGATTTTGTCCATTTGCAAATGCATTCGCAGGACTCTCCTTCATTACATCATTGACTTGTGTTGCCCATTTTATAACAACTCCTTCAATTGCACTTTTCAAGTACAAGTCGATAGTGCATTTCCTCGTTTCCTGTAGCTCCTTTGCGGCTTTCACGATTTTCTCTACGCCTACAGGCATCGCTAAAATAGTTTGACCACTTACCTGACCTTTAACTTGGTGAACTGTGCTTTTAAGGCTGTGAACGTGTTTTTGGACATCTTGTGCAACCATCTCAGGCCAATCTTTGTAATTATCCTCGTTTGATAGAAGGGGCACAAACACCTCATCCACTAGTGAGGACAATTGATCTATGGATCGAGTCGCGAGATCACCGATTATTAGAAAATCTTCACATTTTTCACGGGGCACTTCACTTAATCCTTTCTTAATGAAATACACGCCTTTACTTTTGAGTTGTGCAAGGGGAAATGATGTAGACGGTACAAGTTGTGCAGCTGGTGTTAATATTATGATTAGTACTACCGGATGTGAACGATCTAGGAACTCCTTGATAACTGCTTTATGTTCTTCAACTGTTACAACCCGTTGCCATTTTTCGGGTTTGAGTTTCAAAGTTTTTATAACATAAGAGCCCATATATTCGAGTCGTTTATCTGGACCCCCATTTGGGGCTTCACCTCCTGCTGCCTCCATTTTGACTCAATAAATTTTATTTACTCAGCAGAATAAGCACTTTTCTCGATCATGTTTTACAATAATTATTGTAGATTGTTTGTCACTATTGTCTATTTGCCTTTCACGACTACAGTTTAATATTTACTTTGATTTGAAAAGGATGAGATTTTCTTCAAATTATATTAAAGTTGCACTAATATTAATAAATGATCAGTTGTTAATGTTGCTGCTATAATTTTAAATAACTCATTCAGCTCTTCAAGGGCCGGCCCTTATGTTAATTGCTACGCTACCCCGCAACTTGGTTTTAACGAAAGATTCTTAGTAGCCCCAGATTCTTCGAATTAAGGAAAGACCCACTACCCGAATCGATTAAGCGCATGAAAAAAACACTAAAAAAAGTGCAAAGATGTTATTCAGAACAAAGGAAGTCTCAAAGTCCCCAACCCGATCCTCCCAAGAATTCGAGGGCAACCCAAGATTCACAAGCAAGGCAACAAGATGGGAGAAGTCATCGCAGGCATAATTGAAAAATTGAAACAAATAGGGAACATTTACTGACATAGATCAATTAAAACCTCCCAGGATTTAAATAATAAATTGGAGAATAGTGGCACTATCAACTATGATGAAAAGATAATATCCTTTGACGTAAAAGCACTGTTTCCGAGTATACCGATTAAGATGTACGAATTAGAACAGAGGCTCCCAAGGGATGACAAATCGGTAGAATGGCGGAAAAAGGCGAAAAAGTTTGTAAAACGCGCTGCACTGTGCATGCAAGAGAACTAGTTCACTTTTTGGGGTAAGTATTATAAAACAATCACCAGTGCTAGTGGAAATTGTCATGGCAGCTTTAGAGAAGCAGATAGAGGAAAAAGGTTAAATGCCAAGAATATAGTATCGATACGTGGACGACATCATTGCGATCGTGAAAGCCGAGGAAATCGAAAAAAAACGTTAAACGAAATAAATAAGATAAACACAAGTATCCAATTCAGCATGGAAATAGAGGAAGATGGTAAGATCTGGCTCCTGGACCTCGGGATCATTAAAGAAAATGGAGGAATCACATTCGATATTTACCGCAATCTAACGACAACACTCCCACTAGGAAACGGAAATAGTATATAATTAATTACAGAATTGATTCCTTCGAATCATAAAGCGGTTGCTTTTTGGATATTTCAATTTTTTGTATGCGTAACATTTAACATTAGGTGTCATAGGCTGTAATCAATTGCTCCAGCTCCGATTACAGGGGAGGCATTCAGGAATCAATTACTAAGAAGCATTTTTGATACTGGTTACATAGTGGAAAATGTAATTAATTTGGGAATCAATTCATCAATTTTCGTTGGAATATTTATAACCGTCGATTAAAAAATATTTGGTTGCAATACCAAATATTTTTTCATCAACGGTTATAATAATTCTAACAAAAATTTTGGAAATCAGTATTTTCAAATGAAATTAGAAATTAATTTCCTCTATTTTTCATCTCCAAGTTCAACAGGGCGCTACATCATTGCTTATTATTTCAAGTAGAAAAAAATATGAACTGCGATAAAATATTTATTGCAAAAGCTCAAAAAAATCAAATCCAATTCGTAATAAATCGGGAATTCGAATACTTGCATAAGTAAGTAGTATGATGGCGACCTACGGTAAGCATTGTTGAAAGTCTTGGGATTCTTAGGGGTTCGTTCAGAGTAATTTTTTTGTTATATACTGAACTTTAATATTGTCTCTGTGGACATCAAATGCTAGACATGCAGACATCATTCTCCTCGAATCTAGTGATGCTGTATTTAGCACATGGAGCCGATAGTTATATAATGGTAGGCTGTGGTAGTCACTTAGGTCGTAAAGGGATCTGAGGGCAAAAAGAAGAAATTGTTTCTGGACCGATTCCAACCTGTCAGCGTGAATATAAAAATAGGGCTCCAAATAAGGCTAGCATATTCAGGAATGGGACGTACTAATAAGACATATAGTGATTTATTAACCCAAATATTCTTGAATTCTTTAGCTATTCGTCTGATGAATCCTGGCATCTTATTAGCCCTGGATATAACTCCATCATACTGAAGTTTAAAACGAAGTTTTTGGTCCAGAGCGACACCAATGTCCACAATACTATCAACTCTACTGAGTCAAAGTCAAAGTCAAAAGCTCTTTATTCAATACTAATCATTATAAATTTTAAAAGAATATAAACCTAATTCCAAACAATAACAATACATAAACTTAATGGCCCAAATGGCTCTCTAAATTTACACGTTACTAGTTAAACACATTTCATCAAAAAAAAAACCATAGCAAATTCAAATTAATTAATATTATTACATATTTTATAACTTAATTGGAAAAGGAGAAACTCAAAAACTAAGTGACGAAAAAAACCAAAACTGAAAATAAACACGAATAATTTAGGCATTATCATTCAGCCACCAATACCTAGATTGCCCCATCTCAGCTCGATCAGCTTCAACGAATCTAGCAAATGAAAATCTCCATTGGAATTGTTGGTCTCATGAACTCGAATTCGGAGGATATTTTATCTTCTTATCTGTGGCCCTTCGATATGTGTGATATATGACTGGGACGCCGTCAGAATCAAAAACATCTCGATTCACGTCCAAATACACGAGTTCTTCTGGAGGAACGAAGCCAGTAGCGAGGCAAGTCGCAATATACCCGTCTGAAGGGTGGAACGGCTATGAAATTCAAGGGTTTTCACTCACAGTTACAGATCTTGCGATATGATTCCGAACAAGTTTCAATATGAAGATATCGACTCTTATCACTTCCGCAGTTTGACAAATTCTTCTATTCGATATATAATGTTTCCAATCCGTCTCAGGCTTTCTGTACAAACCAGTACAGGCACGAAGACATTCCCTTTCGAAAACTCTTAATTTTTCCATTGTGCTAGTACTCTGGTAGTACCAGATCTGATATCCATATGTCAAAACTGGTCTAACCAGGGCCTTGTAACAGATAATTTTGATCTTTTAACCAATGTATTTGGAATGAAAAAGTCTTCGAAGAGCCATGACTCCTTTTTGTGCCTTACTGAGCATGATTTTGACATATTCTGTATAGTACAGATACTGATCGAGATGAACACCGAGGTACCAAACACAGGACTTATGTGGAACCCGTTCTGAACTACTCTCGCCAGCCTTGATGTGGAAATCCTTCCAATTACGTTTCAGGTCTTGACTGACGCCCTGCAGCGTTATCCGAAACAGAATTGTTTCGCATTTCTGCGCATTGATATTCATTCGCCAATTGTCAGTGTGCAACTGCACATCATTGAACATTTTTTGAAGATTGCTCTGAACCATTGTAGATTTTCGATCTGCCGTATAGATGATCAGACCACCAGCAAATGCTACCAATGATCGCGTTGGCGAGACGTTAAAATCAAAGCCGTTCAATAGCTTGCGAATGAATATTGAGAAGAGCAGAGGCGCAGTAATTGTTCCCTGCTGTAGACCATTCAAGACTGTAAATTCGCGCATTGTTGTCAGCTTTCCATCAGTTACACTAAACGATTTTCCGTATAACACATTGCACATCGTGGTGACAAGGAGCTTAAAAACTAGTCCATCTAACCACACGGTATCTAAGGCTTTCTCCATATCAATGAGACACGCTCCAACACATTCTCTATCATTTAGTTTCCAACAGATGTCTGAGGTTACTTTCGTTATTGCATGTGTGGCACGAACACCAAATTGGCAATTCGGCATCAACTCATATTCCTCAAACACCTTGCTCATGTTAGGCAGCAAACTGACTGGGTGATAGCTTTTAAGGCTCGAAGATTCTTTTCCTTTCTTCAAGATCGGAAATACCTTAGACTTTTTCCACCCATTTCGAAAATATGAATTGCTGAACATGTTGTTGAACAATATGCAATAATTCCTAATAGCAACCTCAGGCAAATGTCGAAGAACTACATTTGGAATACCATCAGTACCACATGATTTCTTGTTGTTTATCTTGCGAAATATGAAACATAAGCTTCATAGCTGACAAAATAATCAATAAGATTCAAGCTCGGTATGAGGTCAGATGTTAATGTTTCATTGAAACGAAGAATTGATTCACCGTTCAGGCTTGATTTGAAGTCGGAAGCTTTTGCTTCAACGACTTCTGAAAATATTTCATTCCCTCTCTCAGGGTTTAGTAGATGAACCAATACAAAATGTGTTCCGATTAGGGCAAGTTTATGCAATCCATCATATATAATCCTGTTTCCCTTTCTATCTGAAGTCGTACTATCAATTTCGATACCAGCCCTATCGAGAAGATTTATCTCATTACTAGTGACTTCAAGATTCGATATCTTCACTCGAGACTTCTTGCAGAATATGCTATTCACTTTCACAAAAACGCTATCTGGGTCCTGTGGGCTAATGGCCCTCAATTTTTCCGCCCATTGATTGCTGACCTCACTCCTGAAATATGAAGGGATTAAGTTCCGGACATTCTTCAGGTTCAATTTCAACAAAGCAAACGAGGGATGGTTGTAGTCGAAAAATCGTCGATGAATATTGTTGAAGCATGTGAGAAGAACACTTTTCAATCTTTTCAACATTGCGATAGTTGGTGTTTCATATCCTTCCATATTGTTTCGATGTTTAATCTTGGGAACTACTTTTTCGATCGCATCCAATGTCAACAAATAGAGATCCATTTCATCGTTAGTTAGAGTCCTGTCATTAGGAACCATTGAGAAAGTATTGCCATCATCAGAAGGAGGGCATTGCTTCTGGTAGTCCCGATTAAACTTCTTTTGAAACTTTCCCCAGTCTGTTTTTTGAAATTCAACCGATGATTTTCATGTTGAACTGGAATGAGGAAGAAATGATCCCTTTGATGATTGATGTCCATTATGATTTCATTATGGTCGCTATCATAAGGAAGCACCTGCAGTTTTCGTTGAGGACTATCAAAGCTGAATTCAAGTCTTGCGTCAGCAATGCAGAGGTTCAAATATGAATTTATCCTAGGGTATTTTGGGAACTCTAACCCATATAGATTAAACCTGTATTCAATTTGGCTCTCTATTATCCACAATTTCATGAATACACCTCTTGGATTATTAGTGGCATTCAGCCATGATGTATGCATGGCGTTGAGGTCACTAGCAGGAATATAATAACCATGCAGCCTGTTCAATTCGAGTATTTCAAACAAGGAATTGAGTTCCTCCTTGAGCTTGAGAACAGTTCCACCAGTTGCATAGGCAGAGATAACGAAAAGGTTATCCCCACCTGGCAGTGGAATTTTGATAACGGACACGTCAAGAATTCGAGTTTTTCAATATTTTGGAAACAATAGATTCTTTGAACCAATATCCCGGTGCCACCTCCCACATCACCTATAACTTTAAGTTTATCTGCACAAAAAAGATGAGGTACATCATGTTAAACTGCTGAGAGATCTGATATGAAAATATTAAACAAAAGAGGTCCAAGATGACTTCTTTGAGGAACCCCAGAGAGGACCTGAATTTATTTCGATGATCATCCTTGAAATTTGACAACTTGAGTGCGATCTTTAAAGTAAGAATGGTTCCAACTGAACAAACGGCCAGTCATTCCAAAATTAGGAAGCTTGCTTATCAAAACCTGATGATTTAGACGATCAAATACTTTGCTCTAATATCGGCATATATTGCATCAATCTGGAGACCCTTTTCCATCTCACACAAAATACTTGATGTCATGATGAGGAGATTGGTGGTAGTAGATCTTTTTTTTTTCTGAATCCATGCTGCTCTTCATTATGCCGTGGTTCTATAATAGGGGAGATCTTGTTGCAAAATATTTGATCGAAAAACTTTGGAATAGATGACAATATGGCAATACCTCTATAATTTTGAATACACCGTTTATCATTCTTCTTTTGGATTGGTATTAAGTGAGAAGGAAAGATGCCACTAGAGAGTGATTTGTTGAAAATGATAAAAAATGGCCTGGTTAATTGTTCTTTGCACTGGATTAGAAAACTAGAAGGAATAAAATTGGGACCAGGTCCCTTATTGGCATCCAAATCGCCCATCACATGTGCAATCCCTTCCTCAGAAATTGAAACTTCGTTAATCAATGTCGTTGGAGAAATTTTCGAAACGGGATATAATGGGTTCTCAGGATTACAATAAACTTCTTTAAAGTAATTTGCAAAATACTCGCAGATTTGCTGTGGGAACAAGAAACTGAATCTTTGAAAAACATAGATGAAGGGTAGTATTGAGTCTTACGCTTGATATTTACAAAATCAAAGAACATTTTTGGGTTTTTAATAATATTTTCACCAGTCAAATTATCATATACTTCATATGCTTCTCGAAATTCTGTGCAAAATTCATTTGCAAGCTCATTATATTTTAATTGAATATCATTGCTGACATTTTTCTGGCTTTTGATAATTCTATAATATTTGTTCCGTTGATTTTGTAAATATATATAATTGATTTATAGTATGAAATAAGATTAGAAACGCCAGGAGTGAAAATCTCAATATTAAGTGCAGAGTGATGAAGGCTGTTACAAAAAAGGTTCTCTTTGTCATCAGTTTGATTGACCACTACATCGTCATATGCGTTAGTAAAAATTAGGTCTAACCAATTTCCATTTTGGTTGGGCGTCGGAGCGATTTGCAGCAAATCATTGCCATAAAAAGTACTCATCAAATTAAAATCCTGACTGTCAAGAAGATTGATTGGGAGAAGGTGATTATCGACTTCTTCGTTAACGAATTTCAGATTCGGTCGATTAAAGTCGCCAGTGATAATTATTATATCATCTTCTTAAATTGGTGCAGTTAGAGAAGAAATGGTTTTGATGACTTCATTGTAGACGATTTCGGAAGAATTTGGAGGGAAATAGTACACGTCAAAGTAGAGGCTAAACTTATTTGTAGATATATGAGCCACTCTATGCTGGAACAATGTATATGAGGTGGGGCTTATGAGCTCACTTGATAGGGAGTTGTGAGCTGCAACTAATACACCACCTCCTCTTGATTTTCCAATGCTGCGAAAGTCTCGACCGTCTCTAAAGATGGCCTAATCACTGTCTAGAATCCCTTCATTTCTATGTGCATCATTTAGCCAAGTTTCTGTCCGAGATAAAATTTTAAAATGGCAAGATTTTGCGGCAAGGAACAATTCGTTTAATTTAGATCGAATATCACTGCAATTGTGGTAAAATAATTTAAGGCTTTGCTGAACAAGCTTCTTATTGGGGACGAAAAAAAAATTGTTGTGTTGTTCCCTAGCCCTTTGAAACGAGGAGATGTAGTTTGTACTTACATGCGACGCAAATGTTTCAAGATCTTTTTTCGCTTGATCTGCTCTTCATAGAAGCGAAAATACACACCTCGAAGAGAATTAAAATCCATATAAACAGGCAAAGGCACTCAAAAGCACTACAATAGCAGCGGTAACTTATTCAGCAGCATTTATAAAATCAAACACGTCCTGAAAAATAAAGGCATCAAAATTGTGGATCTAAGCTGGACAACACAACTCAAAGCAATTCCCGGAAGCGCCAAAGATCCAAAGAACGTATGGAAGAAGAATGGAATATATAAACATAAAGGACAAACAAAGCGGCTTGCAAGGATCAGGGTCCAGGAACACATCAGGGGAGTCATTAGCACACGAAAAAGGAATACAGCGCTTTCAGAGATGATCATCAACGGTGGCGAGGCACGCAATCGAGGAAAATCACGTAATAACGAAGGACAACGTCGAAGTGCTGAAGGGGTGTCAAAACAGCGGAAGCTCGACGCATAAAAATCTGGTATATTTACAATGAAGCATAAGAAAAAAGAATGAATGTAGACGTAGGTAACTGCCTATCAATTTTATTTTCTTCGGTTTCTCAATAAGCCATTCAAAAATTGTAAAGTTTCTAATTATGCTAATTGACTTCATTTCTCTTAACTCTCCTAAAGGACCATTTTGTTAACCTGCCATTTTGTTTACTTGCCAATTATCCGCTTAATTATCTTAAAGGATCACTTTTTTCGTTTGGAAAGTTTGTAGCTACGGTAATTACCTATAATTGTTAAACCCCTTAATAGAGCATTTAGCACTGAAAAATTACTTGTATGAAAAAACTTAGATGCATAAAATGACTGTAGTTCGTTTATAAGAAACACTTGTTCAAAAAAAGCCCTGAAGAAGAAACAACGTTCCATTCGAAACGCGTGCTTGCAATTAAATAAAAAGTAATATTCACCCAATAAAAAGGAAGATTTTTTGTTTATTTAGTATCGTTAAAGCGAGGTGAAAACAGCCAAGAAAGAACAAAAAACATTGATATAAAAAGAAAATCTGACTAGTTTAAGAAATTAAATGATGTGTTCGAAATTGAAGATTTATTTTATTTATGGCAAAAAGTTCATAATTTTCTTGTTAGCTATACATAACTGGTGGCACAAAACTCTACATATATGTACATATGTACGTCTTCCTACGCAACTTTATTTTCAACCCTTTCAAACAGATCTTTAACTAACCGGTCTATCATGCTCATGAAACATAACCCATGACGGCTTGTCCGCCTTTTTAATTATGACTGCTTTATGACGTTAACAGAAACCGCTACTCAGCTCGCAAGATATCAAAACATACAATGGCATATCTAACATATCATATGGATGCCGGAGACTCATGCAGATTAAATTTGATACAGACATAAATTAACCAACCAGACATAAAACTGGAAACCAAGCATACTCGTATCTGCAACGACTACCAATGTCAAGTCCATTGAAGGACCTTCGATGATAAATACTATACTCGTATAACGCTTTCGAAAATTATGCAGCCATGGTTGGTTAAAGATGAAGATGATGAACTGGTTTCCGATGAAGAATCACAATGAGTGATTGGTAGGTGCGATAAAGTTTGTAAATAGCTAATTGAATAAGACGTGAAGAAAAAATTTACATTTAAAATTCGTTGCACTGTGGAAAGTGTTTTTAAATTGCACTATATGCCACATAAAATCGTGTTTGGTCTTGAATTAGAAATGAAAATATGTATAAAATATTTTGCTCAAATTCACATCTGCTTGTCTAAATTGTTGAAAATTTAGCGGTGCTTAACTGTTCTTTATGGGGTCAAGCCTGTTAGGACCGCGGTATTTTTGAGATAAATTTTGCTAGCGACATTTGCCTTTTAAGGAAAACGCTTGATATATAAATTGTAACGCTTTTTATGAACACTTCAGAGGTTACAATTTTGCTTCAATTTTCATTTTTTTAGGGGAAAATGCACAGAATAGATATGTACGAGTATATAAAGGGTGATTCATAACAAGTGTACACTTTTTTGTCGAAAAAAACATAGTTTTCGTGAAGGTTGAGCTGTAATATTTATTTATTATAAAAATTTGGTCCCTTACAATTAAATATGAAACATTATTTTGGGCATATGTGCACCTCGTGCTGCTCAAACGATGATTGTAATTTACAATGACATTTTCGCACATTTCCGGCGTTATTAGGCGTATGTTGGCTAGGGCGTTATTAGGCGTATGTTGGTCTAGGGAGCATCAGCGTAAACACAATCCTTCAGGAATTCCCAAAGGAAGAAGTCAAATCACACGATCTCGCCGGCCAATTTATGGGTGGACCAAAAAATTCACGTAGAGCGCGTTTTAACAATAATAAAACGTTCGACTGATGTGTATGATGCCATGGTTAAAATTGTAAAAGACCAAACTGTCATAATCTGTCAATATATGGACCTGAAATTGGTAATAAATAAGAGTTAAGGACCATTCACATGTGTACACTTGTTATGAATCACCCTTTATATACAGATAGAAAGGTTCGAACAAATCCAATCAAAAAGTCCGCGAACCTTGAGATACGCGGTAGTACAAATTTCATACAAAATATTACTTGAAATGAAAACGAAGCAAGCTGAGTAAGTTAATTGAAACTACGTGGTTGAATTTGATATAGATGCAAAGCGTACTTTCTGTGTCTAGTCTTTAGAAAAGTGTATCCAGTCAAAATCTCGAGAAAATTTGCTAACCAGCCAAATTTCGTCGATTCTTGTAAGTCCTTTATCTCTGTTCTAACCAGAGCACAATGGTGAAGATTAGACACAAGTCATACTCGCATATACGCAGACACCAAATCTCAATACAAACTATTCTAACATCGACATATTAACGCAAACATTGCAATCACCGAGATGCAATGAACTCGCAACGGATGTCATGTGCCGAATCTAGACAGAAGGTAAGCAAATTACGTGGCCGCACATGTCCATTCGTAAGCTAATTATTATCCCAGTAAACAAATCCTCGTGTTTCTGGTTCAAAATATGTTAATCATAAGTAGATCCGTATATCACCGCCAGTTTGTCAATCATCTTAAAGCCGTTACGTTGTCCGTTAGCAAATATTTCGCTTGTTGTTCCAAAATAAAGTTTTGTTTAAAATTTTGATAATGTTTTGATTAATGCGCGGAGCACTTGCATTAATTTCTTAAAGTTTGGTCATTTCTAAGATAAAACTCACATACCAAAGCCCTTCGAGCTGTTTGATCAAGCTCCGCAACAATATAATTCCTATAAAGCTAAGTATCAATTTGGAGGCTAAAAGAGCTAGTATTATATTATATTCTTCTTCTTCGTAGAACTACAGCCCCTCTCGGGCCTTCACTTCCTGCAAACAGTGCCTCCAACTGTCTCGGTCTATTAACCGTGTCCTTCAATTTCGAAATCCAAGCAGCGATGACCAGCGTTTCCTCAGTTTCCCCACTGGTCTCCGGCATTCAGTTCTTCCATAACTTTTTGGGTATCCGTTGTTCGTCCATAGGATTCCTGTGGCCAGCCCATTGCAGCTTCCGCAGTCTTACAATTGTTGAAACCTCCGGCCCCTCAAAAATTTTATACGTCTCATGGTTGTATCGAATTGGTCTCAGGACCCGTCGCACAAAGGCGTTCAATATGTTTGCAGATGCTTGGGTTCGGGTCCATGTTTTACACCCATAGCATAACACAACTCTTATCACAGATTTGTATAGTTGAACTGAATAAAAGGTTTTATTTGCGAGCTGTATTCTTCGGTGTATTTCGTCCCTTTCATTACTGATTCTCATTATATTGGCGCATAAATACACAAATTTGCCCACATTTTGGAAGCTGTATACGCCAAGTGTGACATTTTGTGTACTTGAGGTGGACCGCGTTATGAACTTAGTCTTATTTTCATTGATTTATGGCCCTGCTAGTTTTGCTTCACTGTCGAGTTTCAAGAAGAGTTCTTTGGCAGTTGTTAATGACCGTGATAAAATGTTGACGTCATCCGCATAGGTTATTACTAAGCTCGACTTGCATATTAATGTTACTCCTGTATCGACAGGTAGCTTCCTTATGACGTACTACAGAGTCAAATTGAATAGCAATGGGGCCAACCCAGCTCCCTACTTTCGTCCGATATTTAGGTTGAGGGCATCGGTGACTTGGTTATTGATGCAGACTTGGGAGGTTGTCGACGTCATTGTCATTTTGGTAATACGAACTAATTTGGCTGGGGTGCCAAAGCAAGGGCTTATTTGGTACCGTACATCAGGATCAATAGTGTCGTGTGCTTGGTTAAAGTCAACGAAAATTTGGTATACATCTATGTTGAACTCCCAGTATTTCTCAAATACCTGCTTGACTGTGAACAATTGGTCTATTGTCAATCTCCTGCTTTAAAACCGCCTTGATACTCCCCAATAATACTGTTGGCATATGATCTGATTTTATTTTCTAACATCTTTGTAAATATTTTTTACCACGTGCAAAGTAGTGATATGCCTCTATAATTTTTGTACTATAGCTTGTCATCTTTTTTTTTGTATGGAGAATATAATTGAGTAGCTCTTCATGCGGCATATGTTCTCGTTGCCAAATGTGCCGGGTGAAATTGTGAACAGCATTATGGAAACTGCTGCCACCATATTTGATGAGCTCCAATGGAATTTCATCAATGCCCGCCGTTTTATTATTCTTTTGGGCTTTGATTGTGAAACAAACTTCCTCCAGAGTTGGTGGGGTCAATGAAAGCCCTCCGGAAACGTCTATTGGCTCCAATGTTCTTGAGCTGTGCGGAGGATTAAGGGCGTTCTTGAAATATGATGTCCATCTTTCCTTAATCTTGGTTTCATCAGCTATGATATTGCCCATGTCATTATTTCAGGCTTTTCACTACTTTGTTTGTCTGTCTTGTGCTATTCCTCCCTAAACTTACATCAATGCATCGATCAATATCTTATTCGCTACTCTTCTGAGATTATCAAAGTGTTCTCTCTTCGCCCTGGTTTTCCTACATATATAATCTTTGTACGCCTGATTTTTTTGTCTAACGTATTCTGGCACTCATCATCGAAACCACATTACTTTTGAGCCGGGCTTGATATGCAATTGTGTGTTCTGCCATGGTCCCAATTGTCGCTTTCACTTCCATCCAGAACTCGTTGCTTGTTTTTAGCGATGCGTCTGATAAGATGGGAGTCAGCTGGTTGTCGAAGGTCTCCGTGAATTTTTAGGGTTTTGTACTAAAATACAAAACCCTATTGCAATCACGATCTGTGTCCGTCTGTCCGTCCGTCCGTCCGTCCGTCCGTCCGTCCGTCTGTATGTCACAGCACTTTTTCTCCGAAACTATAGAGGCTAGAGCCATGAAACTTTGTGGAATGGCCAGAAGTGGTGACCTCTTGAAATTTCAATGGTGGAAAAAATTTTCAAAGGGGTTTAAGGGGGGTCTCCCCATATAGGGAAGTGGCCCCACCAAAAAAAAATTTTCACCATTGGTAGTCGAGTAGGGTGTCATTGGAAAGGTCTTAACGAGATCTTTTCAAAACAAATCTTAAAATTGCCTTATGAGTACCGAGGGGGGCAGGGGAAGGGGAAATGTAAGAACTTTTCGCGTACCCCCCCCTCGCGATTGGACACCTTCCATCCGAAAAATCTGAAAAAAATCATGGATGTAGGCCTTAATGAGTACAACAACAACAAATACATGAGAAGTCGAAATTCACTCAACTTTGTTAGTAATAGTATGATTTATCGATTTTATGTTTTCTCGAATAAAATCCAAACGGTACCCTTAAATTCAATAAAATTTAGCAAAAAGATGAATATTTATAATTTTCTGAAAGTTTCATAAAGATCGAATAATATTTGACGAAGTTATAGCGATTTGAATTTTCCTGTATTACTATGGAACAATATGCCCTGTATTACTATGGAAACATATGGCTATGGAGCCATATGCGCTTTTTACTGACTTAGAAACTACAGCTTTGCTAGGATTTGCATGAAAATTTCAGGAATGATAGGTATCATGAAGATGAGTATATACAATTGAAACAAGTCGGAAAGGCAGGAGAGAGCTCCTAGCAAAAGGGCTTTGTAACCATTCTAAAATTCTAAAAAACAGGCCATGAATCGATGATTACAGTACAGAGGAGTGGCCCCTGAAAAAAAATTTCATGAAAGGTAGCCGATATGAGTATCAACTGAAAGTTCTCTATGAGAGCTTTTCAAAACAGTTCTTAAACTGATAGTTTTTGCTTCAGTGGGGGCATAGGGGGGGGAATACATGAAAAATGTGTTTCCTCCCTCGCGAATGGACACCCGTGATCTTAAAAAATCTGAAATAATTATCGAGGGAGATATTTGTGGGTGTAACTATAACAAATACCTTAGAAGTCAAAATTCTTTCAACTTTGCTAATAATAGTATGATCCTCGAACATGACATGTTTCTTGATTTCATTCGTTACTGGTTACTGCATTTTGTAAGTTGAGTACAAAACCCTTCTGACATGAGCATAGGTCTATCTACCCAACTTGTTTAGGCTACAGACGCTGTTTCGAGCCTTTTGATGTCAACTTTTTGTATCGAGCTGGTTTCCGTGATCTAAATTTTCTGTAATCAACTTCACAAATGAAAGCCCGCAGGCCACTTCCGATGATGATTTTGAAATGTTTATGTTCAATTGCTTATCAAACGCAATGTACTTGCAAAAACTAATAGGATTCAAAGACAGAAGTGAATGATGCAGTGTTGTCTTTGAAGAAAAAAAGTGCTCTAGGGCCAGACAAAATTCCAGCTACCATGACTTCGATACTTGCTTGCGTGAAAGGATATTCCCAGCGTTCCGGAAGGTAGCAATCACCAAAGGATAATCTCATATCACCTTTTGCATACTGACCACTATGTATACAAGACCCAGTCGGGAAAATACCCGAAATTCTTATCAGGTGAAGACTCGCTGATGCAATCCGCACCTTAAGGATATTTATTTCTAAGACAGTATGGCTTCAAAGCTGTTCGTTCTACTTTTGATGCAATCGAAGAAGTCATAATCCTGGTCCAGTGCATCAAAGCATGCAACAATTTCACCTGAAGGGCCATCCTGCATGTTACTCTTGACGTCAGAAACGCTTTCAATTCGGCCAGATGGATAGATATCGTGGAAGCAATTGAAAGTTGTTTCCTAGTGCTACAATACATACCTTATGCGAAACTTGAGTGGCTACTTGAGGAACCGTAGTCTACTCTAAGACTCGAAGGAAGAGAGTTGCAGTATGACTGTTACATCCGCTATAAGTCAGGACCCCACCATCGGTCCCGATTTGTGAAACATCACGTATAATGGGCTACTGAGACAAGAATTGCCGGACAAATCACACTTGGTCGTGTTAGTCATGGGACGCACTATCAAATATGCGAAATACAGACTAGGTACGCTGACACGACGATGAGGGACTCGATGACCGCTCACGGCTTCAATCTAGTACTAGATAAAACTTAAGCGATCATACTAAGAAAAAATTAACAGCATTAGGACTATCAGTATCGGTTAAGCACTGGTCGAGTCAAAACCCACAGTGAAATACCTGGTAGTACAAATAGGCTCAAAGATGAGTTTCTTTGCACAAATTGGAATAACAGCCGAAAAGGTGGCAGTACGTGTACCGGCCCTTACTTGACTGATGGACAATATAGGGGGACCTGTTTCATCAAAAAAGCAACTCTTGATGAGCGCTGTACAATCTGTCCTACTCTACGCGTCAAAATTATGAGACATCGCTCTAAACATGGAGTTGCATTGAAAGCAATTGCACAGGTTCAGAGACAAAAACCGCTTGAAATCACTCGCACATGCTGAATAGTCCCCAAGTTGGTGATGTTGGTAATTGCAGGTATGATGGAACAAAGAAGCGTCTATCTGCGCAAAAGCGAGGATGATAGAGAAGGACAAGCGGAACTATCTCAATGATTGGCAACAGTCCTGGAAGAGCAATACTAGAAGTAGATGAAGCACTCACACTATTCTTGACTGAAGGCTGTGTTCCAATCGAGTGTATGGTGAGACTGATTTCTGCCTAGTCGAACTCTTCAGCGAGCATGGATGTTTCCAGTCTTATCTGCACATAACCAATAAATCACAGTCTTCAAACTGCATGTCTTACAGAGGAGGGTTGGATGTTGCCTACGACACGTCTTTTGCCTGCAAAACATGGAAAAGGCTGCACGATAGTCTCTGCATTAGAATCGTGAAGCTCTCTTAGGAGACTGGAGCTCTCTCCGGAAAGATACTAATATCAGTTAACAAATGGAACTGCATGGCACATTATGCAACCTGAACTGTCGGGAGGCATCAAAAGTGGAAGTATATAGCTAGAGGAGGGGATCCTGCAATTCAACGACACCCCTAGGCATAAGAAAACGACGCCTAGTCCAAAGTAATGTGTCAAACTGTTCCAGGCAGGGTTTTCGGGTAACAAGGAAGGTTGTGAGAAGTTACTGACCTTGGGAGTCCCACACTCTGTGCTTAAATAGCACCCGCCTCCCAACCAAAAAAATTTCCTTGATATGGTCGCAATTAAAGTTTGATATTTTACACTAAGTTTAAGTAATAAGTAACTATATACTGCCTTGAATTGTACTTTAAATCTATACAAAATTATGAAATCAAAATTCACTAAACTTGGTTAGCAATAGTATGATCTATAAATTTCATATTTAATTCCGTTAAGTTCAATGTCCAGATGGCTACATGAAAGATTGACCTACCCTTTTCAGAAGAATTGAGTAGTATTTAAGGAAGTTACTGACGTTTCCATTTTCCTGTATAGTTACGGCAATAATACATAGCCATGGAACAATGTGCACTTCCAATTGAAAAATATGTAAATTGCAGCTTTGCTAGGATTTGCAGGAAAGTCTGAGAAGTGGTATGTATCATGAATATCTTTGAGAATTTGTTCAAAGGGTGATAACAGTAATTGGAAGACAAAACGGCCGCTGTTTAAAATGAGAATATTGAGTAAATTTGTGTTATTTTTCTACACGCTAAAGTTTAATGCACAAGCCCACATTGAATCGGTGAAAACAATTATAAAGGTAGGCTCTTATGAGTACAACAATAACAAATGCCTTAGAAGTCAAAATTCACTCAACTTTTTAATAATAGGTGAAACATCAAATTTTGTATGCAGGTGAAAAGTGGTGCTCTCTTCAAAGTTCAACTACAAAAAATTTTATAAGCTATTTAAGGGGGGGTCTCCCCATATAGGGGAATGGCCCCCGAAAAAAAAATTTCATCAAAGGTAGTCGATATGGGTATCAAATGAAAAGTCTTTATAAGAGCTTTTCAAAACAGGTCGTAATTTGATACTTTTTGCTTCGAGGAACGTGCAGAGAGGGGAAATACACGAAAAATTTGTGTCCCCCCCTTCGCGATTGGACACCTGTGATCCGAAAAATCTAAAAAAAATTATGGTGGTAGGTGTTTATGAGTACAACAACAACAAATACCTTAGAAGTCGAAATTCACTCAACTTTGTCAATAATAGTATGATATTCGAATTTCACATTTTCCCCAATAACATCGCATCGGTACCTTTAAACTAAACGACATATACGTAGTCCTACAAAGGATTCTTAAACTTTGTAAGTTTGATGAAAATCGAATGATATACACGGAAGTTATAGCCGTTTAAAATTTCTCCAATTAGAACAACAATAACACATGATTTTGGTATTTTATGGGCTTTCCATCGAATCAGTCACTGCAGTTTTGACTTGATCTTCTTGAAATTTTCCAATAAGTTCAATAACATTAATTTTTTTGAGAATGCATGATTTGAGTGATTTTTGTTGGTTTGCAAAAAATGGCGACTGTTGAAAGTAGAAAAACAATGGATTTTCCTTTGAACGTGCACATCTCTTTGACATATTTCTTGATGTTATTCATTGCTGGTGACTGCATTTCTGAGAAGTTGGGTACAAAACCCTTCTGACATGACTGTAGGTCTATTTACCCAACTTGTTTTTCTGTAAATTGTTATTAGTACCCTTGAATCCAATGAAATTTGATACTTTAATAGTTCTATAAAATGTCTTTATTCTCTTTAAGTTCCAGTAAAACTGCGTCATATTTAAGTAAGTTATTGCCTTTTGAATTCTCCCCGAATACTACTATTCGGGTTTCGCATTGAAACAGATACTCTACTATAGTAATCGAGCAGTCCACTTAGGCGAACTGCTCGAGAAACCTTCACAAAAAGGACAATAGGGGTAGAAAAAAAAATTTGAAAATGTAATTATAGAACTCGTCACCCATTCGATGTAGTTCAATCGTTCTAATATTTCAATTATTTAGAGTGAGAAAATGTGACTATCGCGAACGATTGTAGCCTTGCATCAGAAAAATCTGCAATTAATTTCTCCGAAATGCAGTCACCAGACCGAATAAAGTCAAGAAATATGTCAAAGAGATGTGCACGTTTAGAAGAAAATCCATTGTTTCTCTATTTTCAACGGTCGCCATTTTGTTGCAAAATAATAAAAATCGCTCAAATCATGAATTCCCAATAATATTCATTTATTATCTTCTTTCAAAATTTTAAAAAGATCAAATCAAAGCTGCAATGTCTGATTCGATAGAAAGTCCATAAAATAGCAAAATTATGTGTTATTGTTGTTGTAATTGGAGAAATTTCAAATGGCTATAACTTCCGTGAATATGATTCGATTTTCATCAAACTTACGGAATATAAGAAACTTTCATAAGGCTGCTTAAATATCAAATTTCGTTGTGTTTAATTGTACCAATACGATTTCATTGGGGAAAATGTGAAATTCGAATATCATACTGTTATTAACAAAGTTGGGCGAATTTTGACTTCTAAGGTATTTGTTGTGATGCCCTTAAACACCTAAATCCATAATTTTTTTAGATTTTTCAGATCCCAGGTGTCCAATTACGAGGGGAAGGGGCACACATTTTTCGTGTATTTCCCCTCCCTGTGTGCCTCTCGACGCAAAAAATGTCAGTTTAAGACCTGTTTTGAAAAGCAAGACCTTTCATTTGATACCCATATCGGCTTCCTTTGATGAATTTTTTTAAATACCTTATACAAATTTTTTTGTAGTTTAACTCTGAAGAGAGCACCGCTTTGCACTTATATACAAAATTTGACGCTTTTAGCTTAAGTAGTTTACGACAAATATTGCTGTGACACCCGGGCGGACGGACAGACAGGACGTGATTTAAGTAGGGTTTTGCAAAATTATTTTACAAAACCCTTAAAATGTTGCCAAACTAAGCGACAGTGCATGGCTGTTTGTCGTAGGCTTAGCATATGATCTAACAGAAGGAGATATCGTTTGTGGATTGTCCCAGTACGGCGAAATTGTAAACATAAATCTCATTCATGGTGAAGCAAGTGGAAAATCGAAAGAGTTATGCTTTATTTGCGATGAAGATCAAAGGTCAACGGTATTAGCCGTTGACGATTTCAATGGTATTTAGATTCTGAGGAGAAATCAGTTCGTACGGTTCTGCAAATGCCCACGCATATCATTTTCCCATTGAGTAATAACACATGATTTCATTTTTGACCGAGTTATTCTTCATCTCTTGAAAACCCTCTTGTTCTGCCATGGAAATACCAAAAAGAGAAAAACGAGTTGGCAAAGTCCCGTTCCGGCAAGAGAAAGAAAAAGAAAGAAAAGTGGATCTCGTCAACGACGGTTAACTGTCCACTGGGTAACAATGGGGAGTTGCTTCGAAAACGCCAGTGCCGACAAAAGACGTGATTGGCAAATATTAGCGTTTGGATGTGTATTATAAGGTTTTCTAATATTGCTCGGCCACCGCTGTGATAGCTAGTAACGTGTTAAAAAAAATCAAAAGTTTATCGGCCTTTGTGTTTTCATTTTTTTTTTTTCTTTAAAAGCCACAGGGCCTGGCTTTGTCGTGTGAGCAGACACGTTTCGACTACTTTGAGTCATGTTCAGTGGTAGAAACGTGCCTGCTTACACAGCAAAGCAAGACAGCTTTTAAAGAAAAAAGAAAAATGGCCTGCAGATAGCAATTGAACAAAATAATTGACTACTTTTTGTTTTCCTTTGGATTTCCCTCGAAAATTGAATTATTTTCAAGGCTTTCACACATATGAACACTAGTTGTAAAGTGATGCAAGCTCATTCTTAGCACTCGTTCTGCCAAAGAAGCATTTAAAGTGTCGAGAACGATCTAAGCTACTTATATGCTCGCGAATACAGTAAAACGACAATTAGTTGGGGGTCCTGATTATCATAGCAGTCGAAAGGAAAAAGTTTCCATCTTCACTGTGAAATTTTCAAGTAACCAATCTTCCGCGAAGTGTTTCTGACCTAGCAAATTGACACTTACACGTATACCTATACCTGTCCTTACAAAAGTTAAAAGCTGAACAATCGATACCGCAAATATTCGTATAGTCACAGCCCCTCGAATGCGAAAGATACAAAACAGATGGAAAATATTGCTAATAATCGATTTATCCCTGCTTCATTTTTTTTTAACTTTTCGGTGCAGTTTTCCCGCCGAGAGTGTGATTTAAGTAGATTATGAAATGGAACTTAAAAAATTATCAACACAACATCAAAGCGATTGTAAATTTTCAAAACTAATGATAAAATCTTGTCCTATGTATAAAGTGCAATTAATAATGCTTTGACAGCTGTGATCTCTTTTAATCAAAAATTAATTCTAATAACAAAAAAATTAAAAGCTGCAATTATAAAAACTTGTAGTGAGATAGGTGTATTTAAATGTCCGTAAAGGACTGCAGCGATGGTCTGCTGCGTCAGCGGAAGAGGATGGTGAGATCCAAAGAGATTGGCCTTCTCTGGGGACGTGTGCATGCGCTGGCAGGCTAGCGTTGCGGTATCGTGGGGTGGGCTCTTTCCCCCAACACAAGGACCCAGTACAAAAAGAATTTCGCATCCACGAATTCCTGGGTCACGAAAAGGTCGACCGAAGTCGAAAAAAAGGAGTTAACCAACTAAGGGTTGGGATTGCAGACGAAAAATAAATAAAGAACTTCATAAGCCATCAAGACCAGCACCAATAAGAGAAAAATATGATAGACAAAATGGAAGATGAGAAGCAGAAAATGACAAGACTTTTATGAAAGAGGTTGAAGGATTGTGAAGACAAGAAGAATGAGCCCGAAATAGCTTATAACTATCCTGAGGGGCGGAAGAAAGATGGCGACTCAGGTTTAAAGAGGAGGGGATTTTTAAATAATTGCTATTCAAAAGTAAAATTTATAAGATAAAATAAAGTTTACAGAAGCCTTACATTAAATACTTTAGAGAACAAGTTTTTTCAAAAAAACTGCTGCTGAAGGCACCCTGTCGATAAAGATCTTTTGGATATCAAAGTTAAAAAAAGCTGGTATCAATGAGGGTGGAAATAAAAAAACCTCTAGATTTAACACTAGAGCTTACCATTACATATCATCCATCATTTCCAGCACTCCGATAAGATGGTTGGTTCAGTATACTGATTTGTAAATTTTCCGAGGATATTTTAAAAAGTACCTTGGCTAGAAACCCATTTGAAATATCTACTCATGCTTTCAAAGACGGGTCCTTTATTTCTTCTCTAGGTTAAGGAAAGCAGCCTATACCGCGCTTACGGAGCGCAAATCAATTAGACGATGTACCTTTTTAGTAGAGATTTTCCAATGAGCGGTGATGTGGTTACCAGCGCCTCAGACTCTAATAAGTTCTGAGAAATGTTTGTACAAAATTTCCTATACAGTACATTCTTGCCACACATAATCCCCTCTTGGTCTTTCGCTTCCTGGAAAAAGTGCCACCAAGTGTCTCGGTTCATTGACCGCGTCCTCTAATTTCGAAATTCGACCAGCAATGAACTATTGTATCTTGGTCGACCGAGTTAGATCAGCGTTTCCTCGATTTCCCCATGCCCTTCAGTTCTCTTAACGAATGATTTTTTGGGTACCCGTTGTTCATCCATACAATCCACGTGGCCAATCCATTACAGCTTCCGCAATCTTATAAGCGTTGAGACCTCTAGCTCATTAAAAATTTCATACAACTCAAGATTTGATCAAATTTGCCATTGATCCGCGTCTAGCTTACTCATAAATATTTTCAAAGATCATAGAAAATAAAATCAGATCATATGTCAATAGTATCACTGGAGAGTATCAAGGTGCCTTTAGAGCGGGCTATGCAACAATAGACCAATTATTTACAGTCAAGCAGGTACTTGAGAAATGTTGAGAATTCAACATATACATACTCATACACCTTAAGCAATCTTAAGCAAGCATATGACAGTATCGATCGTAATGTACTGTACCAAGTAATGCTTTGCTTTGGTATTCCAGCCAAAACATTCCATCTTACCAAAATGACAATGATATCGAAACCTCCCAAGTCTGCACCAATAACCAACTCACCGAGGAATTTGACACAAATATCGGGCTAAAGAAGGGAGAAGGGCTGGATCCATTGCTATTCAGTTTAGCTGTGGATACGGCATCAAAAAGCTACCTGTCGATACACGAGGTCCGTTAATATACAAGTCGAGGCAAGTAGTCTATGTGGATGACATCAAAATTCTGTCAAGGTCGTTAACAACTGCCAAAGAACTTTTCCTGAAATTCGGCAGTGAAACAAAATAAGTAGGGCTACAAATCATGGCGCGAAAGACATGTCAAATACACAAAATATAGGGTTTTCCAATAAGAGGTGTTATTTTGATATTAACAGAATAATGCAATTTTTTAATACAAATGATCGGATGTTTATTTCATTATGAAGAAAAATGTATCTTGTTAATAGTGAAAAATAGCAAATGACCACCACCACGACGCTTACAGGACCATATCCTTTTCATGAAATTTTCCATAACCAAATCGCAAAGTGGCTGCCCTATGTCCTCGATAGCCTCACGAATTCCATCTTGAGGTCTTGAATCGACGTTGGGCTGTTGGCGTAGACCTTCTCTTTCACGTGGCCCCAAAGGAAGAAGTCACAAGGTGTTAAATCACAAGATCTATTCAAAATAGCACCTCTCATTGGAAAATCCTATATCACACTTAGTGATTACTGTATTGAAAATGTGGCCAAATTTGTATATTTAAGGTGCCAAAATAAGAGAACAGCTAATGAAAGAGGAATACAGCTTGCAAATGAAATATTTTATTCAATTTTCACTCTCTTGAAAACCAAACGTATATATAGGAAAAAAACTGTAAGTATACTGTACTTTAATTAATCAACTCAATTTCACTCTCTTCACTGAACTAGCTGTTATGTAAAGTAGCACTTGTGTCTGGAATTAAAATCAACTAATTTAGGGTATCATTTCGAAACATAATTTTATATGAAACTGCTGTGTTTTACCAATTTTAAGGTTCCCATGACAGTTGAATGGATTCATTTGAAACTTTCTTCTGCCTCTCTGTATATTAGGCTTTTTATAAATAAAGAAAGAAGTGAGAGGCAATAAAGTAACTCTATAGTTAAAACAATTCAAAATTTTCGATTCTGACCCGACGTAATACACCCACTGAAACGCACGTTGTTCATCTTTCGGCTAGGGAAATTTTCGGGGAGAGCATGCAATCATTTAATGTTGAACATCAGACGGAGTCAGTTGAGTCTCGAGCGGCGATGGCACTACAAGCTACGCACTGAATGCAGTAAGTACGTGCGTTATTGATGAAACTTTGCTACGTAGCTATTATGCCTTTCAGGAAATCAATTGAGGTTGTCCAATATTTGGTAGATATGTAAAACGAGTGAGGCTATGGTTGCACTAACAATTTTCTTCATGCTTCATTAATGTAAAGAATATACGAAGCCCCGATGAATATACAAGGTGTGATAATTAAGTAATGTGACTGATTCCATGAAAACCGTATATTTAAAAATTATTCTACAACTTTGCCATCCCCTTCAAAGTAGTCTCCTTGGGCAGCTATACAATGATTCCAGCGCATTTTCCATGCTTCGTAACATTTCTAGAATGCTTTGACTGGGATGTCCGCGAGTACCCTCGTCACGGTCGCCTTGATGTCCGGAATCGACTCAAAATGGATTCCTTTGACCAACGATTGGAAAAACCAGCTCTCATTGCCTGTAATAACTCAATCAAGCAGCGTGAAATCGTTTTCCACTTTTTTCAAACAGTCTTCTTCGATGGTCATTCAATGCTGCTTTTGCTCCTCAGAAAGGTTCTTTGGAGCCATCTTCGCGAACAACTTTTTCATTCCAAAATCGTCGGTTAAAATTTATCATACCCAGTTCCGAGACCAACATTCGATCTGTTAAACACCGATTTTCATGGATTAGAGCACACTCACGCTGCGCACTGCGTTAGTCTGCACCTCGACTGGTCTCCCGCTTCGCGCCTCAACTTCGACGCTTTCACGCCCCTCCTTAAACTCTTTATGCCATCGAAACACCTGGGCACGACCAAGAGCACTATCACCATGCACTTTCACCCAATCTGGCGCAAAATTTTATCACAACGCGTGGCTCTTGATCTCGTTTCTTCATTTACATGACAAGCACCACCAACACACGTCTACTCTACATAACGCAGCAGGCGAACTAAACAAGCTAGAGCGATGAATATTTATATCAATGGAGAGGGAAAAAATGCCGGGGAAGGGAATTTCAAGGTGGCAGGTTCACCAAAAACGCGACATTAAAATTAGTCTCATTACTTAATTGTCACACCTCGTACATGGCAATTCAAGGGAAATCAAAGGGTGCATATACTCGTAACTACATAAGACATAAATTTTGAAAGGGGAATTCCTTATCAAATGTGTATTTTAATTAATGCAATCAACCTCCTTCATGCCTTTTCAAAGTTGCCTGCATGACAACTAGCGATATTACGAGACTTATTACACACACATACATAGGAAGGGTATCGTATACAACAATAGGCTGGGTGAACCTATTTGAGCGTATAAAGTTGTGAGCATTGGCAGAAAATAGGTTTCACTGCCTTATTTTTAATGCTGCGTGTAAAAGAGTCCATTCTGTGATCGAAGTATAGTCGATTTAGGCCTTTTTAAGACACAACGGAAGAAGTAAGCGTAAAACAAGAAAACCCGGTCCTATATGAGCAACATAAATGAGACGCAGTAATAACGTCGCACCTTTCTTACCTATAGTGGGCCTGTTTTTCCTGTTTCATGCTTATTTTTATGCCTAATGAGTGTAAAGATAGGCAAGGGAGTATTTATTTGCGCCATTTCTTCTGTTCTTCAATGTATGTAGTGATAAACCGCAAATTGAGCCATTCGGTGACCAATTTTGTCTGGGTGTTAGAACTGATAATTAAAGAAAAATGTGAAATGAGCAAATTGGGATAATCTGACACTATCTTGTAGAATATGTCGTGTAATTTCCCAAATTAAACTTGGCAGTGTCTCCTAAGCTAGTCATTATGCAGTAAGCAATAACACTGAAGCACTGAGACGTGTACAAAAAATTTTGAAAAATTGTAGGAAGCTTTTGAATATAGGCAATAAGTTCCTATAGCCAACTTTGGACATTTCTATAGCCTTGATGAATTTCATACCTTGAGCAAGGATCCTGCTATTTTCCTTTTTATTTGCTGGTTTTATCGAATTATACTAGTGATGGGTCTACTCGAGTTGCCTACAACTCGAGTTGTATTTCTACGAACTCGAGTTCAATCTGGCGATGCATGAACGAAACAAGCAGCAAAAATAAGAACTGAAAGTTGTTTCGTTCTATTCTGTGTCTCCATGCGCTTATACTCTTTCTTTTGCATCAGCTGAATAAAAAAATGTTTTTCGATTGAATCCAAGAAAACTCTACTCGGTTGAAAATTGAAATCATCGTTAGTGGTAACTAATTGTGAAGGTGTTTTTCTGTGCTGGGTTTTGAGCTATTTAAATTTGAAAAATGCCAGGACCAGGGAAAAAGTCTTTAGTTTAGGGCGTATTTGCATCGCCTGATAGTGGACATGTGAAGTGTAAGCAATATTTGATGTCATTTAAATATGTAGGAAAAACGACTACGCTATGGAATCACATTAAGAAAAAAACATCCCAATGCTTTGCTAGAAAGTGTTGCATTTGATCAGTCACTTCAACCTTCATCGGTGTCAGAACCTCCAGATCCAGCTTGCTGTACCGAAACAAAATATGCAAAGCTCTGGGAATAATGCCTTGATTAACTTGATAGTCAAGGACTATCAGACGTTTCAAAAAGTGGAAAATGATGGTTTCCGGGAATATATAAAAGTATTGAATGCGGACTATGAAATTCCAACTAGGAAAAAACTAGCGCAAATGATAGACGAAAAATACCAGTTTGAATCTTCATCATTACGGGCGGAGATGAGCAACGTTGAATCCTTAGCATTGACTTGTGATATGTGGACTTCTAATAACAGCACCAGCTTTCTCAGTTTGACAGCGCATTACGTTCAAGATGGTAAGTTAAAATCAGTTGTTGTTTCGACCAGTGAATTGCAGCAAAATCATACTTCCGAAAATATTGCAGTCGCTATTGAAGACTTATTGTGCAAATGGGGAATTCATTCGAAAGTTGTAGCCATTGTTACAGACAACACTGCTGTCATGAAAAAAGCAGTGATTTCTTGCCTGAATAAGGCAAATCATTCCTGCGTAGCTCATTTACCAAACCTTTCGGTCAAAGATTGTCTTGAAAAAGAACAAAGAGATTTTGAAGGAAATGACCCTGTCAACTGTTACAGGCAAATATTCAAACTTCTGACTAAATGTCGAGTAATAGTTACTCATTTTCAGCACGGTGTTAAATCGTCGAATGCCTCACTTAAAATGCAAAAGCAGTTAAAAGTTGACATATTGAAAGTCAAGCAAGACATTCGCACTCGCTGGAATAGTACTTTTTACTTGCTCCATATTTTATTGAAAATCAAAACATTGTCGTTAATTATATCACCACCTCCAAATCTGGATTTCAGTGAATGGTTATTAGTAGAAGATGTAACCGCGCTTTTATATCCGTTCGAAAAAGTGACAGAAATTTGGTCTGGAGAAAAGTATCCAACACTCTCTTTGTCATTCCGCTTGTATTTGGCCTTCGAAAAGCCACTCTCAGCAAGTGATCAGTGCCGGAATCAGGAAAATTTTTAAAATCCAGCCTTTTGAGAGTTATCGAAAAGCATATACGAAACCAATTGTACAGCATCAAAAGCTGCGTTCCTAGACCCACGCCTTGAGAAAAGAGGTTTCACGCTGGAAACAAATACTAATAATGCGGAAATGTGGATTATAAATGAAGTAACGTATTTGACCGAAATCGAAAATAGTACTCTTTCTAGCGTTGTGACTCCAAGTGCTTCTGAGACTTGTACTGCTGATACTTTTGATTTGGGAAAAGACGAAATTTGGGGAGTAGTAGATGAAAAACTCTTGGAGACTCATGCTCAGCCGACTCTAAACGTTTCAGTAGCTTCAATGGTTAAAAAATACGTGGACTTGCCCTATCTTGACAGGAAATGTGATCCGTTTCAGTTTCGGAACTAAAAAGAAAAACATGTTTTCAGATTTATTCAACATTGCGCTTAAATATCTTTGTATACCAGCCACTTCGGTTCCTTCAGAGCGTTTATTTTCAAAAGCCGGAATGTTGTGTAATGAAAGAAGAAATCGTTTAGCTCCTAAGAAAGTCGACCAAATTTTGTTTCTCAGCAGCATTTAAAAATTGTTTTCTGTTATTTTCATTAGGAAAAATCAACGTTTCTTTTGTTATTATTAATATATTTTATAAAATGTAGCTTACATGAAGATGCTTTAAGTTTTAAAGAAAGTTATTTTTGTCATTTCACTCCTCATTTGAATTTATGTGAAAATATTTTGATATTATATTTTCTATCTGAAATGATATTCTAATTAGAATAAAAATTTCATACTGAACAATGAGTCATAGCAATAATGAAACTAGTTTTATATGCAACATGTAAAGCAACGTTTTGTAAGAATATTTTGTTTTTTAAAAAAAATCAGCGAAAAATCATTTGTGAAAACTGCTCAAATAATAAATATCAAAACCAAAATTTTCATTTTTTCAATATTTTATCCTATTTAACATGCCCAGCTAAAACGTGTAAGCACATAGTTTGGAAAAAAATCATTTCAAGTAGCTCTAACCATAGCCCTGTCATTTGAATTGTGTAAGTCGAGTCAACTCGAGTTAACTCGAGTTGCTTGAATTTTGACTCGAGTTAACACGAGTTGAAATATTAACGAGCTGGCACATCTCTAAATTCTACTTAGCCAAGATAAAAAGGTAACCCTACTTATCAAAAGTTTCAAACAGGTTCTCTTTTAAACAGTCCCGTGCTAAGACGTATCTCTCCACGCCTGCTTCTTAGCAGTACTTTAGTCATCCACAATAGTCCATTTACTCATCAAAAAATGAGACGTTGGTCAACTTTGAGGGAGGGGGGCGTAAGTGTGCAGTAAAAAAAAAAAACAATTTACTATTCAATTTTTGAGTCGAACAATGAGCGAACGAATACGCAATACGCATCAGTTCGAGTCAAACCTTTCACTTAGTTCTGATTTCGTCTATCCTACGTATTGTTCCGGAAAAACTCTCATCGCTATGAATTTAGACATTTTAGTCTAACTAATATTCTTGCTCACGCACTATGCGCTGACCAACTGTTTCGCACACATGTTGGTTGTCAGTCGTCATTGTGCAGTATTAGTGGCAGTTAAAGTTGAAGTTGTCCTAGCTGCAAACAAATATGTTGGCAACTAGTTCATCATACCAGGTGTGTTTTATTCTGTGAATTATCCGAAAATTATTTTCAATATATTTATCAAAATGGTATGTATACTATTCTTTATGCAGGTCTATTTTTCAGTTCATTATGAGTTCCAAGAAGAGACAGTTTAATGAGGAATACATTAAATATGGCTTCATAGATATAGTTAAAAACGGTGCCCCCAGTGCGTAATATGCTACGAAGTTCTTAGTAACGATGCAATGAGACCGACACGTCTGCATCTACTTACAAAACACGCTGCGTCAAAAGAGAAACCCAAAGAGTTTTTTTCAAGGAAAACCTCAATTTGATAAAACTGGTGAATTTGCTCAAGGAATGGAAAAAGCTGTGTTCAAGAGCAAGTCATTGATTTAAAACACAACTCAGCGGCGAAAGACGACTTTGAAAATATGGAGATACCATCTTTCTGGATTAAATGCTGGCTCAATTACCCTGCGCTCGCTAAAATGGCATTACAAATTTATGTTCCCTTTTCAACAACTTATTTATGTGAGAAAAGCTTTTCGGTCTTAATGGAAATAAAAAACAAAGAAAGGAATGAACTCAATGTTGCAAATGATTTGCGTTGTATACTTTCCACCATAAAGCCGCGGATTGACAACCTTGTAAAAAAAAATGTAGCACCATCCCTCTCATTAATGTTTTTTTTTGTATCAATGTATTATATCAATGTATCAATAAATTTGAAATATATAGGTGTGTTTCAATAAAATTTCATATCACATGCTATGGGGCGAAGTTTTCACGCTAAAGGAAAGAGGGCACAAGTAAACAAAGTTTGAGAGCCCCTGATCTAATGGAAGAGAGAATATGAGAAAAGATTTTGTAGCTTGACATGCTAGCTCGTTAAAGAAATATTGATACTTCTACTCTGAAAATTTCATCAATGGGAGAAAAAGCAAAGAAAAAGACGCTCCCAAATCTTTTGCGAAAAGTCAAGACAGTACACGAAGCTTTATATTTTGGCAGTTGCGTGACAAAATATCTCAATGCCAAATGTGGTAAGACCTGAGCATTCCTTTGATATGTTTTGGAACCCAATAATAAATTATTGTAGCATGAAACCGATGACGTCACACTTCTCCCATCAGTTTTCATGACGACACACTCATAAATTTTCTTGAAGGACCAAGTATTGATTTATTTTTTTCTTTTGCACATTATTGATACTTAATTTCAACTTTATCTTTTAAGGAGAAAAACAAAATATTAATTAATTAACTATTCTTCGAATTGCTATTTAAAATGAAACATCTTCAACTGTCCAAAAATTCTTAACGAATTGTTTTGAACAGTTAATGATGATTAAATCTACTTGTCCAGCAGTTTTAATTACTAGAAATTGTCAGCAAGACAAAAATTAAGGTAAAAGCAAAGAATTCTCGATCGTTAACATTGTGAGAGGGCCAAGTCCAAGTCCAGTTCTTAAAAGCTAGAGGTGAAAATGTTATTAGAACATGTTATTTGCGTCCTATAACCGATGGTTACGTAATTTTTTTTCCTCCAAAATATAGCTTTGGAAATAAAATTTTATTATGCCTATTTTGCTTTGTCACTAGTTTTATCGAAGAACAAGGAAATCTTATTCATTTTAAGAATATAGTATGTAGAATATACATTAATATTATTTTTTGAGAAGTGGACACACGTTATGTAACAACTGAAAAAGAGGTTTGTTGCAAATTAAGCCACCTTTATATAATTTAAAAGTTTAGGGAGGTGCTTTCACTTATTTTCATTAGAAGTAACTAATTTTCATATCACAAAAACCATTTTTCAAATATTTTTCACTTTCTCACACTTTGAACATACTGATTACATAATCCAATTTAGGTTAAAAATTTGAAAAATTGTTGATTTAGACGATACAATTAAATTCGATTGGACGATCTTAAACAAACAAGACACGATTTTAACGCTCAAAATAAAAAATTCTAAGTTTTTTAGTTTTAAGGCAATTATATAACACTTTTTCAACTTCTATAACGACTCCATCGAACCGTTTCAAGTCATAATTTCCGCGTAACTAAAGAGAAAATTCTTTATAGATAAAACCTGTGACAAATTTTCCTTAAGACTATCCTGCAATGGTAACCAAGGCATAATATAATTTTATTTATTTTTTGGGTGGCTTTTGGGTCATAGTTTCACGAAACTCAGAACAAATGATTAAATTCCATCATACTCCTGTATTTCAAAATTCATAAACAAGTCACGATATCTCACAATTTGAAAATGACATCGCTGAAATAGCTCGTAACACGACATTCTCATTCCATCACATGGAATCCCTAGAATTCATTGATAAAACATGGTGTTCAGTTTCCTTGCCAGAATCAAAGCAATAATAATCTTCCTTGAAAATGCTTTCCAAATAACACCGGCAGAAATGAGTGGCATTTTCCATTCGAATTCCGGCAGTGATCACACAGGTTGGTTTAGCCTGTTGCAACAATGAAGGATTGAGTTGTTTTGACTGTAGTTGAAGAAAGGGCGTTGAATTCGTTCATTGTCGGAAACAGGAAAGGAAGCATGTACGAGTATATTTGCCAACATAATTTGAATACAACATTGCATGCAAGCAAAGTTTATTAAAGAAGTTGTAAGGAATTCATGGACTGAACATAATAAAATTAAATGTGGATATTAAGAAGCCAAAATCACGTGCTGATTGGATATAAAGTTAAAATTAAAGAAATCATTAAGCCTTTCAATATTAAAATCAAAAATTTAAAGTGATTTCATTAAGGCTCGATAAATAACTTAAAATGGAACCAGAATGCTCAGTACGAATTTGCTTGAGTGATAAATAAAAATAATTTTTACCCAACAAATGTGAATATTTTAAGATGGCTTTTCAAATTTAACAATTAAATTCATTAAAGGCTGCTAATTTAATGCGCTAATTTAATAGCTGATATTTATTTAAATAAAAAAAAATGTAGACAATAAATATCATGCTTTGAGTTCGAATTTGAAATATGTATTTTACCGCAAAAATATACGATTTCTACTTCTTACATCGTTTGAAAAACGCGATGAGAATTATTTGATAATCAAATTTCAAGAGCCAAAAATTATATTTTAACTTATTTTTATTATTAAGTTTTGTAAATATCAAATATATAGAACCGCATTGACCATGATTTGTATGAAATTTTTAACGAGCCGAAAGTCTTAACGCTTGTAAAGCTGCAATGGGCTGGTCACATGAATCGTATGGACGAACAACGGATACCCAAAAAGTTATTATTGTAGTTGGGAAAATTGACAAGCAGAGACCAGTGGTGAAACCGAGGAAACGCTGGTATGACTCGGCCGCTCAAGATAGTTCTTCGATGCTTGGATTTCGAAATTGGAGGTCACGGTCGATCGACCGAGATAGTTCAAGGTGCTGTTTACAGGAAGCGAAGGCCGGAAAGGGGCTGCAGTGCTACGAAGAAGCAAAAGAAGAAATGCATTCCTGGAGTGATTCGGAAACCAAAATATGCATTAAATTTTCCTAATCATCGAAGAATAGACAAAGTGCAGTTCTCTACTTTAAAAACTCCACTCATAAACAAAAAACAATTTCAAAACCAGAATTATAGTAATCAAGCAGTCCGTCTAGGCTACCTGCTCGAAGGACCTTCATGAAAAGGAGCCTTATGTAATGTCCAGATTCTTCTTCTTCGTAGCACTACAGCCCCTCTCGGGCCTTCACTTCCTACAAACAGCGCCTCCAACTGCCTCGATCCATTGACCCCGTCCTCCAATTTCGAAATCCGAGGAGCAATGAACGGTCTTTGTCGATCGAGCCAGACCAGCGTTTCCTCGGTTTCTCCACTGGTCTAAGGACTTCATTTCTCCCAACGAATACCTTTTTGGGTATCCGCTGTTCGTCCATACAATTCATGTGGCCAGCCTATTTCAGCTTCATCGTCAAAAATTTCATACAGCTCATGGTTGTATCGAATTCGCCATTGGTCCCCATCCAGCCTCGCTCCAATTATTCGTTCAGGCCCCGTTGCTTAACGGCGATCAATATACTTGTATTTCCAGTTGCTTGGCTTAGGGTCCATGTTTCACACTCATAACATAACACAGGTCTTATCACAGATTCGTATACTTGGAGCTTTGTTTTTCTGTCCATGCATCTGGTATTAAAGATCATCTAAACTGAATAAAATATTTTATTTGCGAGTTGTATTCTTCGGCGTATTTTGTCTCTTTCATTACTGGTTCTCGTGATTTTGGTGCCTAAATACACAAATTCGCCCACATTTTTGATATTGTATTCGCCAAGTGTGAAATTTTATGTGCTTGAGGTATTTTTCCTCAACTGGGTGTAATGTTTTTCGTTTCCTATCGCTCGAACGAAATCAGAACCGACCTCTCATCGATTCTAGACGTGAAGTCTTGGGACGTGACAACAAACTGTACCCCACAAGTCAACAAGTCCGGACACACTTGGTCTACACCGAGGTGGCTGCTGGCTAGCTAGCTAGTTCGGAAAGGAGTTCGGTTGCGGGTCTTGCGCGAGCAGACTAAGTCCGGAATACGAAAATTCAGCCACCGGTTTACATGCCCGTTCTACTAACGCGTCGAAACATTAACATACGGAAACGAAACTTATCTCTACTTTATTCCGTATTTCTTTCATACATTCAGACAAGTACAAAAAAACGTTTATAACTCCGCGTTCCCGAGTATCACCGACGCGGTACCGAAAAATATCCTACTCTAACTCGAAATCGGAACAAACTACTTTAGTAAAAACGCAAAATTATGGTACCGCGTAACGAGCGCGACCCGAAACCAGCCATCTGCGGGCTTCTACAACCCTACCTTTGTAGCGGCATACTTACCGTTCGCTATCAGTCCTGCTGGAAAAAAAGAAGGGTTCGCTGGAAAGTAAAGACTGAGTTGTCTAGCAATTAATGTTATTCATATTATATAATTGTATTCTTTTGCAAATTCTCTCAAACATCTGAACAAACATGTTAAATGTGCTAAAATTAACTTAAATAGTTTAGGTTGTTATCTACATTTATATTTGCTTGGAAACTACTATCTACTTATCGATTATTGTTTTCATCTAAACTATCATTATCAATCGATGCATCCAAATATTAAAGGTTTTCTTTCAAGGAGATTGAATGCATGTGCATACTACTTAAAGTAAAAGTTTTGTAGACATAAGATTTTTAAAGTAAGTCCAATCTAAGTATAATAGCTTGGAATTAAAACGGTAGAGAGTGTCACGAAAATACAATTTTTCTAAGTCAAGGCTAGCCTCAAATTTGTGTCTTGTCTCTAATATTAAAATGTATCCACATTACAGAAACTCAGCCAATTATTAAAAGAGTAATTTTCACTACCGTCTTAACTTTGTCATCGCTAAACATTTTAAACTCCTTTCAAAGTCAAAGTCCAAGTCAAAAGCGCTTTATTTAATACCAATCGTTATGAATTTTTAAAAGAACATAAAGCTAATTCCAAACAATAAAACTATAAAAAAACTTAATGGCCCGAATGGCTCTCTAAATTTATACGTTATCAGTTAAACACATTTAATGAAAAAAAAAAATACACTAGCAAATTTAAATTAATTAATATTATTAGATATTGTTTGATTCAATTGGAAAAAGGAGAAAAAACTAACTAACACAACAATGAACTTATATCCTATACCTGATATGTTACACCCTAATTCTAAAAAAGTTCAATAAAAAAACAAGTTGAGTAAGCAGGAGAGTGCTCCTACCAGAAGGTCTTTGTAAACATCCTAGGGTTAGAAGCAAGTTTTCTAATGGCGTGAATCGATATTATATTAATTATTCATCCAATACTTAGATATGAAATCGTTCAAATTTATACAATTGATGCACAGTTTCTTTCATAAGCACAGTGCAGCCGCCATTTCGATCTAGCTTAACTGATTTTTCTGAATGCTCGGCCGATTGAACATATTCAAGTTAAACACTATTCCTTAAATTTTCATGAAAATTGAAAGAAAATAAAAGTACCTAAGTCAATTTTAAATATATATAGGGTTTTCCAATAAGAGGTGCTATTTTGAATAGATCTTCTGATTTAACACCTTGCGACTTCTTCCTTTGGAGCCACGGGATAGAGAAGGCCTATGCCAATAGCCCAGCGTCAATTCAAGATCTCAAAGATGAAATTCGTGAGGCTATACATAGGGCAGCCACTTTGCGATTTGGTTATGGAAAATTTCATGAAGAGGATATGGTCCTGTAAGCGTGTCTAAGTGGTTATTTGCCCAATGTTAGTTATTGCTATTAAGGGCATATCTTCTTCGTTATAATGAACTAAACATCCGATCATTTATTTTAAAAAATGGCATTTTTCTTTCAATATCGAAATAACACCTCTAATTGGAAAACGCTATATGAACCATAAACACGTGCTATCGTTGTTGTAATTCCATATAATTGAAATGGCTATAACTCACTTTATTATGATTCGATCTCAATAAAATTTTGTGAACATATATATCTTATGTCATTCTATATAATTGCATAATTTTAAGAAGTTTAAAGGTACCGTTTTGATTTTATGGGCAAAAATGTTAAATCTACAAATCATACTATTATTAACAAAGTTGAGCGAATTTCGATTTCTAAGGTATTTGTTGCCCTTGTACTCATAAAGGTCCACATTCGTGATAATTTTCAGATTTTTCGGCTGAAAGGTGTCCAATCGCGAGGGGGGGGGGGGGGGACACAAATTTTGGGTACATTTTGCCTTCCCGTGGACCCCCTAATTCATCAAATGATTTTTTTATTTCAGATTCTAAAAGTTCTAATCAAGACCTTTCATTTGATACCCCACTTGACTACCTTTGATTAAAAAAATTTTTTAAGGGCCAATTCGTTTATAGGGGGGACCTCCCTTAAACATTTTTAAAATTTTTGTCAAGGCCTTAACTTTTGAGAGACTATCACTTCTGATCTTTTCACAAAGTTTGAGCATTCTAGCTTCTATAGTTTCTGAGGAAATCAGCTGTGACGCACGGACAGACGGACAGACGGACAGACGGACGGACGGACAGACGGACAGACAGGTCGCGAAACTAGTAGGTCTTTGTAAAAAAATTTTTTACAAAGACCTAAAAACGTTACCTTATATTGAAACCTATACCTAATTTATAATACAAATACAAATGAATCTAAAAAACTAAGTAACGAGAAAAAGCACAAAAACAGAAAATAAACACGATTAATTTAGACATTGTCATTCAGCCACCAATACCTGGATTGCTCCATCTCAGCTCGACCAGCCTCAACGAATCTAGCAAATGAGTATCTCCATTGGAATTGTTGGTCTCGTGAACTCAGATCCGGAGGATATTTTATCTTCTTATCGGTGGCCTGTCTATATATGTGATACATGATTGGGACGCCATCAGAATCAAAAACATATCGATTCATGTCCAAATACACGAATGCTTCTGGAGGAACAAAGCCAGTAGTGAGGCAAGTCACAATATACCCGTCTGTGGGGTGGAACGGCTGTGAAATCCAAGGGTTTTCACTCACAGTTACAGATTTTGCGATATGATTTCGAAGAAGTTTCAATATGAAGATATCGACTCTTGTCACTTGAGCGGTTTGATAAATTTTTCTATTCCGTCTTAGGCTTTCTGTACAAACCACGAAGACATTTCCTTTCGAAAACTCTTAATCTTTCCATTGTACCAGCACTCTGGTTGTACCAGATCTGACATCCGTACGTCAAAACTGGCCTAACCAGGGTCTTGTAACAAATAACTTTGACTTTTTGATCAATGTTTCTGGAATGAAAGAGTCGCCGAAGAGCCATGACTACTTTTAGTGCTTTACTGAGTATGATTTTGACATGTTCAGTATAGTACAGATACTGATCGAGATGAACACCGAGTTATCGAACACAGGATTTATGTGGAACCCGTTCTGAACTACCCTCACCAGCCATGATGTGGAAATCCTTCCAATTACGTTTCAGGTCTTGACTGGCCCCCTGCAGCGTTGTCCGAAACAAAATTGTTTCGCAATTCTGCGCATTGATTTTCATTCGCCAATTGTCGGTGTAGAGCTGCACATCATTAAACATTTTTTGAAGGTTGTTCTGAACTATTGTAGCTTCTCGGTCTGCCGCATAGATGATCAGATCATCAAAAAACGCTACCAATGATCGCATTGGCGAGACGTTAAAATCAAAGCCGTTCAATAGCTTACGAATGAATATTGAGAAGAGCAGGGGCGCAGTAACTGTTCCTTGCTGTAGACCATTCAAGACCTTGAATTCACGCATTGTTGTCAGATTTCCATCAGTTAAAACAAACGATTTCCCGTATAACATATTGCACATCATGGCGACAAGGTGTCTGGGGAACTTGTCCTGAAGAAATTTAAAAACTAGTCCATCTAACCACACCGTATCGAAGGCTTTCTCCATATCAATGAGACATGCTCCAACACATTCTTTGTTGTTTAGTTTCCAACAGGTGTCTGAGGTTACTTTCGTTATTGCATTTATGGTCGAATGCCTGGCACAAAAACCAAATTGGCAATTCGGCATCAACTAATATTTCTCAATGTGGGCGTTTAATGCGCTGTTGAGTATCACTTCAAACACTTTGCTGATGTTAGGCAGCAAGCTGATTGGGCGATAGCTTTTAGGGCATGAAGATTCTTTTCCTTTCTTCAAGATCGGAAATACCTTAGCCTTTTTCCATTCATTTGGGAAATATGAAGTGTTCAACAAGTTGTTGAACAATATGCAGTAATTCCTAAGAGCAACCTCAGGCAAATGTCGGAGAACTACATTTAGAATACCGTTAGTACCACATGATTTTTTGTTGTTTATTCTGCGAAATAAAAACACAAGTCTTCATAGCTGACAAAATAATCAATAAGATTCAAGGTCGGTATGAGGTCAGATGTTAATGTTTCATCGAAATGAAGAATTGATTGGCCGTTCAGGCTTGATTTGAAGTTGGAAACTTTTGCTTCAACGACCTCCGAAAATACTTCATTCCTTCTCTCTGGGTTTGGCAGATGAACCAATCCAAAATGTGTTCCAATCAGGGCAAGTTTCTGCAATCCATCACATATAATCCTGTTTCCATTTCTATCCGGAGTCGTACTATCAATTTCGATACCAGCCCTATCGAGAAGATTTCTCTCATCACTAGCGACTTCAAGATTCGATACCTTCACTTGAGACTTCTTGCGGAATAAGCTATTCACTTTCGCGAAAACGCCACCTGGGTCCTGTGGGCTAATACCCCTCAGTTTTTCCCCATATTGATTGCTGACGTCACTCCTGAAGTATGAACGAATTAAGTTCCGGACATTCTTCAGGTGTAATTTCAACAAAGCCAACGAGGGATGGTTGTAGTCCAAAAATCGTCGATAGATATTGTTGACGTGTGTGAGAAGAAGGCTTTTCAATCTTTTCAACCTTGCGATGGTTGGTGTTTCATATCCTCCTATATTGTTTCGATGTTTAATCTTGGGAACTACTTTCTCAATCGTTTCCAACGTCAGCTTCTCTAACTTCGACAAATAGAGATCTATTTCATCGTCAGTTAGATTTCTGTTATTGAGAACCATTGAGCAAGCGTTGCCATCATCAGAAGGAGGACATTGCTTCTGGTACTCCCGATTAAACTTCTTTTGAAACTTTCCCCAGTCTGTTTTTTTTGAAATTCAACCGATGGTTTTCATGTTGAACTGGAATGAGGAAGAAATCATCCCTTTGATGTTTTAAACTCCTTTAAATCCTTTTGTATTCGATTCCGTTTACAATATTACATTTAAAACGTCTCAAAGAAAAATTAAATCAGCCGATTATAATTTCAATACATTTCATCGATTTGCACGAATTTGTAGTTAAACAACGTTTTATTTTATCTTCATTCAAACATACTCCACATTATTATTTTTATTTTGTACATTGCGGTTATTATTTCCATAAGAGCCGAAGATGTCGAGTTTCGTTTAATAATGCGTATTATTTGATTTTTCCAAAGCGATAACTTCATGTTCGTTCAGTTATACTCAGAATAATATTATTAATGAACTTGAGAAAAATTTGAATGAAATATTGTAGTTGGTGATTTCTACACAGAAACTTAGAAAAGGCCAAACTCATTGCTTATTGAAATAAGTCGACTTATTCCTAAATTCGCTTTGAATGGGGTTGTACTTGCTTTAATTACAGGCACCATAACGATAGCAGATAAACTATAGCTCTGCATTTGTTCTCAAGCAAGGGTTGAACGAGTAAGTACTTTTAAAATTTGTTCTTTTATTAAAATGGGTGCAACACTTTTTCTAGGGACATTTGATTATCTCTTTCCCAAACTAGGGTTGGCGCAAAAACTATGGCTACATTCGATGATGTCATCTCATTGAGGTCCACGCATTCCATAACCTTCACTAAGAATTCAACTAAATATTTGAATACTTCATGGTTTTCTGTGGGCTATTGAATACTTCATAGTTTTCTGTGTTTCAGGTCATTGATCTTAGCGTAGCTGCCTGATCGTTGAAAAATCCCTTCGGTGTCTATGATCCTACTCAACAATAACGAGTCTACACGCTTCTTAACAATTGGTGGAATATGGTTCAAGCAAGGATTATTTTCCATTATGAACTTTAAAGATACACCGAATTACATTGTGCTCAACATAATACTCTTATCAATTTCAAGATGTGCCAGTCTACATTCTATATTCTTAGATTCATCTGTATGTCTTATAACATCCGGTAGTTTTGACAAAGGTAACCCAAGAACGTGACACAGTTCACTTATGCTTGACAAATAGCTCAATTTCTTTTTGAATTTTTCACTAATGAAAGGACGAAGGCATCTCCAAACGATTTTAATAAAATCGTGGGATGCACTACATATAAATTGTGAAGATTTTTTCTAAAACTTCTGTCCAATTCCTTGTATGAATTCCAAAGGAATAATGGAATGGACGGTCAATTGCTTTCTTTGAAACCTTGATGGAAATAAACTATGTTGTAATCGTTTTGGACATATGATTCAATAAGTCGTTTGCTCAATTCCACAAATAGTTTTAGATTGACTGGTAGATAGCAAGCATATATTACCAATGTGTGAATTCCTTGTCGATCAGTTTCCAAGAATTCCATAAACGTAGTCTTCATGGATGTGAATTCGCCAGACTGCTCTCGCAGTTCCTCAAAGCTGTCATCTCCATAAGTGTCTTCAGGTACAATACTTTCTTCGAAATCAAAGGCTTGCACTCCAAATTCGTCTTCCACGTCAAGATATTCCACTGTATCGGGCACAACTTTTGTTACTATTTCCAAATCATCAAATTCCAATTTTAGCTCATGATCTACTGGATCCGTTAAACTCGTCAAATAATCATCAGACAATTCCACTAAAGGATTAATGGGCGGTCCAGGCAACTTCGGTGGCAACTGCATACTATCCACGATATGATAAAACTCATCGTACAAAATCAGTTAGGATCATTATATTCCTCACTACTGGAATTTAATAGCATCATCAAAATCGATCTTGTATGTTCTTTCTCACATTTAATTCTTCTCGAATAAATCCGCACAAATCCATGAACCACTTCACATTGTTTCAAAAGCACAACAAAAATCCTTTTCTTCAAAAGTTCTTACTATACTCGTAAGTATCTTATAAAAATCTTCCACGTCTAGTATGTAGCACGGATATTAAGAAAATAACATATACTGACAATGCTTACTCACTTCATAAGTTCTCGTTGCCCTTTTCCAGCGCTAAGATTTTAAGCTCAAATTCGACGATTGACTAGGCTCTTGCCCAAATTAATTTTTCGAAAAAGTTCAAAGTTCATTACCCGGGTCTTCCTCACTTTGATAAAAATTTACTACCAAATCTAAAAACGTAACCTCAGCACTAGCAAAAGCACCGAATAGTCTAACCTTGGCCTCCAAACAATTGTCGCTGCATTCATCCGCCTTCAACCCTTTGTCTGCATTGAACAAAAAGCAGCGCCACAACGCAAAAGCAAAAAAAATGGTTCATTTCTTTCCTCTACAATTTACCAGCAATCGCCTGTTCAGTTATTTAAAAATATAATCAAATAGGGTTGCACCTACTGTACGCGCGACTGAACCGGGGAAAAGTATGAGAAACACCAAATCTTGGCCACAGGGAACCGGGCCACAGTAGATTCACCGAACCAATTAATTGAAAAGCCAAAAATGAAACTAAAGCTGGTAAATTTTCGTCCCATGGGAAGAAAAGAGGAGGTGCATTCAAAAACAGGGCAGAGGCACTCCAATAAAGCTCAATTAAAGATGGGAAAATCGAGAACAACTTTTCTAATCCTTATTCGCAACACCATGAGCAAACTCCTTCACTTAGCTATGAAAATGTAAATCGCGTAACTGTAATACCGCCTAATATATTCAATGCGTTTCCGATAGTGGAATTTCAACAGAGTTCGAGAAGGCGCGAATTATTCTGCATCACAAAAAGAATTACGTGACACTCCCAGACAAAACTGAAGTAGGATGGGAAGTTATACGGTGGGACATTGCATATGTATTAGTCGCCTACTAATGGTCATGTGTGTGGTAGTGAAGTCTGCTGCTATATGGCTTCCCATCCAAAGTCAGTTTTCACACACACAACCACCTTTCACTCAGCTGACCAAAGATTGTTCAGGAATATCGAGAGGTTAGAGGGTGCATTCCGATTTTGTCGACGTCAATAACGACCGACTAATAATCGGCAGTGGCGTAGGGCCGATGCATTACATGGGCTATGAACTTTATTTAATTCTCATCGATTTGTAGCCCTACTAGTTTGGCTTCGTTTTCAAGTTTCAGGAAAAGTTCTTTGGCAGTTTTTAATGACCGTAATAAAATGTTGATGTCATCCGCATAACTTATAGTTTCGCTTGACTTGTATAAAAACGTACCTCATGTATCGACAGGTAGCTTTCTAATGACGTGTGCCAGAGCCAAATTGAAAAGCAATGGGGCCAGCCCATCTCCCTGCTTTAGTCCGATATTTGTGTCAAAGGCGTCGGTGAATTTGGTTACCCACGTTCTCTTATGGATATCTCTATGTGCAAAGCAAATTGGTTGCCATAGTACTTTCTTTTCTTTATTCTAATTATCTTGTTCGCTACTCTTCTGAAATTTTCATAATGTTCTCTCTTCGTCCAGGTTTTCATATCTATATATTCCGTGCACGCCTGATATTTCTTGTCTAACGCATACTGGCATTCATCATCAAACCAATTGTTTCTTTTGTGCCAGGCTTGATATCCAATCCGCTGTTCTGCCATGGTCTGAATCACCGTGATACATCTAATAAGATGGGAGGTAGCTGCTTGTCGAGAGTCTCCGTGAAATTTTCACCACAGACGTGATCTGGAGACTTTTAATGTCGAGTTTTGTAGTGAAGATGGGTGGATGAAAATGCCCATGAAGGACTGTAGCAATGGTCTGCTGCCTCAGCGAGAGCGGATGGTAGTGTTCGCCGAGATTGGCCTTATCTGAGGACGCATGAATGCGCTGGCAGGCTAGCATTGCGGTATCGTGGTGCGGGTTCTTTTCCCCAGCGCAAGACCCACTACAAAAAAAGTCGTATTCACGAATTAGCAGATACAAATACGTATCGACCGGATTCGAGGCCAAGGTAACTTAGGGTTGAAATTGCTAAAGCAAATTGCAAACGGGCCGGGTGAAAACAGACGGGACTTGGGAGAACTTCGTCTTTACCGACGATACTTATGGCCCCCAAATGTCCCCTCGATGGTATACCATCATAATGGTTGATTTTTAAAATCTAAAATGGATATAAGAAACAGTTGACTTACATATTTCCGAAACATTGACTGAGCTCGTATCGAAGTACAGTTTTCTAATCTTAAACCCAGCCTTTTTACAGCTTCCAAGAAGATCTTCCCTAAAGCAACCCCAGTTAAGGATAATTCTACGTCATCCGCTGCGTTCTCATTATTTTTCTCAGCTTCTTTGGATAGCTCGCCGAAAGTATCAATGAAATCCACAAAATCTTCTCTAATGCGAGGTTTTCCGGAAAAAAAATCTACGTATCGAAGTCTGAGACTTATACACAGAAAACATGAATATTATTGGTATACCTACAATTGTAGCTGTTGATTTTGATATGTCAACGGGTTTATATTTTGGTGCTCAAAAAAATGTATATATTTAGAATATAGAAACCAGGGTGTGACAATTTAAAGATTGTTAATAAATGATAAATTATCAGTTTCGAAATATTAAATCTCAAAATTCCAAAGATTTGTCATAAATGAACTAATGACACGTATAATTTTGGTAACGCTCCAAAATATTGGTAGAAACTTTCGTGGTATGAACAGCATAAAGACTACTGGTTACTGAGAAAAACGTACTCAATGTACCCAACGTGCAATCTAAAATACACCATTGTGTCATGAAATTTAAGTATTCAAATACACTTCATGGTAAATAAGTGTTTTTATGCACATTCTTTGAGTATTTGAATACTCATAACTACGTTAAGTAAAGCAACATACTCAACTTGAATTGCATAATATTATCAAGATAGTAAGGTGTACAGATATTTTTTACTTAAATCAATTCTGAACTCAATTTGTAAAGTGCGAACGAACACCCACATGTAGTTTACAAATAGACCGGGACAGAATTAAAATATAAGCTAGCTGAAGTCTTTTTTACTCCAAACCCTAGGTCTACAAATAAGTAATATATACAATTGAGCTTTATTGTTTTGGAAAAAGTTCAAATTTACATCGCTCAGACGTGATTGAATATGAACTAACAACAAATTTTATTAGGTTCTTATATCTTAACAAACAAAAACTCTTAATTTTTTTGGTGTATTGATTATTCTAATGATGATATTTCTGAAACAACTCAAGATAGCGTTGTCTCATTTTGAAGTTGCCTGGTGTTATAGTGTTTGTTGTATTATAAAATTTTTCACTGAATGTAAGCAAAAAGGAAATACCTGTGCTTTTCCTGATTGATCTGAAGTTTCAATGAAGCCGATGAAGTAAAATTCGGCATCAGTCAGTTGTATAATCTTCTTCTGTATATCAACCTTACAGCAGTCGATGAGTTTTTCTTGAGTTGTTTTGCTGATATAGGTTGCTACTGATGACGCAGTTTCCAGATGATTTTCGAGTTCTGTATCTCCTGATTCAATGAGAAGTTTCAGCAGCGCCCTGAAGTTTCCTTCATTTCCCTCAGATTCTGCTTCTGTTAGCAAACGCCCATCTTACCGATGCCCGCGGAATGCTATATTCCACCGTCCAAGAAAAATGACCACTCTTGCCATGGATTTAAAAAATAGTCTATGTATATAAGATGATTAATATATGTTCTACACAAAACCACTATTATATCTATGTATAAAACATATATTTTGATAAGCTTACAAATCAGACATGCCATATATATGGCCAAATGGAAAAAATTATATGGATGAATAATTTCTTACGTGTATGTTCTCTTTTCACCTATACTAATAAGTTTTTCAATATTGATTCATATCTACTATATAAATATAATATATGTAAGTCTTAAATTTTCAATTATCATCATTACAGTGTCATTTATAGTTTATATATAAATCTAAGAGGCGGAAAATATAATTCATCTTTTTTCTTAGCATGTAGAGCATATACAGAAAAACAAAAACAAAGTAAGCTTGAGCTCTTTCCTAATCACAGCTACAAAACAAATACCAATCTTTTTCCATGTTCTTCTAGGTCAATCGAACAAAGCCATAACGGGCAAAATCTACATGAAAAATTACCAAGGTAATATTTTTCAATGAAAAAATTCATAGATTTAAAAAATCCCCGTTGGCAGCACCAGCCGAAAAGGTAAATTTCTCGTATGGAGCGTAAGATTTTGGAAAAGAATTTGGCTTGCGTACTACTAAACTTCTTACTGCAGTTTTTGTAGCACCACATGGGTATTTATTGACATAAAAAGAATCTGCCGACGTTCGCATTTAAAGACCGTTTATAGAGGCGCAAATATTTTGCTCATTCAAATGAGTTGCACATTTATGGATCACATATTGAAATCGGCAGATAATAAATTGTTATAAATATATAAATACAAGTGTTATCCTTCTCACATTTGCTGTTTACACATTTCACGGTGGTTACGGTACAAAGGTGATATTTTGTCGGCTTTAAAAGCTCAAATAGTTAATTTCAAAAGATTTACATAAAATTTTAATCAGCACTCGTGTTGCCATTAATATATACATTTTCAATTCTTTTCTGAACCATCAGGGGCCACCGATTTGAGTTTTTATTGAAAACGGCTGCTAAAAATATTAAGCTGTAAATTTTCGACTTTTTCATTTGTCAGCCGATTTGCATAATTTTTTGCGCGTTAAATGAACTTGCCTTAAAAACTTATAATTTCAAGTTTTATCGGAATCTGTTGAGAAACGTGGCTGCTAGAGGGCTACAGAAATAAAAAAAAATTTAAGTCACCCCGCTTTATAGGGAGACCCCTCTTAAACATCTTAAAATATTTTCTTGTACTGCAAATTTCAAGAGGACCATTTTTGACCTACGTAGAAAATTTCCTCATTCTAGCTCAAGTGGTTTGCAAGGAAACTTACTGTGACACACCAACAAACGGACGGATAGGCGTACGGACAGACAAGTCACGATTTCATAATTTTTTAGGGTATTGTAAAAATATTTTAACAATATCCTAAAAATGGTCTACTATGTAAATACTTCCAAGTTAAGTGATTTAAAACATTTCCATCAAAAATATTCGTTATTTCAGTTACTTCTAAAATAGCGAATTGCGCTTGCCTTTTGACCTTGGGGGCCGCAATTTCGAATGCATGCATTTAATTTTGATTATTTTAAATCTTTGTGTGCTAGGACCTCATCAATCAATGCGCCAAATCTCGTTCAAATCAGAGTTTCACTCTAGACAGGGCAAAATTATTCAATGTTTAGTGAAAATGGCGGCTAAAAATATACGTTTTAAAATTTCAACTTTTTCATTTTTCATTCGATTTCAAAAATTTTCGGTATAATATAAGAACTTAGTACAAAGATCCGTAATTTCAAGTTTCATCAAAATCTGTTGGAAAATGTGACCATTAGAGGGCCAAGAAAACCTGAAAAAGTCGCATATTTAAACCGCCGCCATTTTAAAAACTGCACACCACGAAAATATTGAAACCTCTAGAACTGATTGATTTCTATCTTAAAATTAAGTTTCATATATATCAAATCAAAATTGCAACTGTTAGAAGACTTTGAAGCTTTGAGCTTTAACTGGCCGCCATTTTGTTTTTTCCCTTCCTGACCTCCAGGTTTTTTTACATAACTCTTTAGATATTTATAGTATCTATCAAATCACCGAATTTCATTAACATTGGTTGAAAGCTTTGGTCAAAACTACAACAACAATATTTTGTACGTTTTTCGACTTTTGAGCGGCCGCCATTTTGTTTCAGCTGTACTAACTTTGGATTTTTTATTGTGAGATTCATCACATACATCAGTAAACCTTTGTACCAAATTTCATCCAATTCGGAGCTATACTTTGGTCAGAACAGAAATCATCATTTTTCGTCTTAAATGGCCGCCACTTTATTTTCGCCTCGCCGATTTAGCTGATTCACGAACTTAGCTGAGATATTTACTCAACATACTTTCCCTGAAAATTTGGTGAAAATCTACCTCTAGCATGGTCACAAATTTCGTTATATCCCATATATATATATATATATATATATATATATATATATATATATATATATATATATATATATATATATATATATATATATATATATATACATATATATATATATATATATATATATATATATATATATATATATACATATATATATATATAAATATATATATATATATATATATATATATATATATATATATATATATATATATGTATATAAATATATATATATATATATATATATATATATATATATACATATATATATATATATATATATATATATATATATATATATATATATATATATATATATATATATATATATATATATATACTACCGGCCAACAGTTTAGGACCAAGAATAAAAATCTTTGTTTACTGGAAATCATTTCAAAAGGACATCTGCTGAAGATCTAATTTGAATACCTGAGTATTCTATTGCTACTAAAGAATATCTAACAAGTGCCCTCCTTGCATATTTGTATGTTTGCATACTAGAAAGGTCAATTGTTCCCAAGCATTAATTAAAGCCCCTTCAATGACTAACAGGTTCAGTCATTGTAATATTTCTCTGACCTGCCCATTACGAATCTTTTTGGTCTTATTTAGTGTTCACCGTAATTAAGGATAATTTTCGCTTCCTGAAACGTATTTATTTCCTGATTTTTCGAAGAGTTCATCTTTCTCTAGTTTGAGTAGTCTCAGTTTGCCCTTGTTATAGTCAAGACACTTTAAAATGGGAAAAGCCCGCGAAATTAGCAGTGAAATTCGTGCTGTCATAGTTGCCTTGCCCAACGAAGGCAAAACTGAACGTCTAATTGCGTCGCAACTCAAGTTATCGAAGACTTGTGTTCATAACGCGATTACCCGAAACAAAACGACTGGCAGTAATCAAACCCGTTTGCGATCAGGAAGGCCAAAATGTACCACTCAAAGTGAGGATAATCTAATCGTCGTTACCAGCAAGCGAAATAGACTTCTAACAGCACCACAAATCCGCGAACAAATGAACAGCTCTCGATCGAAACCTTTGTCAGTGACAACGGTAAAACGACGGATAAGAGATGCTGGGTTATTTGGCCGGGTCACTGTTCGAAAACAGCTTTTAAGACCACAAAATAAAAAGAAACGCATGCAGTGGGCCCTTGCCCATCGAGACTGGACCGCAGAAGACTTCAAAAAAGTTCTTTGGACAGACGAATCCAAATTTCGAATTTTTGGATAAAAACGACGAACTTATGCTCGACCTAGCGCCGAGGAAAAGCTGCTGCCAATATGTGTGGTGCCAACAGTCAAGCACGGTGGTGGTTTCATTATGGTCTGGGTATGTTTCTCGAGCCGTGGAACTGGGGATCTGGTACGAATAAATGGAATCATGAAAAAGGAGCAGTATAAACAAATATTTCAACGAAATGCCGTTCCGCCTGGCCTACGATTAATTGGAAATGGATTTTTTTTCCAACAAGATAACGATCCCAAACATAGTTCTAAATCATGCAGGGACTACTTAGAAGGGAAAGAAGCAAAAGGGATTTTACAAAATATGGTGTGGCCACCTCAGAGTCCGGACCTAAATCCGATTGAGCTTCTGTTGGATGAGCTGGATAGAAATGTGCGGAGCTGTTGCTCCTCCTCACAGGCTCTACAAGAAATCTGGAGCCAAATTTCATCAGAAACTATTGACAAATTGATTGACCGTTTGCCAAGATTAGTGAAAAAAAAGTGATAAAATGCAAAGGAGGCTTTTTTGACGAAAAATCTGTTTAACATATAAGTGGCATTTTAAAAGTTAAGAGTTAACATTTACTTATTCTTTTGTTTGATTTATAATTTATTTATACTAGTTAATAAATATTTTAATCAAAAATTAAAACCTTCTTCTTTATATTTTGAGTTTTGGTTTATTTTTCTTCTTTCATGGTGTTGGTCCTAAGCCAACTGCTTTTGGCCGGTAGTGTATATATATATAGATATATATACTCGTATATATATATATATATATATATATATATATATATATATATATATATATATATACATATATATATATATATATATATATATATATATATATATATATATATATATATATATTATATATATAAGATACTATCTAGGTAAATTTCTCTCGAGAAGTTTACCTTTAAACAATGTATTACTGAGCCGAACCTGAAAAATTTGAAAAGTAAACAAACATAAAATTTAGTTTTTTTCTAGCAAAACAACGATATTTTATCGTATTTATATTTATATTGAAAATTTCTATTTTTCATGTATTTATAAATTTATACTTTCATCAATAATGTTTGTTTTTTGAGTAATAAATTTTCTAACGTAAAAACAAACAAGTTGGCTAGAAAGACCTATTCTCATGTCATGCAGTAACCAGCAACAAATAAAATCAAGAAACATGTCAAAGACGATTTTATTGGAGAAAATGTGAAATTCGAGGATCATACTATTATTAACAAAGTTGAACGAATTTTGACTTCTGAGGTTTTTGTTAGAGTTATACCCATAAATATCTCACTTGATAATTTTTTCAGATATTTTAGATCACGGATGTCACGGGGTTCGCGAGGGAGGAAACACATTTTTCATGTATTCCCCCCCCCCCCCCCCCTGTGCCCCCACTGAAGCAAAAACGGTCAATTTAAGAACTGTTTTGAAAAGCTCTCATAGAGAACTTTCATTTGATACTCATATCGGCTACCTTTCATGAAATTTTCTTTCAGGGGCCACTCCTCTGTACTGTAATCATCGATTCATGGCCTATTTTTTCGAATCCTAGAATGGTTACAAAGTCCTTTTGCTAGGAGCTCTCTCCAGCCTCTTCACCTTGTTTCAATTATATGTACTCATCTTCATGATACCTATCATTCCTGCAAATTTCATGCAAATCCTAGCAAAGCTGTAGTGTCTAAGTCAGTAAAAAGCGCATATGGCTCCATAGCCATATGTTTCCATAGTAATACAGGGCATATTGTTCCATAGTTAAAAAGGAAAATTCAAATCACTATAACTTCGTCAAATAACATTCGATCTCCATAAAACTTTCAGAAAAGATCAATCCTATAAATAGTCATCTGTTTGCCAAATTTTATTGAATTTAAGGGAAGCGTTTAGATTTTATTCAAGAAAACATAAAATCGATAATTCATACTATTACTAACAAAGTTGAGCGAATTTCGACTTCTCATGTATTTGTTGTTGTTGTACTCATTAAGGCCTACATTCATGATTTTTTTCAGCTTTTTCGGATGGAAGGTGTCCAATCGCGAGGGGGGGTACGCGAAAACTTCGTACATTTCCCCTTCCCCCTCGGTACTCATAAGGCAATTTTAAGACTTGTTTGGAAAAGATCTCATTGAGACCTTTCCAATGACACCCTACTCGACTACCAATGGTGAAAATTTTTTTTGAGGGGTCACCTCCCTATATGGGGAGACCCCCCTTAAGCCCCTTTGAAAAATTTTTCCACCCTTGAACTTTCAAGAAGTCACCACTTCTGACCTTTCCATAAAGTTTCATGGCTGTAGCCTCTATAGTTTTGGAGAAAAAATGCTGTGACATACAGACGGACGGACAGACGGACGTTTTGTATTTTAGTAAACATTAAATCAAAACGACTGATACACAGCAAACAGAACACAATTCATAACTAATATTTTCTAGCACAAGCACATTCTAGCAAAATTGAATGTATCCATCCATTTGTCAATTATTTGTTGCAAGAGCAATACTTTTCACCAAAAATTAAGAAAGATACTTCTCATTGTTTGATACAGATGTTCTCTGTTGATGACACAAGAGCCACTGCCGAATTCTGCGACACATATTTCAAGCTGTAAACGTTATAGCAACAATAAACAATTAGTAATTTTCAGAAATTCGAATGAAAGCCGTAAATTCTATTATACATATGCATACGATGTACGAGTACACAAATCCTACGATTTTATGAAGATGTTGTGCCAATATATGCCAACTATAGGTCAAGTAAACTTGGCAATATGTACTCACAGCAGAGTGCCCATTTTGGATGTAGAGAAGTTGGTTTGTCTCTATCGCACAATCGAAGGCCACTTGTGTGACAGAGACAAACCAGCTTGTAAGCATCAGAATTGGACACTCCGACTCACAGTGCGATAATAGATTAATCGATGCGGAATAGACGGGCGATACTATTTGAAACAGTGTGACCAGATTTAGTAGATTTCTACTTTTTTGGTAGTTTTCGAGGCATTGGAAACAGTATTTAGTAGGTGAAATAAATTTGGTATATTTTGGTAGAATTTACAATTTTTATTAATATATTGTATTTTTCCCGCGTAATATAGGCACCCTGTGTAAAATTGCTTTCAATACCGGGGACTCCCCTTTCTTTTGAGCCAGAATTTAAGAATTGCACCATTCTTATACGAAACGAGAGAAAAGTTTCGGGGAATCCCCCCATTTCCTCATAGTTGACTAGTTTAGTTACATTTCGTGTCATACGTGTGGAATGGAAAACGTTAGTGCACTATTTTGTGTTGAAATTTGTGATTATCGTGAAGAGTTGGAGCAAGATCCATTGTTTAAAAGCTGGCTTTGTAAATCAAAGTTGAGCAATAAAAATGCTCGGTGCAAAGCATGCAATTGCGAAGTGCTAAGTAGATTGGCGTCTTTGAAGGACCATATGGCTACATCAAAGCACATAAGAAGTATGAACGGATATTCTAGAGCTTCAGAAGTATGGAATTGACGTACGAGTATATACATATCGATTCTTTAGTTCTGGTTTAATTATTTAAAAATCGTATGTTTATGTGAACTTTTAGGGATAAAGTTGTAGTTTATATTGTTAGTTTTGAAAGTGTTCTTCTCGTTGTGCATAGAATTTTCTTTCATACATTAACTTCAGTCTCAATTCCGTAGTATCTGTATGATCATTTTAAGGATTGAGACTATCCTTTTTCCCGTTAAACGTTAAAAATATGTCACTTCAGATAATCATTGTTCACATCTACGTTTTAAATAGATGTCGATCATTTCTTGAAAGCTGCTAGGGTAAGTGGACAAATAAAGAGTCCATGAATTATGGAATGGAAGGTGAATATCTGGAAGTTTCGAGGATGGTTTGACAGGCATGGGATTAGTGTCGGAAAAGTTACCTTTTATATAAATCTCAAAATTTAATTTACTACTTTCTTTAAATAGTTTAAAATCTAGTGAGTTTGTGCTATTATTACCGGATAACACTCTGAACTCAGAGCGCGTTTACCTGTGATTCATTTTACCTTAGTGTGAAACGTATCAAAGTGGGGAATAAATTCAATTCAGAGAATTAAAAGAAAGATAGTTTCTTGACTCTGTAATCCCATACTTGTCAAATCACTCTTGTATTACCAAAATATTCATGTCCCATTCCATGATTTCTTGAATTTTCGTTTCAATTCTACTTTCTTTAGAAGCTTGCAACAAGAAACCGACAATTATTCTTTATATGGACGATTTACGTAAAACTACTCATAGTATAAAACCTGCAAAGTTTGTCAAATGTCTCAGACATTTCTCGGTTTATTTATTTGATTACAGATTTATACCATTTTCAAAACATCGACAATTTCAGAAGATATAAAATAAGCAGAAACCAGCATTGTAGCAGCCTTAGTAGAGCACAATATACCTTTTCGCGTAATGGATCATTTAAGCGAAGTAATTGCTAGGTCATTCCATGACCCCGGAATTGCAAAGCATTTTTCCTGCAGGAGAACAAAATCTGCTGCCATTGCCTACAACGTCTTAGGCAATAGCTTTGAAGAAGAATTGCTCGCAGAATTACGCCCAGACCCAGAAAATGAGACTGAGAAAAGTTCAGTATTTTCACTCATTATCGACGAGAGTACAGATGTTAGTACTAACAAAGTACTTGCAACTGCGGTAAAATACTATTCGAAACAAATACAGTCACCTCATACAATATTTTTGTGCATGGTGAATTTGAAAGGTGAAAGTGCGCAGGATTTGTTTGAAAGTTTAACCAGCACCTTATATGAAAGAAAGCTTAACCTAGCAAATTTGATAGGATTTGCTGCTGATACCACGAATGTTATGTTTGGGGAAAGGAATGGTGTAGTATCTAAAATCAGGGAAGTAAATCCTCAGTGTGTTTTTTTTTCAAATGCATAAATCACTCAACACACCTTTCGGTGAGTTATGCTTGTAAAAAATTACCTCGTTCTATAGAGCTATTTGTCAAGGATGTTTATGCATATTTTTCACACAGTAGTCAAAGACAGAGAGAATTTGTAAGTTTTTAAAATTTTACCGATACTGCGACACACCGAATGCTTCGTCATTATGACATTAGATGGCTTTCTCTATACGAATGCATTCACAGAATTGTAGAGCAGTGGTCTGCGTTGAAACTTTTTTTGAAAGTGAGTTTTTAGGAAGTAGAAATTCAAATGCTTCTTGTCAATTTATATTTGATCATCTTAGTAGCGAAGAGACAAAACTTTATATTTACTTTTTAGATTTTATATGGCCTATAACAAATAAGATCAATATAATTTTTCAAAGTGACCAAACGGTTATTCACAAAATTCAAAGAGACTTAAAAGGCATGATGAGTTCCATTTTGAGCTGCTACATGAAAACTAGTTATGGTAAAACGACGTCGCTTCGATCTTTGGATCCAAAAGAAAATATGCATTACTTACCATTAAAAAGCATGTACTTAGGTACAAACGTAGCAATGACATTACATTCTCTAAAAGATGATTTACGAATGAGACCAAATATTGATGAATTTTTTAACAGATGTCAAACATTTTTAATTGAATTAAGTTCACAATTTTTGCAAAGAATGCCTATACAAGATAACTTTTTGCAAGATTTATCATTCCTCGACCCTCAAATAGCAGTATATGGCGAATTTCATACTTTGAACAGAGTTTTCCAACGGTTTCCTAATTTGGTACCAACAAAAAATATACAGACTATCGATAATGAATATAGAGAATTAAAATTTGATATTTCCATTTCCAATTTATTATCCAGTTCTAGTTTGAGCACTGAAACATTTACGGTTTATAAATTTTGGAGTGAAGTCAGCAAAATCTCTGATTTGAATGGAAAACCCAAATATCAAAATTTTTCTCGATTAACTCAACAAATGACGATACTGCCTATATCTAATTCAAAGGGTGAAAGAATATTTTCAGACCTAACTAGAATTAAAACTAACGATCGGAATCGTTTCGAAATTAAAAATGTAGAGGGAATAGTGCATACAAAAGAAGAATTGCGAAAAATTGAAGGAGGATGTAGCAATTTCGTACCCCACTAAAACATGCTAAAATTAATGGACTCAAAACAGCTATATGAAAGCATAGACTTGTGGCGAGTATTTTCACCACATATATGTTCTTATATGTTCATCTCTGGTATTTCTTCTTATTACTACAAATAAGAAAATACGTTATTCTCTTTTTTTTAATAATTATTTATTTTAAGTTAACAATGAATAAAGTCTTATATGACAAATCTTTATTAATTGTACACAGTTTTGAATTCTATCTACTCATGCATTTCATTTCTTACTAAATTTTTATTTTATAAAAAATTTGAATAACAAGAAAAATATTTCCTAAGGTTACTCCTTTTTGCAATAAAAAATATTCAACTGAATTAATGCTGTTTTTAAATTCAACAATACTAATCTAGATTAGTTAAAATTTATATTAAATTTATATAATATTAAAAAAATGAGAAAGTTCCACCGCATTACTTCCCCCTCAGTTAATGCTGGTCATTAACGATTTACCTTAGTATTTTCTAAAAGAGTTATTTTAACTCCCATGTCATGTTATATATTTAATTTTGTTGTTCTTCTCGTCGAAAGATACTTTTTTTTATCATTTTTAACCGTGTCATGGTTTGGAATGCAGGAGAAGAAAGGTTTCAATCTATCTATTGAAATATTACATGATTTGTTTTTGATTTGAATGCTACAATATTTTTCATATTTTTTTAAAACTTTATAAGGTCCATGCTAAGGTGGTTGTAAAGATTTGCGCACTGCATCTGTTCTAATCAGCACTTGATTGCAAATATTTAGAGTTAATTTCTCTTGGTTTTACGTTACTATGATTTGAAGCTGGAATAGGTTTAATGTTTAACATAACTGCCTTTAAATCTTGAACGAAATCTGATTGAGGTTTCTGATTGAGACAAATCTTATGTAAATCACTCGGCAAACGTATGTTCTCTCCGTAAACTAATTGAGCCGGAGATGCTTTCAGTTCTTCTTTAAATGCTGTCCTCAAACCCAAAAGAATGAATGGTAATGTTTTTGACCATTATGGATTTTTATTAGCCATCACAGAAGCCTTCAATGCACGATGCCAATTCTCTATCATTCCGTTTGGTTGCGGATGATAGGCTGTAGTACGATTTCTTTTGAATCCAAGGATTTTTCCCAGCTCACTGAACAATTGGGATTAGAACTGTCTACCCTGATCTGTTACTATAACTTCTGGAACTCCGAAACGTGCAATCCAAAAAGTACATAATGCTTCTGCACAATTTGCAGCCGTAATATTAGTTAAAGGTATTGCTTCAGGCCATCTCGAAAATCTATCTAATATTGTTAAGCAATACGTGAAACCTTGTGAGTAAGGCAATGGCCCGACTATATCCATATGTATTATTTTAAAACGTTTTGATGTAAGGGGGAATGTTTTATGTTCACTTCTATTGTATCTCTTAATTTTTGAACGTTGACAATCCAAACAAGTGCGAGACCAATCAGCAACGTTTTTGTTGAGAAATGGCCAAAAGTATTTATCTGATACAAGGCGTCTTGAAGTTCGGATGCTTGCATGAGCTAAATTATGTACTGAAGTGAAAATTTGCTTCCGAAATGCTTCCGGAATATATGGCCTAATATTTTCATTTGTGATTTCACAAAAAATTTTGAAATTTGTGTTTGGAAAAGTTATTTGTTTAAATGAAAATTTTGGATTTGATTTTAATTTCTCAAAAGATTCGTCTATAAGTTGAGCTTCAGCAATTGCTTTAAAATCTATAGAGCTAGGAATTTCAATTTCAGAAATTCTAGATAGAGAATCTGCAACAATATTCTCTTTTCCAGAAATGTGTCTAAAATCTGTGGTAAATTCACTGATGAAGTTAAGTTGACGAAATTGTCTTGGAGAAGCTTTTGTAGGGTTCTGACGAAATGAAAATATTAAAGGTTTATGATCTGTAAACAATGTGAATGTGCGACCTTCAATGTAATATCTAAAATGTTTTACTGCTTGATAGGCCGCTAGTAATTCACGATCATATGTACTATAATTTCTTTGAGCTTCATTCAATGTTTTTGAAAAGAACCCCAAAGGTTTCCAACAATTGTTTACCCATTGTTGAAGCGCTGCTCCAATGGCAATATCAGAAGCATCTACAAAAATTGCTAATGGAGCATTTAGTTCTGGAAAAGCCAGAATAGTTGCATCGAAGAGTTGTTGTTTGGAAGTTTCAAAAGATTTAATAGCCTCCGGTGTCCAATTTATTTTTCTCTTGTCTGACTTCTTAGAACCCATCAAGAAACCATTAAGTAAAGTGTTGTGTTTAGCGGCATTTGGTAAGAAGCGACGATAAAAATTTATCATTCCCAGAAATCGCCTCAATTCTACAATTGTTTCTGGTAATTTGAAACTTAAAATATCCTTTCATTTATCTGTTGAAGGTTTAATTCCTTCAGATGAAATAAAATGACCTAAAAATTTAATTTCTTTTTGTAAGAATTTACATTTATCCAGATTAATGATTAGTCCGTTATCATTTAACCTTTCGAAATTTATTGATAAATGCGTTAAATGATCTGAGGCAGATTTTGAAGCAATAAGAATATCGTCTAAATATACAAAACAAAAATTTAGATCTTTTAGTATTGAATTATTGAAACGTTGAAAAGTCTGCGCAGCATTGCATAAACCAAAAGTCATGCGAGTGAACTCGAAGAGTCCGAACGGTGTGCAAATTGCAGTTTTCGGAATATCTTCTGGTTATACTGGAATTTGATGATACGCTTTAACAAGATCTAAAGTTGAGAAGGTTTTGCAATCAGTTAAAAAATGTGTGATATCCTGAATGTTAGGGTTAGGATAGCGATCTGGTGTTGTAATGGCATTAAGACGTCTGTAGTCACCACAAGGACGCCAATCACCATTGCTTTTTAGTACCATGTGTAATGGTGAAGACCATTGACTATCAGAGAAACGACAGATTCCTTGTTCGAGAAGGAAATTAAATTCTTTCTTAGCTGCAGTTAATTTATCTGGCGCTAAACGTCTGGGTTTCGAAACTATTGGTGATCCAGAAGTTGTAATTTTATGTTTTATACTATGTGTAGGATGTTTTGTAAAGTCGGACTCTAAGGTAATTGATTTAAATTTATTTAAGAAGTCTTTTACTTGTGGATCAATTTCTGGTTTAATTAAAAGTTTGAAGAATTTTCCGATGTAATAGTTGCTATTGAACGAAGGTTTGTAGTTGGGTCAATTATTGCTTTGTTAGCGACATCAACTAAAATTCCAAAATGACCCAAAAAATCTGCACCTATAATAGGTCGCGAAATATCTGCAATAGTAAAATTCTTAGACCCAGATCTAATTTTAGTAGTTTTCTGCCGTATGTATCAATAGAAGATGCATTAGCAGCAGAAAGTTTAAAACCTGAAGCAATTAAATGACGATATTTTGGTTTTGGAATAACTGAAATTTCTGCACCAGTATTGATTAAAAATTTCTTTTTTGTGGTATGATCATAAAGTTAAAGACGGCTTGAACCAATACTACTTAAATTTACCGTCGGAAATTTAAGTTTATCTAGTTTTTTGAATTTTCCTTAAAATCGAATGAATTTTTCTTTTTGAAAGTGCATGGTTCAATGCACTTGTATGCTCTAGTACCAAATTTAAAATGATACCAGCAAAATCCCTGTCCTTCAGGTCGTTTACTTGATGGAGAACGAGAGCGAAATCCTCTAAATCTGTTTGGGCTTCTACTAAATCTATTCATATTATTGAATGCTCGTGACAATTCAGCAACTTGGAGAGTTAGTTCAGAAACCTGCTTCTGTAATGTTGACTCTTCACTTGTGTTGCTTGACAGAGAAAGCAATGCTGGTTTATTTGATACTTCGTAAATTTTATCTGCACACGCAGCCAGATCCGTTAGGGAACTTGAAAGATTACATGTTAAAATTGCTTGCATATTTTCTGGCAATCGTTGTAACCAGATGTTCCTGAGCAAGTCTTTTCCTACTTTTTCCCCTCCAAGCTGTTGCATTTCCCTGAGCAATTGTGATGGAAAACGATCTCCCAATGTAAGATTCGTTAATAAATTATTAAATTTTGAATTCTCACTTGCAGATAACCTAGAAATTAATGCTTCCTTTAAGGCTGTATAAGGGTTTGTGCTAGGAGGGTTACTGACAATATCTGACACGTTACGGATTGCATCTGCATCAAGAGCTACTAATATATGATAAAATTTTGTTTGCTCTGAGGTAATACCCGCCAGAGCTAATTGAGCTTCGGTTTTCTTAAACCAAATGTCAGGAAATTCCTTCCAAAAAGGAGGTAATTTAATTGCAACTGCGCTTAAATTAGGGATAGCATCCAAAAATTCCTCATTATTGACCAAAATTGTGAAGAACAACAAAATTATGTATTTAAAATTCACTCACGCTATTATCAATTGATATGAATATAAATTTCAATTAATCCCCAAGGGTTTGAGGTGCCTTCTGGCGGATATATCCCTACTGCCGCAGGATATATCCTGCCTCTTTAGCGAACTAGAATAACTCACAAATTGAATAAGGAGTTACCCTTACAATTTGCTTGATAAATTCAAAACATTACTATCTTCAAGATGCTGGCTGGTTGGTGAATAATCTTTAATCACTTTTGAAAAAGTTGACAGAACCGTTGAAGCCACAGATGGTAGTTAATTACTTCTCGATTCTTTGTTTGCTGTAGAATGATGATGGTGTTCTAAACCAAAGTTAAGTTCACTGTAGGTTCTAGTCACTTAATTGCTCCTCGATTCCTTATGTCAATTATCGATCTTCTTGATTTTCAGTGGTAGCACACGGAATAACTTCTTGGTCTATTTTCAATTTTGTCAGCTTCAAACTCGCAAGACTGTCTTCGTATGGATCGTGTTCGGTTGTGTTCAGTTGAATCTCCTCGTCAAGGAATTGCTTCGATAACGTAGCCAGCTTATCAATTATAGTTTCGGACGTCGTGAATCGATTTCGAATGTCGTGGGTCACCAGATGTGGCGAGTATTTTCACCACATATATGTTCTTATATGTTCATCTCTGGTATTTCTTCTTATTACTACAAATAAGAAAATATGTTATTCTCTTTTTTTTAATAATTATTTATTTTAAGTTAACAATGAATAAAGTCTTATATGACAAATCGTAATTAATTGTACACAGTTTTGAATTCTATCTACTCATGCATTTCATTTCTTACTAAATTTTTATTTTATAAAAAATTTGAATGTCAAGAAAAATATTTCCTGAGGTTACTCCTTTTTGCAGTAAAAAATATTCAACTGAATTAATGCTGTTTTTAAATTCAACAATACTAAACTAGATTAGTTAAAATTTATATTAAATTTATATAATATTAAAAAAATGAGAAAGTTCCACCGCAGACTAAAGAAGACGACGAACCATAACTCCTCCAAATATTTTATTTAAACTTGAAATAGCTTCTTACTTTAATATGTAAACCAAAATTGTTGATTTTTTTATAGTAAACATTGTTTTCTTATTTATATTGCGTTTTTTAATTTTATTATTTTGACGTAAAAGTGAAAAACTGAAGTAGATTTATCAGTGATTTTCAGGTTTGCTTTCAGTATAATTTAGTAGGTTTTAACCTGCACCAGCAGTAGATTCCTCAAATAAAATCTGGTCACACTGATTTGAAATATCGATGTTTTTCAAATATTGCGGGAAAACAACTATTTGACAGTAAATGTTTATCAAATTTTATCAATTGAAATTGAATTTTATCTTTGTGAAAAATATAATTTTCTTTTAATTTGCTTAACTAATCTTTATAAAAATTTTAAATACGATTAGAAGGTTTGAAAGGCCACTAAATGAAGTATAAAACGCAGTAGATGATTTATTTCGCTTTACTTTTCTTATACTGAATAATAGCATTTGAAATAGTACTTACCTCACCTTTTTCAAATCTTCCAAAACCCATATTTTATGAACCAGGCTTTCCATTATAAAAATATTTGATAGTACTTAATTGGTTTTGATATTAAGATTGGTTTTATATGCTTCCCAGCTGTGTTGATATACAGTACGTTACTCATAAACATCGCTCTTACGAGACTTAACCCGGGAAAAAATCTTCTTCCGAACCTAATTGTTCCAAATTCATATCGCCACAATATTTTCACATCAAATAAGTGAAGCAATAATCAACAAAAATCAAACCTAGATTTTTGAGACCGCTTTCAATTGTAGATAGCATCTCTCATTAGCACCAAGCACATCAATTGTGTGTTTTTGTACTACCTATGTGAATCGTATTCAAAGCAATCTTGCTGTTGGTAAATAAGTACTGACTTTAAATTTAAGGCACCTCTGACAAATTTTATGAATAAATCATTCCAAATACAGTCAGATAGCTAACATATTAAAAGAATATTTCAAATATTATTTCCGTGTTTGATAGCTACAGAACTAATGTGCAGCCTTTTCTTGAAATAAAACACGTTAACGATTCTGGTATTTGATCCATCTGCATAAAACCAATCGAATATTGCAACCGCAACGCGACGTCACAAACTCGTCTCCTAAGCGCCAAGTCTCAATCCAAATAGATTAAGTACTTTTATCTTTTCAATGAATAAACCGCCACCAATCTTAGCATCTGAGTTCAGAAAAAAACTCATTCAAGAAGAAGTATGCCTTGAATGCTGTATATGACCAATTGGGTGAAAACTACAACATGGTGTGAAAGGGGTAATATTTTCAAAAAATATAAATTGGAGTCGTTGATGGCAGTTCGCGTTTAGTACTTGGTGTGAGACCATCAGGCGTGGATTAAAGTTGATTAGTCTAAATTCGACAATAAAACGTTCGCGTAAATTATCATTTAAAAATATTCAATACAAATTTTGACACGGACAAAAAGTTTATTTAAGAAAGAGCAAAATGATCACAAGAGTTTCATTGATATTCGGAATCACTTTTATATATTTTAGTTCCTGCCTAGCAAAACTGCGTAAGTGATGTTTTACTTTTTGATATGCGACAATTGATTGGTAGCATGATTTGCTTGCCGGTGTAATATCTTTCGATTGTATCTTGTAGCGGCTGATATTCAATTATGCAAAGCGGAAGATGTGAAGTGTATTGCGAGTGTAACAACTGGAATTCTGCAGAGTAATCCGAAAGGAAGGTCTGACTTGGGGATTCCTCCCTTGGATCCATTCCATATAAACTCACTAGTGCTCACGCAAGGCTCATCGTCACCTTTAAATTTGGATTTAAGCTTCAAGGATATCGACATATTTGGTTTATCCCGTGTTACCGTTGATCGTGCTGTGTAAGTTAATAGTTGATTAATATTAATTATTATATTTTTAAGCAACCAATAATTAGAGCAACGTGATAGTTTTGAATTGTATTTGTGGTTCTTCATCAGTTATATATATAATAGTCTCTAATAGTTTGCAGAATTTATACGGTGTAGTTTCACAAAAGTTCTTTTGAATGGATATACTAAGCCTTACAATCTTTTCAGTTTGTAAATGATTTGCTTAGTTGTATTTCACCAGAATTTGTGGCCTACATCGATCGTAGTGGATATTCATTCTGTGTTCCACTATTTGTGAATTATTATCATCTATTCAGTCTGGATGCAAAGTTGGCAGTTATTTTAGAGGCGGGTATCCCATAGACCATAAATGATCTCTCAAGTAGCTTCTTGGAGCTCAATAATTCATTAGACCGTTTCTTATTGGTAAAAATATTACAATTTTTCTCAAGTATTTCTCTGACACTCTTCAACGAAAAATGATGGATATTACTCAAATTCCCGAATGTTTGTTGTCGAAAGATTCAATTATTTAAAATGTTGGCTCGAAACAAGTGAAAATAGAATATAATTAGCTTCCCATATAAATAAAAATTACAAATACGATCACCTAGCCAGCTGACACAGATTTATGCTTTAGCATTTACTCGTATGTGAGAATATTGAGCAATGAGTAAAAATCGATTTTAGTCATACTCTTGAACTCTTATTTTCATGGCCGCTACAAGATTTAAACTAAATGCTAACTATTTAAGTTGTTGGCTGAGAAAACAACATTCTGGCATCATTTGTAGCAACTCATTATGAACGTAAAAGTCTATGATGTCTGTAAATCATTGGATATCTCGATCAAACTTGGATTGAATGTTTTTCATTGCTTGGGTGTTACTATGGAATAAATCTACACAGATAGTTAGCTTCGCTCCCTAGCGTGGTACGAAGGAGAATGAAATACAAACGGGATTTTATTTTTCTTAATTTCTGGAATTTTTTGAAACCACTTGCTTGTACTTGTCATTATTAAAAAATAAAATGAAACAGTCGCCAATTTTTTTTTTTTTTTTGGATCAATTTATAATTTCATGTGTTTGATGTTGCATTACATATGAACACGACGCGTTTCGCCTCATCAAGGCATATTATTAACGGGATGCTGCAAATCAAATTTAATAATTCATTACTAATTGCTAACTGTACAGTTAACAAAAATTATGTGCTTTCAATAACGGATAATTTTAAACAAAATCAAGTTGATCGTTATTTATATTTAAACCGATGTATTTAGCTTTATAAATTTCAAAAATTTCAGTTTAATTAAGATTGCTCTACCAATATTATGCAATAATTTAATGCTATAAAGTCAATTTTGATGGTTTTCTTCTTTAAAATGTTTTGACGAGGCAGATTGTGGTGTCATGGCTCAAGCTCCTGTAATGTGCTCGGCCAGTCTAGTCTTTAAGTTACGTTTTGTTTTCCTAACATAAATTGCCGAGGAATCATAACATTGGATATCATATTATTATCCCCTACGTCCACTTTCGGTTTCGAAGTCAAAGTTAAGGTCAAAAGCGCTTTATTCAATTCTAGCGAATTCCAAACAATAAACATGCTAAAACTTAATGGTCCAAATGGCCTCTAAATTTATGCATTATTAATTAAAAAAAACATTTATTCAAAATACATTATCAAATTTAATTTAATTAAAACTATTACATATTTTTCGATTCAATAGGAAAAAGTAGAAAAAACCAACCAACGCTATTCATAATTTAGTGAAATTTTATCCTACATCTACTATGTTGTTTCCTAATTCTACAACAATAAATTCAATCAAAAACGTTATCTTATCCTAATACAATGCTAACATAATATTCCTAACTTAAACGTTAAACCTTAACTCTAAACCTAATATAATAAACATAATACATACCTATCCTAAATATTGAAACGTATCCCTAATTTTTAACACAAAAAATCCACAACAACAATAAATGTAGCAATAATGAGATGAAACTCAAAACTAAGTATCGAAAAACATAAAACAAGTCGAGTAAGTAGGAGAGTGCTCGTACCAGAAGGTTTTTGTAACCACCCTAGGGTTCAAAACAAGTTTTCTAATAGCGTGGATCGATGACCTGAAATATTTATCCAATACCTGGATAAAAAATCGCTCAAATTTATACAAAACATGCAGAGTTTCTTTCATATGCCCATTGCTACCAACATAATTTTTCTGAATCTTCGGCCGATTCAACAAACTCAAATTAAACACTTTTCCTTAAATTTTCATGAAAATTGAAAGGTCTATTTGAAATATGTATCAACCATTGACATGTGTTATTGTTGTTGTATTTGCATACAATTGAAATGGCTATAACTCACTTGATTAAGATTCGATTTTCATAAAATTTTGTAGACATAAAGGTCTACATAATTACAAAATTTCAAGAGGTTGAAGGGTGCCGTTTTGATTTTAACAGGTGAAGATGTAAAATTTACACATCATGCTATTATTAACAAAGTTGAGTAAATTTCGATTTCTTAGGTATTTGTTGCCCTTGTACTCAAAAAGAGCCACCTCCGCGATTTTTTTCAGGTCTTTCGGCTTAAAGATTTCCAATCGCAAGAGGGGGTTGGATATATAATTATTTTAACTTCCCTGACACCTGGATGCATAAAATTCCTCTTTTGCTTCAGATTCCAAAAGTTCTTATAAAGACCTTTCATTTGATACCCTCCTCGGCTACATTTGATTAAAAACACTTTTTTACGGGTTACGTCGTTCTGAGGGGAGACCCTCTTTTAAAAAATTTTGAAACGTTTGATAAGACCTAAACTATTGAGAGACCACCACTACTGACATTTTCAAAAAGTTTGAGCTTTCTATCTTCCATAGTTTCTGAGAAAACTTTTTGTGAGATATGAACAGACGGACAGCCAGGTCACGAAACAAGTAGGTCTTTGTAAAAAATTTTTTGACAAGGACCTAGCAACCACAAATAATTTAGATATTGTCATTCAGCTACCTCTTTTGGAATTGTTCGTCTCATGAACTCAAATTTGAAGGATATTTCACCTTCTTATCGGCGGCCCCTCTATATATGTGATATATGATTGGGACACCATCAGAATCAAAAACATATCCATTCAACTATTAGCGAGACAAGTCGCAATATACCCATCTATAGGGTGGAATGGCTATGAAATCCGGGGGTTTCGCTCACAGCTGCAAATCCTGCGATATGACTCCAAAGAAGTTTCGTAATGAAGATTTCGACTCTTGTCACTTTAACAGTTTGATAAAATTTCCTATCCGATAGTACATATACGAAGATATTTCCTTTCGTTAACTTCTAATCTGTCCACAATACTAGCACACATGGTTGTACCAGACCGGACATCCATATTCAAAACTGGTCTCCCCGCAGGGGGAATTCTGCAGGACAGGAACACTCTTGGAAGCTAGCATTCTTTGCGGAGCTCCGCCCCCACGTACCCGAGGATATGAGGGGTGGCGTGAGGTTCCATCCTGGGAAGACAGGTAAAGACCCTGATTGGGTCTGGACAACGAGCTGGAATTCATGCTTTGGGCTGGCGGATATGATGGTTTGGACCTAGTTGCTTCGCACAGTAGCGCCGAGGTGACACTCGTGTATGAACGGCTCCAATTCAACTGTCATACCGTCTCCGTTCTGGCAAAACCTTGGCAGGCTTCGGAGTACATTCGAAGTTCGCATCATTGGGTTGGTGGTGTAGGTTCGGTTGAGACGGACTCCCGATTAGTGCCGGTCTGGCTCTGAGCACTTGTCCCCATAAGGGCTTGTGCCACCCCTCGCATGGCCTTCCTGCTCTCAAAAGATGACCATGCGACCCAAAAGGCGACTACATACATGAACGGAGATAGCGACTCCGAGGGGGGACCCAATAAAACTGGAGCAACCAAAAACACTTAAAAAAGATCGAAAAAACTCAAAAAAGAAATAAAAATAATAAGTACATCGAGACCGGTACTAACGATGACAAAAAAGACGAATAATACAATGACAGTGCAGATGGACAAAAAACCGAGCTTAGCAGATAGTCTGGCTCAGACTGAGATTCCCACGGCGTTCGGGCGCAACAAAAAAATTATGCAAACGCCAGAGCGTCCTATAAAGGAAAAACGGGAAACTCTGCAGGACGCTTCAGGTGTTCGAGGGGTGGAAGAAAATATAAAGAACACAGAGAATTCGATGGTCACTGCTGCGATCGTTGTCGGAGCGACCGATGCAAGGGTAGTAGATCCCGACATAATAAAGAACCATCCTGAAGTCAACGAGGAGATTACGGCAGGAAAAAAAACCTGTGACCAGGCACATAAAACGAGGTTGTGTGATTGCATCGCCAACGTCGAAAAAGTGGCGAAAGTACTGTATTCGGAAACGGAAAGCGATAACCTCCCCCAAGGATGGTCGCAAAGTACAATTGCCACTCAGCGACACAAAGAAGAAAGGCGGAAGATGTTCTGAAAAGAATACAAGCTTCATGCGACTCCCCAAAAATCAGCAAAGCAGTAAAGATTGGGCTCCTTGAACTAGAGGAGCTTCTAGACCGCGTAGGGCATTATCGGAGGAGCTGGCTAAAGTCTGAAGATGGGCAGAAGGCAAAAGAAGCGCTGGGGGTGAAATCTGAAGGCCCCATGCAGATAGCTCCACCATTAAAAATCAATAAAAGAATGGCGTCTATCCCAATCGAAGGAGATCGGGATAAAAGAAGGAAGGAAGAGGTACTTGTTGGGCGTGGAGCAGAAGATCATGGGTTCCAGACAGTGCTTACAAAAGGAGCAAAGAAAGCCGCAAAGAAACTTGTTCGAAAAGTGTCAGAAAACAAAGTTTGCATGGGCGCCCAACAAGAAAAAAGATCTGATTCAAAACAGGAGAGACAAAAGCCCCGACGAAGACCCCGGCAGCAGGCACTGCTCGTAAAACTGCGGGATATCAGAGGAAATTTAAGGCCCGAAGACACCAACATTACAATTAAAGCAGTACAACCAACGCGGTCGGGCCACATACTGGTTGAATTCGGAGCAGAGGCTCACAATAAGGAAGAATTCAGCAACGCAGTAAAGAAAGTTCTCGGCAAAAGCGCAGCTATATCCTCGCTTGAGCCGATGGCAACGATTGAAATAAGGACCTGGCCGAGGTAGAAGAGGCGATCGAAAGGGAGCTCTCTAGCGTTGGAAGGATCAAAGCGAGGCTGACACCAGAAAACAATAGGGGACAACGCATGGCCATAGTTGACTTGACCGAAAAGGACGCCGAACAATTTCTGAACATGGGCAAGGTTAGAATAGGGTGGGTTGTCTGTAGGATACAGCGGTGAGCAACGTCTCTTCAATGTTTCAAATGCCTTGGCTATGGTCACACCACACAAGTATGCAAAGGACCCGAAAGGAGTTCTCTATGTTACAAATGCGGTGAAATGGGACATAAAAGAAAAGAGCGTACTTAGAAGGCACACTCTATTCTTTGCAAGGATGCTAATCCAAGACCCGATTTTGAACACTTCTTGGCATCGGAAAAATGCCGGATTTTCCAGGAAGCCCTAGCCAAGGCAAAATCAGATCTTTGATGACCCGCATCCTGCAGCTAAAGCTACACCGCAGTTCAACCGCCCAAAATCTGCTTGAGCAGTTTGCGAGGGACCTAAAAGCCGACGTTACGCTGCTGAGTGAGCAACATAATGATGAAAGCTCAGCATCATGGTATCCTGATGAAACTGGTACTGCCGGCATCTGCGTTCGAAATAGTGATTTCCAGGTGGAGGTGGGGATGGTTTTGTTTGGGTTCAGCGCTCAGGGACTACCTTCTTTAGTGTTTAACTAACGGCGAACGAATTGATATCATCTTTCCAAGCCAAGCATAATGCTTTGGAGGGCGCTGACTCGAACACAGAGGGCAAAGTGCTCGTTGGGGGAGACTTCAACGCGGAAGCAATCGACTGAGGCATGCCTCAAACATATTTCGCGGGGAAAATGAATCCTAGATATGGCGGCCAGGATGGCGTTCGTCACACTAAACACCGGAAATACGCTGACTTTCCACCGTATTGGCTGTGAAAGAACCATACCGGACGTGACATTCGCCTTGGAGTCCTTAGTATGGAGGATACACAACTGGAGAGTATTAGAGGACTACTAGCCAGTGATCAGCAGCGCGTTCCGCTTGAGATAAGCGATGTTGTCTCCCAACGTCCGTGCTCTCGACTTTATACAATTGGATGGAACATCGGAAGGGTGGACGTCAAGAGGTGCGTCCAGATGCTCACAGCAGGTGAGCCGCTGCAGGGAGCTTCGGAGGGAACGGAAGAACTGGTAGCTTAAGATGTGGTGAATTCAACTATGAGCATCATTAGGACTGCTCGCAATGCTTCTATGCCTTACCAAAAATCCCTGCTTGGCAAGCCCGCAGTGTACTGGTGGTCAACTGAAATCGCTGAAAAGCGAAGGGAGTGTCACGAGCTTCGGCGTGAGGCCCAACGGGCACGGAACCATAACAAGGCAAGCAATCGCGCAGCAGCACATTAGTTGGCCAGAAAATGCCTTCGCAAATTGATCACCAACAGCAAGGCTCGCTGCTGGCAAGATCTAGTGGACAGTGTTAACATGGATCCGTGGGGCCCTTTCTACACTCTAGCTATGTGGAAGCTTGGTCCCTTTCAGAAACCTTGTATACATGATGCGGAAAAGATGAATGAGAAAGTGCGGACACTTTTCCCCGCCCATTCTGTCCATGTTGACGCTGTCCATGGTGAAATAGCAGTTGAGTGTCCACTCTTCACACAACCGGAACTGGAAGAGGCAGTGCATTCGCTGAAATCGATGAAGGCTCCAGGTCCAGATGGTATTCCGGCTGAGGTGCTGGGGCTTGTCTATCACCATTGTCCTGACTTGATGCTCAGCACATTCAACGCTTGCCTACGGGACAGGGTTTTCCCGATACAATGGAAGTTGGCAAGGCTCAGCAAGGAGAAGGGAAATCCCAAGTCGCCGCCTGAATACCGCCCGTTACGCATGCTAAACACGACTGGGAAAGTGCTAGAGAAACTCATCAAGGGAAGACTCACTGACGTGATTTGTGCTGCTGGGGACCTATCTTCTCGGCAGTACGGCCTTAGAGCAGGACGCTCTACCATTGATGCGATTGCAAAGGTGATGAGCGCGGTCCAAAAAGCAGAGGCATATAGTCGAGCCACAGGAACGCCTTCAACACCGCTAAATGCGTGGATATTCTGGATATGCTGGAAAACCCTTTTCAAGCTCCAGAGTATCTAATGCGGCTTTTGAGAGACTACCTAAAGGACCGAAGCCTGCTCTACGACACGACAAAGGGCCAACGAAGGATGGAAATTAGATCGGGTATTGCCCAGGGATCTATCCTTGGTTCGGACCTATGGAACGTGTCTTACGATGGGCTACTGAGACTCGAGATGCCAGATGCGTTGCGCTTGATTGGCTATGCGGATGATGTTGCGGCTCTGGTCGCAAGATGCAATGTTGAACAAGCGCAACTTAGGCTAGGTATGCTAATGCGCCGAGTGATGGACTGGATGACTGCACGCGGTTTCAGTTTAGCGCTGGAGAAAACGGAAGTGGTCATCTTGACTAAAAAAAGAGTCCGCAGAGTAAAAATGATCAGTATTGGAGATATATGAATCGAGTCAAAGCCATCGATTAAGTACCTGAGGCTACTGATCGACTCCAAGGTGAGTTTCTCTGAGCAAATCAGGGCAACGGCTTAGAAGGCTGCTTTGGGAATATTGGCTCTGAGTTGACTTATGGCCAACATAGGGGGACCCAGCCCATCAAGAAGACGCCTCTTGATGGGTGCAGTAAGCTCAGTGCTACTCTGTGGAGCAGAAGCATGGGGCGGCGCTCTCAGCAAGTAGGTATACTGAAAACGTTTGGCACAGGTACAGAGAAGAGGAGCACTGAGGATTGCATCTTCGTATCCGACAGTCTCTGATTCGGCGGTGAGAGTTATTGCAGGCGTGATACCTGTCGCCCTCCTTGCTAGAGAACGCCGCGCTATTTATCTGCGCCGAAACGAGGATGCGAGGGAGATGGTTGTCCGCGAGGAAAGACAGCGCTCGCTCAACGATTGGCAGCAGTCTTGGGGGAATTGCACGAAGGGAAGGTGGACTGCGCGTCTCATCTCGGATGTGAGACTATGGCTAAATTGAAGGCATGGTGAGACTGATTTCGATCCGACCCAGCTTTTGAGCGCGCATATATGCTTTCAGTCTTACCTGCACAAGATTGGTAAGTCACGCTCCCCCTATTGTCGGTTTTGCCCAGGAGAGGAGGACAATGCCTGCCACACATTTTTTGTGCGCACGAAATGTTAGGCTGCGAAGGGAACTCTACAGAGAAACGGAAGAGCTCACCCGGGATAATATAGTGGCGGTGATGCTCGAATCGGTTGACAAATGGAACCAGGTGGCACATTATGTGCGGGCAAAGATAAAAGGGACTCACATCAGTCGTGGCTGGGGGATTGTTTGTCTAGCACTACCTCTTCCCCTCTCCCCTCCCGCTAGGTAAGGAATTTCCTAGCTTGAAGGCACCTCATGGCGTAAAAAATCGATACCTGCCCGAAGTAATGTGTCAAACGGTTCCAAGCTAGGCACTCAGGTTGGCAGGCGAGGTGTTGAGTGGGTAGTCCAGTCGCGTTCTTGCAGATAAAGGAGTCCCACACTCAGTGTGTAAATGGCATTCACCTCCCAAACACAAAAAAAGGTTAAAAGCACTGTCTTCTAAAAGATTGACTGGAAGAAGACGGCCGTCAAGTTCATCCACTACACATTTAAATTAGACCGGTTAAAGTCTCCAAATATTACAATTTTATCTTCTTCTTTGGAGAGTGCAGCAATTGAGGAAATTATTGCACAAGCATCATTGTATATTGGTTCATTGGACACAAGTTCACTTGAATGAGAGTTTTTTACAGCGATTAGCACACCACCTCCTCGGGTTGAGCCACTACTGGGGAAGTCTTGATCTTCTCTATAAATAGACCAACTACCATCGAGAATATCTTCATTATGATAGGAGTCATTCAACCTTGTTTCAAGATCTAGCATCAAGAAAGATTTTATTTAGTTTTCCCTTCATACCAATACAGTTATGGTAGAAAAATTTGAGGCATTTTGCGGTTTTTTTTATTTATATTTTTAATTATTATATATTGTACTTAGAATTTCTCGTTAAGTTTTCTCTTTCACTTTCCTTTCTTTAGTCTTTGAATAGATTCTCCGCCAATATTCACATTTCGAGGGATTTCCCCTATGATTTGATTGCCAACATAAACCCAACTGCCAAGGGGTATAAGAATTTTGCAAATATAAGAAAAATTTTTCATTATCTTACAAAATCCTATTGAAATTGCGATCCATCTATCTGTATACAGAAATTATTTCCTCTTAGAAAATTTATGTATCAAAGCATATTCAAATGAGAGATGTGAAAGGGACCAACAATTTTTTTTTTTATCTTAAGTAGTCATAGAGGGTATCAAATAAAAAGTCTTGACAAGAACTTTTAACAAGTTAGCTAGACAGGACTACGATTATATCAGAAGGGTTTTATACTCAACTTACGATAGGCAGACACCAATAACGAATAAGCTTTAACGGCACCTTTTGTACAACAAATACATGCTTAAGAGAAAAACCATTATTATTACATTTTAACCGGCCACCACTTTACTGAAATATTACACATAACCATTTACATTTTTGTAGTCTATCTCACCTTAAAATTTGGTGAAGATCCAATCGAAAGTGTAGTGCCTGGTTCAATTAAAAGTCCAAATGGTAGAAAAATCGTAGATAGTTTTTTCCCGCAATCAATCAATTCACACTGCAAGAACTACAGTAAATAAGAGTAATTTTTATTGAAACTTACATATTATAAGGACTATTTAAATACCAAATTTACTGCAATAAATTTCATATTTACAAATTCTACTTTCATTACTAATAAATTTGAGTGAATTTTGACCTCTACACGCAAAATTAAAATAAAATACATTTAAATATGCGTCAATCAATAAAAGTAACAATTCAATGGATATTCCATTGTTGATTCTGTGTCACAACCATGATAGCCACCGCAGTTGGCAGAGGGATGCTTGACCTTGGGTGGCACAGTGAGGCCGTTTAGCTCTCAGTCGTGTAGTGGGTTGTTTTGGGATAACTTCTGCCTGAAAAACGAAACGGAAGGGAAGGATTTCCTTGAGAGTCGAAAAATTTAAATTTGACTACAAATATCTGATTTATTCAAAAAACGGAAAGTAATTACAAGAAAATTAATGAATCAATGCAAAACTCCAACGAAAACCAAAAACAATAAATTAACAGCAGATGCAGGCGAAATAAATACTCGTCGTTTAATCATGTGGAAAACAAATGCTTAAAAAATAATTACCTACCCTCTGTTAATGTTGTAGAGCGTTCGACAACTGCCAAAGGGATTAGGCACTGAAAACAATTTTTTTTCACTTGAAGTTTTTATGTAATGCTAGTTTAAACGTATCGGAAGTAAAATTAAATACGATTTGATTAAAAGACTCTTTCATGAAATTCATTTAGGCAAGATCTAATTTTTTCTCGTAAAAATTGCTTTGAAATAGCTATTTACATACGAAAAATGAAAGTTTTATTTCATATTCGAGAATTTATACAATTTTTAAGGAAAGACTCGGTTATTTAAGATCGACAAAAGTCTCTAGTGATTTTTTTCTTTCTGAAAACGGATTTTAATTTATTACTGCACGCGCATAGCTGTCTTCATTTATGTAGAATACTTGTTGTTCAATTAGTTTTTAGATACCCCGTAGCTTGATGGCATACCGAGTCTTTAATTCATTTACATGGGAGAGAATGTTATACGTTTGGAATTCATTCTTTTTATGTGTCTTCTTTCAACTTCCTCTGCCCACTTTAAAAACTTTGAAGCTTGTTTGAGGGATTTATTACATGAACCAGCCTTGTATCCTTAGCAATTGCTAGCTTTCTCCCAAGGCAACAATTGCTGAACTATTAACAAACCGCCTCAGGCTATACATCAAATCCTTAAAATGGCATTTACAACTCCTTGGACTCGTTTTCCTTGGAGCTGGTGCGATTTAGCACCCTAGCTCCCTTCTATCTGTGAGCAATTATTTGCCCACCACTATTAACGAGATTGTGCTTTTCTAATTATTGTCAATTAAATTTTTCTTGAAGTTAGCGCGGATAGTTGGATAAGTTTCTTTTGGTAGTGGTTGCGTTTTAGGATACCCAGGGTAGTGTTAGGATGGTTGTCTACTTTGTCGAGCAGTTTGAGTGCTTTGTCACGTACGAATATGTCGACAGGTTCTATTCTAAGGTCCTTGTATATGTCCGTATTTCTAACATACCATGGGATTCCGAAAATTTGCCGAATGCTTTTGTTTTGGATGGATTGTAGTGCCTTTTTGTTGGTCTCTGTCGTCTGGTAGAAGGCTGTACTACCATATAGTAGCGTCGGTCGTATTATTTGTTTGTAGATCAGCAGACGGTTCTTGATGTTGAGTTTCTTGGCCTTAAGGAGTGGAAAGAGTGGGGATAGTACATTGTAGCAATGTCCTCGTTTGTTGCGTATGTGGTCGGTCCAGGAGAGTTTGTTGTCGAATGTCAGTCCTAAGTATTTGGCTGTTCTTGACCAGGCAATATTTTCGTTTTCTACAGTCAAAGTTTTCGGTTGTTGTTGTCTTTTTCTGGTTATAAATAATACCTGGGTCTTGTCTGAGTTTAACTTGATCTTCCACTTGCGAAAATACTTCAAAAGTATGTCTATGGAGAGTTGCAGTTTGGTGGTGATGACTCTTGCTTGTCTGGATGAGTATAAAACACAGGTATCGTCAGCATATAGGGACTTGTGGACATTCAAAGGCAGCCGAGGTAGGTCTGCAGTAAAGACGTTGTATAGTATGGGGGAGATGGGTGATCCTTGTGGGACTCCAGCTTGAATTGGCCGCATGGTTGAGAGGTGGTTGTCAATTTTGACACGAAATGATCTGCCTTTTAGAAAGGAGCCAATGATTTGGATGAGCTGCAGTGGCATTTGGGATTCATGCATTTTGTAAATAAATCCTGCATGCCAGACTTTATCGAAGGCTTTGGCTATGTCAAACATAACCAAACTCGTTGATTCCCTGCGGTTTAGTCCTATTCTAATGTGTTGGACCACCCTAGTAAGCTGGAGTTCTGTGGAGTGTAATGGCTTGAAGCCAAATTGTTCTTCTGGAAGTATTTCTTTTTCGGTAACATTCTCAGTTAGTCGATTTAGTAGCACCCGCTCTACTATTTTCGACAGAGAGGATAATAGGCTAATGGGTCGCCAGTTTTGTGGGAACATGAGGTTTTTACCTGGTTTTGGAAGAACAATAACTATTGCCAATTTCCATATTTTGGGGTGTTTTCGCAAGCGGATAATTTCGTTAATTATCGCTGCTATTGCATCGAGAATCTTATCCGGGAGCCATTTTAACATGGTGTTTGATATTAAATCAAATCTCGGTGCTTTCCGTCTGTTCAGTACTTGTATGATGTGTTTAACCTCTTGAAGACAGGTGCTTTGTATTAGATCGGAGTCTGTATTGTCTGACCTCATGAGCTTGTTGGTCAACCGATTGACGTGGTTTTCGTGTTCGTTAAGGTCCTCCTCATCGGATGAATTTTCACAGAACTGTTGTTCTAGAGTATCTGCGAAGGCCTCCGTCTTACCAGAACTGTCGAATTTGATACCGTAAGGGCCGTGAATTGGTGGTATTATAAGTTTGTTTTTAATACGAAAATATTTGGAAACCCTCCAGAAAGCATCGCTCCCAGGCTCCAGACTTTGCAAGAAGCTCTCCCATTGTTCATTGCGGAATTTTAATATCCGATCACGTATTTTGTTTGTAATTTGATTTGCTTCCTGGCGTAATCTAGGATCACCTGTGTTCCTAGCCCTTCTCCGAACTCGATTCCTCCTCCTTATTAAATTTTTGATGTCGTTAGGGAGTTCATAGGGGTTTGTCACCCTTGTCAGAGTTGTGACTGTATTGTCCTCTTTTGCCTGTATTATTTTGTCAGTGATTTCTTCTATTATTTTCTCTGTGTCGCTGGCTGTTTCAGGTATTTGAATAATGGTTTCTTTGGCCAGTGCGACTTGGAAAGCTTGCCAATCAGTTTTCTTCTTTACTTGTAGGGGTTCGTCTATGTATATTCCTCCTTTCAAAAAGAGCACCGGTTTGTGATCGGATGAAAGTTCGTCGAGGACTTCGATGCGTACATCGTGTTCAAAGGTACGTGATATACCAATATCGAGAGGATAACTATTTCGGTAGCCGTAATGTGTTGGTTCGTTGCGGATATGCAGGCTTAGTGGATTATCTGTGATGAATCGGTTTATTTCAGTCCCAGCAAGATTGCTTCCCACAGCTCCCCAGCTTCGGTGATAGGCATTGAAGTCTCCGGCAAGGAGTATGGGACCCTGAAAGTCCAGAAGTTTTTTAATATCTTCAATGAGCGTAGCTGCCTTCGGGTGGCTGTATACCGAGACTACCATGAATTCAAAAGAATCCGTCCGCACTTGAATTGCAGTAGCTTCTAGTGTTTGTAACGTAGGTGTCAATACGAGATTATGGTTCACATCCCTTCTCACACGAATATCCGTTCCACCTCCTCTGCCTGTTGTTCTGTCATTTCTGTACAGAAAACAGTTAGGGAAGCGTAGGCGGTTTCCAGGCTTCTGAAAGGTTTCCTGGATGAGAATGATGTCAAACTTATAATCAAATATAAGTTTAGTCAACTCACCAGTCTTATGAAGCAGGGAATTTGCATTCCATGTGAGAATGGTTAAATGATCCATAAAGCTCATTATTGTTTCTTTGTCAGTGTGCTGTTGAAACTGTTTTGTGATGCAAACATTCCCTGGATCATTTTCGCCATCATGTCTTGCATCATGGTTTGGAATTATGTTCGCATGGTGGCAAAGAGTGTGTCCATGTTGTTGTTTGTGTTCAGTGGAGTGTTTGCTTGTTTTTGTGTGTTTTTATTTTGTTGTTGTGTAGATGTTGTGGTGGTTTTGTTGTTATTAGCAGCTGCAACTTGTGCGAACGATTTCCTGACATTCACCGGGTTCCGAGGACATCCACCATAGTTGGCTGGATGTTCTCCACCACAGTTCACACATTTTGGCTTTTCCTCTGCTTTTTTAACGCATTTGGAAAAATGGTGGAGCCCATCGCATTTAATACAACGGGCCTGAGCGTGACAATTTCTGGAGGAGTGTCCAAACTGCTGACAGTTGTGGCACATAACTTGTCCTGTATGGGGGCGTTGCGCTTCAACAGTGCACATGAGGTGACATATTGCCCTTATATTGTATATGTCAGTCTCGCTTTTGGGAAGGAGGACCTTCACCAACCTGGATGGCCCATCTCGTAACTTTATATAATGGATTTCAATGGGGTGAAATCCTTGGCTCTCCAGATCTTCTTTAATGTCGTCAATCGACAGTCCATACAGACCCCTGATTACCACATTCAGATTCCTTTCTTCAGGAAGGATATACGTATGGTATTGTATCGTCATTTCCGTCAAGTATCTTGTAAGTTTCCTGTGGTCTTGTGGTGTCTCTGGAACTATCTGGATCCCCAAGTAGACCCTTTTGGCGGATTCGTGTTTTATTCCGAGGTCTTTCATGTCCTTTAGGACCTGGGTCCACTTTTCAGGCTCTCAGAGGATGACAGGTACCGTTGTCTGTTTCTTGTCGTCGTCTGGGGATTCGGATGTGGTGGGCGCTGTGGTAGTGGTCTTCTTTTTTGGTGGGATGGCCAGCTCTGGTAGAGCCATTGAGGGACCCGGCGGTGGCAGAGCAGGAAATTCCTCATCCTCCTCAGCAGAGTCTTCCTGCATCGACTCGTTTTCTTCTTCTTCTTGGATTGCTTCCTCTTCCATCGCTTCTTCTTCTGAAGAAGGAGAGGGCGGCGGGCCCTCTGATGAGGAAGATGAAGACTCCACTTTTCTCTTTTTGTTTTTGGTTTTCTTTTTTGATTTAGCCAGCGCCAAATCCCTCAATTGCTCAATGAGCTCTTTGTTAACTCGGCATTGTTCTGCCAACTCCGAGTTAACCTCTATCAACTGCTGTTGAGCCTGCCTCAACTGCTCTATAACTTCGTTAAGCTGTGCCTGCACAGCTTGCGAAGTTTTCAATTGTCCTATCAGCAGAGCAATCTGCTGATCTTTGTCCATTGTGGATATGTCTGTCATATACACAATCCGCCCAAACCAAACTCACACACTAAGAAAATTATCCAACTATTTTCACAATTTCTATTCGAATTAACAACAATAATCAAAAGAACACGCCCTCGTAAACAAGGGAAGCAAATATCACTCACCCAGAAGAATCCGTGCCTTTTTGACAGCTTGTTCTTTTCCTGGTACTTGAGAATCTTCCCTCCTGCTCGCACTTTCACTGTTCATTCACTAACTATAAAATAACGGCTTATATGCACTCACTCACTAATTAATGATTTCGACTTTCGAATGTCCGCAACGATGCACGGCTTCCATAAGACTGTGTGTGGCATTTACAAAGGGCTTACCTTAAATTATATAGAAAAGATAGGCGAAGTTGACATTTAAGCGAAGCCGTTTTATGGTAGGCATGCACAACTGCACACACACAATGATGAAACATGCATTTTACAGACAATGATTTATCACTGAAAAACGAGACCGAAATGTTTTTAAGGTTATTCAGATAATTGTTAGGCACATATTCTTTGCCTACGAATTACATTTTGCTCTTTAATGTCGTTAAATTTGCTAATTTTTCTGTTCAAAACTCATAAATTTCAAGGTCAGTATCACCCTCCGAGCTGTTGCTCATAGATTTATCCTACTTGATTAAAAGAAAATTCACTGAGAGCAAGGAGAGTTACGAAATTGATTTCTGAAGGACGCTTTCATTGCATACGTAATCAAATTTATCCTTACTGTGTTCCGTCTAGGTAGCTCAGCAGAATTGTTTGACCCTTTTTGTGCAAACGGACGCAGAATCGAATTCAGAATTAGTTATGTAGCCTTACTTTTTCGATTTTATTTTAGATCATAGTTTTCTACATAATTTTAATAGGAATTTAAAAAGTAAAACTCGAATAATTTTTCTTCTTTAAATATTCATAAAAATAAAAGCAAGCGAATTTCGCAATGTAAATTGTTTTGATGCAAAAGACTGTTTTCCGTTATGAAAGCAAACTTCATCAATGTTTTATATTATTTATGGCGTTCGAATTTGAGTTTGGATTAAATGTTTCCTTTACATAGCAAACACGGCTAAACATTTTTTAACTACATTATGTTTATTATACAAATGTTAATTAATATTGTCTCCAGGGCAGCAGAATAGATTCCATCTAGTATTAAACAACGTTAAGAAATACTATTACTAAATCTTCACTTATCATTGGATATCTTAACTGTTTTTATAGACATAACTATACATACTTGGTACTGAGTGTAACATAGTTTTCGATCCGCTTTTAAGGAATAACGCAAGTAGTTATCAATTTCATCAGTGTATGTTTTGTTGACTATGACCGAAACTAATGTACAACTCAACCATTGTAAACAAACTTTCGCTCACAAATTCGTTGCATCTGCTTACTTTCAATATCATTTCAAAACATATTGAAATCAACAAATGGTTAAAGCCAGGAAAAGCTAACTTCTGTTAATCTTTTTGACAAAAAATATTATTTTGTTCAATTCTGCCGAATTAAAGATGAACATTTGGATAAGAAAGACAAAGTACCATTTTTATAGTATGTTCAGTTAGGTTTAGTAGAACACATCATACGATTCATATACATAATAATAAAAATCCCTAAATTTAAGTATATGATTAGGTATTAATTCACATTTTATAAAATGTCTTCGTTAAATTCTTAATAAATCGTTTTGTATTCCTAGGGATTACAGCCTATTCGAATGTTACCACCATTCAGTTTGCTTAAAATAATATTTTTCCATATGGGTACGTGTTATAGCATCTCTTAATGTCAAGCAAAGATCAAGTGGGTACTATGGTACCGATGCATATAGCATAACGCCTATTTTTTATGAATAACTAACTTAAAAAAGATTCATAGAAAATAAAGCGCAGGTAAAATTTATGTAAATAATCAACATTAAACCTTTCCATCTAGTAAGTTCTAATATAAATTTCTTATTTGAAACTATGAGGTTCACAAAAATTTATCAACTAGTAAAAATTATATCGATTAATTTTTTAGTCTTATTCGAGCGTTATGAAGCTGTGTATATTGTGTATACTAAGATCGAAAATAGCTAATCAAACATTTGTAACAAAATTTTGTTAGCATTGCTTTAAATAGCTGTCTCACTGTTGGCATTTAAGGAATATTTTCCTCACGTTTTACAAATTTGAAGGCATAAAGTAATAGTGCTTGCATTCCTAAAACAAGTTGGGTAGACAGACCTATGCTCATGTCACAAGGGTTTTGTACTCAACTTACAAAATGCAGTAACCGGCAACGAATAAAATCAAGAAACACGTCATGTTCGAGGATCATACTATTATTAACAAAGTTGAAAGAATTTGGACTTCTGAGGTATTTGTTAAAGTTATACCCATAAATATCTCGCTTGATAATTTTTTCACATTTTTTAGATCACGGGTGTCCATTCGCGAGGGAGGAAACACATTTTTCATGTATTCCCCCCTACGCCCCCACTGAAGCAAAATCTGTCAGTTTAAGAACTGTTTTGAAAAGCTCTCATAGAGAACTTTCATTTGATACTCATATCGGCTACCTTTCATGAAATTTTTTTCAGGGGCCACTCCTCTATACTGTAATCATCGATTCATGGCCAATTTTTCGAATCCTAGAATGGTTACAAAGCCCTTTTGCTAGGAGCTCTCTCCAGCCTCTTCGACTTGTTTCAATTGTATGTACTCATCCTCATGATACCTATCGTTCCTGAAATTTTCATGCGAATCCTAGCAAAACTGTAGTGTCTAAGTCGGTAAAAAGCGCATATGGCTCCATAGCCATATGTTTCCATAGTAATACAGGCCACATTGTTCCATAGTAATACAGGAAAATTCAAATCGCTATAACTTCGTTAAATACTATTCGATCTTTATGAAACTTTCAGGGCAGATTAATCTTATAAAAAGTCATCTTTTTGCTGAGTTTTATTGAATTTACGGGTACCGTTTGGATTTTATTCAAGAAAAAATAAAATCGATAAATCATACTATTACTAAAAAAGTTGAGTGAATTTCGACTTCTCATATATTTGTTGTTGTTGTACTCATTAAGGCCTACATTCATGTTTTTTTCAGATTTTTCGGATGGAAGGTGTCCAATCGCGAGGGGGGGGGGTACGCGAAAAGATCGTACATTTTCCCTTCCCCTGCCGCCCTCGGTACTCGTAAGGCAATTTTAAGACCTGTTTTGAAAAGATCTCATTGAGACCTTTCCAATGAATTTTTTTTTTGAGGGATCACCTCCCTATATGGGGAGACCCCCTTTAAACCCCTTTGAAAAATTTTTCCACCCTTGAAATTTCAAGAAGTCATCACTTCTGACCTTTCCACAAAGTTTCATGGCTGTAGCCTTTATAGTTTCGGAGAAAAAGTGCTGTGACATACAGACGGACGGACGGACGGACGGACGGACAGACGGACACAGGTCGTGATTGCAATAGGGTTTTGTATTTCAGTGTAAAACCCTAAAAAGATTCTCAATGTGGGTTTCGGGCATATGCCGTTTTTTAAGGCCCGAAAAGTTGCTCTCTGATATAAACAATGAATAAATTGCCATAGTAACAAGTAGTGTAAACGACTGCACGCTCATAATTTTATATTCCTTTCAATAGTAAATACTGTTGTTGCTACGCAACAACGTCAAAGATAGCGTCCCGATCAATTGTTTTCCACTAAAGCACTTATTCCGTTGAAGTATGTTATTAGGTCTTTTTAACCAAATTTTTTTTTAAAAAGCCACGTCCGTTCGTCCGTCCATCCGTCTGTCCGTGCGTCACAGCAAGTTTCCTCAGAAACTATAGACTTTGTGAAAAACTCAGAAGTGGTGGTCTCTCAAAAGCTCAGGTCTTACCAAATATTTCAAAATTTTTTGAGCCCCCCCCCTCCCCAATAACGAAGTAGCCCTTCAAAGTTTTTTTTTTAATCAATGATCAAATGGGGTATCAAATGAAAGGTTTTGATTAGAAATCTTAGAATCTGAATTTAAAAAGTTATTTCGTATATTAGGGGGCCCAGGGGGACGCAAAATATACCAAAATTTTGTGTGACTTCCCCTACCACCAGACTTTCTCCACCAGAATTGGATCGTAGTAGTCTTTGCGTATAGACGTCTCTTAAATCGCTCCTGTCAAAAGTTTTCAAAAATTAAATTAATTTTTTAAAAACGTTAGTCCGAAGTTAATTTTTATCGGAAAAAATCTTATATTGTCGAAGTAATCGACTCAGGAAATTTCTATCGAATATTTTTACTTCGATTGGTAACGAAAAACAAATTCACAAAGAAAATTTCGCCGCTGGTATGGAGGAGCCCGACGGCTTCCCACCGTTGGAGCAACCTGGGGAAACGACGAATACGAAACTGGCGACAATCACTAAAAGAAAACATAACGAAGAAAACTCCGTAGATGGAGGGTGCAAGCTGCAAATAATAGCGGATAATCAACAAATGGCCAAATTGCAGAAAGAAAATGATGAACTAAGGCAAGAGATACAGTCTCTCAAGGATCTTTTCAAGCAAGGGATGAAGCCTCAAAAGACGCAGCCACAAAATCAATGGCAACAGGTAACAAAGCCGAAGAAAAGTGCAAAGCAAGTAAATCCAGAGGAAGTTCTAAGTGCTGGTGGCACCAACGAGAGCCAAAATTATTTTGCAGCGCTGGAGGGATTAACCGAAGATATGGAAATCGAAGAAAACATCAGAGGTAATTTTAATCAAGATAATGACGTTAATTTCATTCAATGTTTAAAGAACAAAAATAAGGAGAAAAAACCAGCCCGCAGTTCTGCTGGTTCCTCTGAAAAAGCTTCCAACAAGACAGAAAAAGTTCCGCCAATCAACGTGTTTGGACAAACCGGGAAAGATATGGTTCGGCTATTGGCAGCCGAAAATAAACTGGCCAATTTCGAAATCAAAAGAGTTAATGCCGAAAAATTAACTATAAGGACGAAATCACTGGTTGATTTCAAGTCAGCCAAAGATGCGCTGATTTCTGGGGAGGTTCCACACTTCACCTATACCCCAAAAAGTGAAAAAATCAGACCTTCTTGTTGAAGGGTTTGGACAGCGGAGAGGATACGGTCGATCTTCTTCAGGTGCTCAAGGAGGCTGCACCAGATATTGATTTTGTTTCAGTCAAAGCCTTTGCGACAAGAAGGTCGACCATAGAAAGGAAGAACTTACCACTTTACCTGGTACAAATTGCAAATAAGAGCAGTCCAAGTGCCCTTCAACAAATAAGGTACTTAAATTTCAGAGTGGTGAGGTGGGAATGCCTCCAGAAAAGAGAAGTCAACCAGTGTTACCGGTGTCAAAGATTTGGACATTCGGCTGCCAATTGTGCCATGCACTATCGTTGCGTTAAATGCAAAGACGTTCATGCTCCCGGTGAGTGCAAATTGGCTCAGACGGAGCCTAAAGAAAAATTATATTGCGTTAACTGCGGTGTTTTTGGTCACCCAGCATCATATCGAGGATGCTCCCGATATCAAGATGCAAAAGTTAAATTTGCTCCAAAGCAAACACAAGTACACCGTAATATCATACCTTCCAACTTCGTCAAGCCCGGAGTATCATTTGCACTCGCCGCTAGAGGACCAGCAGAAAATGCTGGAAATAATGTAAATAGTGTAAGTGGCAATAATGAACTGCTTCTCAAAATTTACCAGCAACTTAATTCTTTATCGGAGAGAATCGACAAACAAGATTCAAAAATTAACTTTGCTTTTCAGCGTTTAGGTCTTTCAAATGCCTAATAATAACTTGTCATCCAGTCATATTCCCATGGATAGGCTTCGCCTCATATCGATCAACGTCAACTCTATCGTTGCTATACATCGACGTGATTATCTCCTTGAATTTGTTGTTAAGCAAAAGCCTGACATCATACTTCTCACTGAAACCCACCTCAATTCATGGCATTCCATGGAATTCAAAGATTTTGCATTCGTAAGAAACGATAGGGTAATAGGTGATGGGGGAGGTGGCACCGGGATATTGGTTAGAAGACCCTATTGTTTCCAAAATATTGAAAAAGTCGAATTCAAAAACTTTGAATTTCTTGAAGTGTCCGTCATCAAAATTTCACTGCCAGGTGGGGATAACCTCTTCGTTATCTCTGCCTATGCAACTGGTCAAAATGTTCTCAAGTTCAAGGAGGAACTCAATTCCTTGTTTGAAATACTCGAATTGAACAGGCTGCATAGTTATTATATTTTTGCCGGTGACCTGAATGCCAAGCATACATCATGGCTAAACGCCACCAATAATCCAAGAGGTGTATTCCTGAAATCATGGATAACAGAGAACCAAATTGAATACAGGTGCAACCTATATGGGTCGGAGTTCCCAACATACCCTAGAACAAATTCATATTTGGACCTCTGCATTGCTGACGCAAGACTTGAATTCAGCTTTAATAGTCCTCAACGGAAACTGCAGGTGCTTCCTTACGATAGCGACCATAACGCAATCGTAATGGAAATCAATCATCAAAGGGATGATTTCTTCCTCATTCCAGTTCAACATGAAAACCATCGGTTGAATTTCAAAAAAACAGACTGGGGAAAGTTTCAAAAGAAGTTTAATCGGGAGTACCAGAAGCAATGTCCTCCTTCTGATGATGGCAACGCTTGCTCAATGGTTCCTAATAACAGGAATCTAACTGACGATGAAATAGATCTCTATTTGTCGAAGTTAGAGAAATTGACGTTGGAAACGATTGAGAAAGTAGTTCCCAAGATTAAACATCGAAACAATATAGAAGGATATGAAACACCAACCATCGCAAGGTTGAAAAGATTGAAAAGCCTTCTTCTCACCCGCGTCAACAATATTTATCGACGATTTTTGGACTACAACCATCCCTCGTTGGCTTTGTTGAAATTACACCTGAAGAATGTCCGGAACTTAATCCGGTCATACTTCAGGAGTGAGGTCAGCAATCAATGGGCGGAAAAACTGAGGGGTATTAGCCCACAGGACCCAGATGGCGTTTTCGCGAAAGTGAATAGCTTATTCCGCAGGAAGTCTCGAGTGAAGGTATCGAATCTTGAAGTCACTAGTGATGAGATAAATCTTCTCGATAGAGCTGGTATCGAAATTGATAGTACGGCTCCGGATAGAAATGGAAACAGGATTATATGTGATGGATTGCAGAAACTTGCCCTAATTGGAACACATTTAGAATTGGTTCATCTGCCAAACCCAGAGAGAAGGAATGAAATATTTTCGGAGGTCGTTGAAGCAAAAGTTTCCGACTTCAAATCAAGCCTGAACGGCCAATCAATTCTTCATTTCGATGAAACATTAACATCTGACCTCATACCGAGCTTGAATCTTATTGATTATTTTGTCAGCTATGAAGACTTGTGTTTCATATTTCGCAGAATAAACAACAAAAAATCATGTGGTACTGACGGTATTCCAAATATAGTTCTCCGACATTTGCCTGAGGTTGCTATTAGGAATTATTGCATATTGTTCAACAACATGTTGAACAATTCATATTCCCCAAATGAGTGAAAAAAGGCTAAGGTATTTCCGATCTTGAAGAAAGGAAAAGAATCTTCATGCCCTAAAAGCTATCGCCCAATCAGCTTGCTGCCTGACATCAGCAAGGTGTTTGAAGTGATACTCAACAGAGCATTAAACGCCCACATTGAGAAATATGAGTTGATGCCGAATTGCCAATTTGGTTTTCGTGCCAGGCATTCGACCATACATGCAATAACGAAAGTAACCTCAGACATCTGTTGGAAACTAAACAACAGAGAATGTGTTGGAGCATGTCTCATTGATATGGAGAAAGCCTTCGATACGGTGTGGTTAGATGGACAAGTTTTCAAACTTCTTCAGGACAGGTTCCCCAGACACCTTGTCGCCATGATGTGTAATATGTTATACGGGAAATCGTTTGTTGTAACTGATGGAAATCTGACAACAATGCGCGAATTCAAGGTCTTGAATGGTCTACAGCAGGGAACAGTTACTGCGCCCCTGCTTTTCTCAATATTCATTCGCAAGCTATTGAACAGCTTTGATTTTAATGTCTCGCCAACGCGATCATTGGTAGCGTTTGCTGATGATCTGATCATCTATACGGCAGACCGAAAAGCTACAATAGTTCAGAGCAATCTTCAAAAAATGTTTAATGATGTGCAGCTCTACACCGACAATTGGCGAATGAAAATCAATGCGCAGAAGTGCGAAACAATCTTGTTTCGGACAACGCTGCAGGGGGCCAGTCAAGACCTGAAACGTAATTGGAAGGATTTCCACATTATGGCTGGTGAGGTTAGTTCAGAACGGGTTCCACATAAATCCTGTGTTCGATACCTCGGTGTTCATCTCGATCAGTATCTATACTACACTGAACATGTCAAAATCATGCTCAGTAAGGCACTAAAAGTAGTCATGGCCCTTCGGCGACTCTTTCATTCCAGATACATTGATCAAAAAGTCAAAGTTATTTGTTACAAGACCCTGGTTAGGCCAGTTTTGACATACGGATGCCAGATCTGGTACAACCAGAGTGCTAGTACAATGGAAAGATTAAGAGTTTTCGAAAGGAAATGTCTTCGTGCATGTACTGGTTTGTACAGAAAGCCTGAGACGGATTGGAAGCACTATATATCGAATAGAAAAATTTATCAAACCGCTCAAGTGACAAGAGTCGATATCTTCATATTGAAGCTTCTTCGGAATCATATCGCAAGATCTGTAACTGTGAGTGAAAACCCTTGGATTTCACAGCCGTTTCACCCTACAGACGGGTATATTGTGACTTGCCTCACTACTGGCTTCGTTCCTCCAGAAGCATTCGTGTATTTGGACATGAATCGATATATTTTTGATTCTGACGGCGTCCCAGTCATATATCACATATACCGACGGGCCACCGATAAGAAGATAAAATATCCTCCGAATCTGAGTTCACGAGACCAACAATTCCAATGGAGATACTCATTCGCTAGATTCGTTGAGGCTGGTCGAGCTGAGATGGAGCAATCTAGGTATTGGTGGCTGAATGACAATGCCTAAATTATTCGTGTTTATTTTCTGTTTTTGTGCTTTTTCTCGTTACTTAGTTTTTAAGATTCATCTCATTATTGCTACATCTAGTGTTGTTGTTTATTTGTATTATAATTTAGGTATAGGTTTCAATATAAGGTAACGTTTTTTTTGTTTTTTTTTTTTGATTGAACTTATTTAGAATTAGGGTGTAACATATTAGGTATAGGATATAAGTTCATTGTTGTGTTAGTAACATAAGTAATTTTTGAATAATGCTGGTTGGTTTTTTCTCCTTTTTCCAATTGAATCAAAAAATATGAAATAATCTTAATTAATTTAAATTTGCAAGTGTATTTTTTTCATTAAATGTGTTTAACTGATAACGTATAAATTTAGAGAGCCATTCGGGCCATTAAGTTTTTTATAGTTTTGTTGTTTGGAATTTGCTTTATGTTCTTTTAAAAATTTATAACGATTAGTATTAAATAAAGCGCTTTTGACTTTGACTTTCTCCACCATCAGCCTCCTCTTATACGCAACCCTTTTCTTTCTGAATCCATTTGCTACTATTAATACTGAACGTATTTCGTGTTAAATATACTCAGATCCCGTTCCCTCTGTTAATATTATCCATTCTATTCCAATTGTATATATTGGTAAGTCTAAAAAAACTGCGCTTTTTTGTCATTTTCGATTGAATATTTCTTTTATTTAAAATGGATTTTATTTAAGAACATATTCTCCATTATTATCTATGACCTTTTGCCATTTTTTAAGTGGAGCCATTATTCCATCTGTGTAGAACGTCTGTGGTTTATCGGCGAAAAACTTGGCCAAGTGATTTTCACAGCCCCTTTTTGAAGTCAATTTCTTTTCATTAAGAAAGTTTTGCAGAGACTGAAACAAATGGTGGTCTCATGGTGCAAGGTCTAGACTATATGGTGGATGCATCAAAACTGCCCATCCAAGCTCTGTCATTTTTGCCGGGTCATTAAAGATGTGTGTGGTCTAGCATTGTCATGATGGAAGACAACGCCCTTCCTATTGATCAATTCTGGCCGGATTTTTTGAATTGCTTGTTGTAATCTGGTTCATTGCTGACAGTACAGAGCCGAATTGAGTGTTTGGCCAGGTTCTAGCACTTCATGATAAAAAATTCCCTTCCAATCCCACCATACATACAGCATAAACTTATTTGGTGTCAATCCTGGCTTTGAAGTCGTTTGTGAAGATTCGCTTTTTTGACCATGATCCTTATCGAACGACATTCTCGTATCTTACCCATTTTACATCGCCCGTAATGATTTGCTTCAAAATAGTTTGATTTCGTTGCGTTTTATTAGCATTTCGCAAATGCAAATTCGGTCGATCAAATGTTTTTGTGTTAATTCATGCGGCACCCAAACATCGAGCTGCTTTGTGTATCCAGCCTTACGCAAATCGTTCAAAGCTGATGGATATTCAGTTCCTTAGGATTGTCATGGCTGCTTATGTGTGGTGTTTTAGAATTTCATTGACTTTTTCAGTGATTGGTCGACTTGTGCGATGTGCATCTTTGACATCAAAAATTCCGGCACGAAAGCGAGCGAACCATCTCTTGGCTGTGGCTTTTGATAAAGTATCTTGACCGCATACATCACAAATTTTCTCACCTTGATCGTAGTGATATTGTAAAATATAATGAATTTTTTCAGAAATTTCACTCATTTTTAAATGAATACAACTTTTGACACGAATGACAAAATACAAAACTGTCCGATGAAAATTGCAGACTGGAATGTCATCTTTTAAATGCATGTCAGTTCGACTCAATCTGATTAGTATTGCTCGATATATGAATATCCAATATGTTGATTTGCATATACCTATCATGGTCAAAGTATCAGCATAGCTATATGCAAATCAACATTCCCTCAAAAATGCTATAATTTCGTGAAAATTAAAATTATTTTGCCCCTGGAGAATTTGAAGCCACGGACCCAGCGATAATCAAAGATTGGCAGACCGGCGTGCTACTATCCACATTACGCAACTTTTGATGTCAGGAAGTTAAGTAATCACAGCATTGGCTGACATTCCTTAAGCCCACTAGATATGGGATCATGAAGTTTTAGTTGATGCAATGCTATAAAGTGCTTAAACAAAAAAAAATTGCAATGGGCATGTTTTTAAGCTTAAATGATTAAAAACGTTATAAAGGGATTAGGAAATATTATTTTATAGTTGTCCTATTGCAATGAATTAATGGGAACAACAAATATTATGAGAAAAAATTGAAGTTAAGATTTTTGTAAATAGAAATAGCGTGCAATGGATAAAAAATTGAAATTTATTTAATGGAGATGAGAAGTTTGAGTTTTTGTTGATAGGGAAATTTACAAACAGTCACGATACCATGTGGACTATGTACAAACACCTTCAGTGTGCATATACTTATGCGCCATTGCAATTCCGGCGTAAACTATTTCAGGATGTATTTGTTTTTACACGCGGCGTGTTTAATTTGGAACATGACAAGTTAAATTTTACTGATGACGCATTTCAATTTAAATCAAAACGACGTACTGAAGCACTTGGTACTAATTTATGATTGAAAAAGTTTAAAGTGGAAAAGTTTTTGCTTTGGAAAATACATAGTTTGTTCAAATAACCACACTTGTAATAGATGATAGCATTGTTCGGCAATAGTAAGTTGATCTGAATAAAGATTTTTCTATCAGTACACTGTGTGCATATAAATTAATCTTCTTTTCAATCATATTTTGGAATATTTTATATGCCGTTCAAAGTAGTGATATGCCTCAACAGTTTTTGCATATAATTGTTTCGCTTTTTTGTGGATAGAAAAAACAATTGCTGAATTCATTACTTCCTCATTTCTTTCTGAAAGTCGCGTTTTTCATATTTGGTGGGCTTTACTGAAATCTCTTCAATGTCCGGGGCTTTATTATTCATTTGGGCTAAGGTTGTGGAAAAAGTTACAATCAATATTAATGGTGCAAATGCAGCTCTCAAGGAATATCCACAGGATCCGACTACTTGAAGCTTTGCGGGAAATTAAACGGTTTTCGAAGCATAATCCTCATCTTTCCGTAACCCTCGGACTAATGTCCTTGCGTAAAGTTGTTCACTACTTTGTCGGCTAGGCATGAATTATTCTTCTTCTTTTCTTCGCAGCACTACAGCCCCTTTCGAGTCTTCGTTTCCTACAACAAGAGACAATTTTAGTGTTGTTTACATTTTGCACAACAAAGATTTTTCTGTTTATGAAAACCCCATTAGACCCTGATGCAGAAAGCCCCATAAGAGCCTAAAGACGCTGTACTTAGGAATCAAGTGGGTAATGCGTTACGTTCAGCATGCGGGCATAATGGGCCTTTCCTCAACAAATCCTAAACTGAACAAACTTAGGCATGCCCAATCAGGCCCGCGCATCAGGCATGCCTCATTTAGGTACGCCCAATCTGGCCCGCATTAGACATATCTAATTTAGGCATGCCCCATTAGGTCCTCATAAAGCATACCTAAACTGACAACAAACGAAAAATCGCTAATCTCACTTTAAATTGCAAAAATTTCATTCGATCGTTTTTGTCGCCCTCCATGTTCCACTAAAATGCAAAATTTTCGAAATCCCTTGAGCTAGGTATGCCTAATTGGGCCCGTATCCATTGTTTCTGCATTAGGCCTTAATGCCCGTTTAGGCATGCTTAAACTAATTTCTGCTCAAGTTAGAGAAAATTATAGTATCTCAATATCTTGATCGAATGTATTGGTACTCGAGAAGGTGATACAGTCAGTATCACGCTTTGGCCGCATGTCTGTCCACCCAGCTGCGATAAGTTCTGATTTTAAGCCATTCGATATCATAACTGAACGGGCTTACGAATATAGTCTATCCGAAACTCACTCGAAAAAAATCTCGATATCACTAACTGGATTGGAACCAGAGACCTTCAGCTTACGCAGCGGGTACTCTAACCACGACACTACTCGTACATGAACTAGTGTAGTGGTTGGAGTAGGCCAATCGTAGGCCTTGTTAATAAACAGCCTTTGTAAAATATAAGTAGCGACATGAGAATTCTATTAAATCTTGCCAGTTTCGGGCCGCTCCTCATTTAGGTCATAACCCCCCTTTGACCTTGATGCGCTTGCACATTACTAACTGCAGCGTGAAATATCTTTTCCGCGTAATTATCTGAAAGCCGTTTCAAGTATAGAAATAGCTATCGAGAATTAGTGCATAAAATTAGAGCAGTTAATTTGATGCTTAAACGTTTTGAGTGCGTTTAAGACTGGGATGCCCCTTTACGAATAATTTTCATAGATGATTGAATAACTGAAGCGAAACACGTGCATTTGCTCTTCAATAGTCATATGGTCAATAGGTGTATACATACAGTGGCGGAAAAAAGTATTCGCGGTAAATATAAATATAAAGTTTGACATTTTTTGTTTTATTTGTTATTCAAAGCCAACTTATGTGTTTAAGGAAATCTATTTCTAAATTCACGTGGGCATCAAATAATAAATAAAACCTACAAAATAACAATGTGGAAAAAATTAACACAAACTTCATCAAACTATTGCGTGGAAAAAAGTATTCGCGGAATGTTAAATTTGAAAATTGTATTTTATTTAATACTTAATATGAAGAAACTCTGCCTTAATTGCGTCCAGATTGTTGGACACAGAATGAGCCAAATTTTTTGCATAATCAGCTAAATTTTTTTCCATTCTATCTGTAAAACTCTTTTAAGGTGCATTCTATCTGTTATGGTATGCTGTCGAATCCTTTTGTCCAGATCATCCCAAAAATGTTCAACTGTGTTAGGGTCTGGAGACTGTGAGGGCGTGTTAAGCATATGTGGAACGTTATACACGATCCATTGATGCACACAATAAGCCGTGTGCTTGGGATCATTACCCTGTTGAAAGTAATAACTGCTACCAAGATTCAACTTATTGCTGCTGATTTTTAAAACATCTTTCAGGATATGCAAATAACCACCCTTATCCATAATGCCACCGATAAATACAAGTTTCTCAACCCCCGAAGATGCCATTCATCCCCAGACCAAAACTCCACCGCCCCCGGATTTAACTGTCTACCTTAGGTGCTTTGTATGTAATTCGGTGAACTTACTTTCATCTGAGAACAGTACTATATCCCAGAATATGTTATCTCTACTGCAGTACTCCTTTACAAGAGCTAATCTCTTCTTTTGGTTTGTTTCCTATATTAAAGGCTTTTTCTGGTAACGCTCGCATTACAAAGATGGTTCAATAAGTACCCGTGATAGAAATAAAAACACATTTTTTTCAAAAATTTTTATGTTTTATTAGAAAGATTCACTTCTCCCAACGTTCCTGCCATTTTTAACGGATCTTGCTTAAATTACTCCAAACACTGCTTCAAAATTAACAGCCGCACCTGCTTGTTGTCCACCATGAGCAATCGCGGCACCCATTTGGCCGACAATTTTTTCATCGACAACTTATGTAAAATATTAATTGCCATTCCAGTCGACACACCTACGGCCTCAGCTACTTCGCGCACTTTCGTTCGTCGATCAGCGAGGATCATGTCGTAGATTTTTTGAATGATTTCCTCGGTAACCTGGGAGTCCTGGTCACTCCTCATCAAAAACGGATGTTCGCCCACGTTTAAATTCGTTGAACCAATATCTAAATGTGATCATAGATGGCGAAGTGTCCCCATAAACAGCATCCAACTTTGCTTTTATCTTCTCGCATTTTTTCCATCTAAAAACAAAAAGCGAACTACCGAACGATACTGCTCTTTTTCCATCTTAGTGAAAACCACGAAACACGTCTTACCCGAATGGCTGCTAAATCCAAATTAACCTATCCATTAGTCTGAAATTTCTTTCACCGTCGTTTGATAGATGGAATCACATGATGATAATAACAGCTACCTTCAGGAACGTCCTCTTTCTTGAAACACGGGTACTTATTAAGCCACCCTCGTATAACCTGCATTTTTCAGCACATTGCGTTCTGTCCTGACATTTACTTTTGTAATCCTGTCATTTGCAAATACCCCGCATAGTGGATTCACTCCTATTTAAAATATTGAATATGTCACACCACGTTTATTTTGGTATTCTCAACTTTATAACTATTCTCTTTTCCTCTGAAGTAGTTTGCGAACCTTTACACTCCATTTTTAAATGCAAAAATATGACAACTAGCGAGTTCTAAAGTCCACGCGGATACTTCACTGTACTACCTGTATTGACTTCTGGAGTATCTGTTGGCTTTATATGGTTATCTTTAGAATGTGATTTCCCAAAAAAATGAATTGAATTCGTTGTGCTATGATTACATTGCATACGTACAGGCGATTGTGAACGCTTTTCTCCAAGGATAGCTGAACGTTAATAGATACTGAGGGCATTACACAGTATAATACAAGCGTCATCACTGCACATAACTCTATTTAAATTAATACTAACAACAATCACGTATCGGCATGCACACGGTCGGAATTGCACGTTGCTTGCATTGAATGGCATCATCGACTGACAGTTGCTTCTCAACTCCTGCGTTGTTGTCTAATTCTCTTTTGAGCATTGAATCATTTCTGGCGGTGAGTCCATAACATGGAAACCTTGTAGCGGCGAGCTGCTGCATCCCCACAGTACTCCCTCCTGAGTCATGTCATTCACGATATGATGTTTAGCTGGTGGATATGTGCGCGTGATGCCTGGTGGCGGTGGATTAATTGTTATCCAGGGCTTGGGCGATTGCGGCACAGTGGACCGGAATTCACAGGTCGGATGCTGTGATGTAGTCGCTGCAGCACTGGGTTGGCTCATTTCAGGGTAGTTGTTCGCATTTGGGACTTTTTCGAAGAACGCGGGCTTCAATTGTTCGGTCGGGACGTTTATTGAGCGCCCGTTTACGTCAATTTTGTACAGTACTTCTAATAATCGATTTAGTATTTTACAAGGGCTGGTAAATGGTTACGATAGAGCTCTGCGTACGGCGTATTCTCGAAGGAAGACGTGTGAGCAATCGCTTAAGTTTTTGTGGTGGAACGTTGGTGAATTGCTGTGGTTTAATGTTGGCGTGGGTCGAAGTTCTTGCATCGTTTGACGGAATGAAAAATTCACCTGGAAGCGTAAGCGCTGTCCCGTATACCATTTCTGCCAAGAATGTACCAATGTCTTCTTTCACTGTGTTTCTAAGGCCCAACAACACTGTCGGGAGTACGTCAACCCAGACTGAGGTTCATTTCATGGCACACGATAGCTTGTTTAGGATCGATGCCATCGTTCAGTCACCGCAGCTAAAGCTGTGAAAAATTACGACTCAAACTGTCTACCTTGGTCCGTAGTTACAGTCCGTGGGGCTCCAAACCGTGCCATCCAATTGATGAAAAACGCTTTGGCGACTGATTCCGCCGTTTTATCGCTAAGCAAAACTGCCTCGTGCCAACGTGAAAATCGATCCATAACAGTGAGGACGTATTTGAACCCCTGGCAAGGTGTAAGTGGTCCTACTATATCAAGGTGGAAGTGCTGAAACCTTTCAACTGGAACTGCAAAAAGCTGGGATGAATTTCTTTGATCTCGTCCTACTTTTGGCGAAACAGCTTTGTATATGGCGCGGCCGCTAGGGTGTGATGGCTGATGAAATGCATTGAGTATTTTTTTTCGCAGGGAAACTGGTACAAAAGGGTGAGCTCTTCCTGTCGATGTATCGCAGTATAGCTCAGATCCACCATTGAAAGCGATGAGTTTTAATTGAAGAGATGACGTGTTGTTCCTTAATAGGGCTTAGAGCTCTTCGTCTGAGTTTTGATGATGTATTAATTCATTGACTCCAATGGACACGGACGTTAAAAACTGAGATATGAAGCTTAAATCACGAAGCTGTCCAGATGATGCCTTGTTTTTGTGAAAACGCATAGACGAGCGGTTTATGATCCGTGTATATTATGAAGTTGTTGCCTTCTAGCGCGTGGCAAAAATGACAAATACTGCTGTAAATGGCGAACAGTTCACGGCCATACGCGCTGTATCTCTTGTCTGGGGGAATAGTTTTCTTTGATAGAAAGAAAATGAGACCTATTGGTCATTTTGGCGTTGTTCCAAGATGGCCCCAATAGCGTTGTCAGATGCGTCTGACCCCAGCCTCGTAGGTTTCCCTTGCTGGTAGCGTTTAAGTAAACCTGCATCTGCCAAACAGTTCTGCAGTCCACGAATGCTTTGTCGGTTTTTGGATCCATTGAATTGGTCGCTTATCATTGTTTTTAAGTCTGCGACAAAATTTTATATAGAGGGGCTAGAATTTGCGCTGCATTTTTTATGAAACATCGATAGAAGTTTCATGTTCCCAGAACACGGGCTCACGGGTTTCGGGTATGTGTGGATTGCGGTTACTCACGACGGGGGTAGTGAGATTCCTTTCTCGTTTATTATATATCCTAGAAACTTGATGCTTGGTACGCCAAGAACACGCTTTTCAGGATTTAAAAGGATTCTGTACTTGCTCAATCTTTCGAAAATTATGCGAAGATGTTGTGAGTGTTACTCTTGTGATTAAGACATGACAAGAATGGCATCTACATAGCCCGTGCAAAACTCAAGATTTCTTAAAACTTCGACCATAAGTCTTTGGAAAGACTGTGCCGCGTCCCTCAACCCAAACGTCATTGCCGTAAATTCATATAATCCAAATGACGTTGTTACGGCAGTTTTCGGGACGCTTCTTTGGCGATGCGGATTAACTGGAACGCTTTCAATAAATCCACTTTGGAGAAGATTATCTTGTTAGCTGCGATAGCAGTGATATCTTCGATGTACCAATCGGGTTGAGTTTTTGAGCTCAACCGGCGATAATCGCCGCATGGCGATGGCGTGGTATAACGAATTTTTGTTGACGCTTATTTGTCCTTTTGTTGATCGTCCAGTGGGATTGAGGAGTTTTTTTGTTTTTAAGGTCTACAATTATCCCAAATCGCTTGAGAAAATAGGCGCCTAGTATTGGCCGAGACACGCCGGCTAGATGAATTTTCCAAGTCAGTGGTTTAGGTAGTCCCAGTGACAGCGTTATGTTCTTCATCCCCTTATTGCACTGCCGTTTGCTGTAAATCATTTGTAGTTGACGCGTATTTTCGATCTGGTGCGTGGAATTTTAGACTGACTGAAAGGTCAGCCTCGGTGTCGCCTAAAAATTTTAATCCGCTATTTCTATCGCGCACTAGTAGGCGGTTTGTCACTGCCTCACTGATGCCTACTTGATTCATCAGCGACGGCATTCGTTTCCCTTCTTTTCTAGAAAAGAGTAGGGTGTTCGACATTGTTTGGCTACCGTGCCGAAGCGGTGATGGGAATAACATGTTGTTGTTTCAGACTTTCCTGGAGATTTCTTTAATCCTACAGTTGCGCTTGACTAATTTGCTTGCGTGTACTTACGTTCGGGATGGCAACTACAATTACTGACGTTGACGGGCTGGACATGAGTTTGACGTAGCGTTCTTCGGAGTTCTGCGACTTCTTCTCTCGATACATCTTCGTTTCGTATGCCGTCATGATACGTTTCTGCCCGTCGGCTTGGGTTTATTTCTGAAATGGCGTCGTCATTGAAACTGTCGAAAATCCGATCAGCTGCTTTTACTAATTTGCTTAATATTGGGATGTCCGACACGGCCACTATTGAGCGCACCCCTGATGTCAGATGTTCGAGCAACATGTGACGCAATACTCCTTCGGATATGTTTGCCTTAGCTACGTTTTGCATACGGTGAACGAGTTGCGATGGGCGTTGATCACCTTTTTCGAACCCGTGCAATAGTTCACGCGTACTCTGCGAATCCGACATACCGTAACATGACAGCAGATGTGTTTTGGGATTGTCATATTTATGACTTTCTGGCGTCGACTCGATGATATTGGCGATTTTCGCGAGCACGGAGACGTCAAGCTCCGCTATCACCCTGTCGAAACATGTTGCATCATCTTTAATTTTGTTTGCAAAAAATTGTGCTTTGACGCGTGCGAACCATAAAGCCAGTTGGCTTTGCCAAAATGGATGTAATTTTACAGCCGCCATACTATGCAACTCCGTCAGTGTGCCGATCGCTGTTGCACTTTGCTCCGCCCTATGAACATCGTGAAATTGTTCTGTTTCCATTGCACGAGAAGTTACGGTCACCAATTCTGGGTACCACACAATACAATACAAGCGTTGTCGCTATATATAACTTTATTTAACTGATTGCATAGGTTACCAAACTAAATACAACTTCAAGATGGCTGATGCCATTTATGTGAATTATTACGGAGTACGTTCGGTACGTCCGGACTCGACTAGATCTAGATGAAGAGTGACTTGACAGCGATCCTCTGACGGCGATTCTGCAACACCGCTGCTGTGGTCAGTGGCATCTACTTGTCGCACATGTCGTGACCGCCACAATACTTCTATTTTCCGTAGTTTATACGGAACATATTCTCAAAAATCGCTTTCACATTCCAAAAGATGTAGTAAAATAGAATAACTTAAGCGAAGTAGTTAACTTATTTCACTAATATATTTCCAATAAAATTGAATTTATTTCTTTCATGTCATCTGCGAATACATTTTTTCGCCACTGTATCTCTGTCTGGGCATCATTTTTATCTCTTTCACATTCATAATTACATTTAGTAACTGTTTGCGCCTACATCAAAAGCCTTCTATTCATCATGCGTGTAACTTTAAAACTTGTTCCGGTTTTAACAAAAAAATAATTTATTGACGGACAGGTAAAATGTCCCTGTCGTACATAAATTCAAAAATACAATGCAACCTTACAATGCCCGAATGGCTTATTTATTTATGTATTTTTCATGCTGCCGTTGCACTTTCCAAGAATGTGGGAAAGTGTTGTTCCAAATGAATTTTTCTTTTAAATTTGCAGGTGCAATGTCAGCGTCTGGTACGAAGTTTCCATGAATTGGGTTTCTTGTAGTGAAATTTGTGTTGTAAGCTGTTCCCAAGAAATCATTAGTTAACTTGTATGCCATAATCTTTTATGTAGGGTAATTAATAAACCTGGGACATTCAAAACATTTCCAATAACGCGTTAGTAAATCTCAAACCTGTTTTTGTTATGATGTCTTAAGATCCGACGACGTCATCAGTGTTTTTAATTGTCAATTTTTCAAGCATGTTTTACATACTCCCAATGATAGTTCCATGTAATTTTTAATTTTTTGATGGTCCAATTATGTATGTTGACATGCACAGCAATGGTAACTTGAAAGCTTGTCTTGAACAAGTAATAGGATTGATGGCTATATTCGCGAACAATTCAATCTGAATACATCCTTACCTATAGACCTGACTGCGCAATTGTATAGCCTGAAGATAAAATGTGTCTATTCTTAATATCACGGTTGAATGAACTATTCGAAAATACACCTGTATGTATGAGTACCTGCGTAAAGTTACGCAAATTGCAATAGACGGGCCACGTAGATAGAATGGAGGAAAATCGGCTGCCGAAAAGAGAATTAAAGGGTAGAGAACAAAATTAGCGTCTAGCGAGAAGATCGAGGTCTCGATGGGAAGATACGATAGAAGCTGTTAGCAGATCCTTGCTGCGAATGATCAACTCGCGAAGGAGGTCGCAAAACAGTGATGATTAGAGGAGACTAATCAGGGCAACGGCTGAGAAGGCTGCTTCGGGAATATCGGCCCTGAGTCGACTCATGGCCAACGTAGGGGGACCCAGCCCATCAAGAAGACGCCTCTTGATGAGTGCTGTAGGGTCAGTGCTACTCTACGGAGCAGAGTATGGGGCGACGCTCTCAGCAAGGAGGTATACCGAAAACGATTGGCACAGGTACAGAGAAGAGGAGCACTGAGAATTGCATCTTCGTATCCAACAGTCTCCGACTCGGCGGTGAGAGTGATTGCAGGCGTGATACCTGTCGCCCTCCTTGCTAGAGAGCGCCGCGCTATCTACCTGTGCCGAAACGAGGATGCGAGGGAGATGGTTGTCCGCGAGGAGAGACAACGCTCGCTCAACGATTGGCAGCAGTCTTGGGGGAATTGCACCAAGTCAAGGTGGACTGCGCGCCTCATCCCGGACGTGAGACCATGGCTAAATCGAAGGCATGGTGAGACTGACTTCTATCTGACCCAGCTTTTGAGCGGGCACGGGTGTTTTCAGTCTTACCTGCACAAGATCGGTAAGTCACGGTCTCCCGATTGTCGGTTTTGCCCAGGAGAGGAGGACAATGCCTGTCACACATTTTTGGCGTGTACAAAATGGGTCAGGCTGCGAAGGGAACTCTACAGGGAGACGGGAGAGCTCACCCCGGATAATATAGTTGCGGTGATGCTCGAATCGGTTGACAAATGGAACCAGGTGGCACATTATGCGCGGGCAGTCCTGAAATATAAAAGGGACTCACAGCAGCCGGAGGCGCTGGGGTTGGGGGATCGCTCTTCTGGCATTTCCTCTCGCCTCCCGCTAGAAAAGGGACTCCCCAGCTTGAAGGCGCCCCACGGCGTAACAAAACGAGACCTGGCCCGAAGTAATGTGTCAAACGGTTCCAGGCTAGGTTCTCAGATTGACAGGGGAGGTGTTTGGTGGGTAGTCCAAGGGTATCCTCCATGGGAGTCCCACACTGCCAGACTCGGCGGGCGTAAATGAGATTAATCCTGGAGGCCAAGGCCCGACTTGAGTTGTCGTACCATCATCTATGGCGCGATGGTTCGATGATTTTTAACATTATTCTATCGTCGTTGTGACAATGGGTGAAACAATTTACCTGAGTTACATTAATTTGATATTTTTGAATCTCTCGAAGGTCATACGCCTGAAAAAGATACCAAATAGATATTTATAAATCCGCCTTATTTGGTGCTCCATTTTAAAAGTAAACTTTTTGTCATTTTTTCATTAATGTAATTTCCTGATTGATAGGATTAATTAAGATGCTACTACATATAAAAAGGCATACTCTAGGATCAGCTCATTCCTTGAACTTGGTAATGCTGGCAAGGTACTAGCGAAACCAGTCGTATTTATAAAACCAAACTTGATACTTAGCAAAATAATATATTTTCACTTTGTTGCCACATTATTGTATGTTACCATGATTGAATTGCTTGCATTTATTATATGATATATTATTACATTTGATAAATGCTCTTGAACTACAATAAATACGTACATATGTCAAAACTGTTCACGCAAAGAAGAATTTGTTGTTGAAAATTCATATTTCATTAAACAATCCAATTTGAATATATTAATTCAATAGTCCATGACCGGGTGAAATTTATTCTTTAATTTATTTCAGGGGCTTTAAGAAAGATCCTCACACAAGTAAATTTGAAATGACCGCCTCAGCTCCTAAGCTAAGCCTCCGCGGGAAATACAGAGCTAGCGGTAGAATTCTATTGTTGCCGATTACTGGTGAAGGCGATGCTGATATTTCTTTGATAAATGTTAAAATAGCAGCTAAAGTAAAGCCAATTATAAATGAACGTGATGGTCATCAATACTTGGATATTGAGAAAATTAAAGTACGCCTCGACCCTGCAAAGTAAGTAGGCCATTATTTGCATATAAATTTGTAATTACTCAATTTGTTACAATGCTGCTTCTTACATCATGTCCTAACTCGTCTTTTTTATTACGTTCTCCATTCTAGAATTACAATTCAACTTACAAATCTTTTCAACGGTGATAGAGCTTTAGGTGAACACATGAATGCGTTTTTGAATGAAAATTGGCGTGATGTATGGGTCGAATTGTCGCCAGCGATTGATCAGGCCATAGCTGAAGTTTGTAAGAATATTATGCTCAGTCTATTTAAAAAGTTCTCTTATGATGAAATTTTCCTAGAGTAACAAGTAGAATTATATAAAGAATTTATACGTTAATTAATCATTGAAAACTTTGATTATGTTTTGGTGTGATAAAAATAAATGTAAGTGTAATATAGGGATCTTACTAGAATTACAAATTTATTTAAGAACTTAATGTACATAAAATGTATGTGCCAATAAAGCTTTTGGAAATAATTGAGCTTTTGTGTTTATTTCCTTAAAATCTCAACTGCTTCGAAAGGTAGTCTATTAAGCATCATGAAAACAATTACCTAGTTGAGTAAAGTCTCTCCGCCAAAGAAAAGTTGTATCATATCAAATTACCTATTCTAAATTACTTGAACTCTAGGCATGGTCATGAAAATAAATGCCAGTGGCAACCACATTGGAAATAAATCAGTGAAACTTTTTATGAACTATTAATGGCCTGGTTGTAGCAGAAAATATAAATAAAATCATGTCTTAAAATAATTTACATCTTTCCGCAAGATGCCGTTCATAAAGTATGCATATGCATTATATGAATATTTATTTATTAAAAACTTGAATTCATGTTTTATTTTCAATTCTACTATAATAAAGAATACCAACGTAACTTGTCTGGAGTCTGTCTAGATGTGTATTTATATTTCCTTAGTAAATTGGACCTATTCCGTTTTTCTCTGAAGTAAGACTCGTACTTGAAAGCTGTGTTGAGCCAAAAAAGTAACCATTTCAAATATTTGTATTGCACTAGAAAACTTCCAGTCGGACAACTTTAAGGAAAAGTGCTACTGCATCAAATAATCTGTGATATAAAACTACACCTATAATTTTTTTTTATTGTTGTTTTGTTGTTTAAGAATAAATTTTTGAAATAAATGAAATTGTTAGTTTGAAAGCACAAGCTTTATTTAATTATCTTTTACATATTGAAGTTATAGCACCTAATGTTTTGAAAAATGTTCTGCATCAAATAAACTGTGAGCCACATTCTATTTTGGGAGTATTATGACGAATTTTAGCTTTTTACATAGAAGTGAATTTACTTTAAATCAAGCAGACAAATGTATCGCTTCACAGTAGAATGCATGATTGTTATCATCAAGTAGAAATAATGGCAAAATTTAATAAATAATTATTAACAATAGTTTTCCTTGAAACCATAGAATTTTATTTATTTCGCAAATACCGATATTTTGGAAGTCAGTTGCTACCTTCTCCAGTGCTAACTGTGTGTCCCGGTGATATAAGCTCAACAATTGGACTACTCTGTTTAAACAAAAAACGCCGAATGAAAATATAAGACGGGCACCTATCAGACACACTCCAGCTACAGGAGCGCTCAAACAGCTACTAAAAGAAACACAAATTGAGTTAATTCGACAAGCAGAAAACTACAACTGAACAAGTTGGGTAAATAGACCTACGCTCATGTCAGAAGAGTTTTGTATTCAATTTACAAAATTCAGTCACCAGATTGAATAAAATCAAGAAACATGTCCATGACGATTTTATTGGAGAAAATATGAAATTCGAAGATCATACTATTATTAACAAATTTGAATGAATTTAAACATCTGAGGTTTTTGTTATTGTTATACTCATAAATATCTCCCTCGGTAATTATTTCAGATGTCCATTCGCGAGGAAGGAAACACATTTTTCATGTATTTCCACCCTGTGCCCCACTGAAGCAAAAACTGACAGTTTAAGAACTGTTTTCAAAAGCCCCCATGAAAACTTTCATTTCATACTCATATCGGCTACGTTTGATGAGTTTTTTTTTCAGGGGCCACTCTCCTGTACTGTTATCATCGATTCATGGCCAATTTTTTCGAATCCTAGAGTTGTTACAAAGCCCTTTTGCTAGGAGCTCTCTCCCGCCTCCTTGACTTGTTTCACTTATGAGTATTAATTGTAGCTACTCATCTTCAGTCATTCATTAAATTGAATCAAGTGTTCAAAGCATGCAACTTAAACGTTGAAGTTGGGAAAAAATAACTCAAAATTATTCAATCTTCGCATTTAAAACAGCCACTATTTTGTTTTTCGATTACTGATACCACTAGCTGAACCGATTCTCAAAGATATTCATGACACCTATCATTCCTGAAATTTTCATGCAAACCCTAACAAAACTGTGGTGTCTGAGTCGGTAAAAAGCGCATATGGTTCCATAGCCATCTGTTGCCATAGTAATACATGCAGCGCATATTGTTCCATAGTAATACATGAAAATTCAAACCGCTATAACTTCGCTAAATATAATTCAATCTTTATGAAACTTGCAGAGTAGTTCAATCTTATCAATAGTCATCTGTGTATTGAATTTCATTGACTTTAAGGGTACCGTTAAGATTTTATTCAAGAAAACATAAAATCGATAAATCATACTATTACTAACAAAGTTGAGTGAATTGCGTCTTCTCACGTATTTTTTGTTGTTGTACTCATCAAGGCCTACATTCTTGATTTTTTTTCAGATTTTTCGGATCACAGGTGTCCAATCGCGAGGGGGGGACACAAATTTTTCGTGTATTTCCCCTCCCTGTGCGTCCCTCGAAGCAAACTTTGCCAAATTCAGACCTGTTTTGAAAAGTTCTCATCAAGACCTTTCATTTGATACCTATATCGGCTACCTTCAATGAAATTTTTTTTTTCGGGGGTCACTCCCCTATATGGGGAGACCCCCCTTAAATACCTTATAAATTTTTTTGGTGGTTGAACTTTGAAGAGAGCACCACTTTACACCTACATGCAAAATTTGCTTCTTCTAGCTAAAGTAGTTTCCGAGAAAAACTGCTGTGACACACGGACAGATACAAAACCAAAAATTCACTCAAGTCTGTCATGGACCGTTAAGTAAAGACGAACAAGGCGGGGCGTACAAAATTTCCTGCCTAGAATGTAACAAATGTTACATGGGATAAATGCGACGCCCAGTACTAACACGTTGCAAGAACACTCAGCGAAGCAGATAATTCGATTGAAAAGCAAAGAAAAATACAGGACGTCAAATTGACAGTGGCAAGACATATAGTTGAAATGAAACACAAGATTAGAACGGAAGATTTACAGGTGGTAAAACAGGTAAAGCAATTTCAAAAATTAGACGCAATCGAAAGCATATAAATCTTCAAAATACCCGAACCAAATATGATGAACCAGGATCAAGGCAACGCCCATTCTACACTATTCAAATGGTTACAACATTATGATGAAATCATTAACGAGCTGATCAATTAGTGCATAATTTCTTTTTGTGGTTATCCATTGTTAATTAGTTATTAATCAGTTCAGGTAGATATTTGATTTCTGTTAACTAAAGGAGGTATAAGTACTGTTGTTTGATTGTTGTAAGAATTAGTTAGCACAGAAGAAGGAAGCAACTGACTTCCTAAATATCGGTATTTGCGAAATAAATAAAATTCTATGGTTTCAAGGAAAACTAGAGTTTTTAGTTAATTTAAATCAACCATAGCAAAGATATCTAAACAACTTACATACTATTAACAATAGTTACAATATGAATAACAAAAGTAAAAAAAATAATAATTACATTAATAATAATAAAACTAAAAACAAAGTGTAGTGCTTATGAGGATGTTAAATCGTTCGTGAAAGAACATCAGCGATGGAATGCTGCCTCAGCGAGCTAGTTGTATTAACCTCCGATCTTGCACAAATGCAATTAGCAGGCAAGTGTATAATGATTTTTTTTTAATGCCCGTGTAGGACACGGGTGCCGATGGTCTGGCATAAGTGTCAGCGAGCTATAAACAACACCGAGCTCAGCTAACTAGCTTCGCTTAACGACCGCGTACGCGTGCTTGACGACTAGCATTTGCGTGATCATATGAGGCGGGTTCTGGTCGAGCCACGAAGCTACACTACAAAATACTTATCACGCGTACTCTACTCTACAAGACGCACCGATCAATTTTTATTGTCTTTAGAAAAGTTCTATTAGGTGTCAATTAAGCTACTCTACAGTAATTCAATATTTTTTTGCCTCGTTAAAGTTAGCGGACACGGAGGCTTGAGACAAACGCAAACATTACACAAAAAGCAACCGTTACTTTCACAGAAGATGGTCGTTGCATTACAAGGGGAATGTCAAACCTAAAGATGTTAAAGTGGCTGAAGTGAACCACTCATCTCTGCCTAAAGGGTGGAAACTTGACGGATCCAGTTTACTTTACACTAGTAAAACAACAAACTAAGCAGTTTTGACGGGTGACCACCTTATCTCTTCAGGAGCAGCCACTCCTGATCACCACGGGGCTGCTCGACTGCTTATGTTTATAACAAGTGTTAGATGACAGATCTCTGCCACTGAACCACCACTTGACGTCGACAGTGTGGTGAGTTGACGTATTTCGAATGACGTTTGAGACTAGCAGTTCATGCACTGCTAGTCCGGGTGTGGTGATTATTTTTATGCAAGGTTTCACTGGTTAGTGAAAAGAATCCATGAAAAAATTAAAAGATACCGAGTAGTGCCCTGATTATCTAGCCGCTGATGGCTTTTTTCGGCTCGTTGAGCCACGTTCCAATACTTCCACCAAAAAACCACTTTGAACCACTAATGGTTCTTTCTCGGCTCATTGAACCGCCTATCAATACTTCCACCGAAAACTAACTTGAACCGCTAACGGTTCTTTTTTGGTTCGTTGAACCGCCTATCAACACTTCACAATCACTACCTATGCAAATTGGAATCCCGACGGGAAAGTTTCTTGCCACTTCAGGCGAAATTTACGCCTTCCACCAATACTACACGCTCCACGCGCGAATACACTGGCTGAAATCACTAACGCATGCAAAAAAATTCCAATTACAATTCGAATTAAATCCAAGTGATAGTTCACGTTGGGGGCCCTTACGCCTTCCGAATCCTCCACTTCTGCCCAATTAGCGCGCTCGCATTATGGATAACAGCAAAATTGACTTGTTTTGGTTGGAATGTAATTTATTATTTTGATACTTTGTGTTTACGTGCACGATTGTCATTCCAAATCTAACAGTTAGTTCTTCATTTGGGTGTCCTCGCGCGGGAAATATTGCAAATATTAAGCTCATCACGAAATATTTTAAGATAAAGAAGGAACACGTTTATGGTTGTGTATTTGGGTTACCCTGTCAGGTTTCAGTGGCCCTTTTCGTTGCCTGTGCCATCATTGTGTCCGTGAAGGGATATTTTGCCAAGGTGATAGACTTTTTAATGTATCTAACCAGTAAGATTCGAAATTCGCCATACGTGAGGCTTCAATCTGGCAGATATAGACATCCATCTCATACCAGAAGCACTATTGAATCACGCAGATTTGCTGTTTTAAGCCGTAGTCCAATTCAACCAAGATCTGCCATGCAACAATCAAGCTCCACTCAAAATAAAACTGCAAGCAACAAGAACGATATGGAAAAAGAAAGATCTCCTTATGTGATATGCCAAGAACGACAAAGATGTATCGTACTGTTCCGTTGCAAACATTTGTGTTTGTGTGGCGATTGTGCTGATTGTTCAGCATCTTATCAGAACACTTGTTTTCTATGTAGGATTTGAATCAACTAAGAATTTATGAATAAGACTCGGATTCATAGATTATAAGTTCGATTGGAATTTGTGAAGGACTATTTCGGTAAGGCAATAGATTGCGATAGACGCTAGTTTTTAAATTTTATGATGGTATGGCGGTATTGCTTGAATTTTATGTTGTTGGTTTGATGTTTTAGTGTTATTTTGAGAACATTGAATCCGTTTAAGAAAAGAGATGACACATGAGGTTTCACCGCGAAACATGTTTGTTTGTTTCTTCCTTTTGTAGTTTTTTTTTTGAATTGTTGTTGCTGATTTATTTCTTTATGTAAATTTGCATACACGCCATTTTAAATCCCCATTCGTAGTTACTTGATTTAAGTATCCTGTGTTTTCATCTTTTCCATTTAAATGCTTTTATTTTGTTTTTTCCGACAAATATATATTTCGGGAGTAAGTTGGTCCCTTCTTTAGTGTCAATTATTTTCTGAGATTACAAGGCCTTTTCGAGGGTATTTATACTAACCAAATTCTAATTACCTAAGGTCTAATTGCTTAATGTCTAATTGCTTAAGGTCTAATTGCTATTGGGTTTTATTACCTTCATATCTTAATGTTATTCTTACCTTAATTATTATTTATTCTTTTTTATAATTTTATTATTGCTTAAGATCGAATTATTATTATTTGCTACATGAGTAATTTTAATTATTATTAGTACAATAGAAAACAATCTAACGCTATTTCACCATAGCCAGGAGCCTAGAGTATCCGTTTCCTAGGTCATCTTTGAGTCTTGTTTCGGTTGGCTGTCTCATGATCCACAATGATTCGTACACATCCAGTTTTTGCATGTTTCTTACTTCCTTCACTACCGTTAGGTCGTCCCATTCTATTTGATGTCTTTCGCAAATGTGTTTCGCTACTGAAGATTTAACGTTGCTCGTGGTTTCTCGCTTCATCGCGGATTGTGCCTCCTTAGTGTGCTCCTCGAATCTTATTTCAACCGTTGAAGTTGAAATAATTTTCCGACATGCACAGTGTTGTCAGCTTTATGATTTTACTTGCTTTTCTTTTTCCTTCCAATGTTGAGTCTTTTGAAATAAGTTGATCTTCCAAGAGCGCGAGAGCTTGCTTCACTGGTACGCTTGGAAACAGAGCCTTGACGTCAAAAGACACCATTTTATCCTCACTTTGTAAACGATTGTACTTCATAAGCTTTCTAATTAATTCATCTTGGTTTTTGGCGGAGTATTTGTTGGTCAAAATCCCAATATATTCAAATTTCTGCAGTAGCCACTTTGCTAATTTTGATGTTGGTGCATTTGTTGATGTTATGATTTCTCTCATCTCCATTTCGTTCTTGTGGATCTTTGGTTGGCATTTAATTTTTGAAAGTACGGAGTTGCTCACTCTCAAGTTCGTCTATTCATCCAATATGTCCTTGCACTCCTTTAGGGCTCTTTCCACCCGTTTAGTACTTTCAGGAAGTGGATCCTTGATTAATTCAAAATATTTGCCGTTATTTCATTTTTCTAACACGAGGTTGTCATACTTTTCTTTTTCTATCATAACTACTTTGTTTCCTTTGTCGGCTTGTAAATAAAAGACTGGTTTTTGGTTTAGCTGTTTGAGTGTCTCCATTTATTGCTTGTTGCCTTTTCCCGTGACCTTTGATTTCTCCTTTAACAAATTAGTCGTTCTTTCCCTAACAAACTCCTTCTTATCTCTTGGTAGAAACTTTATTGCTGCTATCATGTCTATCAAAATTTCTTCTTTTGGTATCGCATTGCTATTTACCGCATAATTGAGCCGCATATTTAGTAGTCTCAATTGCTCCTCCGTGAAGACTTCCGATGGCATGTTGACCACAAAATCCGGGATGTCTTCAACTTTAGTTATTCCTTCTTCACGATGTTTTGTCCTCCAACCAGTAACTCGAACTTCTTTGATAGGATCTTGTTCTTCTTTGTTTTCTCGTTCTCAAATGCTCGTTGTACTTTACCCACTAAATCGATCATGCTTCCTTTTGTGCCGTTCAAAACGTTTGCTAATTTTAGGTGCAAATTGTACGCTTGTAGTGTTACTTCCGGTTGTTGCGCATAAAGTCAGTTTAAACTATCCTTTATTAGATTCCTTACCATCTCTGCTTTTCTTTTTTCCGCACCTGGTAACTTGATCTTCGCTCTAATCCTATGACTCTTAGGCACTAACTTAAACTTAAGGCACTTCTTTAAAAACTTGATATCCTCGCTCATTCTTCCTTGGGCCTTCTTCATCTTCAGAAAATTGTAGAAAACGGGATCAGACTCGGTTGTCCTGTTATTCTCTGTGTATTTTTTACTGCCGCATTTGCCACCAAAAATTGTGTCACTCTCAATGCATCTAAACGTTAATCTCCATTTTCACAATGTTTTTCTTCCTTTGTAAAAGTTTTAACAAGATTGAATCCCGGGGCATTTCCATTTCCAATCGCCCCATTTTTTCTTATACTTAGCGTAGAAATTAGCAACTTGATCAAAGCGTACTGGGATTACTTTTAAAATGCCGGTGAAGCTGAAATTCCGGCCACGTTTCTCATTTAATAGGGGTACTGGTAAATTGATGCGGGTTTCTAACAGATGGCGTAACTTGATTTTTATTCCAGTGATTCACCTTTCCAAATATGAGTGGGAAAGTTACTGTCATATAGTTTCAGGATCAGTATGTGTCATTTAGCTGAAGCGTAAGCAACAATACTTTATTACTCTGAAAATGTCGAATTTTGTGTCGAATAAAGTGTTTTTGCGGAGAGTACTTCTTCATTGAAGAAAAAGGCTGCCGAAGCTCATCGTGTTTTGGTGGGAGTGTATGGTGTGCATGCTCTAGCTAAGCGTTCGTCCCAGAAGTGGTTTGCACGGTTTAAAAGTGGCAATTTCGACTTGGAGCACGATGAACGGCCCAGACAGCCAAAAAAGTTTGAGGATCACGGATTGGAGACATTGCTCGACCAAGATCCATTTCAAACATGCAAAATCACTTGGCGTCACTCAACAAACTATTTTCAATCGTTTAAAAGCAATTTTCACAATAAAGCTTCAATTTTCGAAAAAAAAAAAACCGCATGCATTAACCGGTACCCCTATTAGATTGTCGCTAAACAAATATGTTAGAACGTTTGCATCGTATTCGATACTATCGGAATAATGATTGACGATATAATACCTTAGCATTGGATACCTTGGTGTACCTTGGAATTCAGTGTTATTTTGGGAGGTTGCACTTCCCTAGCTCCAAATTTTCCTACCAATCCTCGTCGTGGGAGCGAGGTTGAAATTCGGTGGCGAAGAATAGCTGCTTTCTTTTAACTTAATCTCTACTTGATCAATTAATCCTTCTTACCAGTCTTTCAGTGCATGGACTGGTTCCTTGACAATATTCCGATGAAAATATTGGAGTGCAAGAAATTCATCCTCTCCAAGAGTGGCCCCGGGGTAATTTTTTAACTCTATATTTCGTAACACTACATATTGTCGGAGTGACGAGGTTGGAATGGATGTTTTCGCAGATACCGTATTTCCCGTCACTGAATCGCATATCATTGAGCTTTAATGCGTTCTAATTGAGAAGTCGTGCAGAAGTCAACCGATCATAACTCTTTCCGCTAAAAAGAGGCTGGAAACGTGTGGATCGTTAGAGCACACTAAAAATGTTACATGCATTTATTATCAACCGCACCAGCTCCAAACGCTTGCAACTTTTCGCTGAAATTTAAAAACGAGTGACGGCTTCTGCATAACTCACAATTCACCACGAAAATCCGAGTTGATCTCACAAGTTTTACATCCACCAAAAACGAAACGAAGGAAGTAAAATCATTACAAATGGCACCCAACGTGGGGCTCAAGCGTCCTTAAGGGGTAATGTTTGCTTTTTCCGATGTTTTGGTGCTTTACGGCGGATATAAGCTGCCTTAGTACTAGAACCCCATGGACAGGAGTAGTGAAATTGTGTGAGACACACCTTCAGTCACTTCACGTGAGTCATAACTTCCGCTGTCCTTTGTTATTTTTTTCGCGAAAGAGTCCTTCTGATGTATTGTCACAGGGTAACACCTGCAAGGAACTTCTATTTTCTTGATGGGAACTTTCAGCCAGATGCGTTCTCCCTATCTGCCTGGACTCTCAAGAAAAAAAAAGGCTACCTTGCTACTTTTATTTTGCTTCTCTTCCAGACCAGACATGACGACTAAGCGGACTCCAGAGAAACGATGGACTTGCTCCAAAAATATACAGCCAGCCAACTGTGGCATATATTTTGAGGACATTCTAGAGGGCTTTACTAGCGTATGATTGGAATGCAGACACCTTTTTCACCGCAGATGTGTCCAAATCCTCCTGTAAACCTCCAATCTGTCATCTGTGCAGACGTCGAATTTATCAGAGCATTTTTGACACCCCATCCGGAACTCTAGCGCCTTTGCTTGGGGCAGTTTCAAAAGGCCCCCGGAATAAGGATCAGACTTACCCTTTTCTTAACGTCCAAGGAACCGCTGGCAGATAAGACCCTGTTTCAGGAACGCAGACATATATCCCAACAGCACTACAAAACGCAACTGTCAATGACGCCATCCTGTCTTTACTACATGGGCTGACAGACAGGATGGTACTAATGGTGAGAGATTGCCAGGCCCTGAAAACGAGCCAGCTTACCAGTCACACAAGAACTCCGCGGAGCTGAAAACCGAATCTAAATATAGCTATTCCAACATCTAGACTGTTGGATGACTGGATATTCCCTTGACTGAACTCAGTTATGGACCCCAGAGCCCCAGAGTCTCGACCGCGGTTCAATACCACACCCCTACCGATACTGACAACGCAAGATTTAGTTCCGTATGGCCAACTAAGAAATGAAGCTAACCACTCAGCCCCAGATCCGACACCACACATAATGATGAGATGGCACCTCAGCTTCACTGGGTTTAATTCTACTACACCTGTGGATGGGTTCTTGTTCAGAGTACAGTCATTGGTAGCTAGTACCCTCGGAGGAGATTTTTCGCCCATTCTTCGACACGCGCACTTCTTATTCAACGGGGATGTCGCCCAATGGGACTGGAGTTTTAAGGAATCCGTAGCATGCCCCGATTGAAATTCATTCTGGGCGGCTTTTCACAACCACGTCGATGACGGCCTCACTGAATGGGAGTTCCTTGAACAAATAAAAAGCGCAGCAAAGCTCCCATGAAACGTTCGGCCCATTTTATACCAGTTTACTACGCCTGGCAACTTGGCGACGAATACCTATAACCAAAGAAGAATTGGTTGAAACATCAGAGAGAACTTGCGGTAGGAGCTTCAAAGCAGCCTTCTCCATGTGCTAATATACACCGTGCAAGCATTACGCCTCCATGCCCGCAGGCAAGAACGACTAGATGAATATCTGGAACCTTTTATCCACAACCTCGCATAACGGGACATAGTTAGCGAAGCAGTCACACTACAGAATTGATAGCAGCTGGTCACATAGACACTGAGCCGACCCATGTCCCAAGCAGCGAAACCCTTCTGTATTGCAAGTCTGAGAGAGAAACTGACCCACCGTTCGTAGGGGTAGTTGCAATCCCCATGGTCTGTTGAAACTCCAAACAACAGGGACACCAGTTTTCCTTATGCACAGCCGAGCCGTCGGTCTTCTGTTACCGCTGCAGGAAGGCAGACAATTAAGGCCCGGATTGTGTAGACTGTAAGCTGCAAAAAACTTCCACGAACAGCCGTCGGCACTCCTAGTGCCCGACCGAAAACAAACTTAGCTCGTTGCTACGGAAAACCAAACCCCAGATACGACTCCCACCTTGCTGATTCGCACCGCCAAACACAGTTCCCCCAAAGTTCCGCAGCTGACGTCAAACGATACTGAACCGGACCCTCAGGGAAATAGTTATAATTCGAGCGGCTCCTGACATGCTAAGCCATTTCATGTTACACTACGGGAGTGTCTAGCCGTTGATGAATTTTCAGTGAGGAGATTGCGCCTACCACATCAACGAGAAGGAAGCAAACTACCCGTTAGATGTGGAGCTACTTAAAAAAGGTGAGGCAGTCGAGGTAGATGTTGCGTCTAATCAAGTTAGACGGATTATTGAGGGACGACATTCGCCCATTCGCATCACTACAGATCTTGCAAAATTAGATGATAGGTTTAATCAACGCTGGGGCCAGCGTCAGCTGCACAGCAGCCGATTATGCAAGATAAGTCCTGAAAAACCATGCGAATCAAATCCAGCACTTTATTACTGGGTTATGCATGGCGGACAGAACTCATCACTCCATAGTACGGAAACTCACAACGGATGTCATCTTTAAAGGTGCAACTAAGTCCTTGTCCGATGATTTACTTAACCCCGGCACTATTTTCCAGTACTACACTTGACTCTGTCACCACTCTCAATCATGTGACACTAAATTCTCACTCACTTCGACATGCGCTAGATGCTGATCAACAGCTATGACTAGACGCGGCTATAGCAGTTTTTCCCTTGCATGACAAGGAAGATTTCAGACGGACAACCTTGGTGTGTCGCACTATAGATGTGAAGGACATTAGACCCATCAAGCAGAGACATTTTGCCATGTCTCCGGGGAAAGAAAAGCTGCTATACGCTGAAATCGATCGAATGTTGGCACTATGCGTGATTGAAGAATAGCAAAGTGCATAGGCTTCGCCAGGCACCTTAGTGGCTAAGCCAAATAAGGTCCAAATATGTTTAGATGCCAGGCGCATAAATGACATCATTGTTAAAGACGCATACCCCTACCGTTGATCGAGGATGTCTTAAGTCAGTTACCTCAAGCACGCTTTATTACCAGCTTATATCTCAAAGACGCATTCCGGCAGATCTCTTTAGACGCGAATTCAAAGGAAAAGACCACCCAGATCGGCCAATGTACCAATTTTTGACCATGCCTATTGGACTGTGTAATGCACCATAGACAATGACATGCCTTATGGATAAAGTAAAACCACCGCACCTACGACACCAAGTCTTCGTATAGCTGGATGATTTGTTGCTAATAACCTAGACTTTGCCGAACATATCATCCTGCTTCAGGAAGTGGCTTTGAATATCCAGAAGGCTGGTTTAACCATGTACATACAGGACAGTCAGTATGTTATGACGGAAGTTAAGTACTTGGGCCACATTATTGGGCACGGTAACAACAAAACCGACCCAGATAAGACAAAGGCGATCGTCGCCTTTCCTCTGCCTAAGACCATCAAGCAGCTACGCCGATTTCTAGGTTTATGCGGTTGGTAGCAATGATTTGTACGTGGCTATGTAACCAGCACCACGCCCTTGATGGACATGCTGCGCAAGGAATGAAAGTTCATCTGGGAAGAGCCCGGCTTGCGGGCCTTTGAAGAGCTAAAGAAGAGCCTGACAACAGATCCCGAACTACATAGTCTGGACTTCAACAAACCATTCTCAATCCATTGTGATGCGAGTCAACATGGGGTGGGATCCGTTTTAGTCCAGGTTACAGAAGATGGCGAGGAAGTGCCTATAGCCTTTATGTACCACAAGCTAAACCCGGCCTGGTGGACCTACACAGTCCCTGAGCAGGAACGTTTGGCGGCGGTATTGAGGGTGAAGCTTTTTCGAGCATATTTCGAAGGACACCCCTTAAAAATTGTTACGGATCATGCTTTCTTGAAAAAGCTGATGAGCCGAACTACTTTCATGGCCGCTTGGCAAGATGGGCCTTGAAATCGCAAGCGTTTGACTTAACGATTCGACACCGGAAAGGAAGCCAACATGTGGTACCTGATATCTTATCGAGGATGTTAACCCCCGGAAGGAGCCAACTTGGCCCAGGAGGACGACTGCTCTCTATTGATTGACTACGAACACCCTGCCTTTAAGTAGGCAGGCTACACTCAGCTGATACACATGATCAAGCGTCAGCTGTCACAGCTACCAGACCTGCAGCTAATGGAGGGATTTGTATACAAGTGGGTAGAACACACATCCAGAGACCCCATAAAAGAAGAGGAATAGTGGAAACTATGAGTGCCCGAAGAATTAACTGCCGATCTTATCAGACGGGCCCATGACCACCCACTGAGTGCACACAGTGGATACGGTCGTAAGCTATGGTGGCTGAGAACGTATTTTTCGGGCCACAAAATTGCTCAACAAATAAAAGCAAATGCAGCCCCCTGTGAGACGTGTCAATGTAACAAAGCGCTAAATGCTGTCCTTTGGCCTCTGATGCGTAAATTTGAACTACCCGAGCGTATTTTCTAGCGCTTGTGTATCGATCTCATCGTTCCATATCCTCGTTTGATGTGGGGTCACATCGGAGTCATCGTGGTCCTGGAACAACAGTCATAGTTTCGAATCAATAAGCTGATTTGGAACATGCATACAGCCCCAATCCTAACCTTTTTGGAGAAACGTGTCTTCCATTTATTTGGAGCACCGGAGTATGTTGCCTCCGATAAGGGAGTCCAGGTCACATTTACTAGATTTCGTGAGCTGATGGAAAAGTACGATCCACCAGCGGACCGCAGTCTACTCGCCTCAAGTCAATGCTTCCAAACGGCTAAACTGTACGCTCCTAGCCGCTAAACGCACCTACATCAATCTGAATCAGAAGTATTGGGACTGTAGGATTTCCGCCATCATCTGTGCTCTGCGTACTTTATACCACACCGCCAGTGGGATATCGCCTTACTTTGCCATGTTCAGCCAGTACATGATTTTTCATGGTAAATCGAACCGGTTGTTGTGGCAATTAAATTGTTTGGGAGACCCAGTAGTAGCTCTAGAGTCTTACGAGAAACTCTGATTATTACGAGGCCAACTCTGAGATAAGATTGAAGATAGCAGACGTGCTAGGGAGGAGCACTACATCCTGCGTTCTCACCCTTCTGGTTTCAAGGCGGGCGATGAGATTACACTTTAGGCAAAGCGACACAGCCCTGCACTACTATGTTAAATTGGATAAGAAATTTATAAGATGCGTGGTTCTCCAGGAGTTAAGTTCCACACATTATGTCATCTCTGACATGTCCGCTAAAGAATTGAGAGTCTACCATGTAAAAGACTTCTGATGTTGAAGCACGCCATCTCTAAGAAACTTTATTTTTGGTGTCATCCAATTGCCGTTGCTCACAATCACATGGGCCTGTAAATCACCAGCAGCAACACACTACCATTGGACTGTTAATCATCAGTACCCCATAAGCCCAAGATAATAGGCCCTCAACTAGGAATTGTGCTTCACTCTCCTCATGCTTGTCTGCCCTCGTGGACACTGCCCTGTACTAACCTCCGACCCCACGGGGCGATACACGACAAAACGCGATCAGCTGGTAAGTATTAGATGACAGATCCCTGTCACTGAACTGCCACTTGACCACAAACACTCTACATTCCTTCCTGAGGGAAACCTTGGAACACAAATGACCAATGTGAAGTTGCACTGCACTTGAACCAGCCGTGGGTACCCACTCAACTGCGCTTAACGGTGGCCAACTTCCAATTTGCAATTGCGACATCTGCTTAACTTTTTGCCTGTGACTTCTGGGCTCAATCTCGACTCGCTCAAACCATGAAACTCAACTGTGCTCCCAACTAGCGAAGGTGAACTGTCAGTGGTTAATTTATTTTCGGCTAGCAATAGCCAAACCATATCCTTTCCGCTTTGACCGAACACGTTAATTGACGGAACTTTCTCTGTATTTTTGGAAACTTTTTTTTTGTAGTGGGTCCTTGTGCTGGAGAAAAGAACCCACCCTATGAAATCGCAATGCTAGCTTGCCAGCGCACTCACGCGTCTTCAGACAAGGCCATTTCCGGCGAGCACTAATATCTCCGCTCGCTGAGACAGCAAACCTTCGCTGCAGTCCTTTATGGACACATGAACATCCATCAACTCACTACAATATGTTTCAGTAGCACTTCACTGATGAAGGAAATTACTTGTTTCCAAATCACGTCTGCCTGGGCTTTTAAAATAAATATTGGCGTTCGAAATTAAATTAAACGCCGAAAAAGGATCAAGGAAAAATTTCAAATATCTATACATTAAGAAGGTTATCCTCAAGAGTAGAACAACAACAAATGCCTTTAAAGTTTAAATTCACTCACTTTTAATATATGATTTTTCGATAAAATTATTAAGGTTCCCTCAAATAAATTATTGACGTAAGTTAGGTGAATTGACACATTATGCAACCCGTAAAAATATCTACTGATATGTTCTCCTTCAATAAATTTCGCTTTTTTCACACGTTTGAACAAATTATTTGCGTTGCATGACAAGTAGCTCGAATATTCTTTATTCTATAGCTTAAATAATTGCAATGAGGCTATATATTTTTACCTTTGAATTCAATAAACGGCCATTATACCTGCAATGAAAATATGAACTTTGCTTCAAATTTAAATCATATTAACTTCACATTGTAACTTGAATCTTTGTGTTACTTTGTTAAATACGAGTATATTGCATGTGAATATATTTCGATTCTACTTAGTTGAGGAGTCTCAATTATTTCATTAAAATGAAGCAGACAAATTATAAATAATTACTTTTTTAGTATTACCTTAATATTCAAGCCGGTCTCATAGAAACAATACGATCTCAAATTTATTAGCTACACTGGACACAAGGAAATTGCAACGGAAATGCATACTAACCTTCTGGTGTGGCAATATCTAAAATATATTTTCGTTTAATAAATTATAACTGATGCTCAGACAAACGAGGAACCAAACAACTTCATTACTAAGGACTTTGATCCCAATCATGTATAGTATACCAGCTGAAGATAACTTTTAACGGAAATATTCCATCAAACCAATAACGACTAAAATAATATGATGGATTGGCTGAAACAAGTTTTCATTATTAAAATATTCGCTGTGTGTGAAGCAATGTGAAACACAATGGGAAAATTTTGTTAGTTTCGTCAATTCAATGCGAAATAGCTTTTTTTAACGTTGCTTCCAAGTATACTGCAGTAGTTCCTTTCTTTCTACCAAATTAGTTAACAATAGAAAAACAGAATAGAGTAGTTAAAAGAATAGTTTACGCCGTAATTTCTTAATGGATTGCGGAACCCACTATAACCTACGGTTATAATTTTTTGTGGTTTATTGAAATATTTTACATTTGGTGCAAGCTAGATATTTCGTACCCGGGTCCTGCTGATTCTATTTGCCGATATACTTCCCTAGATCAGCTCTTATATTAGCTATGAAGCACGTGCACGCGGCCAAATTTCAATGATCCCGAGATCGCTCAAAAGTCTTTAAATCTTCTAGCCTCAAAGAACTCTTTTCACGTTGGCATTAATTTAAACAACAACCCAAGCGCAGGAAGCTTCCCTAAATAAGCTATAGAGCAATAAGGCTCAAATATTATTTACTTTGTTAAATAACACCATGTAAATGTAATTACACGAAAGCCTGGTATTCTGGTGGACGGCCAGCGCCTGATTAACTTTGCATTTAGCTGAAATCTAATAAAACGTTCGACTTGCTTCCTACATCGACGTATTCATAAAATGACCTGGGTATCACCGGATAGCAACACACAAAACCAGATCAACAATATTCTGATCCAACAACAATGGGCCTCGAGCATACTTCACGTCCGTACATACCGAGAAGCCAATTCTAACTCAGATCATTACTTGATCAAATTAACCTATCGATGACATATGTTAAAGGCATATTCGGCAAAAACCAACCCGCTACAAAAATTTGACATCGAAATTTCACGGAGACCCGCGACAACCAGCTGGCTCCCATCTTATCAGACGTATCGTTAAAGACAAGCAACGAGCTCTGGATGGAAGTGAAAGCGGCTATTAAGACCGTAGCAGAATAGACAATCGGACATCAAGCCCGGCGCAAAAGAAATGTTTGGTTCGATGATGAGTGCTCGAATACGCTAGACAAAAAAAATCAGGCATACAAAGAACACGTAGGTAGGAAAACCAGGACGAAGAGGGAACATTATGAAAATCTCAGAAGTGTAGCGAATAAGATAATTAGAATTAAGAAAAGAAAATACTATGGGCACCAATTGAGAAGTATAAATATAGGTCCTACGACCAATAACACAAGACAACCGTACAAAGTAGTGAAAAGTCTGAAACGTGGTTATCAGCCCAAAACCACGCTCTGTCGTGATAATATCGACAAAAGCATCGCTTATGAAACCAAGATTATGGAAACATATGCATCATATTTCAAGAGCCTCATTAAGCTTCCACGCAACTCCAGAATATCATAGCGGAGAGCTTCCATTGGCCCCACTAACTCTGGATGAAGTTTTTTCCATCATCAAAGCCCAAAAGAAAACTAATGCGCCGGGCATCGATGAGATTCCAGTCGAGGTCATCAAATATGGTGGCAGCAGTGTTCATCAAGCTATTCACAACATCATCCAGCACATTTGGCAACAAGAACATATGCCAAAAGGTGGAGCCAATCAATTATATTCCTCATCCACAAAAAAGTGACAAGTTACAGCGCAAAAATTATAGACGCACATCACTACTTTGTTCGGCGAACAAAATATTTTCAAAGATTTTAGAAAATAAAATCAGATCATACGCCAACAGTTTTATTGGGGAGTATTAACTCACCGATGTGTTTGACACAAATATCGGACTAAAGCAGGGAGATAGGCTGGCCCCATTGCTATTCAATTTGGCTCTGGAGTACGTCATAAGAAAGCTACCTGTCGATACACGAGGTATATTACTATACAAGTCGAGCCAATTAGTAGCCTATGCGGACGACATCAACAGTTTGTCACGGTCAATAAGAGCTGCCAAAGAACTCTTCCTGAAACTCGACAGTGAAGCAAAACTAGTAGGGCTAAAAATTAATGAAAATAAAACAAAACTCATGACGTAGTCAAGGAAAAATACCTGAAATACATAAAATATGTATCACACTTGGTGAATACGGTATAGAAAATGTGGGGAAATTTGTCTATCTAGGCGCCAAAATAACGAAGACGTGTAGTGAAAAATATGAAATACGCCGAAGAATACACCTCGCAAATAAAATATTTTAATCAGTTTTGACGATCTTGTAGACCAGCTGCATACACAGGAAAACAAAGCTCCAAGTATACGAATCAGTGATAAGACCTGTGTTATGCTATGTGTGTAAAACATGGACCCTAACCCAAGCATCCGCAAATATATTGAACGACTTTGACCGAAGTCACTTTGTTTGTATCCGTTATTACTAGTTATTATGTAAATATTATTTAGTTCAATAGTCAGTAGGAATCAGCCGTTCAACTATTACGTAAGCACTATAAGGGGGGTGGGGGGTCTTTGCTTTGCTTATTTTGATAAAATGGGGGTGGGAGGGGTCTTGATGGTGATTACGTCAGCATAGTTATTTACTTTTTATACACATGGCAACCCACACATTAGGCTCTTTCACACGGGAATGGTAAAAACCCATATCCAAACAGGTTTCGCGCTTACGCCCTTATATTTACACGTTGCATAGTTCAGCCAACCAATTTTTGTATACGATACACGTCTTGCGAGTGTATGTGTCAAAAGGATCATTTGATCGTTAAACGTCGTGCGGACAACATGAAAGCGAAGACGGAGAGATAAGCGATTGAGAATTGATGTTTTAGCCTTGATTTGTGCACGAGGTAACAAAAACTGGAATGAATAATGTATTTTATGATTGTTAAAGTTTGTCGATTCAAACTTCTATTGGATTTATTAGAACCTCCGTGCTTTTCCGCTTTCTGAAAAATATATTCCAAATTTGAATATCCTTTTAAGTCGCATATTTTTCTTGTTGTGTTGTCAACTGGAATATTATAATGCGATTCTATAAAGATTATGTGTACTGCTAATTTTCTATAGATTTACAATAGGCGATTTATCTTTATTGAAATCGTGATATTCGTTGTGTTGTTTCCTGAAATCGAACATGGCCTCCGCTTTTATAAATTTATTAAATAACGCGTAGCTTCTCGCGTCCACGCATCCATTTTCGCACGCAAATTAAAGAAAGGCAATCGTTTCATGACCACCACCTTCTTCACCGAATGTTCAATTCGAAATGATTACCGGCGTTTGTATAAAATTTCCCCCACCAAATGATCAACAAAATGCGTTTGTGTATGTGCGTTACGCTCGTTCACCCTACAAAATTTTGGCTTGTTTTTACCATCAGGTCCCCTCAATGCCTCTCACTCTTCTTGCCCATATAACCTGTTTAACGCTCACTTTTAACGCTACGTCTGAAAAAGCCCATTGTCTATGTTTGAAAACGAAACCCATTTTCGGGGATTCCCACAAATAATGCATACGTTAAGAAATTAATTAGGTAAAAAAACCTATACTGGTTAAACTTGACTGGTTTTATTCATTACCCATCTGCCATTCTGATAGTTCAGAATTGGGATCAGTCATGTACGTGATTAAAACGAAAAAAGAGATACAAGGCTTGTGCCGCCAGCGTGGGCTACCGACGTCGGGAAATAAACCCGAATTAATTAAAAGACTAGTGCAATCAGATTTCCCAGAAGCAAGCAGCACCCCAAGGCAGATAACCGAAGCTCAAATTGTGCGAGATTTAGCATGATGACAAAATCACCCTAATTGAGGAGATGGGCGCACCTTGAGCAGCCGAGGAGGTGATGCATGAGCATGAGGCGCCACGGCGATTAAATCTTCAACAACGTGAACGAACTTTGCTGGAAAGGGAGTAGGCACTCCTAGCGTCAACATATCGACAAGCGAGAACGTTTTTCTCCTTCCGCGACATTGCGGAGATGTTGCCAAGTTTCAACCCGAACAAGCGAGACTGGACAGCAGAACAGGAGGTATACGCTTGGGACAATAAATTGGTATTGTTTGCAGCACAATTAAAACTGTGCGGATATGCAAAAATATGGAACGACGGACAAATGCAAGTATTTAAAAGAACAAACTGGTGATCGACTTTCCTACTCGAATTGACGAAGCTGATGTGCATTCAAAGTTGATGAGAACGATTCGTGCAGTTTCGGAGAGTTTGGACGAATATTTTTATAAAATGACAGCGATTTGGCGACGGGGAAAAGTGTCAGACGCAGCAATCATAAAATATATCCGACAAAGCCTCAGTCATCCAGCACTGCAAAATGATCTTGCGGGAAGTGAATTCGCAGAACTACAAGAGTTTCACATGGCGATTAGCCGCTTCGAGGAGAACGTTGTGCCAGCTATAGATCCGCATCAGATGCGTGCATCACGTAGTGAATTTGTGCGGCTACGCGATCAGTCGGGTTCGAGTGTCGAATACTAGGCCAGTCGAAATGAGTGAAACCGGACTGACATATTTCAATTGCCGTCAGCGAGGTCATTTGGCAGTGCGATGTCCGCATCCACAACGACATCTGCGTTGCGATCATTGCCATCGTACGGGACAAAGAACGAGCGAATGCCTTGACAGAGCTCAATAATCGAGAAGATCTACACCACAGCAGTCAGATGTCGTATTGCAAATACAGGAGGAGGAAAATTTATCAATTGTTTCTGGACCCCTATTGCCACCGAAAAAAAATGACTGTCAAGGGAAAAAGTATATTCGCAATAGTAGACTCAGGAAGCTCACGTTCATCATTAGCTCGATCCATTGCTGATATCATTGGGCCAGTCGAGCCGACTGAAATCGAATTTTCTGGCTTAGGTGGAGGAAAATATCACTCTACGGGAAAAATCGAAACGGAGATGCAGTTTGATAATAGGGATTTTTTTCACACATTCTATATTGTGGTAGATGGAGTGTTGGCTTGTGCTGCTCTAGTGGGACCCGATTTCCTAAAAAGCCAACGTCTAAACCTAATCATTGGAGATGGAGTTTGTAAAATTGAAGACAAAATGAACTTGAAGGAGGACGAGTATCGCAAGTTGGATGAACTATTATGCGAATTCAAAGATTGTTTCACGGAGAATCTATCGGAGATTGGGAAGTGTAAACTGAGATAGCTGAAAATAAGGTTAATATCAGACAAACCCATTTACCACAGACATCATCGCAGTGCTTTTCCGAAAAGACCTGAGGTGACAAAAATTATAGACAAATTAATTATTGGAAACAAACATTATTCAGCCGAGTGAATCATTGTATGCTTCTACGGAAGTATTTATAAAAAAAAAATCAGATTCAAAAGATAGACTATGTGAGGACTACCGAGAACTAAATAACATTACGATGAAAGGTCCCTTCTTGATGCTTGTAGTCGATGAGCTGCTAGCACAACTTGCAGATGCTGAGTTGTTCACAACTCTGGACCTGCTATCCGGATACTACCAACTCAAAGTCGAGCCAGAGTCACGAAAATGTATTGCCTTTATTACGCACGATGGGCATTTTGCATTTCTAAGAATGCCATTCGGAGTTGTAAACGGACTAGCTGTGTTCCAGGAAATAATGAAAAAAATTGAGCGTATGTTGCCCCTAGGATACTCATTACATTTTTCGACGACTTAATGATCAAAAGCAAAAATGTTGCCGCCGCTCAAAATGCTGATTTTTGGAAATTGAGATTAACTTTTTGAGCCACTGAGTGAACGCCAGCAGTACAGCATCTGAGGACATAAAAGTAGCAGTGGAAAAAGATTTCCCAACACCCGAAAATGATAACGACGTTCGAAGATTTTTAGTGTTAACCGGATTTTTTCGGAAGCATTTTGAAAAGTTTGCCGGAATAGCACGACCAATCACCCACCTACTGAAGAAAAATGCAACTTTCCTATGGAATGCTGATCAAGAAGCCACATTTAGCCATCTGACGGAAATGTTATCCAACGAGCCTATTCTGTGCTTGTACGATCAGACAAAACGCCATGAGATCTATACAGATGCGAGTTCCAAAGAGCTGGCAGGGGTGTTGTTCCAGGAAAACCTTCGGGTGAGATTAAACCAGTTTGCCACTATAGCCGTTGTTGTAGCGAGGCAGAGAAAAATTACCATTCGGATGAGCTGGAAGTACTCGCTATCGTAGAATCGTTGAAAAGGTTCCGAATCAATGTGTTAGGGAAACCTTTCACGATTGTAACAGATTACTCTGCAGTTACCACGGTGCGACTAAAGGATCCCCTACCTCCAAGGATAGCTCGATGGTGGCTGAAGATGTCCGAGTATGATTTCAAACTAATTCACCGGGACAGCCGCACAATGCAGCATGTGGATGCCTTAAGTCGTGCACCTACCGAAAACACCACTGAAGTTGTTGAGAGGATTTTAACGCTCAACATTACCGACGAAGACTGGTTGGCTACAATGCAACAACAGGACGAGGCACTACAAAATATCACGCGGATAATTCGAGGCGAACAGTGTTCCGATCAGCTGGCGCAGTTACGGGAGGATTACGTACTGGAAACCAACCGACTATATCGGAAAGTGCGGGGAGAGCTTCGATGGGTCATACCAAAAGCTGTACGCTGGAGAGTTGTGAAGAAAGCTCATGATGACCGAGGACACTTTGGGGTGGACAAAACGTTAGAACAGATACGGCCCTATTATTGGTTTAAGCGAGTACGAAATTACGTTAAGGGATATATCGCTGCCTGTATCGAATGCTGTTATTTTAAAAGGGCTGCTGGTAAGTCAGTTGGGAAACTGTATGTTAGCCCGGTTGTCCTTATCCCCCTCGAAACTATATATGTGAACCACCTGGGACCCTTTCCTAAAAGTACCGCTGGAAACCAATACGTGCTAGGAATAAGTGACTCATTGTCGAAATATATTGTAGTGAAACCTGAAAAGTCGGCGAGTACGCTCCCAGTAATTTATGCCCTAAATGATCTAATTACCTTTTTTGGGCTTCCACGACGAATCATATCAGACCGAGGCACAGCCTTTACTTCCAAATAGTTTGAAAGTTATTGTGCTGATAACGATATCAGCCATGTTTTAAATGCGGTTAGGACCCCAAGGGCAAATGGCCAAATCAAGAGAGCGCATGAATTTCTTCTTCTATATTTGCGAACTTCAATCGATAACGAACGCAAATGGGACCAAAATCTTAAAAGGCTTCAGTTTGTTTTAAATTCCCAAGCAAACTCGACTACCGGCCACACGCCGAATGCGATTGTATTCCGATACTAGCTACGTGACATTCTTCCAAATAAGCTGCTCAAAGCGCTACACGACTTAGATGGGACTAAATCCGGGGAAATTCGCTATGACGAAATCGCGAATAGAATTAACATCGAAAACCAAAAATGGAAAGAACGTTTCGACAAACATCACGGGCAACCAAAACAGTTTGCGGTTAACGATCTGATTGTAGTTGATAGCGTGCCTTCTGCGACCGGAGAATCTCGAAAATTACAGCCACGCTACAAGGGACCGTATGTAATTAATCGGGTATTGGATTATGACCGCTACCTAATTGGAGATTTAGAAAATAGCCAACGGAATCAACGATCGTTCCAATCTATATTCCACGTGACACGGTTGAAACCCTGGTGTTCCTTGGGACCAGAAGCAAACAGCGACGATGAATCAACGGATGACGAACCAGAAATGGGTTCCAATCCCGCCTTGGTTGAAGATGTGTCTCGGGACGAGCCACTCCAGGATGGCCGAGCTGTCAACACTGGAGAAACTGGACAACTGGCAACAACGGAGGCCAGTCGTGAAATGCAGTCAGTCGAGCATGGCAGCGAAGCCGAGTAGACGTATGTTGCTTACAGAGAGAAATTATTTTAAAAAAAAGCTAAATTGGTTGAACTCGACTGGTTTTATTCATTACACATTCTGCCACGATAGAGTAAACGGTGATGGAGGAGATGGGACCGGGATATTGATTCGTAGACCCTATAGTTTCCAAAATATTGAGAAAGTCGAATTCAAAAGCTTTGAATCTCTTGAAGTGTCCGTTATCAAAATTTCACTGCCAAGAGGGGATAACCTCTTCGTTATCTCTGCCTATACACTGGTCGAAATGTTCTCAAGTTCAAGGAGGAGCTCAATCCCTTGTTTAAAATATTCGAATTGAACAGGCCACATAGTTAGCATATTATATTCTTGCTGGTGAATTGAATGCTAAGCATATATCATGGCTGAGCGTCAACAATAATCCAAAAGGTTTATTCCTGAAATCGTGGATAGCAGAGAACCAAAGTGAATACAGGTGCAATTTATATGGGTTGGTTTATAAAGAAAGCCTGAGATGGATTGGTAGCACTATATATCGAATAAAAGATTTTATCACTCTCCGAAAGTCACCATATTGAGACTTCTTCGGAACTATATCGCAAGATCTGTAACTGTGAGTGAAAACCCCTGAATTTCACAGCCGATTCACTCTTCAGACGGGTATATTGAGACTTATCGTGCTGCTGGCTTCGTTCCTCGAGAAGCTTTCGTGTATTTGCACATGAATCGATATGTTTTTGGTTCTGGTGGTGTCCCAATTATATCTCACATATATAGATGGGTCATCGCTAAGAAGATAAATTACCCTCTGAGTTTGAGCTCACGATATCAACAATTCTAGTCAAGATACTCATTTGCCAGATGGACAGCGGCTCTTTGAACTGGGATGGAGCAGTATAGGTATTGTTGACTGAATGACAATGTTTAAGTTATTTGGGGTAATTTTTTGTTTTTTTGGTTTTTGTCACTTTGTTTCGAGTTTCAGCTCATTATTACTGCATTTAGTATTGTTGTTTGTTTATGCTAAAAATTAGTGATAGGTTTCAAAATTTAGGATAAGTATATATTATGTTTATTATATTGAAATAACATTATATTTATTTATTTAATTATTTATTCATTGCTATTTTTACAGATATAATCCAATTACAAAAATAGTAATGACAGTAAAAGATAGAGAGACATAGAAAACATATAAGAAAAAAATTCAAAGCTTAGCAAGAGCAGAAGTTACTCTATTTTTAAAATGGAGATAAGAAGTGGAGAAAGGTCCAAGCTGAAGATCATCGTGTTTACGCGTAATCCTTAGTAGAGGAGAGTGAAAATAAGTCACGCTCCTGGCAAACGGAACATCAAAGATTTTGGAACTTCTGGTAGGACGGACAGCATTTCTGACCGGGAGTTCAGCTACCAACTTCGTGTTAAGGTAACCAACGGAGAGACGATAAAGGAAACACTCATCCAGATAAATATGGCTGTGTTCTAAAGAAGGAATACCAAGGATAGACAAACGAACATGATAATAACAATAAGGAATACGAAATTTTAACAGTGAAATTCTCGTAAACTTACGCTGAACAGATTCGATCGAGGATTTAAGGTAAACAAAATGAGGAGACCAGACTGGGGAGCAGTATTCAAGGATGGAATGAACAAAACTTACAAATAACTTAATACAAGAAAAGGGATCAGAAAATATGATGGAGTGACGTAAAATAAATCTAGATACACGTGATGCTCTGGAAAAAATATCATAGACGTGAAGATCGAATTTTAGTTTGGAGTCAAAGGTGACTCCAAGATCTTTGATATGAGTCACGGTGCTAAGACGTTTATTTTTTATGAAGAAATGACCAATGAATGGATAAGGTTTGGAGAAAAAGGATACATGTATACGAGTACATTTAGAAACGTTAAGAGGAAGCTGATTAGATTGACACCACAGGTCCAAAGAATTTAGATCAGCTTGCAGTATGTCAAGGTCATTTTGAGAGGATACTTCCTTGAATAATTTCACATCGTGTGCATAAAGAAGGCAGGAAGAGTTAATGACTGAAGGCAGATCATTGATAAAGATGACAAATAAAGCGGACCGAGAATGGACCCTTGGGGAATGCCGCTAGACGGGACAAAAGGAGAAGAGGTGAAACCATTGAAAGTAACATGACATATTCGATTCGAAAGGTAGGAGGAGAGCCACTTGAACAAATTGCCAACCACACCAAGTGCATGAATTTTTTGGAGCGAAATATGGTGATTGACCGAATCAAAGGCCTTAGAAAAATCAAGATACAGGGTTTCTACCTAAAATCGATTCTCAAAGGCTCCAGCAACAACCGTAGTAAATTCCATAAGGTTGGTCATAGTAGAACGACCTTTGATGAAATAGTGGGTTGATGATAAGCAGGGAAGGGTGAACTTTGCGCTGGCGTGATAGAGAGATTGAAAAGGGAAGGAAAATAATTACAGAAAAGTTCGCACATTTCCTGAGGAGATGACGCGAGCTGCCCATTTAAGGTTAATGAGGAGAGATTTTTAGTCGACGATTTAAGAGAACGGATGTACTTCCAAAATGGCTTGGATTGGTTAGAGTTAAGCGAAGACTCGATACTCCTGAAGTAAGAAGCTTTTGCCAAGTTTACTTCCCTTTTTGCAGCAGATCTAAATTTATAGTTTACACGATCCTCAGAAGACCTGATACGTAGAAAGATACGACGAGCCCGATCCTTTTTTTTTCAGGGCACAAATCACATTGTGATTCAACCAGGGTGTACCATGGGAGTCACGAGCACAGGTAAAGGCAGTTGCTGCTGATATGACAGAGTTGAGGAAGTCATAAAATTTCTCACAGGCGTCATTTGAATCAAGACCATGAAAGAAGGTATTCCAATTAATACCGGATAAAGAATTAGAAATTAGGGGTAATTTGCCTTGTAGAAGTTAAAGTGCATTTTTTTCGATATACGCTTTGGAATGATTCGATCAAGTGACACTTCATACCGAAGCGGAGGGTGATGAGGGTCGAGGGGGACATACGGAAAAAGAACAGGAGAATGCTTCAGAGAGGAAGAATCTAGGTTGCTAAGGACTAAATCCAGGAAGCGATCATTAATATTGGATAAATTATTAAATTGAGAGAAAGAACATAAAGACATAAAGGAAGAAATTAAGAGCGAGACTTGTGAGGGACCTGAAACATGATTTCCAACCCAGGACAGAGAGGAAAGATTAAAGTCACCACACAGTATGATAGGGTAGCTAGAAAAACGAGTCAAATAATATGAGGAAAATTCAGAAAAAAAAGTGTCGTAGACAGAATATGGAGAACTACAAGGAAAATATACACAAGCCACGAGGAGAGGATGAGCAGGTGAAAAAGATATCTTAGCAACAACGCATTCAACAGGAGGAGAAAAGTGAAGATCAGAGAGAGGAATGCCAGATAGGGAATTATGGTAGGCAATACGAACACCGCGACCGTCCCTCTTATTTGATAATTGTCGATCGCGATCTTGCCTTATTAAAAAATGGTTGGGAAAAATCTCGGCGTCATGAAAACTGTCAGTTAGCCACGTTTCTGTGAGGCTGATTATTTTATCACAGGAGGGAAAGCATGATAAAGAGAGATCTTTCAGCTTAGATCTTAGACCACGTACATTTTGGTAATAAATGAAAAATGAATTCTGCTTAGTGTTAAAGTTAGGCTGATTAAAGGAAGAATGACTAGAAGCTAATGTTGTTGAAGTTTTGGTTTGAATGATCGCAAATTTCTTTTGGAGTTCGAAGCAAAAGGCTTAACTTAGACGCCTGGGGGCCAGAAATTGCTGTTTTGTACTGCATCACAGTTTGTTGGCAAAGTTAATTTGAACGATGCAACCACACGATTGGTCAAGTTTGGTTGCGTTAGTTTTTTGCAGGAAAATGTAATTGGTCGGCTATCCAGCCCACTCAAAACGAAGTCCTTTAATTCCTCCTCTGAAGTATCATACGCCAGTCGCGACACAAATATTTGGAGTGGTGGAGAAACAACGCGAATAGGCTTGCGAGTTGGCAGAAGCGTAGGACGACACACAGGCTCTTGTGTACGGTAGGAATGCCCCGTGCTAGAAGGGAAAGCAGAGAGATGCGAACCTTGAGTCTGTTGTTCCTGATCCAGTTCCAGTTGCAGTTGCTGGTCCGGTTCCAGTTGACCATCAACAGATCGAAAAGTTGATATTGCGGCTTCACTTGATGTAGCAGCCAAAAATGGCAAGGAGGTCGGTCTAGGTGGTAAATTTTTAAGGAATAGCCCCCTTGCTGGGTCGAACATTTTCCTTGTTATTTGCTGGCATCGAATCAGTCAATAAGGGAGGGGAAGATGCCTGGCAAGAAGCGTGAGGTGATTCTGTTGGTTTCATAGCAATTGTATCCGTAATAAGGCGCGCATTGATTTCATGAAGTATTAAAACTTTATCTTATACCAATTATACTGGTATAAGATAAAGTTTTTGATTGAATTTCGCCTTTGTTGGCCTGTATTTTTTATAGCCATAGTTTTATAGCGTTCGTTGACTCACAGAAAATATACGACAGTATTAATCGTAACGTAATGCTTTACTTTGGCATCCCAGCCAAATTAGTCCATCTTACCAAAATGACAATGACTTCACCGACCTCCCAAATCCGCATCAATAGCCAACTCACCGATGCCTTTGGCACAAATATTGTACTCAAGCCGGGTGATGGGCTGACCCCATTGGTATTCAAATTGGCTCTGGATTACGTCATAAGTATTATCCTATGCGCCCAGTATTATCCTATGCGGACGACATCAACATTTTGTCACGGTTGTTAACAACTGCCAAAGAACTTTTCCTGAAACTCGATAGCGAAGCACAACTAGTAGGGCTACAAATCAATGAGAACAAAACAAAGCTCATGACGTAGTCGAGGAAAAATACCTCAAACACACAAAATATCACACTTGACGAATACATTGTCGAAAATGTGAGGAAATTCGTGTATTTGGGCACCAAAATAACGAGAACCAGTAATAAAAGAAACGAAAAACGCCGAAGATTACAGCTCGCAAAGAAAACATTTTATTCAGTTTTGACGATCTTGAAGACCAGCTGCATACACAGGAAAACAAAGCTCCAAGTATACGAATCTGTGATAAGACCTGTGTTATGCTATGGGTGGGAAACATGGACCCTAACCAAAGCATCGGAAAATATGTTGAACGCCTTTAAGCGACGGGTTCTGAGGCAAATAATAGGAGCGAAGCTGGACGGAGACCAATGGTGAATTCGGTACAACCATGAGCTGTAAGAAATTTTTGACGAGCAAGAGGTCTGAAAGATTATAAGAATGCGCAAGCTGCAATGGGCTGGCCACATGAATCGAATGGACGAACAACGGATACCCGAAAAGGTATTCGTTGGGAAAATTGAAGGCCGGGACCAATGAGGAAACTGAGGAAGCGCTAGTCTGACTCGGACAACAAAGGCAGTGCATCGCTGCCCTGATTTCGAAATTAGAGGATGCGGTCGATGGACTGAAACAGTTGGTGGCACTATTTGCTGGAAGCGAAGGACTGGGAGAGCTGTAGTGCTAGGAAGAAGAAAAACTATGTCGACATGCTCGAACAGTATTCCTTTTCTCCCAAGCTGCTTATTGCATTCGAGCAATGTCATCTCGAAATTCTTATTATCTTATTATCACCTACGTTCCAATGTATAAGATTAGTTTCGATAGTTTCATATCACTTCCTGTATTGCAGTAAATTGAATGCAAATGTGATCATATTTCTATATAATTGCCGAAAAGTGTGGATACGTTTGATGCCAATCTGCAATATAAACGCAAACGTTGATCATGCCTGAATTTATTTTGCGCTCTGCTGCCAGATCGGGTGAAAAAGCAATTGGAATGAGCATGTTTTCCTCCTTGATTCGACAATCCGGACATTCCGATGTACCGTGTACCTTTAACCACATTCCATTGCTCGATCCATTATTGTTGGGCATTTATTTTACTGCTACAGATGGTCACTAGCTCTTTTAAACATGAAGCAAAAATTTACTTAAAACTACTTTCCACATATTACAAATTTTCCAATAATCTAAATTTTAATAAAAATTACTATTATTTCAATCTGCCGTGGCTCAATTGGTGGGGATGTTCAATGTTATATGCAGTTATGCATATTAGCTTCTGCGTCGTGATTCAAGTGGTCATGGTTTGAAGTTTCCAGGGTAAATAAATGATCTCGTAACAATATTCTTTAGATGCCAGAGCCACTCATGAGGTATCTTTGTGAGGCGATTCACCATATGTAAGCTTTTTCGGCGTAGCTGAGTATACTAAACCATAGTTTGAATGCCCAAGGGATACCTCATATAACTCACAATACAATCTTGTCCCATTATATAATAACAACAATATAATTTTTCTGTTTCACAACTATTTAGACTGCACTCATTGTAACCGTTTTGTTTTTTTCATTTTCAGTATAACCAAGCATAGATCCTTAGATATTCACATCTCAGAAACTTCTTCATCAATAAGATCTAGTTACATTTCATGAAAACTTAAAACTATTTGTCATCGATATTAATAGAACTGATATTACTCTATTTCTGTATCAATTATTCTGGAGTTTGAAAGAGAACCCCAGATTAAAAACCAACCTTACTGATCAATTAATATTTTATTAAAATAATGAAATAAGCGCAAACGATCCAGTTTTCAAATAAAAAAATTTCCGATATAAATTTATCGAATGAATCGGTAATATAAACATATGAATATAATCTCCACTTCCACCAGATATTACAATATCATAATTTTCTGGTAGGAAGTACCTTATTTAGCAATTACTTACTGGTTTATTTTCGAAAAGAAAATCAAAACGAGAAATTACAACTAATTAAATTATAGTTATGATCTTCAACAACCTAAAAGTATTCCGAATTTATGGTAATAATTGCAATAACAATAACAGGTTCCCAACATACCTTCAACTATTCACCTTACTTACGGCAGTTATCGTGTTAAATACTCAATGAAATTAAGAGTACAAGATAAAAAGAGAATATCATATTTTATGCATGCTAATAATCATTTTTACACCCGGCTAAATTTTTTTTTCTCGGAAACTATCAACCGGTAGGAGTATACAAACCTAGTGTAAATACATGCAAATATATGTTGTTGAGGAAAGAAAAAAAAACACTGATTTTGAATGCTAAAAATTCAGCATTACCAGTTAATATCAAGATTACTTCTATATATCGTATGCAAGTTGGAGATTCCTCAAGATATATAAATACACATGGAACGTTCTTCCAATTAAATAGTTTGCAATCTAACAGTGAGCGGCGCAGTACATAGATAGTTTTCCAGTAGAGCATAGTTAAAAGATTATTTGTGTAATAAGATATTTTTCAAATATTTTAACCATAGCTATGAAGTATTCCGCGGTTTTTATGATTCTTAGTGCTATTTTTGGACTATCATTGAGTGCTTTTCGTAAGTGATTTAATTTTTATAATTTCTATAAGTTACTTAAATCTAATCAAAGTGATACCCAAGTTTGTACAGAGTGGAAAAACGATTTACGATTTACAACAGAAAAAAAATGTGCATGAAGTAGACACTGATATATCAATTTTTCTATAGCAACTACACTCTATGCTTCCGATTTAGGAAAAAATCAATGACAAATATGAAAACGCATTGAGATCTACCTTACTTTAAACTTTTCAGCCTTTATAGTACCTAGTTGAAAAACTTAAGAATAATTGTGTGATCCTACCAATTTCTTGAATTGAAAGTAAAAGCTTTCTATTGCGCTTCAATGTCAGCATCTAACATTATTTCGTTTCTAAAAATGCATCTTATGGCTACTTGTTGCAATTGCACTTTCGATCGTTGAATGAACAAGTTCGAGCCCCAACCTTCAAAATCTTAATCTTGCTATCAATGATTACCATTAACATTGAATTATCTACAAATTGTGTTAATGATGTTTAATTCTTTGATTATTTTGTAGTTTTCCGCTTTTTACTTTATTATTGGACCATTTCATATGAACCTCCAGTTGTTACTACACACCTAACAATGGTTGGTCTTAGAATATTTTAAATTAATTTTGCGCGTACTATTTTCAAAGCAATTTGTATCTTCTTGAAGAATTGAATGACATTCAGATGTTCTCAAGTCAGCCATATCGCGAAATAATGAATGTCTGATTATTACTCATCTGTAGCCAAATATTTTTTTGGCCGTACTAACTACTTAAGTACATAATATGAGAATTTATTGTTATCAGCAAGTTCAATTTAAAATTTGCGATTCATTGAACTTTTTCAGTGGAAAATCAAATAAAAACTCATACTTAAAGGGGATTCTGCATTTTTTCCATAGCGAGTAAAAGTAACTTTGAATTGTTTCAAATTAATTTTAATTAATTTGAAACAATTCAAAGTTATGAGTATATTAAGTTTCGAAAAATCAGAAAGGTTCGTTCTTTTTGAGGTTTTTATGAAAACATATTCAATACCCTATGAAAGTCTATTTTTTCTGTCCATTATCTGCTGTGCTATAATTTTTTTTTCAAGACTACAGAATCATCAAGCTAGTCAGTAATGGCAACATATTGTATATTTTCAATGGACTTCAAGGTCTGTTTTCCATACAAAAAGATATTCAAGTAGGAAATCAAGTCCTCTCTATGACATCGATGAGTGCACGAAAAGAGGAAATAACACGAATCAATTACTGCCTCTTGCGATTAAAAATCTGTGAAGAACATCCGACAAACGAGTCGTTCAGAACCCAATATGATTGCACCAAAGTTAAGTTCTTAAAAAAATTGTTTGATTGCGTAATTTCAGTGCCTGGCTTCTTTATTTAAACTTGGGAGCCCAAACTAGCAGTCAATTCAATCAACCTGGCTTACATGGCTGGATTCTCAGGAAGGATAATAAATCACCAAACATATGTTTGAAGATACCCCAGATCTTCAAAGAGGATACTGCCTAGTGTTCATTGTCTTACTCTAGCTTGACCGGACACACACAAATGAAGTACATAATCGTTTTCTCTTTCTTTACGTGCTGCATGCAATGCTTATCTTGACTTCATGGGGTTCAATCCGCGAGTGGCCTTAACTAACAGCCTTGACTCTAAAAGGTTCACAATAGAACTCACTCATCCTGGTTCTGCAGTAAATTGGCAATATCCTCCTTAATATAGCGCAAGTGGCATCTGCAGTTCAGTTCAGGAAAATTATGTGAAGAGATTGTTCCCTTTACAACTCCTCGTAATATAACAGATAAACCGCTTGAGTAATTGACACCTCAAGGGCTGAGCCCCATTTGGCCACGTAGACCGCCCGTTTATTCCGCTCGATGTTTCCATGTTCGGAAACCAAAAGAAAAGTTAATACAAACCAACTTCTGTAAACCGATACGGAAGCCAACTATACTGTCCCATCAGCTTCGAAGATGTAATAGCCGAGCTAAGAGCCTTGTAGCAGCCTAGCTATTCAAATAAATAGTAATGATCTAGGTATGTAAGAATGATTAATTTTTCAGTTTAGTGTATAGCTCTCGAATGGCCAGTGCATCCACTTGGAAGACACAAGTGCAGTTAGCGAGACAAAAGGTTTTTATACATTCAGCGTTTCCGAAAAGGTTTCTTCCTAACACCGCTCTCTTTTTTCGAACTTTTTACAATGCTATCTCGAACCTCAAACGCAGACGCTAACGTGCTCGTTGGGGGAGACTTCAACGCTAAAGCAATCAAACAAGGCATGCCTCAAACATATCTGTGGGGAAAACGCATTCTAAAAATGGCGACAAGAACAGTGCTTATCGTACTAAACACGGAAATATGCCGACTTTCCACCGTATTGGCTGAGAAGGTAGCACACTGGACGTGACATTCGCCTTGTACGGAGGATCCGCAATTGAAGAGTATTAGAGGACTACTCAGCCAGTGATCATCAGCGCATTCTGCTTGAGAGCAGTGATGTTGTCTCCCGACATCGAGGGAAGACTCACAGACGTGATTCATGCTGCTGGAGACCTATCTCCTCGGCAGTATGGCTTTAGATCAGGATGTTCAACTATTGACGCGATTGCTGATGTAGTGAGGGCAGTCTATTAGGCAGAGGCATACAGTCGCCCCAAGCGACGGATCGTCCTGTTGGTGACTCTCAATAGTAGAAACGTCTCCAACGTTGTTAGTGGGATGGATATTTATACGCTAGAAAACCCTTTTCAAGTTCCAAAATATCTCATGTAGCTTCTGAGGAACTACCTGAAGGACTGAAGCCTGCTTCACGATGGTACAAAGCTAACGAAGGACGGAAGTTACATCGAGTGTTGCCTAAAGATTTACTCTTGATCCAGACCTGTAGAACGTGTTTTACGACGAGCCTCTGAGACTAGAGATGCCAGGTGAGTCATGCTTAATTAGATGATATTGCGGCTCTGGTAACTGGACGTACCGTTGAACAAGCCCAATTTAGGCTGGGTATGCTGATGCGCCGTGTGAGAGACGGGATGACTACTCATCGGTTGAGTCTAACACTCGAGAGAACTGAAGTGGCCATCTTGACAAAAAAGAGAATCCCTAGAGTAAGGATAATCAGCATTGCAGACATACTAATCGAATCCAAGCCAGCGGTGAAGTACCTAGGGCTACTGATCGACTCGAAGATGAGTTTACCTGTGCAAATCAGGGCAATTGCTGAGAAAGCTGCTTCAGGAATATCGGCTTTGAGTCGACTTATGGCCAAAGTAGGGGAATCTTACCCATCAAGAACATGTCTCTTGATGAGTGCTGTAGGCTCAGTGCTGCTTTACGAAGCAGAAATATGGGGCGACGCTCTCAGATATGGAGGAAGGAGCACTGAGGATTGCATCTTAATTTCCAACAGTCTCTGATTCAGCGGTAAGCGTTATTGCAGGCGTGATACCTGTTGCCCTTCTTGCTAGAGATCACCGTGCTATTTACTTACTTCGAAGCAAGGACACGAGGGAGACGGTTGCCTAAAGGAGAGGCAGCACTAACTCAACGATTGACAGCAGTCTTGGGTAAACTGCAAGAAGGGAAGATGGACTGTGCGCCTAATTTTAGAGACAAACTTCTATCCAACCCAACTCTTGAGTGGACATGGGTGTTTTCAGTCCTACCTGCATAAGACTCGTAGGTCACTGTCTCTCAATTGTTGATTTTGCCCAGGCGAGGAAGACGATGAATGGGACAGGCTGTGATGGGACCTCTACTGTGAGACAAGAGAGCCTCATTCCGGAAAGCATAGTTGCAGTGATGCTTGGTTCAGTTCACAAATGGAACCAGGTGACATATTATGTTCGGGCAATACTAAAAGATTAAAAAAAACTCACAGCAGCCTGGGACATTGGGGCTGGGGGAAAGCTTCTCTGGCGATTCCTTCTTCCCTCTCCCCTTCCGCTAGATGAGGGATCCCCCCGCTTGAAGGCACCTTATAACAAGACAAGACCTGGACCGATGTAATGTGTCACACGATTCCAGGCTAGGTTCTGGAGTTGACATGGGGGTGTTTAGTGGCTAGTTCTGTCACTTGTGAGTATGAGAGTTCCACACTCAGTGTGTAAAAAGCATTCACCTCCCAACCACAAAACAAAACATTTCACGATTCCTTCAGTATACATGGAAAGTATGCCGTGCAATTCTTGATGAGCTCAGATTGAAGATAGTGTAGTCAGTCGACATCATTATCACTTTTTTGGCAAGAAGTCTTGGATACTACTGTAGTCATATAGTTTAGCCAGCCAGTACCTGGACTCCCTAAGTCGATGTGCATTTTGCGACCTGATCTTTTTACTATATAGTTCAATAGGAAGGATATTAAATAAATAAATAAATATTAAGCGCAACGCACCTTCAACCTCAAAAACTGCTGCTCTCTGGACCATAGCGTGTTTTTTTGTTATATCTTCGGTTTTGTAGCACTACCGCTCCTCTTAAGCCTTCACTTTCTGCAACAAGCGCCTGCAACTATCTCGGTCCATTGATCGCGTCCTCCGATTTTGAAATCTGAGCAGCGAAGAACCATATTCATCGACCAAGTCAGACCAGCGTGTCTTCGCTTTCTCCACTAGTCTCCAGCCTTCAGTTCTCCCAAAGAATACCTTTTTGGGTATCCGTTCTTCGTTTATACGATTCATATGGCCGGCCCATTGCAGCTTCGGCAGTTTTACAATCGTTGAGACCTCTGGCTCATCAAAAAATTCATATGGCTCATTGTTGTATTGAGTACGCCACTAGTTTTCATCTAGTGTCGCTCCAATTAGTCGCTTCAGGACCCGTCTTTCAAAGACATTCAATATATTTGCAGATGCTTGGGTTAGGACCCGTGTTTCTCACCCATAGCATAACACAGATCTCATCAGAGATTTGTAGACTTGGAGATTTCTTTTCCTAGCTGCATGTCTTCAATAAAGTCAAAGCTAAAAAATATTTCATTTGCAGCTGTATTCTTCAGCGTATTCATCTCTTTCATTACCGATTCTCGTTATTTTGGCACCTAAATGCACAAATTTGCCCATATTTTCGATATTGTATTCACCAAAGGTGATATTTTGTGTATTTGATGTATTTTTCTTTGACTATATCATGAGCTTTGTTTTTTTTCATTGATCTGTAGCCTGATTCTTTTTGTCTAACGCATTCAGGTACTCACCATCAAACCAACTATTTCTTTTACGCCGTGCTTGATGTCCGATCATCTGTTCTGCCACGGTCTTAATTGCCGCATTCACTTCTATCCATAGCTCGTTACTTGTTTTCATCGATGTATCTGATTTGATGGGATCCAGCTGATTGGCGACGGTCTCTATGAATTTTTTTGCTCGTTTGGAGCCTTTCGATGTCAAATTTTTGTTGAGGGCTGGTCTTACGGAATATGCCTTTGACATATGACATCGATAGGTTAATTTGATCAAGTAAGGATCCGAGTTATAATTGGCTCCTTGGTGAGCGCGGACACCAAGTATACTTGAGGCCCAACGTTGTTGGGTCAGAATTTGGTCGATCTGGTTTTCTGTGTTGCCATCGTGTGATGACCAAGTCATATTATGTATGTGTCGATGGGGGAAGCGAGTCGAACTTATGACTAGCTTTCTGCTACATGCAAAGTCAATCAAGAGCTGGCCGTTATCATTCATTTTATCGTGGATGCTATATCCTCCAGTCGCTCCCCGATGAGATATCTCATTGTCTCATCTCGTTGAATTATTTTAATGTCATTTGTAGGCAATGAGTCGAATAGTCTTTCCAGATGATTGTTGAACGTTTCGTTCGTTTCTTCGTCCTTTTCTTCAGTCACGACTTGTACATTAATCAGCTAGATTTTGAGGAATTGCGCTTTTATACGGATCACATACGACCATTCATTAACTGCCTTAAAATCAATAACGTGCGATTTGAAGAGATCCACAATAAAGATCACTCTGAATCATCGTTTTCCTATAGGTTTCCTACTTTGGAATATTGGGTGCGATCTCATATCTTGAATATCATTTCTAGTCCAGTTCGTTTCTGGATTACCAGTTATTTTAATTGATATTGACTGGCCTGTTGTAAAAGGTCCTTAACAGCGGCAGGGTAATTGAGTGATCTGACATTCCAGGATCCAATGCCATAGTCCTTTTTCCACTTGTGGGGTCGCTGCCGTGAGGCATTCATCTCCCTACCACAAAAAAAAAACAAAAAAAAAACCCCTTGGTGACAATGGAATTTCTTTTGTGTGTTTTTAATATCTTTTCAGTGATTGACTTATAAGCCTGGTCGGTTATGATATACACCGGTTTAAAGTTTGAACGTATTGCAGCTAGATGGACGGGCACACGGTCAAAGCGTGGTACTGACAATAGCACCTTCTCGCATCGATACATTCGACCAAGATAATAAGATACTCCAACTATCTCTAAGCAAAGACTCGAAAGGGACTGTAGTGCTTAAACAAAAAAGATCAAACCATTGTATACTCTCTATGAATTTCACTATGGTACTCTGTTTTTATGCGCTAAGTATAATGTGCCTTCGGCTGGCCGATACTTTACTGGTTTCCTACGTGTCATACAATGTCACGCCATTTACCTCAATTTCTTATGTTTTCTGCATTACTCTTTTTTATCTCTCTCTCTCCCTTTCCTCTCTTTCAGTTCCCAAAACATTTTTGTCACATGAACAACTTGCAATATTTTTCTGTTTTAGGTAAACTCCGTGCTTCCTGAATATAGAACTTACGCTAATTCATTTACGTCGACCATATTTTTCTCAGATGACCTCGTATTCCTTAAGTTAAAAGATTTAAATGTCTCGCTAGGATTTGAAAAAATAAATTCAACAAAAACACACATATTTCATTTCATACATTTATTCATTCTATTCAAATTAAGATTCAAAATAAAAGTAGTAATTACGCAAAGTAAAGGGTTTTCCATTAAGGACATAACAATTTTATCTATTAATGACATACAGAAATATTTGAGAAATTGAGTTCAAGTTTATTGTGGGTGTAGTGGAAGCATTACATTTCATGAATAAAATTAATATGCCCACCACGGGCCCGTTTGCAGTCATCGATTCTTTGGACCCGATTCTCCACCACTCTGGCACACATTTTGACCGGAACGTTGGCAATTTTGCGTTGGATGTCTTTGAGCTCATCTAAAGTTGCTGGCTTATTGGCATAGACCAGCAACTTGATATCCAATGGCTCTAGATCGCATGAACGACGCAGCCATTCGACCAGACCATATCTCGAGGCAACATGTTCACCAAATTTGCCTTTCAATAAATCGATTGTGAGGTGTGCTGTGTGCCTAGTGGCACCGTCTTGTTGAAACCACATATCGTTGATGTGAAGTTCATCCAATTCTGACCACAAATAATCTTCCAACACAACACGATCGTGCATTCTATTGACGGTCGCCCAATCACACCTCCGGCATGAAAACCGCACCAAACAGTAATTTTTTGCGAAGCAACGGTGTCTCAAGAAGCACATGTGGGTTTGTTGCTGACCAATAATGCATATTTTGAACGACGTCTTCTTGGAACCGGAATGTACAATAGTGAAAATTCGGACTCGAACTTATCCACTATAGCATGCACAACCTGTCGGGTGGGACGATTATTACAGCCGAAAATTGGAGAATTTTGGTAGTAATTTTCAATAATTTCAAACTTTGCTGGTTCATAAACTTTACCATGATAAAAATATTGACTTTAACAAACGTTTTGACATTGACAATTCATTAAAAAAGTTTAAGGGTGCGTTCATATAAAGATATGAAATTGTTATGTCCCTAATGGAAAACCCTGTATTAATAAAGATAGTGGGAGGAAGGAACCTTATGCTTTAATAACAAACTTCCCATATTTGGTACCAACAGTGATGTCCAGTCTATTTCTTTCTCATTAGGAGCTTTGCAACTGTGCTGAAACCTCTTTCCACCAGGTATGAAGATGGGAAAGTGATTAAGAACTTCTTTGTGGTATTCCATAATGCGGGATGAATAAAATCTCTGTCTTTTCAAAGCCAATGATTTCTAAAACGTACCTTAAGTTCTTTGTTAGTGAATGAAAGATTGGAAATGTACTTTAACAAGTACTATTCGTATTTTTCTTTTCTGCCAGATACTTATATTTCGGGGACTAATTGTCTCCTCATCAGTGGCAATAGTCCCACTGTGTCCACTGTGGTATGATAATTTTTTAAAATATATTCAAACTTAGTTTCAAAATCTTTGTAAACGGCACTTCAATATTGGACCCTCTCACAGGCGTTTTGCACAAATAAAGTTTGAGAGCTAATAAGCCAACGGATGATACATGCAGCAATTTACAAGTTGAAGTAGCAGGGGAGTGCTCCGTGGATTTTTTGTCACATAACCCGGGACGTAGTGTCAGGGTGACCCATAAATTTTTTTTAAATTTCTCTGATGTATGAAGAGCATGTTGGCCATGTTTTTGTATTGAAATCATTAAATTTGACATTCATTTTTAAAATTCATTCAGTAATTTTACAATACACATAATTATTCTTAATGTAATTGGAAGTTTGAATGAACTTAACAAAAAAAAATCTTAAAAATGTGAACATAAACTCATGATTTTTTTTTTTTTTTTGGTTTATTTTCATGCAACATTTTTCACTTTTTCTGGCCCAAGATGAATCAATTGAACAAAAAACTATATTTTTAGGAGCATTTTCTCCGTACGCTTCTTATTTGCAACATTAAAGAGGCCAGCTTAAGCTGATTGGAACTTTGCACTGGTAGCACAATAAATTGGTCTTCTTATTTGTGCCACGATGGCACTTTCGGCACCTAGCTCTTTTACTCATATCCTCCCGAGGTTCAAATTTTACCGGTTTTTACAAAATCCTTCCTATATTTTGTCTTAGTTCCTGAGACGACCTCGAATTCTTCAGGTCATTTTCTAGGTGTGTTTCTATGAGCTCTCTTGCTAGAATTTCGATGAAACTCATTCGATATATTTCCGAATTGATTGCACACAAAGAATAGATAACATAAGCCATGCTCATGTTAAGCAAAGTGTAGAAGATGGGCCACCTTCTGGTTCTTCGGCTAGCTGAGTAGACAGTAGATTTTTTGTCCAATTCATCTACGCCACCCTTGGTACTGTTGTAGAAAATAATTACCTCTTGGTTTATTGGTTTCTTCATCCGTGGTTGCTGTGTGATGCATAGATGATACAACTATCACAGACTTGTTCTTTTTGGGCACATATGAGACCAATGTCATGTCCTGTAGCAACCACGGATGTCACCGCAGTTGCAGACATTGGGCTTTTTCAGACGCAGCGTTAAAAGTGAGCGTTAAACAGGTTATATGGGCAAGAAGAGTGAGAGGCATTGAGGGAACCTGATGGTAAAAACAAGCCAACATTTTTTAGGGTGAACGAGCGTAACGCACATACACAAACGCATTTTGTTGATCATTTGGTGGGGGAAATTTTATACAAACGCCGGTAATCATTCCGAATTGAACATTCGATGAAGAAGGAAGTCGTCATGAAACGATTGCCTTTCTTTAATTTGCGTGCAAAAATGGATGCGTGGATGTGAGAAGCTACGCGTTTTAATAAATTTATAAAAGCGGAGGCCATGTTCAATTTCAGGAACCAACACGACGAATATCACGATTTCAATAAAGTTAAATTGCCTATTGTAAATCCATAGAAAGTTAACAGTACGCATAATCTTCATAGAATCACATTATAATAAGCCAGTTGACAACACAACAAGAAAAATATGCGACTAAAAAGGATATTCAAATTTGGAATTTATTTTTCAGAAAGCGGGAAAACACGGAGGTTTTAATAAATCCAATGAAGTTTGAATCGACAAACTTTAACAATCATAAAATACATTTTTCATTCCAGTTTTTGTTACCTCGTGCACAATTCAAGGCTAAAACATAAATTCTCAATCGCTTATCTCTCTGTCTTCGCTTTCATGTTGTCCGCACGACGTTTAGCGATCAAATGAACCTTTTAACACATACACTCGCAAGACGTGTATCGTATACAAAAAAAGGTTGGCTGAACTATGCAACGTGTAAACATAAGGGCGTAAGCGCGAAACCTGTTTGGATATGGGTTTTTACCATTCCCGTGTGAAAGAGCCCATTAAGAATTAGCAGAGGGGTGTGTAGCCCGGGGTGGCATACTGAGGCCGGCTAGCGCTCAGTCGTGTCGTGGGTCTTCCGGGACACCCTCTGCTCGTGCTGAGCCACCTTACATATAAACTAGCACAAAGGGAAAAGGATGGGAAAGGAGAGGTAACATTGAGAAATGAAAAATAATTATTTTAACACTTCATGATTTATATTCTTCAACTAGTTTACAAGGCACTAATTTATCAAACAAAAAAATTCAATTCTATAGGCCCGCTTTCTTCCTTTTACAAATTTTAATTTGATTCAAAGATAAAAATAAATGAAAATTTACTTTCAATTAATGCTACTACTAAAATTTACACCAAGAAAACAATCAATTAATGAATCCACTTTATAATATCAGAAGAGAAACCAAGAAAGAAAAAAAAACAGAGTTAAAAACTACTCACCCTTTTTTTCGGCTGCGGAGCGCTCTGCAACAGAGGGGAAACTAGGCAACTACCAAAAATATTGAAAAACATTAATAAATTAATTTAACTCGGTTACTAATATTGTTTATTGGTAAGGGCCGTTTGATAACGAGTTGTTTTAGTTCTTAGATGTTCAGAGTATTTCCGATTTATTGTCACTCCACGAAGAGACACAACCAGCTTTATACACATTAAACAAAGGAATTTTCTCGTGAATGTATTTAAAAACCTTCCACTTTTTCGCAATTTTAAACGGATTTATTCATTATCTACGAGACCCGCTTGAATCGCCAAATCTTTGCTGCACTTCTAATACTATAAATTGCCCGTCATTTCTAAGTATTCTATGCACTTTCACGACCGTTAATCACATTGGGTCATTAATCCACTGACACCATTGACACACTTCCTCGAATTGTTAATTCACAAAATCCTCTTTTTCTTCAAAAACAGCATGTCAAACAATCCATTTCGTAAATCACCTCCACAAAAAAAAAACGCGATAACTTCCTATTTCTTTCAAGATTAAATCACCACAAAAAATCTTTCCTCCCCGAATTAAAATTTAATGCACCGCCAACCGCAATCTCTATTGTTCTTTCCAAATTCAAAAATCGAATCTTCTCTCGAATTAACTATCTCGCACCGCACTGCTTTTCTATCTCCCAGTCAAATCCTAACTGCCCCAATCATAACCACTTCATTCCACATTTCACCTTTATCCAATCCGATCCCGCAATCCTTTTCATTTTCAAATTACCGTTGCCGCATCTGGGTAACGTAATCAAAGTTCATTACACTTCGATTCCGCTACCCACAAATCTTTTGTTCCATATCGACAAACTCAATAGTATCCATTGTTTTACATATGGCAATTTGCACAATCCAAGGAGCGCTTGGCTGAATTCAAAGTGTCACATCTACACATTTCGGAAGCTATTGGCTTTGCCGATACCCCAAAAAGGGTGCTTCCGTGCGCCCGGGGGAACTTGAACTCAGGGCTCCATCAGACCCCCGGTCGAGAACTCGCGACGTAACCAATGGAGCTATGCCTTATCGATCTCCCGTTTATCAGATTAGCAACTTCAACGATGTATCTGGGCTTGAGATTGCATTTTGTTAGTAGGGAAACGTGGATTAATTTTCGCTAGTAAGAAAAATAAAATTTGTTAGTGGGAACTAGTGAATAGAATTTGTTAGTATGAAGGAAGGAATTAGGTTTTGTTAGGAGGAATGATTAGAATGAAATTTTGTTAGTGGGAATTAACGTAGGGAGTGTTGTTAGTGGGAAGATTAAACTTCTTATTATATTACTAGGGTGTTCTAATTGGAAATCAGGGAAAGGGTAGGATTGTGATGATGTGGAAATAAAAATTATAGGGAAATAGGAAAAATGTTAATAAAAATAAATAAATACACAGAGGAAAAGGTAGGAGTGCCCAAACGAAGGTGAAAATGTTACGGCGGGAGGAAGTTGGTACGCCGGAATTTGCAACAGTCCCTTGTGGAGCCGTATAAAGAAGAACCTTCTTCTAGTCCTTTTGAAGGAAGAAATTCTTACGGGATTTCCACTTTGTTTATGCATCGTACCCACATATGTCAGCTTCCTTGCCTTCAATTTCGTCACTAAATCAATTGAACTGAACCAATTGTCTGCCGTTATATTCCTGTTGCTTCCCTTTATTGGCTCAACGAGGCACAGCATAGACTGCTTGGGTTTTGGAAAAATTTTTCCTTCATCGCTTAGTGTTTATCCGTCACTATCCTTTCTTGTATAAATATATGCATTGTGGAGATAATGTGTTTTGGCATCGATGAGGGCCATAATTTTTGTAGCGCCGAGGTGAAACTCGTGTGTGAACGGCTCAAATTCAACTTTCATACCGTCTCCGTCTCGGTAAAACCTTGGCGGGATCCAACAAAACTGGAGCAAACAAAATCAAAAGACCAAAAACATCCAAAAAAAGAAACAAAAAATTATAACACCGACGATGCAACCAGCGTTGCAGCCACGATGTTAACAGTACATCGAGAGCGGTACTAACCACGACAAGAACGAAGAATAACACAATGACAGTGAAGGCAGACGAAAAACGGAGAATAGCAGACAGTCTGGTTCAGACTGAGGTTCCTGCGGCGTTCGGGCGCAGCAAAAAACTGATGCGAATACCAGAGTGTCCTATTAAGAAAAAGCGGGAAACTCTGCAGGGCGCTTCAGGTGTTCGAGCAGTGGAAGATAACATAAAGAGCACCGAAAATTCGATTGTCACTGCTGCGATCGTTACCGAGGCGACCGGTGCAAGGGTCACAAATCCCGACATTGCAACGAAAAATTCAGAAGCAAACGAGGAGATTACGGCATGAAAAGAAACGAGTGACCAGACACCGCGTGATTGCACCGCCAAAGTCGAAAATGTGGCGGAAGTACTGCACTCGGAAGCGGAACGCGATAACCCCTCCCAAAGATGGTTGCAAGGTGCAATTGCCGCCCAACGATACGAAGAAGAAAGGCTGCTCGAAAAAGCGGGAGATGTTCTGAAAAGAATAAAATCTGCATGCGACTCCCCAAAAATCAGCAAAGCAGTAAAGGTGGGGCTCCTTGAACTAGAGGAGCTCCCAGATCGCATAGGGCACTATTGGAGGAGCTGGTTAAGGGCCGAAGATGAACAGAAGGCTAAAGAGGCGCTTGGGGCGAAATCTAAAGGCGACATGCAGATAGCTCCACCATTAAAAGCCAATAAAAGTATGGCGTCTAGCCCAATCGAAGGAGATCGGGATAAAAGAAGGAAGGAAGAGGCATTTGATGGGCGTGGAACACCAGATCACGGGTTCCAGACAGTGCTTACAAAAGGAGCGAAGAAAGCCGCAAAGAAACTCCTTCAAAAAAAGGCAGAAAGTAAAGTTCGCAAAGATGCCCAATCAGAAAAAGGACCTGTGCAAAACCGGAGAGGCAGAAGCCCCGACGAAGACCCCGGCAGCAGGCACTGCTCGTAAAACCCCAAGATGGCCGACCCTACGCGGAAGTACTCCGGGACATCAGGGGAAACGTAAGGCCCGAAGACACCAATACTACAATGAAAGTAGTACGACCAATGCGGTCGGGCCACATACGGGTCGAATTCGGAGCAGAGGCCGGCAATGAAGAAGCATTCTGCGACGCAGTATAGAAAGTCCTCGGCAAAAGCGCAACTATAGCCCCGCTCGATCCGATGGCAACGATCGAAATATGAGACATTGACTGCGTGACGGATCTGGCCGAGGTAGAAGAGGCCACCAAAAAAGAGTTCCCTAGCGTGGGAAGGATCAAAGCGAGACTGACACCAGAAAACAACAGGGGACAACGCATGGCCATAGTTGACTTGACCGAAAAGGACGCCGAACAATTCCTGAACAAGGGCAAAGTACGAGTAGGTTGGGTTGTTTGTAGGATACGGCGAAGAGCAACGCCTCTTCAATGTTTCAAATGCCTTGGTTATGGTTACACCACACAAGTATGCAAAGGACCCGATAGGAGCTCCCTATGTAACAAATGCGGTGAAATGGGACATAAAAGAAAAGAGTGCGAAGGAGGCACACTGTACTCTTTGCAAGGATGCTGATCCAAAACCTGATTTTTGACACGTCTTGGGATCAGGAAAATGCCGGGTGTTCTATGAAGCCCTAGCCAAGGCAAAATCAGAACTCCGATGACCTGCATCCTGCAGCTAAACCTACACCGCAGTTCAACCGCCCAAAATCTGCTTGAGCAGTTTGCGAGGGGCATGAAAGCCGACTTCTTGCTGCTGAGTGAGCAACACCATAATAAAAGTCCTGCATTGTGGTATTCTGATGAAACTGGTACTGCCACCATCTGAGTTCGGAACAGTGACTTTCAAGCGGAGAGTTGTAGATGGAGGGATGGTTTCGTGTGGGTTCGGTGCTCAGGAACCACCTTCTTTAGTGTGTACCTAACGCCTAACGAATCGATATCATCTTTCCAAGCCAAGCTTAATTCTTTGGAGGGCGCTGTCTCGAACGCAGAGGGTAGAGGGCAGAATGCTCGATGGGGGCGACTTCAACGCTTAAGCAATCGAATGGGGCATACCTCAGACGGATCCACGGGGAAAATGAATCCTGAAAATGGCGGCCAGGACGGCCTTCGTCATACTAAATTCCGGGAATACGCCGACTTTCCGCCGTATTTGCTGTGAGGGAACCATACCGGACGTGACATTCGCTTCGGAGTCCTTAGTATGGAGGATACACAACTGGAAAGTATTAGAGGACTACTCAGCCAGTGATCATCAGTGCATTCTGCTTGAGGTAAGTGATGCTGTCTCCCGACGTCCGTGCTCTCGGCTTTCTACAACTGGTGGAACATCGGAAGGAGGTTCGTCGAGGTGCTCACAGCAGGTGAGCCGCTTCAGGGAGCTTCGGAGGGACGGAAGAACTGGCAGCTCACGATGTGGTAAACTCTACTATGAGCATCATTACAACTGCTTGCTGCGCTTCTATGCCCCGTCGAAGACCCCGGCACGGCAAGCCCCCAGTGTACTGGTGGTCAACTAAAATCGCTGAAAAGCGAAGGGAATGTCACAAGCTTTGACGTGAGACTCAATGGCCATGGAACGGTGACGAGCCATGCAACTGGGTGGCAGCATATAAGTCGGCCAGGAAATGCCTTCGCAAACTGATCAACAGTAGCAAGGCTCGCTGCTGGCAAGATCTAGTGGACAATGTGAACAAGGATCCATGGGACCTTGGCTACAAGCTGGTCATGCCGAAACTTGGTGCCCTACGGAGGCCTTGTATACATGACGCGGAAAAGATGGACGCGATAGTGCGGGGACATCCCGTCCGTGTTGACGCTGTCCATGGTGAAACAGCAGTCAAGTGTCTACTCTTCACACAGCTGAAACTGGAGGAGGCAGTCCTTTCATTGAAAGCGAGGCAGGCTCCAGGTCCAGATGGTGTTCCAAGCTCAGGTATTGCGGCTCATCTATCACCATTGTCCTGACTTGCTGCTCAGCACATTCAACGCTTGCCTACGGGATGGGGTTTTTCCGGTACGATGGAAGGTGGCGAGGCTTGTGCTGATCAGCAAGGAGAAGGGAAATCCCGAATCACCGTCTCCATACCGCCCATTGTGCATGCTAGACACGGCTGGGAAAGTGCTAGAGTAACTCATCAAGGGAATACTCACTGACGTGATTCGTCCTGCTGGGGACCTATCTCCTCGGCAGTACGTCTTTAGAGCAGGACGTTCTACCATTGATGCGATTGCAGAGGTGGTGAACGTGGTCTAAAAGGCAGAGGCGTATTGCCGGACCGAGCGACGGATCGTCGTGTTTGTGACACTCGACTTCAGGAATGCCTTCAACTCCGCTAGATGGGTGGATATTCTAGATACGCTGGAAAACTCTTTTCAAGTTCCAGAATATCTAATGCGGCTTTTGAAGAACTACCTTAAGGACCGAAGCCTGCTCTACGACACAACACAGGGCCAACAAAGGATGGAAATTAGATCGGGTGGTGCCCAGGGATCTATCCTTGTCCGGACCTGTGGATCGTGTCTTAAGACGGGCTACTAAGACTTGAGATGCCAGATGAGTCACGCTTGGTTGGCTATGTGGATGATGTTGCGGCTCTGGTCGCTGGACGCACCGTTGAACAAGCGCAACTTAGGCTGGGTATGCTAATGCGCCGAATGAGGGACTGGATGACTGCTCGCGGGCTCAGTTTAGCACTGGAGATAACCAAAGTGGTCATCTTGACAAAAAAAAGAGAATCCCTAGAGTAAGGATGATCAGTATTGGCGACTTACGAATCGAATCGAAGCCAGCGGTGAAGTACCTGGGGCTACTGATCGACTCGAAGATGAGTTTCTCTGAGCAAATCAGGGCAATGGCTGAGAAGGCTTCTTCGGGAATATCGGCCTGGAGTCGACTTATGGCCAACGTAGGGGGACCCAGCCCATCAAGAAGACGCCTCTTGATGAGTGTTGTGGGGTCAGTGCTACTGTACGGAGCAGAGGTATGGGGCGACGCTCTCAGCAAGGAGGTATACCGAAAACGTTTGGCACAGGTACAGAGAAGAGGAGCACTGAGAATTGCATCTTCGTATCCAACTCGGCGGTGAGAGTTATTGCAAGCGTGATACCTGTCGCCCTCCTTGCTAGAGAGTGCCGCGCTATTTACCTGCACTGAAACGAGGATGCAAGGGAGATGGTTGTCCGTGAGGAGAGACAGCGCTCGCTCAACGATTGGCAGCAGTCTTGGGTCAATTGCACGAAAGGAAGGTGGACTGCGTGGCTCATCCCGGATGTGAGACCGTGGCTAAATCAAAGGCATGGTGAGACTGACTTCTATCTGACCCAGCTTTTGAGCGGGCATGGGTGTTTTTAGTCTTACCTGCACAAGATCGGTAAGTCACGGTCCCCTAATTGTCGGTTTTGCCCAGGAGAGGAGGACAATGCCTGCCACACATTTTTTGCGTGCACAAAATGAGTCAGGCTGCGAAGGAAACTCTACAGGGAGACGGGAGAGCTCACCCCGGATAATATAGTTGCGGTGATGCTCAAATCGGTTGACAAATGGAACCAGGTGGCACATTATGCTCGGGCAGTCCTAAAAGATAAAAGGGACTCACAGCAGCCCGGGGCACTGGGGCTGGGGGATCGCTTTTCTGGAACTTCCTCTTCCCCTCTCCCCTCCCGCTAGGAAAGGGACTCCCCAGCTTGAAGGCGCCCCCACAGCGTAACAAAACGAGACCTGGCCCGAAGTAATGTGTCAAACGACTCCAGGCTGGGTTCTCAGGTTGACAGGGGAGGTGTTTAGTTGGTAGTCCAGTCGCGCATGGGAGTCCCACACTCTGTGCATAAAACCTCCCTAACACAAAAAAAAACAAGTTGAAGTAGCAGGAGGATGCTCCTGCCAGAAGGGTATTGTAAAACAATTAGTAAATCAAACAATATATCCTGCATATCAAAACTTAACTAATATACAGATTCCATAAATTGAGTTGGAAAAATTATTATGGTTATTATGATTTTAAACTCGCCACTATATTGTTTCAAGTGTTTTGACACATGAATATTACAAACACTAATACCACTAGCTGAGCCAATTCTCAAAGAAATCCATGATACATATCATTCCTGAAATTTTCATGCAAATCCTAGCAAAGCTGTAGTATCTGAGTCGGTAAAAAGCGCATATTGTTCCATAGCCATGTTTCCATAGAAATACAGCGCATATTGTTCCATAGTAATACGGGAAAATTCAAATCGCTATAACTTCATTAAATACCATTCGATCTTTATGAAACTTTCAGAACAGATTAATCTTATAAATAGTCATCTGTGAACTAAATTTCATTAAATTTAAGGGCACCGTTAAGATTTTATTCAAGAAAACATAAAATCGATAAATCATACTGTTACTAATAATGTTTAGTGAATTTCGACTTCTCATGTGTTTGTTGTTGTTGTACTCATAAAGGCCTACACTCATGATTTTTTTCTGATTTTTCGGGTCAAAGGTGTCCAATCGCGAGGGGGGGGACACAACATTTTCGTACATTTCCCCTTCCCCTGCACCCCTCGAAGCAAAATTTGTCATTTCAAGACCTATTTTGAAAAGTTCGCATTAAGACCTTTCATTTGATACCCATATTGCCTACATGCGATGAAAGTTTTTGTTCGGGGGGCCACTCCCCTATATGCGGAGACCCCCTTAAAGACCTTATACATTTTTTTTCGTGTTGAAACTTTGAAGAGGGCGTCACTTCACACCTACTTACAAAATCTTATGTTTCTAGCTTATGCAGTTTGTGAGAAAAAGTGGTGTGACACACGGACGGACAGACAGGACGCGATTTTAGTAGGGTATTGTAAAATAATTTTACAATACCCTAAAAAAAAGTTGTTTAGTTTTAAATCAGTGTGAGCATACTTATTTTGACTCCATTGAGAGACTGAAGATAACTCAAAAGAGTCGAACCGCGTCTGCTCACACAACAAAGCAAGACCCGACGGCTTTTCAAGAAATTTTTTTTTAACCATTCCTTAAAGCTAAATTGTTATTATTTGGTATTATTACTATATATTGTAATTCTATGTTTCATGTTCATTATTTTTCTTTAAATTTCTGCAATCAATTTCTTGTAATTGGACTCGCCGGCTGTTAAGATTGAAATAAAATAAATAAATAAATCATGCATAAGTAGTAAAAATATCCTAGCAGAAACGCTTAACGACCATCCTAGTGCTCAAAAAAACTCAAATGACAACTTCCAACAGCTTCATTTTTACCTTTGATGAACATATTATAAATACCTATTCAAACGACTCGGATAGATCGAGAAGTTCTTTCATCAACATATTTTAATTTCCGAAAAAGACACCATCAGCTATAATAATTTCCGCATAAATTGTTGCATATCATTTATACCGGATGTGTCTAGTAAGGAATCTTTGTATTAAACTAGTCCTACCAGATCAGAACTTCTTCCTGAGCCCAAATGCACAATGACAGCAAAGTGAAGGTTGCTCCTACAATTTCCGCTTTATTTTTCTTAGCGGATAACCTTCCTTAATCTAGACACCATCCAACGTTCACATAATTAACAATAGAAGATGCACATTCTGGCGATATCGCATGTCAGAACCTGAAATGCGCAATGATTAGAAATGATATTCAATTTCATTTGCTCGTTAGTTGAAAGGCGGGAAAAAGTGCCAACCGGATACTTAAAATAAATCCGTATCGATCGTTAAAATAAAATGCCCGAAGCTATTTCTTCAAATGCACTACATATTCACATGCATGTACAAATTATTTAATAATCGTGCATTTTCGAACGTACACAAATTGAGAAAACGTTAACGATCGTAAAACCGGCATGTCATGTTTTTCATTCCAATTCTATTGTTTTTAAGAGTAGTATTTCACTTTACCAAGCTGCCTCTAAATTTGTATCTTAACAATTTTACAAAATGATACAGCTGGTGAACGTATTAGTTTACTGTATTAATAATGCTTATGAAACAACGCTGAACCCGTATCTTTATTGGTAAAACATGATATAAAACTTGACAAGGTGAAGGTGAAGTAACCGACTAGCATAAGCAAAAACATCTTTGATATCTTTTGAGGCGGAAAAAAAATTGTCGAATCAAACATTAGAGATTTTAATGACAATGTTTATTTATACGGGTAAGTACCGGAGTTCTACATATATGTACATAGTACAAACATTACATATGTAGCCACACTGATTTCCATCACTTTTGAACTTGTTGCTTAGATAAGTCCCAACGACCGATAGGTCATTTAGGTACATTTTGAAGGTTAAAAGTACAAAAATTATAGATGATTTATGCGAAAAACAATGATGTTAAAAAATTATATGTGTATGTTGAATTTTCGCATATTCATTATTTGTGGATGACCTAACGCTAGGAGGCCGGTCGTTACGATGCTGGTTTCAGGCGTGATTTTTTTCCCTAGAGATTTCTTCAGAACTCAATTATGAACGAAATTTTTGGGGCGCTTCATTCTAATCGATATTTGTCTATTCGGTTGCTCACCCATAGAGCGCAACATGATTTCTGAGAAATGATGAAAGTAAAAACAGCAATATGTTGGATAGGTCAGAATTAATTGGTTGCGTGAGATTGTGTGCAAGGTACTAGCATTTTACAAACCACTCTCAAGAAAAATTCTGACCGTTTTCAACTCTGTAGTAGAATCTAGATAGAGTCTAATCAACCAACGCTAAGCAAAAGATACGACGAAACTTTCACAAAAGGAAGTTTGTCTTTTTAGAATATTACAGCTGTTTTTTGTCAAAATAGAAAGCCTTTTTTTACCATAGATTGAAAAACTTTAATTTTTCATTTTTTTTATTCCAGTCATAGGTAACGTGACCATTTATTTTTTGACTCAAAACGGGACATTGGTTTGTTTGGGTTAATTAATAGATAGTCAATGAAAAAAACACGTTTTAAAGTTATTTATTCAGAAAAAGTCAGTTAACTTAAAAGTTACAAATTAAAAAATATATTGGGTCCAAAACTCAATTCGCGAGGTTTTTTCCAAAATTTGAACGTTTATTTAAGAAAACAATTGTATAATAGTATTATTCGAAGTATTGCCCATTTGAAGCTATGACCTTTCCCCATCTTTCTGGCAATTTGTGGATCCCGTCCCAAAAGAACTGCGCCGGCTTGGCAGCCAAGAATGAATCAAGCCAATTTTTGGTATCCTGCTCGGATGTGAACCGTATTGCAGTGAGGGCGTTCTGCATCGATCGGAACAAATGGTAGTCAGAAGGAGCAAGGTCTTGGCTATAAGGCGGGTGGGGTAAAACTTCCCATCGATTGTTTTCCAAATAGTTCTTAGCCGGAAAAGCATCGTGGGGCCGAGCGTTGTCATGATGGAAAATTATAGCCTCGTGTCTGGTCGCATATTCCGGGCGTTTTTCGGCTAATGCTCTTTTCAAACGGGTTAATTGTGTTCGGTAGCGTGCTCCATTGATGGTTTCACGCGGTTTTAGCAGCTCATAAAACAGCACACTCTTCTGATCCCACCAAACACAGAGCATTACCTTGCGCCATGGATATTCGGCTTTGCCGTTGATTTGGCTGGTTGGCTGGATTTCACATATGAATTTTTGCACTTGGGGTTGTCGCAATGGGTCCATTTTTTGTCACCAGTAACAATCCGATGCAAAAATGACTTACTTTTGCTGCGTTCCAGCAGCATTTCGGACATGCAAAATCGCCTTTCGACGTCTCTCGGCTTGAGTTCATGTGGAACCCAATTTCCTTGCTTTTGAATATATCCAGCTGCTTTTAAACGTTTTAAAATGGCTGCTTGAGTGACACCCAAAGGTTCTGCGAGCTCTTCTTGTGATTGGCAACAATCTTCATCGAGTAATGCTTCCAGTTCTTCATCTTCAAACTTTTTTGGCTGCCCAGGACGTTCATCGTCTTCCAAGCTAAAATTACCACTTTTAAATCGTGCAAACCACTTTTGGCAGGTTCGCTCAGCTAGAGCATGTTCACCATAAACTTCCACCAAAATACGATGACTTTCGGCAGCAGTTTTCATCATATTGAAGTAATGAAGAAGAATTCCCCGCAAAAACACTTTTTCAGCAACAAAGTTCGACATATTTGAGTGAAAAAAAATTATTGTTGTTAACCCTTCAAATGAATAGCATACACTGAAAAGACGTTCAATTACAGTAGCTTTCCAACGCAGGTTCAGAATATTGAAACGATGCAATATTATACAAGTTACGCCATCTCTTAGCCAACCGCATGAATTAAGTTATAGGCCCAATATATACCCGAAACGTTTAGTTATATTTATATTTATCAGAGGAACAAATTTGTTTTAATATAGCTGGTGACGATTTTAAGTAAGAATAAAACTCTTGACATGTTTTTTTTATATTCATCTTAATTATCAACATCGCCTTTAGAACTGAGATTTGTAACTGGGGTTTCTCAGATGGCCACAATTTGTTCATCATAGAGAATACTCTTTCTACTGGAGCATTTGTAGCAGGCAAACATAAAATATATTCAATTAAAATAGAAAATTTTTCATGCTGAAGATTGTTGGCTTGAAAGTGTTTGAATACTTCCACCTAACGAGTTTCCGTGGAAACATTTAGATTATTCCATTCAATTACTTTCTGCGATGTAATGTAGTTACAAATTAACGAAAATTCGTCAAAAACTTCTGCATCTTTATTACAGTCAATATATTCTTTTTCAGTTAATACATCCAGAGATTTTTGAACGCCTTCCTATGCGGGGACCTTTTTTAAATCGGCCCAATAAAATATCCCCATTTCTTTGGTAAGAAAGCAAGTCCACTGTTCCAGATATTCACGGCTTGTTCCGTAAAATGCTGTAGCCGCTCTTTTCACAAACTCTTGATCTATGTTAGTAACATTATCTTTCGATTTCACTATTAATTGACGGGCCATAAATGGAAGAAACTGATTGGTCTGTTTCTGAGTCAAATTGTCTTTTAATTGATTGATTTCTTTTGCAGCTTCAATTTCTGATACTGTCTGACCTTCCAGTTTCAATACAGCTTGATGAAAACTTGCTGACTGACCGTGTTAAAAAATAAAGCCACAATTCGGATGTGGGATCTTAAAAAAAAATTTTTAGTAACAGGAGACATTTTTCAATGCTCAAAAAGAAGTTTTTAATAGCTGATACATTTTCAAAACCCTTACCAAGGCAGGCGTAAGAGCAAGCCATCTGGTTTTGCTATAGCGGAGCATTTGTTGATATTCCGCTTCAGTTTCGGTGCAAACTCCTTTAGAGCTTCAACTCGAATCGTGTAAATATAAACAAATGAATATATCTTCACAATGATGCTTTCGTAATCTAAGGGTAGCCTGTCTGCAGTTGATTTCATTGCATTGTGAATTACATGGGCTCCACATCCAATACCTATCAATGGTTTTTTCAGAGATGATTGTAATTTCGTTAACACATTGTTAGTTCCTCGCCTAGCCGCGCCTCCGAAATTAACGTTGGCAAAATGCCACCACTTTTGCTGACAAATTATTATCTGTCAACACTTGGTTTAAATAATTGACAATGATGTCAGAAGTCTCACCTGGTTGGTCTTGGAGATCTAAAATTTTTACTTGCACACCTATGTAAGGTTGACAAAAGCGTACTAGAATAGGGTATATTTTTTTGTTATCGTGGTTTGAAGCATCGTTTACTATTGTAATACAATTGGACTTATCAAGATCGTCTTTTAATTCTTTCATCGCTGTAGGTGTCAAAACATTCACTACAATAGCTTCTGATTTCTTACGCGCGCATGTAAATTTGGGATCAAAACATGATTGAATTAATTTGGACGCACAATCATTAGAGCAAAAACTTTGGTTTTCTTGTATCGTGTGATAAGCCCAGACACCTTGGTGTATCCGATTTCTTGAAAAAGGTTAACATCGGAGAACTCGAAGCAGCGGCGCAATCGGCATTTTTATGTTTTTCAGACTTCAAATGCTATTCAATATCACTGGCACCACTGTGGGAAACGCTAAATTCTGGACGACACTTTTCACATCTGACATCTGAGAGAGTATTTGTTTGCTCGATACACGGATATTATGCTTGTAAGTTAACATTGAACGTACACTTGCGTTTCGGCATTTTAACTTATGGTTCCAAAACAAAAGAAGTTCAAGTTCTTTACAGGGTACACGAGCATCAAACAACAACAAAACAAATATCGAGAAGTGGGCGAACGAAAAATCTGTCAAACGATTAGTAAACAAAGCGCGAGCGATGACGTCTTCGCCGCTCTCGGCTATCGTCGCGTCGACCGACGACGCGGTCTCGCTCTTCTCGCACACCGCTCGCGTCCAGCCGGCTCAACTACTCAAATTTTCGTGCGGTTTCAAAAAACGAGACAATTTGGCATCTCAGAGATCATTTCGGGGACACAGGGACATGTAACTATAAAAAGGGACAGTCCCGTTCAAAACGGGACGTCTGGTCACGTTAGTCATAGGACTCGCTAATTGCTTATTAAAAGAGCAAATGCTATGGCCAGAGAATTTGATACTATTGTTCGAATACCCAAGCTCCTTCTTTGTTCACTTATTCTATAGAGATCCTTTGTTAATGCTTACTAAATCCAATAATCTTAACCCTGTAAAAGACAGCTATCCTTTTAATTAAGTTCTGTACGAGAGAAGGTTATCAGATTCAAAAATATAATAAATTCGCTTTTCATAAGCTTTTATTTAACTTGCCGTCGGGTTCGTATGCAAGTCCGTCAAATTTTGCAATCTATTTTCCAACCACTTCTTGACGTCCGATTGAGTGAAAACTTTGCACACTAACAGTGGTGAAAAAATAATGAGAAACGAACATGTTTCTTATCAAAGGTTGCTTATTTTACCATAAATTATTTACTAGTTTAGAAAGACTGAAATACGAGTACTTATACCTACATATTTAATAAAATATTACAAGAAATATAAGATAACTAGAAAAAATTCAAATACAGTAGAGCCCCAATTATCCGCGGAATTGAGTGGCAAGGGGTAGCAACAGGTTTTGGGACTATCTAGGCTCTGGGCTACTCTAGACAAAAACGGATACTTTTATTAAATTTTCCGACCGTCAAAACATTTTTTTAAGTTCAGGTTTCTTAAAATTATCACCGTTTTTCCAAATTTGTATTCCTAATTGAGTTAGACCGTGAATGTGAATGTGTGAAACTAGGAGGATTTCACGCAAATCTGGTGCTGCTCCTGCTCCTTGATACCAAACGGCTTTAGAGCAGGACGCTCCACCATTGATGCGATTGCAGAGAAAAGGTCGAAAAGATGGAGGAGGCACATAGCTGTACCAAGCCACTGGTAGCTCTGCTGTCTGCTGCTACGACCGTGACAAAAATTGCGGATAACCTCACATAAGATTGAAAATTAAGTGCAAGCTTAACATAGAAACTATGTTATATTGTACAAAAACACAAAACATCCAAACATACATACTATGTAATTCAGTTCAGCATCAGCCTTTGCTCTATGACTAACATAATGATTAATGTGTTCTCTTAAACGTATTCAAAAAAATCAGTCACTTGTTTTTGCTTCTTACTTTGGAAAGACTTTTTCTTTATTCGAAGTTGTACTTTCCTTAAACTAAGCTGGTATCGATATTTTAAATTACATTCTTGGTATCGAGGGTCCAAGTGGACCCCAATAGAAAAAAATTAAATAAAACGTTATCTATAAATTAATGAAGGTAAGAGTTTCTATATATTCAAAGAACACACTTTTTTAAATATAAAAATGAACTTTTATAAATTCTATGATAAATCTTATCATTTATAATGATACAGCCTTTGACTTAAGGTAACTATTTTCAGTCTGTACTTAAAACATTAAAAAAAATTAAAATATAATAAAAACGTAAACAAATCTTTTTTATGCTTTATCATACTCTAAACTTAACAAAAACAGGAACTTCTTCTGAGATCAATAATACATGAAAAAAACAGGCATTATGTAACTTAAAAATATTAGTGAAAAAAAAAACCATTTGCTTTGAAAAACTCCCCAACTACTTATGTTTGCCATCTGGTACACAGTACAGTCTTTACTGAATGACTTTTACAAATATATCCGCTACATTTAATACACTTTAAGGATTGTTTTTAGTCCTTTTTTCGGTCACATAAATAGCATCGTCCCCTTTTGCGCCCAGATATTTCAATGTTGGCTACAATTGGATGATCACTTTTTGATTGGTCTTCTGTAGATGTTGCTGCATTATCAATGTGCTCTAGAAAATTTTCTATTCTTTTTTTCAAGTCAATAGAATATTTAGAATATTCAACCTTCCTTTCGTGAACAAAAAGTGTTAACAAATCTATGCAAAGCCAATGTTTTATCATTTGTGAATCCAAAAGGAGTGGAGCCTACGAATCGAATTTTGAGTGGCAGAAACTGTGGTGGAATTTCACGCTTATTTTTCCGCAAAGTCCCTACGAACGTCAATCCATTTTGTTTTAGTTTGTGGACTAACTCAATCGGAGAAAACCAATTATCTCCAGTAATATTTCTATTCGTATTGAAAACTGGTTCAACCAGTGATAACACAGTTTGGGTTGGGACAACAAGTTCTATCACTGGCTTTACGCTCATCTCTTGTTTTAATATCATCAAATCGTAAAGATGACAAAAGGAACAAAAATCAATTTAAAGACATAGTGTTCCTAAAAATATATCTTCCTGTGCTATCCGTTGCCCTCAAACTTTCAACATCTTCGTGTCTGGATTTGAAAACACCAGCTTATAACAGCAAGCCTAAAAAAGCCTTCATTTCCGATACATTCACATGATTGTTATGTGCTCCTTGCCTGATGCACTTTTCAGAAAACTCTGTAATTTTCTCATTAGTGTGCTTGGATATTATATCAATCATCTCATTTGCTATCAATAACCGCCAAGAATCAAGTGGTGATATATTTATTTTGTCACGAGCTTCTCCAATCGATCCGGGAAGATGAGTTATGATATTAAAAAATCGTGTGCGTGAAATACTGGGAGGTGTTTTTGACCATTTGTATCGATTCTTACCTCTAAAGAAGCCGGAGTTTGCGGTATTATCTTCCTTTTCATCCGAGCTACTTGTGTCGGAGGAGTCACTCTCATGCACAATTACACTGTCATCCGAACAACTAATAATCTCCGCATCTTCTCTGTCACTAATTATTTCATCGCCACACACTTCACATGGCAGATGCTCACAATCGGTTTCAACATTTGACTCATCCTCCAGAAGTTTGCGTATCTCATCGTCACTTAGAAATCGCACCATTTTTGCTTCAAGAGACTGAAAAACTTAAAAAAAATTGTTTCTAAGCCCAACAAAAAGAACACATACTTGGTATTGAGAATTCATTTGGACCCCAAGGTAGTTCATACCTTCACTTCTAATTAAGATAAATCAATAAACGCCCGGCACCCACTACAATACGAGCCATAATGAGATTATATCGATGTGTTAGTTTTTCTGCCAGCTGTGTATCGTCTTGTTCCTCTAAATATTGAAGCAACCCGTCTACGTGCTGCAATGCAGTTTCATGTGTCATCCGCTCAAGTGCCTCGTCTTCTTCTTGACTTTCATTTTGATCTTCTTCATTCTAGTGCGTTCCCATTGCTTTGTTTGAAATCTCTATGTTGATCAGTCGTTCGAACCCCAGCTCCACTGTGTTGCATTCCAGCCATTCTTCTATATTATTTTCATCGACATTCTCACCTCCCGGAACAGATGTTACTAAGTCAACAAGTGTTGATGTCGGCAGGATGTTATTCTCTTCTTCACAAATGTTTTGGTTGAAAGTTATTTCGATACTCGGAAAAATCTTTCTCCATGATTTGATAAGGGTTGATGATTTGATATCATCTCATGCAGACACAATATGGTAAATGCTATGGTAAATGGTACGCCGCCAAAATTGTTTGAAATCACAGCTTTCTTCAATTTTTGACAGTAGCAATTTCTTCCTCTATGTTCTCTTCATGGATGCAATTACTCCCTGGTCCATAGGCTGTATCAGCGCAGTAACATTTGGGGCACAAACATTGCGAAGGTTTTGCCATCAGAAGATTTAAGATAACTTGTTGCTAGGTGTAAAGGTGCGTTGTCAATTAGCAAAACTGCCTTCTTTAGCAAGTTTTTCAAGTCAAGATGTTTACGTACTTCAGGTACAAAAATCTTTCCAAACCATTCTGGAAAAATCAGCTGGTTCATCCAACCTTTTTTTTGGTTGAAATAATCAACCTGTAGATTTTCTGCTCGAGTCCCCTTAAAACACTTCGGTTTTTAGGGTTTTGTAAAATAATTTTACGACCTGTCTGTCCGTCCGTTCGTCCGTCCTACCTAAGCTAAAAATATGAAATTTTGTATGCAGGCGTAAAGTGGTGCTCTCTTTAAAGTTCAACTGCAAAAAACTTTATAAGGTATTTAAGGGGGTCTCCCCATATAGGGGATTGGCTCCTGGGTATCAAATGAAAGGTCTTGATGAGAACTTTTCAAAACAGGTCTTAATTTGATACTTTTTGCTTCAAGGGATGCGCAGGGAGGGAAATACACGAAAAAATTGTGTCCCCCCTCGCGATTGGACACCTGTGATCGGAAAATCTGAAAAAAAATATGGTGGTAGGTGTTCATGAGTACAACAACAAATACCTTACAAGTCAAAATTCTCTCAACTTTGTTAATAATAGTATGATATTCGAATTTCACATTTTTCCCAATAAAATCGCATCGGTACCCTTAGACTGGACGAAATGCGATATTTAGGTCGTCCTACTAAGGGTTCTTAAACTTTGTAAGTTTGATGAAAATTGAATGATATACACGGAAGTTAGAGTCATTTGAGATTTCTCCAATTACAACAACAATAACACATGATTTTAGTATTTTATGGGCTTTCCATTGAATCAGTCACTGCATTTTTGACTTGATCTTCTTGTAATTTTCAAATAAAGTCAATAACATTAACGTTTTTGAGAATTCATGATTTGAGTGATTTTTGTTGGTTTGCAACAAAATGGCGACCGTAGAAAGTAGAAAAACAATGGAATTTCTTTTAAACGTGCACATCTCTTTGACATATTCTTGACGTTATTCATTGCTGGTGACTGCATTTCTGAGAAGTTGGGTACAAAACCCTTCTGACATGAGCGTAGGTCTGTTTACCCAACTTGTTTAGATTTACCGATTGTAAGAAGCCTTAAGTTTGTGAGTACCCGCAGCGTTGTTGCATGACATGGTTGTAATTCTCTCTTTGCTGCTTTTTGGACTTGCCGCTTTCTATTCACTTTCAAATACTAATGTCCGAGTAAGAAGATACTTCCACAAAAGTCCTGTTTAATCTGCGTTATAAATTTGGTCATATGACAGACCCTCAGATAAATATTTGTACCTCAGCTGTAATGATAGGACCAGATACAGGAGTGCCTTCACTTGGCAACTGACCGACCCACTCTGTTAATGCTGAAATCTAGATCGTCATATGTCGATTTTTACATGGTTTTCCGGTTTTTCTTCCCAGAAGCACTTTCTGATGCTGCTGCAAATGCCAACAGTTTGTCTTTTTGCTTCAATACGTCTCGCACGGTTGTTTCCCCGATCCCGTAATTCAAACACATCTGCTTCCTTAAAGCGCCATTTTCTATTTTCGGTCTCACTTAAAGTTTTCCTGGAATAGCTAACACAACCTTCTTTCATTTTTCAGCCAATATGTTTTACAGCACTAATAGGAAACTATTCAAAACAAACAAAACTTGAGCACTGCACTGAAAAAGAAGCTAAAACACAGCCAATCACCCAGGCGCATCGTTATCGTAGCAACAGAGCAACGCTAGCGGTAAGATGACGATCCATCTGCCGACGGTAAAATGTTCATTTTAAACCAGGTGCTCCCAAACTTTGTTTACTTGAAAACTTCGCGCCCCCTATGGTATGTGATATGAAATTTATTAAAACACACGTATATATTTCAAATTTATTGATACATTGATATAATACATTGATACAAAAAAAACATCAATGAGAGGGGTGGCGCTACATTTCTTTTACAAGGTTGTCAATTCGCGGCTTTATGATGGAAATTGCACAACGAAAATCATTCGCAACATTAAGTTTATTCCTTTATTTCTTTTTTATTCCCATTAAAACCGAAAAACTCGTTTCACATAAATAAGTTGTTGAAAAGGGAATTTGTAATGTCATTTTAGCGAGCGCAGGGTAATTGAGGTAGCACTTAATCCAGAAAGATGTTATTTCCATATTTTCAAAGTCGTCTTTTGCCGCTGAGTCATGTTTTAAATCAATGACTTGTTCTTGAATATTACAGGAAGGGTGTTTAAGTCAATATTGAAGGGATTTCGGGCAAATGTGTACTGTGGATTGTTATCAGCAAATGCATCAAATAAGTTATCCTTTTTACGTTGCTTGAGAAACTGCTTCACTTCCTCCCTTAACTCAAAAATTCTAGAAAGCATATTTCCTTTAGAAAGCCAGCATACTTCTGTATAGAATAGTAGTTTTTGGCGCTCTGATCCCAAATCCGAACAAAAGGCTTCAAAAAATCTTGCATTTAAAACACAACGCTTAATAAAATTAACGACCTTCATAGCTATATTCAAGGACTCATTGAATTTTCCAGGTAATGTTCTAGTCGCCAAAGCTTGGGCTTCGATTGTGTTTGGATTTTTTGTTTGCTAGCGTTACAGATCTAGAGCGGGAACCACGCATTGAGGGGGCCCCATCTGTACAGACACCAACCAGCTTCTCCCACGATAATGCATGCTTTTGAAAGAAGTTTGTTATTGCTTCCATGACATCAGCTGCTTTTGATGTAGTCTTCAGTTCTTGGGAAAATAAACATTCTTCCATCATAGCTCCATTGCAAATGTATCGCACGAATACTTCTAATTGGCAACATTTTGTAACGTCGGTGCTTTCATCACATCGAATCGCGAAAAAAGGCGAATTTCGAGCAGCCTCCACTATTTGCAGTTCAATATCCTCTACCATTCCATCAATGCGACGCTTAATCATGTTATCTGAGAGTGATGTATGCGAAAATTTTGCTTTGCTTCCAGAATCAAGAAGAATATCAGCCACTTTTAAAGGACAAGGTTCAATTAAGGATTCTCCAATAGTATGCGGTTTTTTTTTGCTTTAACGATTAGCAGTGATAATTCATATGACTTTTCTACAGCTTTTTCCATTCCTTGAGCAAATTCACCAGTTTTATCAAATTTTATGCGTTTTAAACATTGAACTTTTGCTTGAAAAAACTCTTTGGGTTTCCCTTTTAACGCAGCGTGTTTTGTAAATAGATATCTTTGCAGACGTGTTAATCTCATTGCATCGTTACTAAGAACTTCGTTGCATACCACACACTGTGGGCAGTCGACACCGTTTTGAACTATATCTATGAAGCCATATTTAATGTATTCCTCATTATCCTGTCTCTTCTTGGAACTCATAATGAACTAAAAAATAGACCTGTATAAAGAATAGTATACATACCGTTTCGATAAATATATCGACAATAATTTTCGGATAATTCACAGAATAAAACACACCTGGTATGATAAATTATTTTGCAAATCTTTGTTTGCAGCTAGGAGAAATTCTCATATAAACACTCAACTGCAACTGCCACTAATACTCCACAAGGACGACTGACAACCAACATGTGTGCGAAACAGTTGGTCAGCGCATAGTGTGCGAGCAAAAATTTTAGTTAGACTAAAATGTCTACGTTCATAGTGATGAGAGTTTTTCCTGAACAATATGTAGGATAGACAAAATCAGAACTAAGTGAAAGGTTTGACTCGAACTGATGCGTATTGTTTCAAGTTTTTTACTGATCACTTACGCCCCCTTCAAAGTTGACATACGCCCCCTAGGTTGGGAATCATTGCTTTAGAGCAGTTCCCGGTGCTTGCGGGTTATGCGCACCGCGGATCATCCGATCGCAGATAATCGGGGCTCTACTGTATTGTAAAACAGAGTACAGTCCATTTTTGGTTGGAAAAATAATTGGAAACAGCAGTTGAAATTAAAAATAATTCAAAGTAAGCAGCTTCAATATTTTTGTATTCGATTCACTATTTTGAAAAAGAGCTAATATTTTGTCAGATAGCCATTATTACCAATAACGACTAAGCAGTGTTTTGGCATAGAAACTATTAAGTCTAGACATCGCTTCAGTGGGATGTTTCTACAAACTTTCTCTAGGTTACTGACTAATTCAGCAGATTTTTTCGAAGTTTTTGTCTCTCAACTTCTCGCCACATCAGCCCATAAGTTCTCTCTCCACCGGCTAGCCTCGGATGTCTATCTGTTCTTCGTTAATCCAACACTTCACTAGGCATGAAGTGTATTTAGGATCGTTGTCCTGCTGGAAAATGTAGGAAATCGGCATATGGCTTTATAACATTAACCAATATATTTTATAGACATACTGATCCATTTGACCATCAATTCATCAAGAGGACCAATACCGGTCCAGGAAAAGGCTGCACATACCATCACGTTTCCGGCCCCATGCCTGATTATTTTGAAAGTGTACCTAGGATCGAGCTCGTTGTTTTTGGGTCGCCTTACATACTTTCTTCCATCAGATCCAAATATATTAAATTTTGATTCATCGCTCCAGAGAACCCTTTTCCAGAATGCAATGAGTTTTTTCCATGTTCTCTGGCGAAGTCCGATTGGAGTTTCAAATTTCAAAAGCGTTTATGTTAAACTCCCAGTATTTCTCAAGTACCTGCTTTACTGTGAAAAAAAAAATTTCATTGAAAGTAGCCAATATGGGTATCAAATGTAAGGTCTTGATGAGAACTTTTCAAAACAGGTCTTAGTTTGGCAAAGTTTGCTTCGAGGGGCGCACAGGGAGGGGAAATACACGAAAAATTTGTGTCCCCCCCTCGCGATTGGACACCTTCCATCCGAAAAATCTGAAAAAAATCGGGAATGTATGCCTTGGTGAGTACAATAACAACAAATACGTTAGAAGTCGCAATTCGCTCAACTTTGTTACTAATAGTATGATTTATCGATTTTATGTTTTCTTGAATAAAATCTTAATGGTACCCTTAAATTCTATGAAATTCAGTACACAGATGACTATTTATAGGGTTGATCTATCCTGAAAGTTTCATAAAGATTGAAAATTTAGCGAAGTTATAGCGGTTTGAATTTTCCTGTATTACTATGGAACGATATGCGCTGCATTTATTACTATGGCAACATATGGCTATGGAACAACATGCGCTTTTTACCGACTCAGACAATACAGTTTTGCTAGGATTTGCATGAAAATTTCAGGAATGATAGGTGTTATGTAGATCTTTGAGAATCGATTCAGCTAGTGGTATCAGTAATCGTAAAACAAAATAGTGGCTGTTTTAAATGCGAAGATTGGATAATTTTGAGTTATTTTTTCACAACTTCAACGTTTAAGGTGCATGCTTTGAACACTTGATTCAATTTAATGAATGACTGAAGATAAGTACTAACAATTAATGCTCATAAGTGAAACAAGTCAAGGAGGCGGGAGAGAGCTCCTAGCAAAAGGGCTTTGTAACCATTCTAGGATTCGAAAAAATTGGCCATAAATCGATGATAACCGTACAGGAGAATAGCCCCTGAAAAAAAAATCATCAAACGTAGCCGATATGAGTATGAGATGAACGTTTTCATGGGAGCATTTCAAAACAGTTCTTAAACTGTCAGTTTTTGCTTCAGTGGGGGCACAGGGGGGAAATACATGAAAAATGTGTTTCCTCCGTCGCGGATGAAATAATTATCAAGGGAGATATTTATGAGTATAACAATACCAATACCCCAGAAGTCGAAATTCGTTCAACTTTGATAATAATAGTATGATCTTCGTATTTCATATTTTCTCCAATAAAATCGTCTTTGACATGTATCTTGATTTGATTCGATCTGGTGACTGCATTTTGTAAATTGAATACAAAACCCTTCTGACATGAGCGTAGGTCTGTTTACCCAACTTGTTTGTAGATATAATTGTATATAATTGATTGGCTCCACTCTTTTGGTATATGTTCTTGTTGCCAAATGTGCTGAATCACTTTGCAAATAGCTTTTTGAAAGCTGCCATCATATTTATTGATCTCCACTGGATGTCATCGATTCCCGGTGCTTTATTATTCTTTTGGACTTTGATTGTGGCGCAAACATCATCCAGAGTTGGTGAGGTAACTAAAAGCTCTCTAGAAATCACTACAAGCTCCAATATTCTGGAGCTATGCAGAGGAGTAAGTAGGTTCTGGAAATATGATGCCCATCTTTCCTTAATTCTGGTTTCATCAACGATGATATTGCCGATGTCATCACGACAGAGCGTGGTCTTGGGCTGATCGCCTCGTTTCAGGCTTTTCAATACTTTGTATGCTTGTTTTTTGTTGTTGCTCGGCCTTACATTGATGCTTCACAATTGGTCGTCAGAGCATTTTAATTTCATAACTATCGTGATCTTATTCGCTACTCTTCTAAGATTTTCCTAATGGTCTTTCTTCGTACTGGTTCTCCTTCTTGAATATTGCTTGTATGCCTGATTATTTTTATCCAATGCATTCTGGCACTCATCATCGAACCAATCATTTCTTTTGCGCCGGGCTTGATGTTCGATCGTCTGTTCTGCCATGGTCTTAACAGCCGCTTTCACTTCCATCCAGAGCTCGTTGCTTGTTTTCAGGTTGTCGAGAGTCTCCGTGAAATTTTTAGCCACAGACGCCGTTTGGAGCCTTTCGATGTCGAATTTCTGTAGAGGACTGGTCTTCGGCGAATACGCCTTTGACATACGACATCGATAGCTGAATTTGATCAAGTACTGATCTAAATTACAATTGACTCCTCAGCATGTACAGGCGTCAAGAGCCCAACATTATTGGATTAGAATATGGTGGATTTAGGTTTGTGGGTTGCCATCCGATGATACCCAGGTCATTTTATGTATGCGTCGATGTGGGAAGCAAGTCGAAGGTATGACTAGATTTCTGCTACATGCAAAGTCAATCAGGCACTGGCCGTTGTCATTTGTTTCAACGTGGTGGCTATATTCTCCAACCGTTCCCCAATAAGATATCTTAGTCATCCAGAATTGTTTCTATGTCATTTGCAGGCAATGAATCGACTAGTTTTTCAGATGATTTAAGAACGTTTCCTTAGTTTCTTCTTCCTTTTATTTGATCGAGGCATTTTCATTTATCAGCTAGATTTTGAAAAATTTTCCTTTTATATGGATTGATGCAACTGTTCATTAACTGCTTTAAAATCAATAACATTCGATTTGAACTCCCTATCCACAATATAGGCCACTTTGAATTTTCGATTTCCAGCAGGTTCCCACTTTTGAATATTGTTTGCGATCTCATGTCTTGAATATCATTTTCAGTCCAGTTCGTTTTCTGGATTGCCAGGATTTCAATTTATATTGACTGGCCTATTGTAAAAGGTCCTTAACGATGTCGGGATAGTTGAGTGATCTACTATTCCGGGATCCAATGCCATAGTCCTTTTTATGTTTGCGAGGTCGTTGCCGTGGACCTAATCCATTCCGAGTCACTTCTGCAGGTTTCGAAACAGTGTAGGGTTTTACAGGGACGAGGAGCTAGCCGGTCACCCAACCTCCATTCCGGTGGCATGGTTATTACTTCGAATCTGCTATGAGGAGTGGAAGGCTCCCCTCCACCCCCTTACGTCCCCACAAAGAGAGTGTAAGTAAGATTAACTTGCAGAGCTGTAGATGTATTTACGGTCATTGGAATTTCTCGGCATTTAATGTCCCGTTATTCGGGAACCAGTAAACCCAATGTGCAACCCCAAGAACATTTACGACCATTTAATCATGGGGTCTAGGATGAGGAATTGTGGAAGCCGTGGGTAGGGAAAACAATAGGTTCCCTCCTCCTTTCTCAAACGGGCGTGGGACCTACGGCGGATTCTGTTTATGTCTGCAGGTCATATAATTTTCTTTCAGTGAGTATTCTATGGGTACTGATAAGGTCACATCATTCTAAATGGATTTGTCATACGTTTCATTTCAAATTTTAAATAGATTTGCTAAGTAATTATTGTGAATTTGTTGAAATTACCTTTCAAAAGAATTTAAGAAAAATCCTATCTTTTCAGCAACCGAAATTAAAAAATGTAAGCATGGAGACAGTGCATGCATCGTAGGAGTGATCAACTATATATTCCATGAAAAAGCAACTAGTAAGTAAATTTAATTAGTTTGACATTACGAACATTCTAACACCTTTCTTTTGCAGAGGGTATAGCTGGATTAAACCTTGTACCAGTCGATCCACTAACTATTAAGGCAGTTGATATATCTCAAGGCTCTGAAAGCCCCGTGAACGTAAATTTGAAATTTAGAAATAGTGATTTAAGTGGCGTTACAACAATTTCTGCAAGGAAAGCAACGTAAGTTTACGAATAACTGATAGATACCAAGCACTACAGAATTGAGACTCCCAGGAGGTAAGCTTCGAATTTCACTCAACTCAACCACGCGGCTTCGGGTATCATAAATCAACTTACTTTGCTAGTTCAGTTATCGTTTGAAACAAGATATTATATAAGACCACGAAATCACAGCGGTTCAGAGGTCTCCAAGCGATCTGTGCATATTTGTTCGAAGCTTACCGTCTGCTTCTATGTTTTCTTTTTGTGCCAAATTAAGAAATTTCTATAAAAAGTTTTAATAATTACCTTCCGTATTAACTTATAGTGGATTTGGAAAGGACATCAAGGGACCCCATGCAATTTACGTAGGTGGTGGCCAAGTATCTCTTACGGGAAAATATGAAATTCAAGGACGTGTTCTTTTGTTACCAATCAGTGGAGCTGGAGACAGCAATGTTACATTAGGTAAGCTCTTGTAACACCGCCGTCTTACTCAAGTTAACAATGTTAATTATATTTTCAGTTAATCCTGACTTAAAACTTTCCTTCCATGGCACTCCCTACGAGAAAAATGGCAAAACCTATATGAAGATTGAAGATACTAAGTTGGAAGGAAAAATTTCACGAATGCACATTTATTTGGGAGGATTGTTCAATGGAGATAAAGCACTCGGTGATAATATGAATGCATTCCTCAATGAAAATTGGGAAGACATTTTCAATGAATTGAAAGGAAAAATTTTCGAAGCATTCAGTCTTATATTCCAAGCTGTCATGAACAATGTATTTTCTAAGTACCCATATGAAGAACTATTCCAGGAATGAGAATGTGATATTGTTTGACAAAGTACCTCATACGAATTTTATTTAAGAGAATTGATATTTTTAGGTTTAAAATTTGGTATATAAGGTGTTTTTTATAAAAGTTTTATTGTTATACTGCACTTAATAATAATTAAGAATATATCGAAATGGAATGTCTTATTCTGGCTTGATTTTCATATAGGGATACCGAGTGCTAGTTTCTAAAGCAAATTTTATTCATTATTGTAATAACTCGTTAGTAGTTGAACATTAAAAAACGTGGGTAGACGTAAAAATTTGAGAAACTATGCGAAGCTACCAAAAAATCGTAACCATTTATTCTATACTTCCAGCTTAGCTGAACTACCGCCATTCATGTCAAATGGTCCAATCATTAATTTATGATGAAGATTTTCAACAAATTTTAATATTCGACCTCTCTTCTGGCCCCAGCGCACATTTATTTGGATACTACTATATAGAACAAACTCATTTTATTTAACCAATCGATACAAAGTCCTATAGAAACATACAGCTAATTCCAAATGCTACATATATTTAAAAACAAAAATAAATGGCCCAATTGACACTCTAAGTTTAATACTTTTCCTTTGTAACATTACAGCTCCTTCCAGGCTTTTGCTCCCTGTAAATAGTACGTAGGGATATTGCTATTGTTCCGGTCTATCGACCACTTCCTCCATTTTCAAAATCCAAGTAGTGATCTGTCTTCTTTGGCCGACCCGGACCAGCATTTCCTCGGTTTTCCAAAGGTCTCCATCCTCCCTGCCTCCCACCTAATAATTTTCTACATATGCGGTTTCGTCAATATAACTCACGTAACCAGCATATGGCAAGCCTTCACAGTCTTAAAATCTTTGAGACCTCCGGCTTGTTAAATATTTCATACAGCTCGTGGGTGTATTAAATTGGCAATCGGTCTCCTTCTATCATCGCTCCGATGATTTTCCACAAACCCCGCCTCTCGAAGGCATTCAATATGCTTGTAGATGCTTGAGTGAGCTTCCATCATTCATATCCGAAGATGAGCAGTGCCTATTACAGATTTGTATTTTCTTCTTCATTGCACTACAGCCCCTCTCGAGCCTTCGCTTCCTGTAATAACCGCCTCCGCTGCCTCGGTCTATTGACTGCGTCCTTTAATTTTGAAATCCGAGCAGCGATGAATATCTTCGTCGGCCGAGTGATACCAGCGTTTCCTCAGTTTTTCACTGGTCTCCACCCTTCAGTTCTCCCAATGAGTACCTTTTTGGGTATCCATGGTTCATTTATGCGATTCATGTGGCCGGCCCATTACAACTTCCGCAGTCTTACAATCGTTGAGACCTCCAGCTCGTCAAAAATTACAAACAGCTCATGGTTGAATCGAATTTGCCATTGGTCTCCATCTAGCTTCGCTCCTATTGTTCGCCTCAGGATCCGTTGCTCAAAAGCGTTCAATATATTTGCGTATGCTTGGATTAGGGTCCGTGTTTCACACCCATACCATAACACAGGTCTTATCACAGATTTGTATACTTGGAGCCGGCCTTCAAGATCGTGAAAACTGAATTAAATATTTTATTTGCAAGCTGTATTCTTCGACGTATTTCGTCTATTTCATTAGCGTTTCTCGTTATTTTGGCGCTTAAATGCACAAATTCACTAACATTTTGATACTGTATGCGTCAAGTGTGATATTTTGTGTATTTTATGTATTTTTCTCGACTGCGTCTATTCTCATTGATTTGTAACGCTACTAGTTTTGCTTCGCTGTCGAGTTTCAGGAAGAATTTTTTGACAGTTTTTAATAACCGTGACAAAATGTTGATCTCGTCCACATAGGCTACCACTTGGAGTGACTTTTATAGTATGTTAATGAGCCTCGTGTATCGACTGGTAGCTATCTAATGACGTACTCCAGAGCCAAACTGAATATCAATGGGGCCAGCCCATCTCTCTGCAGATTTGTATAGTTGGAGCTTTGTTCTCATTCGCATGTAGTTGGTCTTTAAGCTCGTTAGCGCTGAATAAAATGTTTTTATTTCTTCGGCGTATTTTGTCCATTTGATAACAGTTTTTCGTTATTTTGGCGCTTAAATATATAAATTGTAATGATTTTCTCTTCATTTGTTCATCCGAGATTTCCCAAAGGATATCTAAATCAACCGCCCATCGGTTAAAGGCCTGAAGTCTTGGACGTGCCAATGGACTGTACCCAACAGATCAAGTAGTTTGGGCACCCTTAGTCTACTCCGACTACTCACAGGCTAACTAGTTCGGAGAGAAGTTTTGGTCGTAAGTTCAATTTTCGATTTTTATGTTACATTAGGTGTGATATGCTAATATTTGGAGTATTTATCCTCAATTTATTTTGATGTAAGCCTCATCAATTTGTTCTGCTTCGCTGTTGGGTTTCAGAGAGTGTTTCTTTGGCGCCACAGGCAATTACTTGCCCCAACTTGCATAACCTCCTATATTGATATTCTTATGATGTATTCTAGAGCCAAATTGAAGCCCATCTCGCTGCTTCAGTCCGATATTTATATCAAAAGTGTCGGTGAGTTACTTATTTGCCTAGATTTCAAACATAAACGGACTAATTTGGCCAGAATGTAGAAGCATCGCATTTTTGGCGTAATGCATTGCAATCAATACTGTCATATGCTGGCTTTTGTTCAGCAAAAGTTTGATGCGCAACAAAATTGTGCTCTCAACATTTTTCAAGCAACTTCTTGACTGCAAACAATTAATACGCCATCGTCGATCGAACTCTTTTAAAGTCACCTTGATACTCTCAAATAATACTGTTATTGTATGACCTGATCCTTTTCTCAATGATATGTGGTATGCAGTACTAAGTAGTGACATGCCTATATATAAGGTATTTCAATAAGAATCCTCGAGCTTCAAACGTAACTGAAGCAAGTTGTATGTTTTTTAGGGTTTTACAAAAAAAATTTTTACAATACCCTATTAATATCGGTACCTGTCCGTGTGTCTGTCAGTGCGTCGCAGCACGTTTTCTCAAGAACTATAGAAGCTACCGTGATCAAATTTCTTGAACAGCTCAGAAGTCTTTGGTTAATGAAAGTTTCGTAGTCAAAAAAGATTTCAAAGGCTTTTAAGGGGGGTCTCCCATGTAAGTATGTGTACCCTTCAAACATTTTTTTTACCAAGAATAGCCGAGCAGGGGATCCAATGAAAGGTCTTGATGATATTTTTTAAAATCTAATATATTAAAATTGCAACATCTGGAAGCGGAAAAACACGAAAATTTGTGTCCGTCCCCAGCTCCCCCTTGCGATTGGACACCTGTCGACCGAAAAATCTGAAAAAAATCATAGAGGTAGTTCTCTATGAGTACAATAACGCCAAATACATTTTCTTGCATAAAATCGTAAACATACCTTAAATTAAATCAAATTTTATATGTGTATGGCCATTTATAAGGTCAATAAAACATGAGAATTTCAAAAGAATCGGGTAGTATTCAGCGAAGTTATGGTCGTTTAAATTTTAACAATAACAATACGAAGTTACTTAGCAATATCTGCTTCCATTTGACTCCTCAGACACTACGGGCTTGTTAGGATTTACATGAAATTTCAGGAAGGATGTTTATCATGTACATCTGTGAGAATCTGCTCAACGAATGCTATGAGCTACCGTAGAACGAAATGGCGGCCGTTTCAAACGAGATAATTAAGTAAATTTAAGTTATTTTTCCCAACTTCAGCATTGAAAGTACAGGCTATTAACACTTGATGAAAACATACATTTTAAAAGTGAGAAATTCATGGTGGTAGGTTTTCATGAATACAACAATAACAAACACCTTAGAAGTTGAAATGAACTCAACTTTCTTAATAATAGTAGAATTTGTAAATATGACATTTTCCCCTGTGAACTCATACGGGCTCTTTTAAATTCAAATTAAAGTAGTTCAAGGAAGGGTCCTTATAGTCTGGAAGTTTGGATCTTCTAATTTCCAGATGAAATGAATAATAAACAAGTTGGGTAGACAGACCTACGCTCATGTCAGAAGGGTTTTATATTCAACTTACAAAATGAAATCACCAGCAACGAATAATATCAAGAAACATGTCAAAGAGATTTGCTCGTTTAAAAGAAAATCCATTGTTTCTCCATTTTCATATAACAAAAATCAATTAAATCATGAAATCCCAAAAGCATTTATGTCATTGATCTTATCTGAAAATTTTAAGAAGATCAAATCCAAACTGCAGTGCCTGGTTCGATGGAAAGACCATAAAATACCAAAATAGTGTGTTATTGTTGAGAAGAGGAATGGATATAACTTCTGTGAATATGATAGGAATTTCATCAAACTTACAGAGTATTAGGACATTGTGTAAGGTTGGCCACTCTCCTGTACTGTAATCATCGACTTATGGCATCAGCATTTTTTTTTCGAACCCTAGAGTGGCTACAAAGCCCTTCTGTTAGGAGCTTTCTCCTGCCTCCTCGACTTCTTTCACCTTTGAGTATTAATTGTCTTCAGTCATTCATTAAATTGAATCAAGTACTCAAAGCATGCACCTTAAACGTTGAAGTTGGGGAAAAATAACGCAAAATTATTCAATCCTCGCATTTAAAACAGCCACCATTTTGTTTACGATTACTGATACCACTAGCTGAACAGATTCTCAAAGATATTCATGACACCTATCATTCCTGAAACTTTAATGCAAATCCTAGCTAACCTGCAGTGTCAGAGTCGATAAAAAGCGCATATTGTTCCATAGCAATATGTTTCCGTAGTAATACAGCGCATAGTGCTCCACACTAATATAGGAAAATTCAAATCGCTATAACTTTGTTAAATAACATTCGATCACACAGGTCAATCTTGTAAATAGTCATTTGTATACCAGATTTGGTTGAATTTAATGGTACCGTTAAGATTTTATCCAAGAAAATATAAAATCGATAAATCATACTATTACTAACAAAGTTGAGTGAATCTTCGACTTCTCATGTATTTGCTGTTGTTGTACTCATTAAGGCCTACATTCATGATTTTTTTCAGATTTTTTAGGTGAAAGGTGTCCAATCGCGAGGGGGGTACGCGAAAAACTCGTACATTTCCCCTTCCCCTGCCCCCCACGGTACCAATACGGCAATTTGAAGACTTATTTTGAAATGATCTCATTAAGACCTTTCCAACGACACCCTACTCAACTACCAACGGTGAACATTATTTTTTGAAGGGTCACCCCCTATATGGGGAGACCCCCCTTAAACCCCTTTAAAAAAAATTTCCACCCCAAAACTTTCAAGAAGTCACCACTTCTGACCTTTCCACAACGTTTCATGGCTGTAGCTTCTATAGTTTCGGAGAAAAAGTGCTATGGCATACAGACGGACGAACGGGCGGGCGGACGGGCACAGGTCGTGATTGCAATAGGGTTTTGTATTTTAGTACAAAACCCTGGATATCGTTAAAGATTTTCTTGAGTTTATTCATTATTGGCGTCTGCATATCGTAGACTGATTACAAAATCCTTCTGACATGAGCCTACCTCTGTTTACTTAACTTGTTTGTTTTTTTTTTCAAAGAATATCGTATGGTATTAAATGTTGTCCGTTGTAGCTTTGCTTGGTACCATGTATTCGGAAGACCCGAATTTCAACTACTTTGACGCGCAAGGCTATCTGAATTTTCTGGATGGCGTTCAAAAGGCTGACCGTGAGGGCATCAATTGTATCGGGTTTATTCACATAGACCTGTGATTTGGGATAGCTGCAAAGTAAGTAGTCCAAAAGCGTCAAATACACACGATCTCGGTGCCCAATTCCCGTCGTCACTACGCGAGATAGCCATGTTCTCAAATGGCTCCTGGAGAATGTAATCTAAACTTGCACACGCTGTTCAACGCTATTACCTTTCATATTGATTCAAAATACAGTAATAAAAGATTTAAAATTAACTTGATCGCTTTGACAAAATAAGTGTTATCAGTCGACAAAGTTCGAGCGTCCTTATTGAAAGACCCTATAGTTGCCGCACTATACGTTGTCGCCATTCTTTTGGATAGGGACCATAATTGATTTGCTCTGCTCAGGCGACATTTATTTTTGATCCCAAATGTGCTAGAAGAATTTGTGGGTACCTTTCTGAACGCTGCTGCCACCAGATTTTATAAACTGCTCTAGAATCTCATCAATGTATGACGCTTTGCGATTCTCTTAGGCTTTGATGGCGGAAAAACGCCATGTAAAATTGGTGAAACCAATAGAAGCTCTACACGAGTATATAAAGACAGATATTCTGGAGCTGTGCAGAAGATTAAGGTGGTTTTAGAAATATGATGCTCATCTTTCCTTAATCTTGTTCTCATCAACGAGGATTTTCCCGATATCAACCTCGTTTTAAGCTTTTCACTACTTTATGGGCCTGCCTTGTATTGTCGCTCGCTAGGCTTACGCTGTTGCATTTCAATTGGCCGTCATATTATTTTCTTTTTTCAATTCAAATTACATATCTTATTCGCTACTCTTCCCTCTTAGAATTCATAATGTTGTCTCTTCGTTCTGTTGTTCCTACTTAAATAGTTTTGAACAACTGCATGTATAATCATCATCAAGCCCATCATTCCTCTTGCACTGACATCTCATGTGTACAAAGTCCTAACCAAAGGAAAAAATATGAATACAAACACTGACTCGTTTTCTGGAATGGCTTTCTTTTTTTGCTCATAACTTTCGTTTTCCTGATATTCATTCTCAAGCTGGCCCTTTCACTTGCTATGTTCAGCTCATCAATTGAGTTTTGAATCTCATCGATGATCTTGGTGATTAGTACAATATCGTCTACAAACGTGAGGTGGTTTAAGTGTTCTCCATCAATTTCCATTCCCCTTCCTTGCAAGTCCAGGGCTCAGAGGATTCCTTCGAGTGTTGCAGTGAGTAGCTTCGGCGATATTGCATCGTCGCACTCTTTTGCTTTTGGCAAACTCTAAGGTGTTGTTATATATTTTTATTTTAGCCTTCTTCTTCTTCTTCCTCGTAGCAGTAATCGCTTCCTGCAAAAAGCGCCTCCAACTGTCTCGGTCCATTGACCGCGTCCTATAATTTCGAAATCCGAGCAGTGATAAACTATCTTCGTCGACCAAATCAGACCAGCGTTTCCTCGGTTTCCCCACTGGCCTCCGACCTTCAGTTCTCCCAGCGAATACCTTTTTAGTTTTCCATTATTCGTCCATACGACTCATGTGCCCAGTCCATTGCAGCTTCTGCAGTCTAACAATCGTTGAGACCTCCGGCTTGTCAAAAATTTCATACAGCTCAGGGTTGTATCGAATTCGCCATTGGTCCCCATCTAGCTTCGCTCCGATTATTAGCCTCAGAACTAGTCGCCCAAGGGCGTTCAATATATTTGTGGATGCTTGGGTTAGGGTCTATGTTTCACACCCATAGCATAACACAGGTCTTATCACAGATTTGTGTACTTCGAGTTTCATTTTCCTGTGTATGCAGCTAGTCTTCAAGATCGTCAAAACTGAATAAAATGTTTTATTTGCGAGCTGTATTTTTCGGCGTGTCTCGTCTCTTTCATTACTTGTTTTCGTTATTTTGGTGCCTAATTACACCAATATATACAATACTGTATTCGCCAAGTGTGATATTTTGCGTGCTTGAGGTATTTTTCATCAACTGTGTCATGAGCTTTATTTTATTTTCATCGATTTGTAGCCCTACTAGTTTTAACTCGCTGTTGAGTTTCAGGAAGAGTTCTTGGCAGTTGTTAGGGACCGTGGCAAAATTTTGATGTCATCTGCATAGGCTACTATGTCGCTCGACTTGTATAGCAATATACCTCGTTCATCGAAAGGTATCCTCCTTATGACGTACTCCAGATCCAAATTGAATAGCAATGAGGCAAACCCATCTCCCTGATATTTGTGACAAAGGCATCGGTGAGTTGGTCGTTGATGTGGACTTTGGAGGTCATCGGTGTTATTGTCATTTTGGTACGACGGAAGAATTTGGCGGGGATGCCAAAGCAAAGCATTATTTGGTAAAGTACGTTACGATCAATACTTTCTTATGCCTGCTTAAAGTCAACGAAAATTTGGTGTACGTCTATGTTGAACTCCCAGCATTTCTCAAATACCTGCTTGACTGTTAATATTTGGTCTATTGTCAATCTGCCTACCTGCTCTAAACCCACCTTGATACTTCCTAATAAAAGTGTTGGCGTATGATCCGGTTTTATTTTCTAAGATTTTCGAAAATATTTTGCACGCCGCACAAAGTAGTGACATGCCTCTATAATTTTCGCACTGTACCTTGTCACAATTTTTGTGGATAGGGAATGTAATTGATTGTCTCCACTCTTTCGGCATATGTTCTTGTTGCCAAATGTGCTGGACCACATTGTGAATAACTTTCTGAACACTGCTGCCACCATATTTGATGAGCTCCACTGGGATCTCATAGATATCCGGTGCTTTATTATTCTTTCGGGCTTTGATGATAGAACAAATTTCATCCAGAGTTGGTGGGGCCATTGGAAGCTCTCCGCAGACATCTATAGACTCCGATGTTCTGGAGCTGTGCAAAGGATTAAGGAGGTTCTTGAAATATAAAGCCCATCTTTCCTTAATCTTGGTTTCATCAGCGATGATATTGCCGATGTCATCATTTTAGCCAGTATGTATAATATACTGGCTTGAGTTTCTACGTATGGCTTATTTATTTCCCACTCAACCAGGGCTTTTATTACCGCTTCTGGATATATCGAGTCGAAAGCTTTTTCGAAGTCAACCAAGGCTAGTGCTAGAGCAATTTAATAATCATTTCTTCGGCTTATAACCTCCCTTATAGTATGGATGTGGTCTATTGTACTGAATCCCACTTGATTTTTGGTTCCTCTGCTTCTAGTGTTTTCTGAATCCTATTACTCATGATTCTTTTGAATAACTTATAGACCACAGGTAGCATGCTAATGGGCTTGTAGTTCCCAATGTTCTCTTTATAGCCTTTAGGATTATATCAGCACTGTTCCATTGTTTGGATATGGGCCTAGCTTTAAGACAGTCGGTTTATAAATTGGCCAGCATTTCCCTTCTTTTATGCCTGCATATTTAAGAACTTTGGCTGTGACTCCCTTATTTCCAGCTGCTTTGCCGTTCTTCAACTTTTCAATACATTCTCCACCTCTTCTAAAAGTACAATAGGTGTCTACTCTTTCTTATACACAGTAACTACTCAGTAATAGTTTTTGCACGATCATTATAATAAAATTCACACTTCGCACACGTTCTATAAGCAGAATAACGTATCCAATTCACACCCGGCAATGAGAAATCCACAAATTAGCGTCCTTACGCATTTATAAAAATAAATTCCGTTTTGCTGTTTACAGTAATAATTGCAAAATTTCCCGCAGTGACGTTTGATCACAGTCGTGGATGAATTCACAGTTATTCATGGGGCACGCAAGGTTGTAAATCAAACTTTCGATTCATATCTCGTAACAAATTTACGCGGCGCAAAAAATTAGGGAAATTTCTATTATCCACTTCACTTAAAAAACCGCTCACAAACAGCGCTCACTCCGCTCCCACTCTTCGTCACGAGAAATTTTCTTTTTCTGTCGCCCATCGTCCAACTACTCATCGTCAACGAAACCTAACTCACACCCCTAGTTCTTGCGTCGGAACGGGATCACGTGACGAGCACCACGTCTAGCTATTATTTTGCCGAGTACTTACATAGAAGCTTTGCCGGTCTCATTAGCGTTGTATATATTGTGCGGTTCAAATTTATAACGGTACAGCACCCAAATTGTCGTAGAAAGCATCTATGTTATTTCTATTAAAGCTAATTGCCCTAGAAAGACTTATAGCCTATCTGCACGTACTGACAGTTCAGGATTTCTTTACATAAGCATGTGAAACTATTCTTTGCCAGCCATTTCGTTGGCATTCCAAGTTCGAGGTCGTGATAAATCGTGCTTGATGTTTAGTTCGTATGCTCATACCATAACATCCTTTTTTGTTAGGCCAAAATATGTGTCTGCACATCTAATTAAATATTTAGAAAGCTCACGCTCTTGTTCTTGATTAAGCACTCCATTGTGAACCTTGTATCCCATTTCTTGATTTTCATCGCCACCAGTTACATCTCTTTTATGTACATACCTCAATAGGGAACAGTAGTTCAGTCCATTCTTTTTTGTCACTGTTTTTAAAGATGATCCGGCTTTAACACCTTCATAGGCTTGTTCGAACGTTGATAAGTCAGCCTGACTTCTCATAGTCTTTCTTTGGCATACCTTTAGCATCTAAGAAACAAGAAAATTAAATAGATAATCGTTTCAACCGTACCTACCAAAAATGTTTCAATCGTCCCCAGCCCCCTCCTAGGTATAAAACGGTTCACAGTAAGAATCATAAAAAATTCGAATAAAAACTAATCATTCAGCCATATTTGACAAACTTCCATTAAAATGATAGAACATCCTCAATACTCTAACTCTAATAAAACCATAATAATTCCAGAAATTCACAAACAAAAAATACTTACTTTCCTGTCAAAAAAATACAATGGGGCCTCCTACACACAAGTACTGCACACGAAGGGCGACATAGGGATGGGCCGATACTATGGTAACAGTGACTAGGAACCGAGTATTTGCTTGTCACTGTTGGCACATGTTCCAAAAAACCAATAATATCGGTTCCAAACAGTCACTGTTACATTTCGTATTGCCGAATACAAGAGATAGTACATTCACGTGCCTTGCATACACGCGAACACCTACATATTTTCAGATGCACACGAAAACAAGAAACTCGATGAAAATCATGTGACAACAAGCAACCGATTTGCCACCAAAAGTTGTACTCTTCGCCCAACTCTGTTCCCAAGTCACATTTTTACTTAATAGAACCGATTTGGCTGATGAGTACAATTTCTTGTATATGTGACTTTCTAAATCAGTTCCTAAGTCACTGTTTCATTCAGTCACAATGCGTACTTGTACTCATCGGTTCTGGAGTCACAGTTCCAAAAAGTCGCAGTTACAGGAACTGGTAATCATGAACCAAGTCCGTTTTAAGTCGATGTTCCAGTCACAGTTGCGGGAAATTGTACTCACCGGCAAATTCGGTTTGATACAGTTAAATGTGACTTGGAACAGACTTGGGTCACTGTGACCCTTGGACCGATAATGCATATGAGTACAGGTTCCCACAACTGTGTCTGGAACAGAGTCTTGGAACTGATTCATTTGTGGATATTAGGCATTCTGCACATTAAAGTGGCAATATGCATTATATGTGTTTACGTTACATGACTTGTGCATGGATAGATAGATAGGAAGGGTAAAATTTTATGAGCTGTTTGAATATAAACAATATTTTGTGAGCAGTCTTGTAAAAGGTTTTTTAAATTGATAGTATTTCATTGATGTATTTAACACTAGAGTGCACGCGCACACATTTTTAGGATTTTGTAAAAAAAATTTTATTTCAAAATCCTTCTAAAATCGGTACCAGTCTGCCCGTCTGTCGGTCCGTACGTATGTATGTCACAGCTGTTTTTCTCGGAAACTATTAAAGCTAGAAACATGCAATTTTGCAGCTAGGTCAAAACTGGTGTCCTTTTCAAAGTTCCAATGCAAAAAAAATTTTTAAGGGGGGTCTCCCCATACATATATGGAGGTGGCCACTAAAAAAATTTTTTTGTCAAGTATATTCGATATGGGTATCAAAAGAATGGTTTTGGTTAGGACTTTCAGAATCAGGTGCCAAAAGTGGTATAACAAAGTAGGGGAGTACGGGGGAAGTCAAATTAGGGAAAAAATTTGTGTCCCCGCCCCCTCGCGATTGGACACATTTGATCGGAAAAATCTAAAAAAATTATGAATGTAGATATTAATGAGTATAACAACGACAAATACCTTAGAAGTCGAAATTCACTCAGCTTGTGAAGAATATTACGTCAACACTTCCACCAACAAGTGTAGCAGCTCATCAACACATAAAACGTGTCTACTACCAGATTCAAACGTGGTTAGGGAAGGACTTAGAACCTAAAGAATGGGGCTGGATGCTTGAAAATGAAATCCTGGAGCCCATACGAACGTTATTACCTCCAGCACCAGCCGAACAAGTGTTGACGTAATATTTTGCAATTGCAAATATGGTTGTGGTTCCCGCTGTGGATGCAGAAAATCAGGGCTACAATGTTCTTTAGCTTGCGGCCAGTGCAACGGACAAGCTTGCCTCAACGCTTCACTGTATCCAAGTAATCCCGATGAAGAAAATACATATGATCCCGATATTCTTAAATAGTTAAATATGAATAATTATATATAAATAATCAAGTTACTTACTTTAATTAAATATAAATAATTAATAGTTAGTACATAAATAATAGGCATTGTTTAATAATTATAATTTCCAAGTAAATAATTGACTTTATCACGTACTGATAACCATAACTCACGCTTGACCTTGCATTAGGCCGTATATGACTGTACGATGTGCACTCTTCGCGCTCTACCTTCAAAACGGTTGGTCGTATGAAAAAAAAGTTTAAACAAAAGTTGTAGGGAATTTTATAGCCTACAACTTTTATAATAAATGCAAATCTCATTTAACCGATAGGAAGCCAGATATTCGCGAAAAACCGATTTTTGTGACCTTTGACCTTGAATATCTTAAGACGCGAACACGATAACGATTGTGACTTTTGAGACAACATTTAGAATGACAAAACAAAGGTTCATACCAATTTGCAGCTTATTATCTTTCATTCCGAGGTTGACCCCTTTTTTTACCTAATATGACTGGGCTATATTGAAGAAAACAGAGAATAAATTTTGGGTAAAATCTATTCATTTGGTAGCGAAGCGAGTTAGAAAAGAAAACAACTCCTTCTGCTGTTGGACGTTTTGTTTTCCCAGATGCAAAATGTTAATATAGTTTTATTGTTCACAAGTTTTTCATATAAAAACAAAATCTACTTTTGAAGGGAAATATAAATAATGGGTTTATATTTGTCTAATAAGGATTTTGAGATACATGTATGTCCATGCCAACTGACCAGGCTTTTAGGAAAATTTTCAATCCTCAATTAATCAATGAGATTACTTAGTATATTTTGAAGATCGATCGGGTCGGGTTGCATTTAGCAAATAACTTAGAAAAGTCTCGTATGTTGTAGTTGTAGTTTCATCAGTGTTATATGTGAAGTGAATATTTAGAAATTGACTTGTTAATGAAGAAATGTTGTTTTGATTGCGAATTGGAAGTGAATATTTAGAAAGTGACTTGTTAAACTTTATTTTGATTGTGAATTGGAAATAGTTTCAATATGGCTCCACGAATGAAAAAAGTTCCATTTGGGAACATTTTACTCAAATTGACAGTGTAAGTGCCAAGTGTAATATTTCCAAAAGTAATATAAGTTATAAATCATCGATGACTAACTTAAAAAAGCATGTTCTCCGCAAGCACCTCACAGTTCAAATACTTGTTGAAAGTGAAAAACGACGGAATATAGAAGAACCTTCAGCAACATCACTGGGATCTTCAATTTCTGCTTCTTCAAGTGCTCAACAATTAGAAGTGCAACCACATCCAGGACCAGGCACTGAAACATCAAATGTGAGCTATCCTTTTTTGTCAGTAAGTTCAACGCAAGCAAGAATATCTTCTTATATTCTAGCGAAAATTTCGGAGCAGTCAAAGAAAAAGATAAGTTGTGAGTTTGTGAAGCTTTTTACGTTGGACTACCAGCCATTTTCGATCGTCGAAGATGACGGGTTCAGCGCATTCATTCGGGCATTAAATCCTGCTTTTGAACTTCCCACGAGGAAAAAAAATATCTAAGCAATTAATACCAGCTAGATATGAAGAAGCAAAAATGAAACTAACAACCTTGTTCTCTGATGCAAAGGTGAAGTCATTGTGGTTAACGGCAGATTGTTGGACATCGTTGACCAACGATAGTTACATCGCGATAATGGTGCATTTAGTTTTGGGTGGAAAGCTTTTGAGCTTAACATTAGATTGTTGTGCAATTCAAAAATCCCACACAAGCAAAAATTTGGCTGAGATCATAAGAGCAACCTTAGATACTTGGGGATTAGCAAAAAAAATTATATTTTTCGTGTCTGATAATGCTCCAAATATTACAAATGTATTGAAAAACCATTTGAGGTTGAAGCACATGGGATGCGCAGCACACAAGCTACACCGCATTGTGGAAAAAGGTCTCGATGAAGAAGAAATCGCCGCAATGATAGAGAAAGCTAAACGAATAGCTTTTCATTTCAAACTGTCCACTTAATCGTGGAACATGCTACGCGAATGCCAAAAAAGAGAAGGTATCGAGAACCCCAAACGCATTATCAATTCTATGCCAACGAGATGGAATTCGACATTTTTAATGTTAAAACGGTTAACAGAATTGCGAATTCCTTTAACTACAGCAATGGCACATCTGAATATTGACATTCAGATGATTAACGCAAATGAATGGAAAATTATCAATGAACTTTGCCAAATTTTAAGTCCATTCAACGATATCACCCAAGTTCTAAGTTCCCAACTGCTTGTGGCTTCATTCCTATGATAAACGGATTAGTGGATGTGTTGGATAGGTTTTTAAGGGAGGAAGAGTACCGAGAATATAGTCAAGCCGTCAAAAAATGTGCATATATTTTGATGAACGAGGTCAACCGCATGGAGCGATTCGGAGGGATTGAGCGCAGTGGCGCATTAGCGGTATCTACATTTTTAGACCCTAGGTTCAAAACTATGCCCTTTAAAGATGGAACCTCAGCGGAAGATGCTAAAAAAAAGTGAAAGAGCTAATAATGGCCAAAATGCAACAGGATGAAGATCAGACAGAGGAGCCTCAACAAACCGATGAAGCAGTTGATAAAATGTCTATTTGGCATTCATTTTTGAGTGCATCTAGATCCAATATTCAACCTTCACGTGTCATTTTTTTACGTGTCATGAATATCATACAAGTTTTCATTTGCACAGGTGGAAAAGAAGCAAGAGCGATCATCGAGCTTCAACGATATATGGAAGACAGCTGCACCCAGCTTTCTGAGGACCCAATCAAGTGGTGGGAAGAAAAAAATATTATTATCCTATTCTGCATGAAGTGGCCCAAGAAAGATTGTGTGCTGTTGCTACATCAGTTTCGTGCGAGCAACTTTTTTCCAAAGCAGGAATGATGCTTTCGAAAAGAAGATGTCAACTATCGGCAGAAAAAGTTCAAATGCTACTGTTTTTAAATTCCAACGAAAAAATATTATCCGAAAATGTTTAATGTACGAGTACGAGTTTGTCGTTGAAATAAAGATATATGTATTATTTCCCCTTGATGGACTTGCCTTATTTGGTTAAAGTATTACATACATATATATAATGAGGACCCTATTATTAAATATTACGATTAAAAATTGCGATAGTTTTTGAGTTACAGCAGGAACGAATAAGTATTTTGTAACAGGAACTGGACCTTTAACTTGGATTTGTTACTCGCTTGACACAGTAACCATTGGAGCTGTTGCTCAAAAGGACCGATATTGCCCATCCCTAGGGCGACACAACGCTAAAGTTTGTGTTGGGACTTGTCGACCGCCTCGTTCTCCTACTACACCACTCATCTCAAATGCTTTGTTTCGACCGTCCACCGTTTCAACCGTACCCAGTCTACCCTTTCAAATGAAAGGCCTGATTAGAACCTTCAGAGTACGAAATTAAAAATTCAGGTTGTAAATCGGGGGGTTCAGGGAGAGTCAAGAAGTATGGGAAATGTTCATCCCATCTCCTCGCGATTAGATAACTTTGAGTTTAAAAATCACGAAGGCAGCTTTTTATGAACAAATGCCTCAGAAGTCAAAATTCACCATTAAACTTCTTAAATTTGATAACTATGTACTATATACATATGTACCAACATAAGATCTTTGTGTTTACATAATTTCATAGAAACCGGATCATAATCAAGAGAGATACGGCCATATTTCAAATCGACTTATGTATTACAGTTTTCTTAGATGTTGATGAAAATTCCAAAAAAAGTGTTTGTTTTGAATATGATTAATTGGCCCAACATTCCAAAAAATTAAACAAGCTGGAACAAAATACATACATATGGCTAGCCCTCAATCTTTCAGATATATTACACCCATAACTCATGTCTCGATACAAGTCATCAGAAGGTTTGTTTTGAACCCTAGAATGGTTACAAAGATTTTCTAGGAGGGCACTTTCCTGCCTACATAACTTGTTTAAATTTGCAAAAAAATCTGCTAATAATGTGCGTGAATTGTGTATTGTGCAATATTTAAAATTTTTTAAGATTCTGTTGCCAAGTAATTTTTAATACCCTACTAAAATCGCGTCCCGTCTGTCCGTGTGTCACAGCAATTTTTCTCGCAAATCACATAAGCTAGAAACATAAAATTTTCTATGTAGGTGTTTTATAAGATATTTAAGGGGGGTCTCTCCGCATAGGAGAGTGGCCCCCCTGAAAAAAAAGTTCACGGCATTTAGGCGATATGGGTATCAATTGAAAGGTATTAATGAGAACTTTTCGAAACAGGTCTTAAACTGACAAATTTTGCTTCTCGAGGTGTAGTTAAGAGTAGAAGGGCAGCAAATACCTCGGAAGTCAAAGATCTATCAACTTTGTTAATAATATTACATTCAAAAAACTTTACATTTTTGCCTATAAGATTGAAATGGGACCCTTAAATTTCCCAAAAGCTGTAATTTCAGTTTTTTGGATAACATTCGTATATGTCCTGAATATTTCACAGCAATTGAACAATAAACAAATAAGTTACAGCCGATAGAATATTTAACATTTGGAACAACATTAACACGTGATACTTGGGAGATACACGTTTGCAACAGACCTAGACACTACAAATATGTAGAAATTTGGTAAAAATTTTAGGAATAGTTTGTAATATTGATATGTTATCATAACTAATCAAACAACGGGGTGAAAACACCTAAAACAAAATGGTGACGAATTTAAATGCATGATAACCAGGACTTAGTTTTCCGAACTCAATTCAGGGAATCTGTATATTAGTCAAATTTTGATATTCAGAAGATATTATTTGAGTTATTTATTGGTTCACAAAACCCTTCTAGAAGGAGCACTCTTCTGCTGCTTCAATTTGTTTCCCTTTGTCTACATGCTTTTTAATTACTGATATAGTTTCAATATTTAGTGTTTGAACTACGCAAGAAAATCATTTTTACAACAGGTAAAATTACTTCTTTGAACAGACTTTATGCTTATAAATGTTTGAAAACACAGAACATGAATTGTGAAAATGAAACACTAATCGCTTTGAGAAGAGCTTCCCAAATTTTATAGCAATCAATTGAAAAAGCTTTTTACTTTAAGCAGCGTCTTAAACTTTTATCACATACGCTCAACTACCTTTAATAATCACCTGATTATCTTTATTTAACATATTTTATTCTTCGAACCAAATAATTAGCATAAATACTCTTTGGATAGCTTTTGCAATTCTAACGACCGGAGAGTGACGATTACTTTGTAATATATGAACATGACTAAATGGATTTGAATACGCACTTGTACATTCAAAAACAAAAAGATGGAACCGGTATATTGAGATCTTAATTATCTTAATTAATTGGATGAACTAAGCAAAGTCCTTTTATTCTCGGAAGATTATTTCTGGTTATTCCCAACATAATAAAACAAATGTAAATTGACTAGTTACAAAAAAATGTTCTAAGTGAAAATGTAAATATGCATTACGAAATGTTAAGATTGATTCGTCGAATTAAACTTGTTTTTGGATAGTTATACCATAACACACCCACGTCAATCTACAGACCGTCATAATTAGCAATGTTCTTTCTTATTTTGACTTGAAGAATTTACAATGACTTATTAGTGTCGTTACACGTTTGCCGGCTTATCCGTTCGTGTGTTACAGAAATTTTATTACTATTTTCTTACAGTTGGAAACATATAGGTAAACAGTAAACATCAAAGGGATAGGTCATATTAAGTAAAACAGGGTTTTATAAAAACAGTGTTCTAGAGAAATCCATAAATTTTAAAACATTGTTCAAAGTTCGACCCATTTTCTTACCAATGCTACTGGGCTTTATAGTGTCATAATAATATACGAGTATGTTGGGCGTTTTTATAATCCTTCGTGATTCAATTTCAATCGAATGTGCATCAAATTTTTCTAGAAATTTTATGCTCTATATTTCTATTTTAATTTTTTCAAAAAACATTTGAGCCTTCGATTTGGGTAGTCATGATAAGATATCCATGTTAAATACTACGAGTATTTGTGAAATCCTGTTGAATATCCGTACTGTCCAGTTCGTGTGGAAACGTATTTTCCCCAGTATCGTGTGTTGTTTTACGTGCATAATTTTCAACTGACTTTAACATTGTTAATAATGGCTTGATTTTTATGTAATATTCGCCGAACATGCACCTATTGCTAAAACACCTAGATCTGAGATTTTGATAAATTTAAAGGTTCCATTTTGATTTGTAAGCAATAATGAATTTGACTGCTGTTTTGGCAAAGCTGATGGACCCTCTTCCTCAGGTGCTCCCACAGTCAATCACCCTTGAGGAAGCTGGAACGCATATTCCCTAGGGAACTTTAAACTTTTGACACAGGGTCAATGTTATGTTAGCAATTCACTTACATACTAGCTTATCATTAACAGCTGATGGCCTTACTTATGATACAATTACAAAAAATAAATGCATTTCACTTCTTCTTCTTAGCACTATAGCCCCTCTCGGGCCTTCTGTAGTAATCAAGCAGTCGCCTAAGCAAATTGCTCGAAAACCACAATAATGCTGATCCAAATTTCAATTGCAAATTTAAAATAATATTAATCATTTTAATTTGCAATTGAAATCTGGACATGGCAACCCCTTTACAACGGAACTTATCCACGAATTGCACTTTCGCAATGCAATGGAAAGTGGATGGAAGGCTCGTCAACTGCCGTTGCGAGGAGTCCCGCAAGGCGACGAGCAGCAACAACGGGGGATCGGAATCGAGTAACCGCTCGAGAATGAAGTGTCTGAGGATACGAGTTTAGGGTGAAATTCGTGCGAGCATTCCTAAAAATCTGAAAAGTTTACTTTTGTGGTTTGAAGTGAACGATTTTTACATAAGGAAAGTAACATCGGTCTGAAAAATAGAAAAATATGCATCATTTCATTGAATGCCGAATAAATCAGATTCCGTCTTGGATGCAAAATTAAATTAATATTCGTTGCGTTGATTAGTCTCTTCAATAACTTTTCCGCACTGTAACAAGCCGCGGTCGATTCCCTTAAGAGCGAGTGTATTTCTATTCCAAGGGAACTTATAGTAGAAAGTGCTTAGAATTGCAATTTGCTTGAACTAATGTATTCAGTGATAGTAGCGAGGTATTGTTAAGCTGAAAGATTGCTGCCACGCCAGTGTGGGCTACTATTGAAAAATAGCAAAACTTGAGGAAGGAAAAACGTTTTAATCTGAATAGATAGCCATTGGAGCCGCGTCGAAATGTATTGACCTTGATCCGAGCATGCAAAAGCCAAACGAGTCAAATCTTTCTGTTAGCCTTTGGCTAAATGAAATAGTGGAGTCGATAGGAATTCGAGATAAAGCTGCATCTACACTCCGATCGAGTCGGATTCCCTTGAAAAGTAAAAATCAAATGTTAAACTTTTAGTTCTCTGATGAGTGGTGGCCGGTTCTTGTGGATGAGAAGTATATAGAGCATAAAGAAAGTCAGATACTTCAGGGAGTGTCGTGATTGCAATTACAGCAACTTTAACGTGATTCTATACTTTGCGGGGGGAATTGCTACTTGACTGCCATACGGAGTGGTGTCAGTTCGGTGCAGTGTAATAGCAAACGGAGTTATAAATTAAGTTTCAGTCAGTTAAAAGAGGATTGTTAAAAAGAGATCGTAAAGGACTTGTGTGTGAGTGAGAAACTTTCCGCAGTTAGAAAAATCGAGGTCAATATTTCGAAAAGGATTGATTTACTATCAGAGTTGGAGAAGAAATCAAAATCAACGGCAATTGAAAGTCTTCCACAATTGCCGAAGAAACCCCTGACAGAAAATCACTCTGTCAGTGAGTCGCTAACAGCACTGTGATTTGCACGGTTAGAAATACGTTTTAGATTTTCGTACGATATGTGGGAAAGTCGGGAAACGTTCAACTGAAGCAAAATCGTATCGGACGCGGCCCTGATGTAGAGAATATTTTGATTGCATGTATCCGTATATCCCTACATTGTTTTTTTCAGCTTTTTGTATGCAAAGAGAGCCGCAAGGGTCTTGCTAGGGCTCCAGTGTGTATTCCCGACATATTTCATACCGTGGGGCTTCTCGAAATTACCGCAGAATTAGTTGTTACAAGATATCCGCCTTCGGGCGTTGTTGCGTGAAATAATCTTGTGTTCGACTTGTGATCGCATTTCCTAGAGCATGCTTTCGAGCTAGGAGAAAGTTTACGACACTCGTAACGTCAATATTGCTGAAATAAAGAAAACTGAATGCTAGCTAGTGCGCCCCGTTTAACGTTTCGCTGATTGTTCTGCTGTCTGTCGTCGCTGTGCTGCCAAACACCGTACAAGGTTGTGAAATCGAACAGTATTCGTCAAAATCTCAATGAGACGATAGTTTTCCTATAAAGATTATCACTTGGAAGTTGTATCGGATTTATTTAGAATTGAGACGCTTTGAAACAAATAGTATTTACTACCGAATAAACGTTGGATTTCATAAGAAGTTTAGTACTAAATCAATTTCAGTCACCACACCGTCAACGAGCGCTCGTCGAGGATGCCGGTGCATACCCTTTCATTTTCTTTTATATTTCTGTTTCCTATTGTTCACTTTTTTAAAAATTACATTATTAACATTTCTTTAAGAACTATTTATAAATCGCAGAGTTAAAAAAAAAATTTATACTTGAATACAAGTTTTTTTATTTATTTCTTTTTTTTTTTTTGAGCGGATTCGATTTCGCTACGAATAAAAGGAAATGCGTGGCGAATGTTAAAATCAAATCACGTGGAGTTGCAGAAAATACTATAATACCAAATTCAACAAATTTTATTTGTGATATAAATAGCAGCTTAGATTTTTGTGTCTGCAAATGACTGAACAGGCGATTAATTAGATTTCCACAAAATATACATGAAATTCCCACCGATTAATGTTATTGAAATGAGGCTTGTAAACGAGTTCTGGAAATTCAAATAGGTCAAGTGAGCGTATTTTATTTAACGCTGGTCATTAGCTGGATGGTAAATTTTTTGTACTTCTGCCAAGAGTATTTCGTTGCCCTTTTAATTTGCTCCAGACTTCATGTAAAATTGTTGTAAATATCAAATCGGGTTAGTCGTAATCAAGAATAATAATAAAAGAAATGTGTTATTAACGAATTATATTCAGTCTTTCCTATTCGTGAAACTCTGACCGGTTATGGGACCCACAACGATGGCAGGCCCCTCCACTGAAATGAGGTAACCTTCTATTGCGTTGTAGGGTCTCTTGCCCGGATAGAGTGGCCTTCCACTCGCGTGCCCTTTTCTGTTATAGTGCTATGTGATTCCATTGTATTATACTATAACATAAAATGCTCATGTTTATATTTCTGATTTGATGGAAAAATTCATGCAAACGATGTTTGTATGAGTTTTTCACTCAAATGGGAAATATATGGCCACGTCAACATTTGGATCTTGATCCAGTTGGCAGGGTGCGAGGGGGCACTACCTCCACCTGGACGCCCCATTCTTATTTGTGGGCCATAAGTCCGTCCATTTTTCCAAGGCCCAATTTGTTCTTTGAACAAGCAATTTCAACCCTTACTAGGTTACCTCAGCCTCGACATCAGTCGATTACCTCAGCCTCGACATCAGTCGATCGTGAATGCGAAATTTTTTTGTAGTGGGTCCTTGTGCTGGAGAAAAGACACCGCAACGCTGGTCCAACGCTGGTCCATCTCGGCGGATCTTACCATCCTCTTCCGCCGAGGCAGCAGACCATCACTGCAGTCCTATACGGGCATTTATCTACTCATTTCACTACACTTCGCGTCCTGCAAATAGCACCTCTAACTGTCTCGGTCCATTGATCGCGTCATCCAATTTCGAAATCCCAGCAGCGATGAACGGTCTTCGTCGACCGGTTTCTCCACTGGTCTCCGGCCTTCAGTTCTTCCAGCGAACATCTTTTTGGGTATCCGTTGTTCGTCCATACGATTCATGTGTCCAGCCCATTGCAGCTTCTGCAGGCTTACAATCGTTGAGACCTCGGTTTCGTCAAAAATTTCGTCATGGTTGTATCAAATTCGCCATTGGTCCCCGGCTAGTTTCGCTCCGATTATCCGCCTCAGGACCAGTCACTCAAAGGCGTTCAATTTATTTGCGGATGCTTGGGTTAGGGTCCATGTTTCACACCCATACCATAACATTTATCGTATGCTTAAATTTATTCGCTGCTTCGGTGAGTTTTTGCGCAGGAGTCCCACCAACCACTGTTCGACGCAAGGCTGTAAAATAAAGAAGAGAAAAACTGAGGATGTTGGGGGGAGAATTTTAAGACTTTGTGGAGTAAGTTTAGTTTGTGTAAAATTTTAAACATATTGGGCATCAGAAAATTGATGAATGCCGTCGTGCCACAATTTTGCACTGAGGGTAGAAAAGCTGCGCTTTTGTTAAGGCTGGAGTAGGAAGTTAAGGAGTGAGAGTTGAGTTTTATGCATTATCTCAAGGATTTTTGGTATAGTCTTTGTGTCTCGGCTGATAAGGGGGCTTACGTGTTCTTTGCAGTTAGAGAGGAAATGAATTAGATTGGTTATGAGAAAATGGTCAATTCTCTTGATACGCGCAGTATTGTAGAGGATTTGATTTGACATTAAATGGCCAGTTTAAAGTTTGCACCAGACTTTGGTGTAGAGTCGGAGGATGCGTCTTTCGAAAATACGTATTTTTTCCATCTGATGTGCGGGGAGATCGCACAAGAACACGAAGCCATAGGAAAGGGTTGGGCGTATTAGTACTTTGTAGCACATGACCTTGATAGCTAGTGGGAAGGGGGCATTGGACCTCATTATTGGGGGCGACCGAATTAAAAACGTAAAATGCTCTATTCCATGATTCTACGATTTTGGGTAATGGAGATAGATTTGAACAAATCTTTATACCAAGATATACGAGTTGGCTTTTGAGAGGAATTGGTGTACCTTTTATGTTAAGTTTAAAGCCACCGCCATTCAATAATGACTGGATTAATTCACCTCTGTTATTGCGAATGACAATCGATTCACACTTTGTGGGTTTGAACACTAATTTTCACCCGGAAAGGAAGTTATCTATGAGGTCTAGGCCGAAGACGAACAGTATTATATCATCGGCATACTGCAGAGTTCTGATAGCATTTGTGTGTTCGGGTGGGGTAGGAATGTCTGCCGTGTATATAGAGAAGAAAAGGGTGGATATAACTGAACCTTGGGGAATGCCTGCTGTATTAGGGAATGAGCTAGAAAGGGTTTTTGTTACTTTTACTTGTGAGAATCTATTTTAGAGGAAGCTCAGGATAAGTTTGCACAGATGGGGGTGGGAATTAAAGCATGTAAGGAGCTTGTAGATTACCCATATTGCCATACGGAGGCTTTACGGATATCCAACAAACATGTTATTGACCACGTGCAGCGCAATGTGATTCATAAGGATCATGAGTAGATGCTCAATAGAGTGTGATTTTTTGTTTGCGTATTGGAAGTGTGGGATGGTGTTATGGGAGTATACTCGTATATGTTCATCTATTAAGTCTTGAATGACGGCATCAAAATTTTGGCTGTCGTGGGTAGAAGGGATATTTGTCGGTAGCTATCAGGTAAGAGTGGATTTTCACCTTTTTTGGGATAGAGGATATAACAACTAGCTACCAACTTACTGGATAGTATGCGTTAAGCATGCAATGATTGAAAAGTATGGCGAGGAATGGTGTTAAGAATTTGGAGCAGTTTTTGAGTACTGTATAGGGATATTATCAAACCCACTAGCTATCTTGTTCGGGAGAGATTTGATCATGTGCTGGACACTATCTGAGCTAGTGAAAAGGATATCATTACAGTTTTTTCTAAGGATAGGGTGCTTGAGTCAGGTTTGAAATATGTTTGAAGCGTTTAGGTTGAATAAGCAGTAAACTTTAGCTGGTTGATTGAGTTTTTAACTGCTAGCCCATGCTGCGAGTGAACAAATACCACCTATGTATTTACGCTTCGTCAATGAAGTGGTTGCGAGTGGGCAAACACTACCTATATACTCGCGCTTTGCCAATGAAATTAGGCAAGCAAGCCCATACGCCAGTAAACATAGGGTATACTGGTTATGTAACATGCCCACTATCGGGATATTGAGCATGTGGTTCCGCTTGAAACTTATATGCTGAATATACGAAATCCAAGCTTCAAGTCCTACAAAACCAGTCTCTAAAAATGTTGTTTAATAAACTTTTTTATTTCGCTTAAGGAAAAATTCATCAGCTTGCTGGAATTTGTGATATGGAAAATATACTCAGGAATAAAGAAATAAAATGATGGCCAGAGCTAGCACTGCCACCAATCCAATAATTTTCACCCTTTTAAACAAAAGCTTCTGAAAGATATTGTGCTATCTTACCAGTCAGCATAATTTAACCTAGCTTACTTAGTTTAAAGGTATTTTTAAAGTAGAAAAGATTTTGTGTTTTTGTTTTATTGATTTTTCCTTGTGAAATGTTTACTCTTCAAGAGTCAAAATTACGGTAGCTATACTAAACTATAAATATCAAGGCTAAAATTAATTGATATCAGAACCCTAAATTCATTGTATTGTAAGAGTAAAAACCAATAAAATACTATAAACTAGCAAAACTAATTTACGGTAGAGAGCAAAATTGGAGAAAAAATTCAAACACTTGGAATTTAGATTGCATGATATAATGCGCTTAGTTTCAGTGAGGTTCCAAGCAATGGCTGATGCTTTCAGGTAACCTCACGATATTTTATTATTTCAATGTATAATTATAAATCATAAAACATTTTTGAATTCTCTTTATTTTTATTAAATATAAATTTTAATCATTTAGTTTGTCTATATCAAATTTAGATTTTGCGTTAAAGTTATATTCTTTATGAGTTTTACCCTTTTCCTAATATTACTTAAATTTTGCTATAATATTATTTTTCATATTTAAAAAAAAAATTCAAATCTGCAATTAAAATGCGGATATAGCAACATCTTTTCCCGCTACACACGCACGTATTGCATGGGCGAAGGCAAGTGTGCAGTGGAATGAGTGGAAGGCTCGTCGCTTGCATGGAGTCGCGCAAGGTGACAACAGAGTACGGGGGAGTCTGTCATTGATCGTGAGTGGAACACGTCGGAGAACCACGCTGGCAAGCGTTATAGGAGTTGCAATAATTCCGCAACTTGCTGTACATTTAGCGATTCGTGAAAACCGTATGCCAAAAAATTCCGATATTAAGTTCACGAATTGAAAGTGCATTTAAATGAATTTAAAGTGCATTTAAATAAATGACGCATGAGTCCATCCACGCGTCTATGACCGAATTCTGTACGGCAAAACAAAGATTCGTCGCCAATTGTGAACGTTTGTTAATTCTTCGCATGGTGTTCGTAGCGTGTCAAAGTGCGGGTCATGTCTCTCATCTGATTCAATCCGTCCAGATTAGTATCAATCTGTTGCGTAATAATTTGTTCGAAAATCTACAAGTTTATCTGTTCACTCGCATTGTCAGCATCAGCCTTTTGTGTCGTCGCTCACGAGACAATTCTGATATTGTCCGTTTTCTAATTCTACTCAATCCTTGAAATTTCGTGCCGCATAACAGTTTCATTTTGGCGTAACAACAAAAGTGAAGTAAAAAGTGATTTTTCATAACTTTCATTTGAGTCACGACGAAGAAAAGAATTTACGAGAATTTACGTTTTGCCTAAGCGTTGAATTCGTAGTTAAGTCCGTGATTGGGAATTATACAGTGGCCAGTGCAGTGTTACCACTTTAATCGTACGCTCAGCACGATCTAAGTTCACCGGATTTGAACGAAACTGGAAATTCTGAAGCCCTTCACAAACCAATTATAGTATATGCTGCTGTGAGAAAGTAGTATCCACCGCGTACTATCTGGCAATTAGGCATTAGTATTAATTTTTTTTGCCAAGTTTGATAATCGCAAAATTATGTTTTGCATATTGTGTTGGTGGGCTGTGAAGGCGAATGAAAGAGCTTGGCCAAGTGACATTTGTTCTGAACGTCGTGGAAAATTTGTCGCCATTAGGATTCTCGTTATATACATCAGTAGATCATTATGAGATACACAAATTATGGTTCATTGTGTTTCTCGCTCGCTTCAAGTGAGGCGTATATGTTTATGTATTGCTGGATAGTTTTTCTAATAAAAAAATAGCTCGTTCAGTGGATACGAAAGCAGCAAGTGCCGGCTATTGCTTCATTCGTCATAACAAATATTGCGAACCTGTTGTGAATAGCGTTTTTGCATTGCTGGAGTACATGTGTTGTTGACTGTAATTCCGGACTACCCAAAATACTTCTATGAACAATAAAAGCCTTAATTACAAGGGAAGCAGTGTGCGATTTCAGTGACATTCAATTAAGCTTGGTGAAGGGAATATTAACTCTGACGCATTTCATCATAATGTATAACTCCGGTCAGCAGATGCAAATTAATGAAATGAGAAGATGCCATGATGAAAATGAAAAGCCAATTGCTTACCAAAATAACACTTCATCAAGCAATGGAAAAAGTAATAATTAATCATTATTGAATAATACAGGGTGCGCCAGAGAAACTTAATTATTTGAAAGGTCAATAAAAACAAAAGTACTTCAGTTATTGTTTTAAATTTTTTAATTTGAGAATACAATATCCCAATTTTTTTTCATGCAGTCTTGAAAATGACATCGGATAAATGGGGACCCCCATTGCGCATACACTGATGAATTCGATTTTTGAAATTCGTATCCACTCTTCGCAGCATATCAATCAGTATGTTGGCAATGGCGTCGCGAATGTTGTTCTTGAGGTGTGCTATGGTCCATGTTCGATCGACATAAACCAGGGATTTCAAATAACCCCATAAAAAGAAATCGCATGGAGTCAAATCTGGAGAGTGTGCTGGCCATTGGAGATCGCCTCTGAGAGAGATGAGGCAGTCGGGGAAATGTTGTCGCAACAAATTCATTAAGTCTCGTGCTGTGTGTGCTGTGGCTCCATCTTGCTGAAATCACACGTTCCTAACGTTCATTTCTTCGAGTCTTGGAAGAAAAAATTCCTCGATCATGTTCCTGTAACGAGCTCCATTCACGGTAACTGCGCGTTCGTTTTCTTCAAGAAAATAAGGACCAATTATTCCCATTGCCGACATTACACACCAGACAGTAACTTGCTCGACTGGAGGGAGGAACAAACTTGAGAACTTCCCCCTCCAGATTCGCCCCCTCTCGCCCCCCTATCTTTTCAAATAAGTAAGTTTCTCTGGCGCACCCTGTACTAGTTTGGCCATCCACAGTAAGTCTCTGCATTCAATTTCTTGCTAATCGATTTATTCGGAGTTTTCCAAGCTACTGTAATTTCGTTGATTTAAATAGGAGAGCATTGCCTGCTATAAATCCAGTAACTAAAATCTACAAAATAACGATTCAATTTATAGCAAAAAGTGAAGCTTTTATTCTGCTTTGTATATGAAATGATACGAACAAAGTCTTGCAAGATATCGTCTTCGTTACATTCACTACGTCTAAGGAAAGATGAAATTTTTACGATTTAAAGCTCATAAATAACCACCAAATGAACTTGTGCCTAGGTTTAGAATTGGCGACCTTTGTGGTAAATAAGAAAGATGTAACTAGCTTATTGAAAAGCCCAAAATAATCGAACCAGTTGTTTTCATAAGGGCCTACGTCCATGATCTTAAGTTTTCGGAAAATACAGACACTGTAAATTTTTTATGGGCCCATAATCAATTGAGTTTTTTTGTCAATATGTTCCTATTTGTTGTATAACAACGCGTGTCAATACTGTTTCCGGTGAAAATGTAATTAGCCCTTCTTTATATTTAACATAATTTGCGAAGAAGGTAATTTATATACTTTTCAAAATAGTCGATTCAATTATATATTTAAATTTAATTAAAAGTGAATAAAAGACTAATGCTAAAGCAATATATTACCACCTGACTATAAAAAAGGAAAGACAAAAATACGTTGCACTAAATTTAAACTTAATTGTTTTAAAGTTTAGAATGAAGCTTGAATTTGGCCAAATTAAGCAGCCTTAACTAAATCTGAACTAGAAAAATCAGAAATTTTGTTTGTCATACTTTCAAACCGAATTAAAAATGAGTCGTTTTCATCGAGTAACATAAATTTAGCTAGCTCCAATCAAAACCCATTTCGTCACTTTATTATGTGTCTTTCGAAAATTAAAAAAAGGGGGGAAAACCCAATATATGCCGAGGAGAACTTTCATCTATTTATTAGAAAACAGTAACCTGTTATTATATTGAATACAATGAATTATTAAACGTATACCTTCGGTCTTTCTTTTTCCCTAACCTGACCGGGTATAGGACCCGCAACGATTTCAGGCCACTCCACTGATATGAGCTAGCCATCGGGCTCGCTCTCCCTGCTTTTGTTTTATAGGGGCTCTCGCCGGGTAGAGTGACCTTCCGCTCACGTACCCTTTTATGGTATAGAGTTATGTGATTCCATCGCATAATATTATAACATAAATTGACCACGCTTATATTTCTAATTTGATGGAAAAATCCATGCAAACTATGTTTGTATGTGTTTTTGACTCAAAGGGGAAGTATATGGCCACATCTATGTTTGGATCTTGATCCGGTTGGGAGGGTGCGAGGAGGCACCGCTTACACCTGGATGCCCCACTCTTATTTGTGGACCATAATTACCGTTGGTAACGACGAAGTCTCTTAAGTCCGTTCGTTTTTCCAGGCCCAATTTGTTCTTACGTCGGCCTCGACACCAGTCGATCGGCATTTGACGTTTTTTAATTCGTGAATACGAAATTTGTTGTAGTGAGTTCGTTGTGCTGGGGAAAAGATCCCGCCCATGACACCGCAACGCTAGCCTGCCAGCGCATCACGGGTCCCTAGACAAGGCCAATCTCGGCGGATCTTACCATCCTCTTTCGCCGAGGCAGCAGACCATCGCTGCAGTCCTTCACGCACATTTATATCTAACCATTGCACTACGAAACGATGTCTTGGAAGCGCGGCAATAGACGATAGACAATTCTGGGAGCTTCAATCGGAATCCTCTAACAGTCTGAAAAAAAATTTTGAAACGGTTAAAGCTACTTATTACCGCTTGTCTAAGCTTCCAAAATTTTTGACTCTAGACCACTTTGTACTCCTTTGTTAATACTCCATTGAGCTAGTATTCAATTTTCAGAATATCATTGGCGTTCACAGAAAAACTATATATATTTTAAAGGATGATGAACACCGATTTTTACACGTAAACCTCCGATAAGAAATGATTTTTTGAGATCTACCAGGCTTTAGACATATGTACATGCAGTCAATTAGCCATTTCGAAATTGCACTCAGTTCAAATCAAGGGTAAATACTCGTCAAAGCGGCATCACAACCTACATATATTGGTAGAATTCGATTTGGCATCAAATCCTACTGGTGAGTCATGGGTTTTTGCTGCGGTAAGTAGGATTCCAGTTGACTCTTCTATATCAACTCAAGTGGTGATTGCAAACGTTGATGTTACTGTTGAGGTTGCAGCTACTGAGCTTTTTTTCATTGTCGATTGGAAACCATATTGAAGCTAAGTTCGGTAGTTTGAGTGACGTTGAAGACCGCTCCCCATGTGCAACTTTGATTGCAGTAGAAATATCCAATTTTATATCCTCCAACTCCCTATAATGATTTTGTAATGAGAAAAAAAAGCAAGATCTTTGTTCAAAGCCTGTTGTTTTTAACCGACTTCCAAAAGAAAGAAGGTTATCAATTCATTGCGTATATTTTTTTTTTTGCTTTTTTTTTTGTATGTTCACGCATAACTTTTAAACGGAGATAGATAGAAGAGTCCTGTTTTTGGCAAATGATGCGTCTTTCTTCCAGTTAGGTCCCATTTAAAGGATAAGAAATTCAAGAAACGGTAAAGGACTTTTACTGTTAAAACTAAAAAAATTCCGACTTTCAACCCGATTTTTCAGCATAACCGATCGACGCGTGTAAGGATTTTGTTTATAGAGGTTTCAAATGTAAGACAACATATTGATCTAAAATGTATCGGAACAGAATTAAAATCCCTTCAAGGACTCTGTAGATATTAACAGTTAAATATGATACATTGATGTCAAGAAATTAAATTGAAATGATATTTCGTACGAAAAGTGCCAATTAGCAAGGATTTGTTGGAGATACCGAGTCCTTTGGTGACGGATGATAAAAATTTCCAGTATCTTTAATTTTTAGCATAAACGGTACATTTTAGTCCATCATTTCTACCGGAAATAACCAATAAATTAATTCTAAATGTGGCAGAAATACAATTCAACAATAGTAAAAGGGAACATTTCAGGATGCTTTTCTCTTCCGTATTCATTCTTTGCTTACCAATGAGCTTGGTATAGGATCCTTCTTACATCCTTAGACGTAAACGTTACATATAGGATGACAAAATTCCCCGAAGAAATAATATGGAGTGAGTGATTGCAAATTATAGAGTTGAATTGTTACTTTCCAGTTAATATTATATCTACATTACAACATATGCCCAGAGATCTAAAATTTGTGATTTCCATACTAAAAACCGGCGCTAATCGCAACCTAAAAAGGGATACATTTCCTGCTATAATTGATCATAACTGTACAGATGAAGATGAAAATGCATAGCCGAGTTTTCATTGAACTATAGGTATGATTTTCTTGAAACTTTCAAGAAAATTAGGTATCTAACAAACGTGAACGAATGATGCGGTTAAGAAGGATATTTTTAAGTAAAAATCCAAATTCTAGGTAGACTTTGATGAGATCATGGATTAAATCTACCAGAGTTAAATTCAATTCCTATGAACGCTGCAGATTTTAGCCGTAGTGGTTTTTGCATTGCAGTAAAATTTATATTTTAATATACGAGAACATGATACAGTGTATTCAAGGAACAGAGTTTTGAATGGTTTGAAATGAAAAAAAATTGCCACTAAAAATGGTGAAATAAAAAACTTTTAGAAAAAAAGAAAACCGACTTCGGAATGCCCTAAAAAGGATGAAATAATTTTTTTGAAAGCGGTGCCAAATCAATTTCCCCATTTCAACATAGAAACTTCCAACATCTGCACCATCACAAGAAAATGGGGGAAAATATGATGTGGCACCGCTTTCAAAAAAATTATTTCATCCTTTTTAGGGCATTCCGAAGTCGGTTTTCTTTTTTTTCTAAAAGTTTTTGTGGCTTACATACGTACCCGTATATATAGTACGAGGCAAATAAATTGGGGTCAGCCGTTCTTTTGTTCATAGCTATTTAAAAGATTTGAGTAATGCAAAAGACAAATTATGTCCACATCGGTAATTCTAAAACATTCCTGGAAGAAAGCACTGATTTTATCTTAGTTGATTTTATGACTCATTCAACAATATCCTCAACTTAGAAAGTAATTCGTTTGAATTGTATAATTAATGTATCCCACAATATTATTGTCTCTCAATTGATTTGAAAATGAACTCAAAAAAAATCGACCAAGATTACTTCTACGTAATATCGATCGCTTCGTTACACCCTTGTGTCAATACTTTGGCAAATGCGGTGAAAAAAATATAAATATTGCCGTTGTTTTGCATTCTATAGTATTTTTTACTATTATTATAGTAAAAGTTTTATCTCTAGACACGATAAGTTAGAATTTAAAAAAAATATGCAAATGAATATGCTAATTCGGATGACATAATTTGGATACCGGAAAATATAGGCATAACCTCCAGCCAGCCAGTTCGTGAAAAAATTAAAGCAAATAGAAAGTGAATAACAAGAATTCATTCTTCAACGTTTTGTTTTCTTTTTTAAGGCTTTGTAAAACGAATTTATAGAAAGACCTAACAATTTCGCGTGCTGTCTGTCCGTCCGTCCGTGCATCACAGCAAATTTTCGCAAAAAGTACTCGTATAACACATCAATACTCAAACTTTGTGGAAAAATCAGAAATGGTGGTCCCTCAAAAGTTTTGGTCTGATCGAAAACTTCAAAAGCTTTAAGGCGAGTCACCTCCTCACGCTGAAGTTACTTTTAAAAAAATTTTTATTGAAAGTAGTTGAGTGGGGTATCGAATTAAAGGCTTTTGTTAGAACTTTTATAATCTAAAACAAAAAAGTTAGTTTGCGCATTAAGGGATCCAGGCGGACGCGAAAAGTACGAAAAATTTGTGCTATCTCCTCACGATTGGACACGTTGAGCCTAAAATCTTAAAAATCACGGCGGGAGTTGTTTACCAGTACAAGTATGCATAAATAAAAATTCATGTCCGCTAAGATAAGATCCTTATGCTCACAAAATTTAATTGAAATCGGATCATAATCAAGTGTGACATAGCCATTTTAATTATATGGAATTGCAATAGCCACAATTGTATTCTTGGACGCGGTCAATAGACCGAGACAGTTGGAGGCGCTTGATGTAGGAAGGAAAGCCCCGAGAAGGGCTGTAGGGCTACAAAGAAGAAGAAAACACAATAGCCACAATACGTAGCTTTAGTTGGCATATATGTTATTTTTAATCAACATTTTTTTTAGCATTACAGCCCCCTTCGGGCCTGCGCTTAGAGATAGTTAGAGTATCTCATTATCACGATCGAATGTATCGGCACTCCTTTAGGTGATATAGCTAGTATCACGCTTTGGCTGTGGGTCCGTCTACCCAGCTGCGATACGTACTGATTTTAAATCAGCACGTATCATAGCTGAACGGGCTTGTAGTCCTTCAGAAGAATCACTAGAACTAAATCACGTTGGCACCAACAAGACTCGAACCAGAGACATTCGACTTTCGGGTTAAGTGCTCTAACCACTATACCACGCAAAGCAACATGAGTACATGGACACAACAATTCCAGGAATAGTGTTTATTTTCAAGATTTTGGGCTGAAAAAAAATTTACTTAACCTTCTAGTCGTCTTATTCCAGTGATGTTACATCAACTATGAACAGTAGGCACTGTAAGTAAGGGTGTGACCAACGAGGTTAAATTAGGACAGAGTGACAGCTGTTTTGTTTTGATGAAAGAAACCCTCAATCATTTGAATATATTTGAATGATTTATCATATCTGCAGGACTCAAGTCATCGATTCATGTTGTCAGAAAAGTTATCTTAAACTGTAGGATCGTTATAAAGCCCTTCTGGTAGGAGCACTCTCCTGCCTGCTCAACTTGTTTTAGATATCAAAAGAAATGATTATTTTTTAACGTACTATGTATACACGTGGATTTAATAAATGCTTAATTAAAACCCGCGCAGAAGATCAGTAGATTCAACAAAATAAAATCTATCTATTTTGCAAAGTTACGCAAGTCAGATTTACCAAAGTTAGAATATAAATTATTTAAAAAAAAAACAAAAAGGGCTCGCAAAAAAGTGAGTTAGAAATAAGGTGTTGAAATAAAAGAGAATAGGCACATTATATAAATCAGACTCCCACTCACCAACAAAAAACCTATAATAATGAATTTGAATGGATTTATGAATGTAGTTGGGCCTATAAAAACTTACAGCTTTATTTAAATGAGATATCAGTGGGTTTTTTAAATAAAATCTCGAATCAATCATCCGCATTTGGCATGAAGCGCAAGCATGGTTATAACATAGTACCCAACCTGAACAGAATGATTGCGGCAAAGAATAAACTATAGGATTTTCCAATAAGAGGTGTTATTTTGAATGGATCTTGTGATTAAACAGCTTGCGACTTCTTCCTTTCGAACCACGTGAAGGAAAAGGTCTACGCCAATAGTCCAGCGTCGATTCAAGACCTCAAAGATGGAATTTGGTTATGGAAATTTCATGAAAAGGATATGGTCCTGTAAGCGTGGTTGTGGTGATAATTTGCCTGATGTTATTTTTTACTATTAACGGCATACCTTCTTCTTTATAATGAAATATACATTCGATCATTTTTATTAAAAAAATAGCATTTTTCTTTTAATATCAAAATAACACCTCTTATTGGAAAACTTTGCATCTTAAGAAAAACTCTGGACTCTGGCGTTAAGTGCATCATACCCACCAATAAAAGTAAAATTTCTTTATCCCAGAATCGGTTTTATCAAATGTTAACTGAGAAAATTGCCCTATTAAGGGCAAAAAACATTTGCAAGAAAAGTAATAGGAAGTTAGCCAGCTTCTTTGTCAATAACCGTCTTCATTTACTATGCATTTTTTTTTTAATAAAGACCGATTAATCAGTATTTTCTGAATCCACCACAATTTGTAGCTTTTTTGCGTAAGTTCTAGCCCCGAATATCGAAAATTGCCAATTATTTCGATTCACGACTCACTACGCTCACAGTTTGCAATGATTACAGCGAAAATCCTCCCTACTCTCGATGGGATGGAGTTCGAGTCGTGCATTCGTCGAGGCAGGACGGATTGAGCGACTAGCACAAGATTTTTGAAGGAATTTTATGCAAGTTAAAATTTGGAATTTTGGAGGAAAAAGAATTTTTGGAAATTGTGGAAAAAAGGAGTTAAAGCGCCTGGATAAGGCGCGTAGAGTGAGCAAGAGTAGGAAAACAAATCAAATGATAGGAGTAGACAAAAGGAGTAGAATTGGAATTCGAGTATTTGGAAAAAACACAAAAGTCGAAAAGATTATTATTGACTTTTTTTAAGTGGTATTACTCGTATTTTTCTTTACAATATAATTATTTTGCTTTTTAGTCTTTTAATCACTAGTCATTTAGGGTTTCAGTTTTCACTTTCTTTCAATTTTCCGCGACAGTATTCCAAGCTCTGTCTTGGAATCTGTGGGCATAGGGGGAAATAAAGAATATGGGAAGCTTTCCGCCGCTAAATCTAGCTTCACGTGGAAAGCGAGGAAAAACTTGCAGCGTTTCTGTGAGAAGTTTCAGGGGCATAAAGGAGGCGTTTATTCTGGACTTGCTTTACTCGTTGTAAGATGCAACTGCAAGTGCCAGAAGTTTCCAGTGACATGGAGATGGACGAGGGTGGAAGTTCCACGGGCAGTGGTGACGAGGAAGAGTAAAGCCATTGGCAAGAAAGAGGCCAATAAGGTCTCCAACGCAGGAGTCTACTTCAATGGTATCAAAGACCCTTGAAGTGAGGGAGCGGGATTTTCCCCAGCTCAAAAAGTTAGTGAAAATAGCTTCCGCCAGTTTCTCGGGTGGAGGACCGGGCCTTGAGACTTATAAAGCCCCGTTCAAGAATACTTGAACCAGACTTCTTGTTTATGTCGGAAACAAGACTCAAAGAAAGACACAGAGTGCATCTGGGAAAATACATCATCATCAGGCGTGATGATCCAGAGGGAAGTCTTGGAGTTGCTATGGCTCACAAGGATCACCTGAAAGTCCAAAGGCACAGCCTACCAAGTCCGAAATGTATTGATGCAGAAATAATAAGCTCCATGCTGGGAGGGAGCACCTTTGCATTCGTAGAGATCTATGTTCGACATGAGTATCTGGTGAGGGAACTCATTGATGATTTGGAAACAGTGCTTACTCTGTGCCAAAAATTCGATTCCTATGCCATGGGAGGTGATTTCAATGCGAAGCAACCCTCATGGGGAAATATCGCATGTAATGGCTATGGAACAGCTATCTTTAACTGTATTTAATTAAATATGGATGTCATACTGATTGCCCTGAAAGAGCCTACATTCCACCGAAGCTCGTCTATTATTGACTTCTTCATCGTGTCTGCCAATCTGGTAAATTTCTCCCACAGTTGGAGGAATTTTGAGTGTGGAGTTCTCGAAGCCGTGTCTGGTTGAGCTGACTTTAAGAGTGAAAAAGGGTATGAAACTTGAGGTTGCAGATCTTCAACTTTTCATTCCATACAAGCAAGTTGATTGGGCAGCAGTAACTGCTGGCCTTGACGAAAAATTGAAGGGAATTTCGATCAAAAGATCGAAAACTCTTTCTATTCCTGAAATTGATGATACAGTCATCTCAAAGATCTCCATTACGAAATCTTCGACGAATTACTTTTATCGAGATTTACCAGAAGACACCTTGGAGGTTCATCGTCGACGTAGTCAGCTTAGAAAGCTACTCGTAAAAATCTACCACCGCAATTTAAACATGGTCAACTTGGAGTATGAACGTATTCATCTAGTGTGATAACGTCTCTCAACCAAATGATCTCGAGGAGAAAGAACCACGGCTTTTGCTGACGAGCGATTTGAACAGGCCCTGGAAAGTATCAAACCAGGTCCCTGTATGTTTCCTCATATCAATAGGATAACTTGCAGAAAAAGGCTGCCCGGGTCTTCACTTACTATATGATGGATTCATGCTCATGGATGACAAAGCTATCGCTGACTCTATTGCAAAACATTTTGCGAAATTTTTTCATCGAGAGGAAGCAAGTGAGGACTTTTCCGTTACTTCATTAGTGAGCAGAACCACAACAAATTTCGACAGGGACCATGAGCAGTTGTGTTTGACCAGGTTTTCTGATTCAAATTCATCTGACACACCTACTGGCTATGGTCGGTTTGTCAGTCCTGAGAGACTCACCCTATTGGCACTGGAGCAAAATTCCAAAAAACTGGCAGGGCCTGATGAAATCTCCAATCTTATACTTAAAAGGCTTCCCTATGTTTTCTTTGTGCTCCTCGCGATCATTCTGAATAATTGCATTAACATTTGCTACTTCCCTCAGCAATGGAAATGCGCAAAAATATTTGCAATACCCAAAAACTCGGGTAGTACTGACGTAGTCGATTTGCTGCTTCAAATTTTGGTAAGCTGCTTGATAGAGCAATACTTGAAGGCATCATCCAATTCTGTGCGGGGACAAGAATTGTACCGGAAAGACAATTTGGCTCCATAAATCCTTTTCCACGGTAGATGCAATGGCCAAAATAACGAGAAGTTGGCGCAACAATCAGCTTATTGTAGCTTGCTTAACCGATGCTGTGTCTCTGTATGGATCAATGTGCTCCTCTACAAAATGACAAATTTTGGCTCTCCAGCCCATATTGCAATAATCATAGGCAGCTTCATGAAGGGACGAACTGCCTCTGCGGTGGCTCATGGAGCTAAGTCAGATCCATTTTGTATTGACTCGGGAGTCCCACAGGGGTCTATGTGAGGCCCATTCCTTTTCAGCGTATTCACCTCTGATGTCATGGGTGTAAGGTACGAATATATGCCCAGAGTCTAGATGAACCTCTTCGCTGACAATTTGTTAGAGTGGTTACCTGAGCACAATTTGCACTTTGCTAAAATGGGGCTCCAAAAGTACTTGGAATCTCTTACAGCATATTACCGGAAATGGAGAATCATGGTGAATGCAAAGAAAAGTTAATTAATTGTATTCAAGGATCCCCACAAAAACTTTGGTCGTCGTGCAAGAGACATCTGTGACTTCAGGATTAAGTTGAATGGGCAGATGGTGCACTGCATTAGGCAAACGAAGTACTTGGGGATAGTTTTTGGCAGGAAGGCTACCTTCAAAGAGGTGATGTACCAGGAGGCAGCCATGGAGCCAGTCAAACTGTATGCAGAAAAGCTAGTGAAACCCAATAAAGATCTTGAATCTTGAATCAATACTTCAATGAACAGGATGTATACCGCCTAAGCGACAAAATATAACAAAATGTGTTTCTGGAGGCACTGTACAATTTAAAGGTAAATACATCTTTTCATTTTTAAATATGACAAGTTCGGTGGACTGAATTTTGTACTCAACCTGCGATACGCAGACACCAACAGCCAGAACTACTATGAAGCGCTGGACGGACTTCAACAAGAAATGGACGTAGGTATTGAAGGTAATGTTAGTCAAGATAACAATGATAATTTTATCCTTTATTTAAAAAATAAAAATAAGGAGAAGAGACCAGCTCGCAGTTCTGCTGGTCCTCCTCAAAAAGTTACCAAAAATACAAAGAAAGTTCCGCCAATTAATGTGAATCAACGCCGAAAAACTAACGATCAGAAAGAAATCATTGGTTGTTTTCAAATCAGCTAAAAATCCTCTAAATTTTATGACGGTTCCACACTTCACATATACCCCGAAAAGTGAGAAGCACCAGACCTTCTTGTTAAAGGGCTTGGACTGCGGAGAAGATACCGTCGATCTTCTTCAGACACTCAAGGAAGCAGCACCAGAAATTGCTTTATCTCCGTTAAAACGTTCGTCACAAGAAGGTCGACGGTAGAAAAAAAATTTACTACTTTATTTAGTGCAGATTTCAAATAAGAGCAGTCCAAGTGCTCCTCAACAAATAAGATACTTGAACTTCCGCGTAGTGAGGTGGGAACGGCTCCAGAAAAGAGTCAACCAGTGTCATCGCTGTCAACGATTTGGGCATTTGGCTGCCAACTGCGCCATGTATTATCACTGCGTCAAATGCAGGGACGTTCATGCTCCCGGTGAGTGCGAATTGGGTCAGACGGAGCCAAAAAAGAAATTACACCGTGTTAACTGCGGTGTTTTGGGTCACCCGGTATCATATCGAGGATACTCCCGATATCAAGATGCGAGAGTAAAATTTGTCCCAAAGCAAACACAACTACACGGCAGTGTCTTAGCTCCGAACTTCGTCAAGCCCAGAGTATCATTTGCACTCGCGGCTATAGGACCAGCAGAAAATGCAGTGAATAATGTAAATAATGTAAGTGGCAATAATGAGCTGCTTCTCAAAGTTACCAGCAATTAAATTCTTTATTGGAGAGAATTCCATAAACAAAATACGAAAATTAATCTTGTTTTTCATCGTTAAGGGCTTTCAAATGCCTCAAATTAATTTGTCATCCAGTCACATTCTCATGGATAGGATTCGTCTCATCTCGATCAACGTCAACTCCATAGTTACTATACATCGACGTGATTGTCTTCTGGGATTCATCATCAAGCAAAAGCCTGACATCATGCCCACCTCAATTCATGGCACTCTATGACATACAAGGATTTTGAATTCGTAAGAAACGATAGGGTTGTAGGTGATGGGGGGAGGTGGCAACGGTATATTGGTGAGAAGACCTTATTGTTTCCAAAATATTGAAAAGTCGAATTCAATCTCTTGAAGTGTCCGTCATCAAAATTTCACTGCCAGGTGGGGATAACCTCTTCGTTATCTCTGCCTTTGTAACTGGTCAAAATGTTCTCAAGTTCAAGGAGGAACTCAATTCCTTGTTTGAAATACTCGAATTGAACAGGCTGCATAATTATTATATTTTTGCCAGTGACCTGAATGCCAAACATACATCATGGCTGAACGCCACTAATAATCCATTTCAGTAAAACAGACTGGGGAAAGTTTCAAAAGAAGTTTAATCAAAACTACCGGAAGCAATGCTCATCTTCTAATAATGGCAACGCTTGCCCAATGGTTCTTAATGATAGAAATTTAACTGACGATGAAATAGATCTCTACTTGTCGAAGTTAGAGAAGCTGATGTTGGAAACGATTGAGAAAGTCGTTCCCAAGAATAAAATCGAAACAATATGAAAGGATATGAAACACCAACCATTGCAAGGTTGAAAAGATTGAAAAGCTTTCTTCTGACACGTGTCAACAATATTTATCGGCAATTTTTAGACTACAACCATCCCTCATTGGCTCTGTTGAATTACACCCGAAGAATGTCCGGAACTTAATCCGTTCATACTTCAGGAGTGAGGTCACCAATCAATGGGCAGAAAAAGTGAGGTGGACTAGCCACAGGACCCAGATGGTGTTTTCGCGAAAGTGAATAGCTTATTCCGTAAGAAGTCTCGAGTGGAGTTATCGAATCAAGAAGTCACTAGTGATGGGATAAATCTTCTCGATAGAGCTGGTATCGAAATTGATAGTACGACTCCGCATAGAAATGGAAACAGGATTATATGTGAAGGATTAAATAAACTTGCCCTGATTGGAACATATTTTGAATTGGTTCATCTACCAAACCCTGAGAAAGGGAATGAAATATTTTCAGAGGTCATTGAAGCAAAAGTTTCCAACTTTAAATCAAGCCTGAACGGTCAATCAATTCTTCATTTCAATGAAACATTAACATCTGATCTCATACCAAGCTTGAATCTTATTGATTATTTTGTCAGCTATGACGACTTGTGTTTCATATTTCGCAGGATAAACAACAAGAAATCATGTGGCACTGATGGTATTCCAAATGAAGTTCTCTGACATTTGCCTGAGGATGCTATTAGGAATTATTGCATATTGTTCAACAACATGTTGAGCAATTCATATTTCGCAAATGAGTAAAAACAGGCTAAGAAATTTCCAATCTTGAAGAAAGGAAAAGAATCTTCATGCTCTAAAAGCTATCGCCCAATCAGCTTGCTGCCTAACATCAACAAGGTGTGTGAAGTGATACTTAACAAAGCACTAAACGCCCACATTGAGAAGTATGAGTTGACGCCGAATTGCCAATTTGGTTTTCGTGCCAGCCATTCGACCACACATGCAATGACAGAAGTAACCTCAGACATCTGTTGGAAACTAAATGATAGACAATGCGTTGGAGCAGGTCTCATTGATATGGAGAAAGCCTTCGATACGGTGTGGTTAGATGGACTAGTTTTTAAACTCCTTCAGGACAAGTTCCCCAGACACCTTATTGCCATGATGTGCAATATGTTATACGGGAAATTGTTTGTTGTAACTGATGGAAATCTGACAACAATAGGCGAATTCAAGATCTTGAATGGTCTACAGCAAGGAACAGTTACTGCACCCCTGCTCTTCTCAATATTCATTCGTAAGCTATTAAACGGCTTTGATTTTAACATCTCGCCAACGCAATCATTGGTAACGTTTGCTGATGATCTGATCATCTATACGGCAGACCGAAAAGCTACAATAGTTCAGAGCAATTTTCAAAAAATGGTCAATGATGTACAGCTGTACACTGACAATTGGCGAATGAAAATCAATGCGCAGAAGTGCGAAACTATTTTGTGTCGGACAACGCTGCAGGGGGTCACTCAAGACCTGAAAAGTAATTGGAAGGATTTCCACGTCATGGCTGGCGAGGGTAGTTCAGAACACATAAACCCTGTGTTCGATACCTCGGTGTTTATCTCGATCAGTATCTGTACTATACTGAACATCTCAAAATCATGCTCAGTAAGGCACAAAAAGTAGTCATGGCCCTAACAAGACTCTTTCATTCCAGATACATTGATCAAGAGGTCAAAATTATCTATTACAAGACCCTGGTTAGACCAGTTTTGACATATGGATGTCAGGTCTGGTAGAACCAAAGTGCTAGTACTATGGAAAAATTAGGAGTTTTCGAAAGGAAATGTCTTCGTGCGTGTACTGATTTGCACAGAAAGCCTGAGACGGATTGGAAGCATTATACATCGAATAGAAGAATTTGTCAAACTGCTCAAGAGTCGATATCTTCATATTGAAACTTCTTCGGAATCATATCGCAAGATCTGTAACTGTGAGTGAAAACCCATGGATTTCACAGCCGTTCCACCCTACAGACGGGTATATTGTGACTTGCCTCGCTACTGGCTTCGTTCCTCCAGAAGCATTCGCGTATTTGGACATAAATCGATATATTTTTGATTCTGATGGTGTCCCAGTCATATATTAAATATATCGACGGGCCACCGATAAGAAGATAAAATATCCTCCCAATTTGAGTTCACGAGGCCAACAGTTCCAATGGATTCGTTGAAGCTGATCGAGCTGAGGCGGGACAATCTAGGTATTGGTGGCTGAATGACAATGTCTAAATTATTCGAGTTTATTTTCAGTTTTTGTGTTTTTCGTTACTCAGTTTTTGAGTTTCAGCTCATTATTGTTACATTTAGTATCGTTGTTTATTCGTGTTAAAAATTCGGGATAGGTTGGGTATATGTTATGTTTATTTTATTAGGTTAGAGATAAGGTTAAACGCTTTTTGATTGAATTTTATTAGATTTAAGTTGTGTTAAAATTATAAATAATTAGGGTTTTGTACTAAAATACAAAACCCTATTGCAATCACGACCTGTGTCCGTCTGTCCGTCCGTCCGTCCGACTGTATGTCACAGCACTTTTTCTCCGAAACTATAGAGGCTACAGCCATGAAACTATGTAAAAAGGTCAGAAGTGGTGACCTCTTGAAAGTTCAAGGGTGGAAAAATTTTTCAAAGGGGTTTAAGGGGGGTCTCCCCATATAGGGAGGTGACCCCTCAAAAAAAAAATTTCACCATTGGTAGTCGAATGGGGTGTCATTGGAAAGATCTTTTCAAAACAAGTCTTAAAATTGCCTTATGAGTACCGAGGGGTGAAGGGGAAATGTACGAACTTTTCGCGTACCCCCCTCGCGGTTGGACACCTTTCATCCGAAAAATCTGAAAAAAAACATGAATGTGGGCCTTAATGAGTACAACAACAAATCATGAGAAGTCGAAATTCACTCAACTTTGTTAGTAATAGTATGATTTATCGATTTTATCTTTTCTTGAATAAAATCTAAACGGTACCCTTAAATTCAATAAAATTCAGCAAACAGATGACAATTTATAAGGTTGATCTTTCCTGAAAGTTTCATAAAGATCGAATAGTATTTAACGAAGTTATAGCGATTTGAATTTTCGTGTATTACTATGGAACAATTTGTCCTGTATTACTATGGAAACATATGGCTGTGGAGCCATATGCGCTTTTTACCGACTTAGACACTACAGCTTCGCTAGGATTTGCATGAAAATTTCAGGAATGATAGGTATCATGAAGATGAATACATACAATTGAAACAAGTCGAAGAGGCAGGAGAGAGCTCCTCGCAAAAGGGCTTTGTAACCATTCTAGGATTCGAAAAAATAGGCCATGAATCGATTGTTACAATACAGAGGAGTGGCCCCTGAAGAAAATTTCATGAAAGGTAGCCGGTATGAGTATCTACTGAAAGTCCTCTATGAGAGCTTTTCAAAACAGCTCTTAAACTGACAGTTTTTGCTTCAGTGGGAGCACAGGGGGGGGGGGGGGGTTGGGGTGGGAAATACATGAAAAATGTTTTTCCTCCCTCGCGAATGGACACCCGTGATCTAAAAAATCTGAAAAAATTATCAAAGGAGATATTTATGGGTATAACTATAACAAATACCTCAGAAGTCAAAATTCGTTCAACTTTTCTAATAATAGTATAATCCTCGAATTTCACATTTTCTCCAATAAAATAGTCTTTGACATGTTACTTGATTTTATTCGTTGCTGGTTACTGCATTTTGTAAGTTGAGTACAAAATCCTTCTGACATGAGCATAGGTCTGTCTACCCAACTTGTTTTGGAATAGTATTGGTTGGTTTTTTCTCCTTTTTGCAATCAACTCATAAAATATGTAATAATCTTAATTAATTTGAATTTGCCATAGTTTGTTTTGATAAAATGTGTTTAACTGATAACGTAAAATTTAGAGAGCCATTTAAGTTTTTGTATTGTTATTGTTTGGAATTTGCTTTATATTCTTTTCAAATTTATAACGATTAGTATTGAATAAAGCGCTTTTGCCTTTGACTTTGACTGTTTAAAGATCCGCTGTGGAAGAATCTTATCAAGAACCATATGATAATCTTTCGCAAAAAATAATTTTAAAGATCACCTTCCCATATGGGGGACTCCTCTTAAACATTTTTAAAACATAAACTTATATTGAAACTTTCAAGATGTTATCAGTTCTAACAAGCCTACCAAGTTTGATGTAAGTAGTTGCTATAGTTTCGGAGAACAATTGCCATGACAGACACATGAAGACGGACGGACAGAAAAACTCAAAATATGATATTGATTTCACTAATTATTTTTCAATAAAATTTTACTTGTATAAAACCATAAAGACTTTTCTTTGTCCAGTTTCACTCCAGTCCCAAATTTCCTCATTTTCGTAGAAATTGGCACGCTGGTTTTAATGAATGCAATTTATCATCCAACTTAACATCAAGTACAAGGTTAGGGCCATTTACCGTCAACATTCATTAAAAAGCATTTTTTATGTCAGGTCAACATATATGGGGTTTCGCAACAACCATTAAGAAACCGCAAACCCATTCATTCTTTTCGATTAATAATTAACTAAGATAAATTTAAAATTCAAATAAAATATCATCTACGTATATTACATAAAACAAATACATATATTATAACCTACTCCAGTGTAGGGTACATAAACAGCACAACAATTCTAGAATTCGTTAATTGCTAGAGAATCTTGTTAAAATAATCATAAATTTCCTGGCAAAAATAAATAGCCATCATGTAGTATATAAAAATTGTCTTTTTTATTTAAGGCTTATGATTTACGAATATCTGTACACAAAAAATAATAATTACTTGCTTGTAGACTATTTCGCTGGTGTTCTCAATGTATTTGTTAGTAAACGCAAAACTGGTCAAGCAAAAAGTTTTGAGTCAGACACATGTACGAGTATTAACTACTCGTATGATACAATGTTATCTATGACGAAAACCTCCAGCGAATACTCCCTAAGAGATATATCGTCTTATAAAAGATATGTTTTTCGCATATTTAGGTAAACTTGCTTTGTCCACGGTCGTAAGAAGTTGAATTTTATTCTTGTTTCGAAACTTTCTTCAAAATGAAGACCTTTGTACTCTTAGTAACGGTCGGACTTTTAGTTAATTTTTCTAGTGGTGCTAAATATCGTAAGTTATCAGTTGATTGTGTACCCTATGAAAAGTGCCGTATAAAGTTCAAGTTTTTTTCTCTATCATTTATTATTTTTACGGATATTGTGCTCAGAGGACGAATAAATATCATTAGATTGGCCTAAATATTTTTGAAGTGCAAAAATTAACGTCAGCATAAGTACACTCAACCCTGCAAATTACTTACATATGTGTTGAAATTCTAAGAAATATGATGAAGTATCAATCATTGAACTTACCCTGATATTAACATTGCATACATTTTCAAATTCATATCCAAGCCAAACTACTTCGTGAAGAAAAAAATCTTGAATTCGAATGAAATCAACTACCTATGATTTATTTTTAAACATAATACTACGTGATATTCTTGTAAAATGTTCTCGAAAAATATTCTTGTTTGAATTGGTTCTCATCCAGTTTTGAGTAAACGTGAATATTATCACATGTTTGATAGCCCTCAATTGGACTTGATCAAAGTTTGACCTTTAAGGCAACTTTTCAATTGAGAATAAGGTGCATAAATTTAAATAATTAAATTAGAATGCAGTCAATACATTTGTTAACTTGCAGTCACGTGAAACAGAGTTTCAATTAATATATTTGTCAACAAATATTTTTGTGGGACTGTGTCGAAGATGTAATAATTATTATTTAAGATTTTAATTTAGATAGTCGCTGAAAATACGGTTACAATTTAGATTTGCTTTCAATTTGGATTCTCAGTTAAACTAAATAATGCCTCTATAATACAAGCATGAAACTACTTCTTCCTACAGGCCATAATTATCTCCATTTTTGGTCACCTTCTGCGACTAGAAATTCAATTTAAGAATCGATTAGCCTAAGGAGACATTAGGCCATAATGCGGAATTCTTATGCCGAACGCAACGCATTACCCCATCAAACAGAAAAACTTTAAGTATTGATTTTCCCTATGCGATTCCTAATTCAGGGCCTGATAGTGCTTTCACAAACAGTTTCTAATTTTCTAATTTAGGAACTGATGGGATTTTCCTAAACAAATCCTAACTTGGGAACTGACAGAGATTTCCCAATCAGTTCCTAAACATAAAGATTTTTTTTGTGAAGAATCGAGATAAAACTATGAATATCGTGGAAAGAAATTCAAATACTTACCATTTCCTTCACTTTATAAAAACTTACCACATCCACGACATAACTTTATATATCGTCACTGCTACGCCAAAGTGACAAGTGCAAAATTTTCTTTTTGAAAAAACATCAATCAAACATTGTGAGATATCTGAAAAATCGTATTTTGTATATTGTTGGCTCAGATTATTGTCAAATGTCCGTAAAAGGCCTTCTTTCACTATTCTACTATAAGATTTAGATTATTGTTGGCCATGGTGTCAGAAATGTCACTTGGGTGAGTTTGGCAAATTGTGATTTTGTTTAAAGTTACACTTTGGTGCACAAATAAATTTGAAAACAACACGTTCAATGTAAAAGTTGTATTTTATTTTTCTTATTGAACATTCAGAATTAGATAAAAATATGAAAATCAGGGTTTAAATTTAGCTACGATCATTTTTAGTCATCTACGTCCTTATGTTAGTGCTTAGTAATGTTTGTAGCTGGATTCCTCACTTTCATGGGGCTCAGCCACGTTGCCCCTCTGGCCAAATGAACCTGTCATACCGGAATAGTATGAGTGGTATGGCTTTGGGATGGTCAGCTCCTTGCACATTTTTATCAGATCCGTTTTTTTCGCTGTCGAAATCGGAAGCCGTTGGGTGTATGCCTGTGGTGGGGCTTGGTCGCTGGGTCTTCCTCTAACAGTCTTTAGATTTACATGTACCAATTCATTTTTATAGCCTTCTTTTAAGAATATAGCTACTCCATCTTCGGTCTTCCTACACTCAAGGCAGCAAACCTTTCTCCAAGGAACAACTCCTTTGTGAAATTTTTTTGCCAACTTGGTGAAATCGAGAAAATTGTCGTATTCCATTTTCGTCAGATGCAATGGTTTAGAATGGATACGAGCACTTCTAACAATTTGAAACCAACCTTCGGGAACATAAACTGGAATATTTTTGGATATCCTTTCCACTTTCATTCACCCGAATCACATTCCATCTCAGAATGTCCTGACGCGAAGAAAGAATGTTTGTTTAGGTGCAATGCGGTAGTTTTTAGTAGATGAACACACATTGCAGCAACCAGCTAGTTATTATTCTGTCCAAAACAAGAATCAGACATCATTCTTATTTGGCGAATTTCTGAGTCAGCTCCTAATTTTGTTTGAAGTTACTTCATGAGACAAGAGGCTATTTCATTTACACCTTGTAATGATTTTCTTCTACATCCGCTCGAACGAAATCGGAACCGACCTCTCATCGATTCTAGACGTGAAGTCTGAGTCGTGCCAACGAACGGTACCAACCGGTCAACCAATCCGTGCACCCGTAATCCATTTCGCGGTGGCTGCTTGTCGGCCAGCTAGTTCGGAAAGGATTTCGGTCGCAGGTCTTTAAAATGGATTACGCTCAATCATGTGTTTCAGCCACCATTAAACGCCCGTTTCAAACGCGTCTAACATTCAAACATACGGAAAAGAAACCTACTTTACTTTATTCCGTATCTCTTGACTCTTCCAGTCAATCACAAAAAAAAACTAAATTCCATTTCGCGCTCCCGAATTTCACCGACGCGATGCCGAAAAATATACTACGTTAATTCAACCCCGAAGTACTCTGCTCTTAGGGAAATGCAATGCAAACGAAGGTACCGCGTACCGCACGCGACGCGAAACCGGCCATCCGCGAATTTCTTAAAACCCTACCCTTATAACGGCATACCTACCGTGCACTCTCACTCCTGCTGAAAAAAAACGGACGGGCTGGAAAGGAAAGTCCGATTGTTAATTAGCAATTCATGATTTTTATTTGCCCTAACAAAGCTGAATTCATTCCAAACTTAAATTTACTTGATTGCCCGTACTTTTTTTCTTTTTTAACTTTGTCTTAAACATTCGTTTTGCCAGTACTCCTTAAGAGATTTCCAATTTACCTCTTGTTTTTTTTTTCATTCAAATAATTAATTTTCATGCGCCTAACTTTGGCTAATAGATGACATCAACGTTAAATAAGATATATAATAAAAATATGAATAAGATCAAATCCTTTGTTATTTTAGACGAGATTACAAGGCAAGCGAGGAAAGGAATTCTTTTAATTGGGAAGAAAGGCGGAGAAAGCGAGTTCTCATCCAACTTTAGCTTTTTAGTTTTACTGTCGTCAACATTTAAACGGATTTTCATAACATCCATTTCTTCTGCCTTCTTTCAGTTTGGTACAATGATTTATTTATTTATTTTGTGCGTCCTCACCGTTTTGAATGTATTGGGCCGTCATTTCAGTAAGACATGCTGACATAGGCTCTTTCCTGATTTCATTAACGCAAATAAATATACTTCAAAAAAATTATATGCAAATGAAGATACCATTCTAGCGTTATTTTCTGCTCTTTAAATTATTGTTACATTATTACTATTCGTAATATAGTTTGTTTTTCTTTCCTTTTTTTTCATTTCATGAAAATGTTATTGGGCATTTCACCTTAACAATATACAAATTAAAAGCATTTAATGTACGTTAACAAACAAATGTTAATATAATTTATCATCGATTAAAAATCAGTTGTCTAATCCCAGATCTTTCTCCACCATATTTGAACAAACTTTCATCATTTGGTTTTTAACACGATGGAAATTTTCAACATAAACTTTTAACATAAACTTTTCCCTCTCGCCTAGTTTTAAGTTGGGCGCAGCTATTAAAGCTAAACTTTGAAGTGTTGCAGTTTGTTGAACCTTCTTATGCCTCTTCTTCTACGTGACTTGCCCTTAGTTCTAATGAAACATCTAAATAGAAATATCGATTCGTAATTTATTTCCTGTGTGGCATCATTGCACCTATCGTCCGAAACGAAGAATCACTCAATTAGCTGCAGCACCACTAAAACACGTGAAAAGCCCTCAAATAGGCCTCAGGCAGACACTCCATGTGATATGTGGGGTTGTCTTTCTCGTTATCTCCACCAGCTACGTCGGACTGCCACTTTGACAACCCCCGACAAAACAGACGTGGAATGGTAAGTCGTCACAACTGACACGAGATGGAAAGCCACATGGCAGCAATGTGCATTTGTATTGGTCGCCAGTGGTATAGGGCCGATACATTACAACCTCTTTTACTATTCATTTCATCCCACATAAAACAATTGCCGTCACTTGAATTGAGATCGAAAATTGTAAAGTTATACACGGATTGCTTGCGGAAATAAAATATTTGACCAACACTGCCCTTAGGAACATTAAGAACGGCCTCTAAATCAAAGTTAAATGACAAACACTGATTATTTGCTATTGTTGATAAATTTCTATAGTCATTTCTAGACTCCCGAGCTGCATCCTTCCTCTCAATGTGCTTATTATATTCAACCTCTAATGCCTCTATGTCACCTAGATACACCAAACATTTACTGCACTGATCCAATCCAAAATTAAACTCTCGGAAAATTTTTCTAAATTTATCAAACGAAACTTTTTCCTTTCCATCCTGTACAAAGCGTTCCACAAACAGTCTGTACATAATAGAGATGTTTAATGTTGCATCTAAATATTTTCTACTAGAAGATTTGCGGCAATAGTGGACTCCATTGTTGGAAAAGAACAAATGAATTCCCGAATGTAGATTTCAGCTTCAGAAGATAGTTTGTTAGATGGAATAAGACGCCCTATCATGGCTGGTTCCACTATTCCCTTGTCCGTATTTTTTTTTCAATATACTACGTACTAAAGCTTCTGTGATGTTCAGGGTGGCTGGGAAAAATTCACAACATACCTGAATTTTAATCATTGCCACCAGTCAGAGTATAAGCACGTGTAAATATTCTCTGTGTAGTATGAGCACTGGTTGAACGCTTCTTAGCTGTATTACTCACATGTTGAATAAGAAAGGATCTCTAATGATCTGTTGATGGTGAAACTCTAAAACCATCATATATTTTTTGCCTATGATCTTCGCTAACGAGTGAACTGCATAGGTGATTAATCTTACCAATACAAGGAGATGGAACGTGCGGCATATTCTACACGTCTGAATCCAGAATATGACTCACCCTTTAATCTCTTCTTAAGACGAATTTGCTTCTTCCATTTTCTTTTACCTCGTTTTTCAGGCAGTCCACCATTGATTTCTCCATGCTCTTCGTCATTAAAACCTGAAAGTCCTGGTTGAAGTGAATTCTAAGAGAGCTCATCTTGGTCATTCCTGTTCGATGCTGAAAGAAAAAGATGCAGAGCACAATGATTATTCCTCAGAATAATCCAAAGAAAAAAAGAATAATGAACAAAAAGAGTGTTTTATTGAGATTACTTCTTATAAGTTGGCTTCTGTGGAGTACCAGGAAACAAACTGCTGCTGTCACTGCCAGATGATTCATTTTCAGGGAAATAAGTTTCATCAGAATCTGAAAACCTTTCCTCTCTCTCCCTTTTAGCGCACGTTGCAATAATTTTTCTCGACCTGGTTGGATACATTTTCAAATCTCAAAAATCTGCTTCCAGAACGTCAAAATTACAGAAACACGACTAGTAACGAAGCGCAAGTGATAATGATTAAACTGAAAATCTGCGTTGTTCAGAAACAGTTGAACAAATACCACATTACCAGGTTACTATGGAAACTACTTCCCGTACATTGAAAGTGAACATCGCCGAACCATTTCAGAGAGGAACAAATGAAGTACGCTTTGTTAGACTCACCCAAGTGGTAGATAAGTTACTATGTCGAAGTATAAAATGACAATTTTGCATTTTGTAGATGTGTGAAACGTTGAATGATAATTTAACGTATCTGGGATTGGAATTCAAATGCATACCTTTGGCATATTGTAGAGTGACACCTAACAATTATGAGAATCAACTTAGGTAAAAATGGAAAAAAATGCACTCAGGTGACTTTGGCGTATCATCGACGATATAAACCCATTAATACAACTCTGTTGCAAATTAAATGCAGTGAAATGATTTACTTTGAATTTTTCCAAATATGGCATGCCTAACTTAGGAAAAAATGAGTTTTCCTGATCACATACTAACTTGAAACATACTAAAGCTAAATTAGTTTTGTCGCGATTTTATAAAACAAAATTTTTTTGTTTAGGTATTTGCGCATTCGGGCCTAATGCGGAAATGCCTAAACTTGTTCTGTTTAGAATAAATGCCCGACATGCCGAATATGAAATTTCCGAACTTGCTCAAGTTAGTCATGCCACATTAGGCTCCGATCAGGTTAACGTTGGCATGCGTAAATTAGTAAAATGTGAGAAACTCCTAACCTTTCACGTTTGTGTATTAGGCTAAAATCCGAAAATTAAGACCTTATTTAAATTAGGCATGCCTTATTTAATCGCCAATAGGCCCGCATTAGGCATGCCGAATTGTTTAAACATTAGTCCCTCATACCCGTTTAGGCATCCTGAAATTGATTTCTAGTCGGGTCTAGTTTCAAAGTTTACCTAATTTAATGATCTTTCGCGTGTCTTGAACATTGTTTGTGAAAATTTCCCTTATTCTAATAGTATTCAAATTAAACGAGCTTAACTATGTCAAGCTTCTTAGATGCATTACAAGTGGAGTAAGCAGGAGAGTGCTCCTACTTGAAGCGCTTTGTAACCAACCTGTGGTTCGCAACAAGTTTTCTGATGGCATGAATTCATGACTTAAATTATTCATCCAATATAGTACTTGTATAAGGAATTGTTTAAATTTATCCAAAAGATAAAAACTTTCTTTCATAAGCACATTACAGCCCCTATTTTGCTCCAACTTATATAAACGTAAAATTAACCTATCAAGTTAAGTAAATTTTGATTTCTGAGGTCTTTGTTACTCTTGTACTCATAAAGACCTAACCCCGCGATTTTTTCAGATTTTTCGGCTCAAAGGTATCAAATCACAAGGGGGGAACATAAATTATTCGTTCATTTTGCCTTCCCCTGGAGCCCCTGATTCATAAAATTACTTTTTTGTTTCAGGTTGTAAAGTTCTAATCTAGACTTTCGTTTGATATCCCGCTAGACTACATTTGATGAAAAAAAATTTCAAGGCCACTTCAGCACAAGGGGAGACTTCCCTTGAAAAATTTTGAAATGTTTTATAGACCTAAACTTTTGGAGGACCACCACTTCTGACATTTCCACAAAAACTGAGCTTTACAGTATAATTTCTGAGAAAAAATGCTGTGATGCATGGACATACGGAAAGAAAAACAGAATGAGAAGCTAGTAGGTATCTGTAAAATTTTTTCACAAACCCCTAAAAATCTGAATTTCAAAGTGATGAACAACTTTTTCTACATATATAAATGAACTGTTAAAAATGAAAAATTATTTACCAAATATTTTCTAAAAGATATCAATAGTTATAATTTAATACCTACGAGTATATCATTTTTTACATTTGCCATACGCTTTTCTATAATTTCTTGACTTACACCTTCCTGGAGAAAAAAGAACTCTAAATAAAGTGTAAGCAACCACCTGGTAATTTAACTGGAAATTATTTTATTTTGCTATAAAAGCATTACATAAAAACGATCTATCTTAAAAATATGACCGCGAATAAAATATAAACAGTATTTTATTATTTTAATTCACATATTAAAAAACAGTAGCCAATTATGATTTATTTTTCTACTTATATTCCGCTTATGAAATAAATTTTTCCAGCGAGAAGTAAGCCTTTTTCTCGCAAATTGACATCACAGGATTTTACATCTGCACTGTAAGGAGGAAGATCAAGTTACTTTCTGTGCACGAATATTTCTTGGAGATAATTGCCATGTGATAGCTCAACCATGATTTGATATCATAGCATCAATTCAATCCATCAATCCATATTGATATGCAGTTTTCATATAAAAAGTTTGAGCTTTGATTATCCGCCTCCACCACTTGGATCTATTGTAAATCAGCGGAATCGGTGCTAGTACCAACAAGAACTCTTGTCCAACCATCGTGTACTCGCCCTTTGGCACAGACTGTCGAATGGCCACCATCGATTGCCGCCAAATATATATGATAATGGCATGCTAAACATCGCCTCTGTCAGTTTCCCCACCTCTTAACTATTTCCGAACAGGATAATGCAACAGTTTGATTGTAAATTTCTACGACAAAATGTGTACATTTCTACTTACGACACTCTCTGAACGATTCTGCTTTCTTTGCTTTAGCACTACAGCTCCTTTCAGAGATTCACTTAGAGATAGTTAGAGTATCTCATTATTCTTCTTCTTCGTAACCCTAAACACCTCTTGAGCCTTCGCTTCCTGCAACAAGCATCTCCAACTGTCTCGGACCGTTGACCGCGTCCTCAAATTTTGAAATCCGCGCAGCGATGAACTGTCTTCGTTGACCGAGTCGGACCACTGTTTTCTCAGTTTTCCCACTGGTCTCGTCCCTTCAGTTCTTCCATCGAATACCTTTTTGGGTATCCATTGTTCATCCATACAATTCACGTGGCAAGCCCATTGCAGCTTCCGCGGTCTTACAATCGTTGAGACCTCTGGCTCGTAAAAAATTGCATACAGCTCATGGTTGTATCGAATTTGCCATTGATCCCGTCTAGCTTCGCTCCAATTCTTCACCTCAAAACTCTTCCCTCGAAGGCGATCCATATATTTGCAGATCTATGTTTCACACCCATAGCATAGATCAGTCTTATCACCGATTAACATGCTTGGAACTTTGTTTCCTGTGTAAGCAGCTGGTCTTCAAAATCGTCAAAACTGAATGAAATATTTTATTTGCCAGCTGCATTCTTTTGCGCGTTTCATTTCTTTTATTACTGGATCTCATTATTTTGGCACCTAAATGTAAGATATTGGCCCACATTTTCGATATTGTATTCGCCAAGTGTTTTTTTTTTTTGGGCATTTTGTAATATTTCTCCTTGACTGCGTCATGTTACTAGTTTTGTTTCACTGTCGAGTTTCAGGAAGAGTTCTTTGGCAGTTGTTAATGACCGTGACAAAATTTTGATGTCATCCGCATAGTCTACCGCTTGGCTTGACTTATACAATAACGAACCTCTTGTATCGACAGGTAGCTTTCTTATAACATATTCCAGAGCCAAATTGAATATCAATGGAGCAAGCCCATCTCCCTGCTTTAGTCCGATGCTTGTGTCAAAGGCATCGGTGAGTTGGTTATTGATGCCGACCTGGGAGGTTATCGACGTCATTATCATTTTGGTAAGACGGACTAATATGGCTGAATACCAAAACAAAGTATTATTTGGTACAGTACGTTACAATCAATACTGTCGTATGCTTGCTTAAAGTCAATGAAAATTTGATGTACCTTCATGCTAGACTCCCAGAATTCCTCAAATGCCTGCTTGAATGTGAACAATTGATTTATCGTCGATCTTCCTACTCTAAAACTACCTTGATACTCCCCAATAATACTGTTGATATATTATCTGATCTTATTTGTGAAAATTTTTGAAAATATTTGTACAACATAGCCAGTAGTCATATGCCCCTAAAGTTTATGCACTGTAGCTTGTAATCCGTTTTTTTGGATAGGGAATATAATTGATTGTCTGCACTCATGGATGGCCGTTATGGATGAATTTCTGAACACCACTGCCACCATATTTGATGACCTCCACTAGAATCTCGGTGCTTAATATTCTTTTGGGCCTTGATAGTGGAAAAAAACTTCATCCAGAGTTGGTGGGGCCAATAGAAGTTCTCTGAAAATATCTATAGGCTCCCATATTCTGGAGGCGCGTGGAGGCTTAGAGCTTCTTGAAATATGATCCCCATCTTTAAGTGATCCTGTTTTCATCAGCGACGATGTTGCCGATGTTATTATGACCGAGCATGGTCTTGGGCTAATAACCTCATTTTTGGCTTTTCCATTAATTTGTATGCTTGTCTTGTGGTGTTGCTCGCTAGACTTAAATCGATGTTCCTCAACTTGTCATCATCTTTTCTTAATTCAAAGGATCTTGTTCGCTACTCTTCTGAGATTTTCATTATGTGCTTTTTTCGTCCCGGTTTTCCTGCCTAAGTATTCTTTGTATGCCTGAATCTTTTTGTCTGACGCATTCTGACATTCTTCATAGAACTAATAATCAATTTTAACGCCGGGCTTGATGTCCGATCGGCTGTTCTGCCACGGTCTTAATCGCCAATTTCACATCCACCCGTAGCTTTTCAGTGATGTGTCTGATAAGATGGCAACTAGCTTATTATCAAGGGAATGGCTTTTGGGATGTTAATATCAAGAATACGCTAGTTAAACTCTATTCGTATTTTATTAACAGGAAGGTATAATATTTAATTCTAAATTTAAGATGCCACGTGATGCCGAACGACAAGAGAGCTAAACCCGCCCAGAAACAGATGACAAGTAAAATTGATTTTTAATTTTCTACGTGAAGATGTCAGTGCCATCTATGAGTCGAGTCATGTCTGATCATTTTTGAACTTTTCTCGAATTAACTACTACAATATTCCCCCTGAGTAACTGCTAGTTGATGAGGAGTAGTTACGTTCGAAAAGATACCTTTTTCATCGTTTGTTTCTCACAGTAATGTTACAACCGCGGAAGTCACCGCAATTGCAAACATTAAGTTTTGGCAGAGGGGTGTGTGACCCGGGGTGGCATACTGAGGCCAGCTAGCGCTCAGTCGTGTCGCGGGTCTACCCGGACACCCTCTGCTTGTGCTGAGCCACCCTACATGCAAACACTTACACGAAAGGAACGCACGGGAGAGGAGGTCATCTTGAGAAATGAAAAAAGTTATATTTACTACAATATAGTGGCCGTTTTTATTTGAAATAAGAAAAATAAACACAACAACAATTCATGAAAAATAATATTGTAAAACAAGCCAACTCCTTTGTCTTTAAATAATTTAATGAATTGATTAAATGAATAAATGAATTCCGAAACCACTGCTATAAAAATCACCAAATATTCTTAATTAAAGAAAAATATATTAATGATATAATTGTGATAAGATACAAAAAAAAACGAATTTCAAATGTGACGAAAAGATAAGTGAAATAAAATATAAAGAAAAATATGCAATTTACTCGCCCCTATTGATGCCGCGGAGCGCTCGGCAACTGAACGGGGCACTGAAAATTAACTTCAATTTAACATATTAAACTACTCATTACACAACACAAACCGGCCAATTTTCAGAACCGGTAAACCTCTCTTCGGAGACCTGGCACTGTAATTATCCTTCACTGATCCCGGTAATAATTAAATTCAGATTAACGTTTGATTTTGTTTCACTTTTTCATTAATAGACTTTCGTTCTTAATTCAGACATCCGCATTTCATTATTTTCGTAATCCCGAATCGGAATGATCTTTTTTTCTCTATAATTTCTTCACAGCGTTCACCATAAACTGTATCCACTGTTACACGGTGCCAATTTTCTTTCGGATTAAAAAACTATTTAGATTTCTTTTTTATACATCTTGAACCATGACTGTTTTCTTCCGGACTCACCCCACTAAATTTGGTTTTTTTTTCGTTTCTTTAGTCCACTTAAACTCAACTTACACGCAATTTAAAATCTCTTATCCCTCCAGAAAAACTTTACTTTTTCGTTTATAATTTCACTACACTTTCAAACTTCCTTTACCGACTTTTCGGTCATTTCATTCGCTCCGGAATCTCCCCGAATCATAATCAAGGCTTTTTATTCACGAATTTTCCATATCAAAACTCATTTCACGAATCCAAAATCAAGACTTTTATTATTTTTTTCCCGTCGTCATCGAAAACTCGCTCAAAACTCCCTCCCATCTCAACATCAAAATCAGACTCTTTTTTCTCCCCGAATTAAAAATTCACGCACTGCCAAAAGCAGTCCCTCGTATTTTTCCCAAAGTCCAAAACTGACCACCTTTCCAAATCCAGCAATCCACCCCCAGAAAATTCAATCCCGCTATCATTTCATTCCTAATTACCGCTGCCGCATCTGTGTAACTTAATCGAGGTTCAATACACTTGGAATCCGCTATCTATACATCTTTTTCATACCGACAAACGCAAAAATTTCCATTTTGCATATATGGCAATTTGCATAAACATGGAAGCGTTTGATTAGATGCAAATTGTCATATATATACAGGAACAATTGCTTTTGTCGATACCCCGAAAAGAATGCTTTCGTGCCCTCGGGGAACTTGAACCCAGGGTCCCAACGGGCCCCCGGTCGAGAATCTACGACGCTACCAATAGAGCCACCTTCTGTTGATTTCCTATTCATTGTATTAGCAACTTCAACTATGCTACTTTCTCAGTGGGCATCGAGATGAAATGTGTTATTAGGGAACCATGAATGAATTTTTGTTTATGAAAAATTAAATTTGTTAGTTGGAACTAATGAATAATCGAATGAAATTTTGTTAATGGTGGGAAAATTAAAATTATTATATTACTATTTTTTAATTGATAATTGACAATAAGGAAAAAAAGTAGGATTGAGATGATGGAGGGATAAAAACTATAGGGAAATTTTTAAATCTTGATAAAAATAAGTAAATTTACTGAGGAAAAGGGTATATGTGCCCAAAGTAAGGTGGAGATGTTACGGCGACAATTTGAAGTTGCGAATGGGATAAAGCCGGTACGCCGGAATTCGCAACGGTATGTTTTTACTGGCCGCGGAGTTGTTGAATGCTGTTCAGTCGCTGGTAATGTGTCTTCTATTATCTGCCCTAGATCTATGATGAGCACTGGCTGAAGTCGTTCGGTTGATACTGTCGTTTGCTTTTCTCTTATTTGAATCCTGAAGACAACGTCAGCAGTTCTTTTGTTGATTTTATGCGGTCCTATGTAGGAGGGAGTTAGTGGCCCCTTTACCGTAGAAAAACATGCGTGCATGTATATAAATCCTTATACACAAATGCACTATCTCACCTGTGATGTGGAAGTGCTGTAGCTCGTAATCGCTGCATGTCTCGTCGAAACTTCTCAACAAATATTTGCGGGTCGCTGGTTAATTCCTCATCGTGGAAAAATTCTCCTGGCAATCTAAGCATAGTGCCGTATCTCATTTCAGATGCCGAACAACCAATGTCTTCCTTAAATGCTACTCGAAGTCCAAATAGTACTGATGGTAGTGTTTCAGTCCAACGAAACGATTCATGGCACATAAGAGATGCTTTTAAAGACCAGTGCCTTCATTCTACCATCCCGTTAGATGATGGCTGGTACGCAGTTGTGCGGATCCTAGCTCCGCTTAGCAACTGCGATAGTGCTTTAAATAGCATAGACTCAAACTGCGATCAGTTGTAACTCGTTTAACGTGCTCCAAATCTGCTCATCAATGAGTGTATGTTATAGAGCTGTTGTGATAGTTTCAGTGCCCATGTCTGCGATCGTTACAGCCTCTGGCCATCTGGTAAAGCAATCAATCATCGTTAACAAGTAGCTTTGTCCTTGCGAAGGTGGAAAAGGTTCAACTATGTCGACGTGTATGTGATCGAAATTCTGATCCAGAACAATAAGTTGTAGGGGACTATTCGATACGTGTCAATGAATTTTAGACCATTGAAAATTTGCAAAAGTTTTAACAAAGCTGGTTACGCCTTTTGACATAGACGGCCAAACATACGTCTTCTGGATGAGTTTGGTCGTAGAAGGTCTACCAGGGTGTGATAATCCGTGCACCAAGCTAAAAACGCGTTATCGTAGAGATATTGGTACGTATGGATGGATATCACCCGTTGAAGTATCGCAATACAATGCTTTACCATCTGATAGTGAAAGACGCTGTAGTTTTAAAAATGTATCCGAGTTTAGTAGTATTTTTGTCCCTTCATCCTGAGTATGCTCTGCTGCTATAAAAAAAGTTTCCAGTGTGTCAGATAGTGGTATGTTGTCTTTGAGATGCACGACATTTGTCGAAAATTGTACAATAAATTCTAAATGCCTGCTTGTCGAGATGTGGCTCTATCTGACCTTTGTTTAAATTCAAAGGTGAGTGGTTCGTGGTCTGTGCACATTTAGAATTCTCGCACTTCTACCATGTACCTGAAATGCTTTACTGGTTCATATATGGACAGCGATTCCCGATCGTATGCGCTGTATTTCGTTTGCGCTATTAACAGTTTTTGGAGAGAAATTCAAGAGGTTTCCAAGTATTTTCCTTATATTGTTGCTCCTATTGCAATGTCCGGGGCATCGGTTGTTACTACCAACATCGGGCTATCCTTGGGATATGCTAGTAGGGTTGCTGTTGTTAGTAGCTCTTTGCTTTTTTCAAAAGCGTTCTGGCTCGAGAAAATGAGTCGTTGATCATTTTTTCTGTCAGATACGCGTTAAGTGGGGCTAAAACGTATGCTGCATCTTTCAAAAAACGTCGACTAAAATTCAGCATTCCTAAGTAACGTCCTAGTTCCAAAACATTCGATGGACGTGGAAAGGTAGTAATAGCTTGGCACTTGTTGGTAATCAGTCGAATTCCTTCACTGGATATCAGAAAACCAAGATATTCCACTTTAACCACTCCCAGTATACATTATGATAGGTTCATTTTAATGGCGTATCTGCTTAATCAATCAAAAACTTAACGCAAATGTTCTGTGTGTTCCTCCATGGTATACGATGCAATAAAAATGTTGTCTGAATATGCGTATAGAAAATGAAGCCCACGCAAATCGTTATCTAAAAATCGCTGAAAGATTTTCGCAGCATTTTGCAGACCAAAGAGCATGACGACAAACTCAAATTACCCAAAAGGTGTTGTAACCGCTATCTTTTCAATACTGTCGAGGGAAAATAAAATAAAGTAAAAGAAACTGCAATCCTTATTGCCTAGTAATTAAAAGACCAAAAAGCAAAATAATTGTATTGTAAACTAAAATAATAATGATACTTAGAAAAGCTTTGATAATAACCTTTTCTTTTTTGTGTTTTCCAAATACTCCAATTCGAATTCAACTCCTGCTGTCTACTCCTATCATTCCACTTGTTCTCCTACTCGTGCTCACTCTACGCGCTTTACATCCTTTTCTCTTTCCACAATTTCAAAAAAAAAAATCCTATTTCCTCCAAAACTCCGTAATTCCTCCTAAATTCCGTAATTTCACCAAATTTCCGATTTCCTCCAAATTCCAATTTTCATAGAAATCCTTCAAAAATCTTATGCTACTTAATCCGTCCTCTACGCCAAAGTTGTGCTCTACTTTTTATCATTTGCACGGGTAGTTGGTGCTCTTCTATCCTTTTCACGTGCACAGCGATTGCCTACAATATTTTAACGCTTACGGATACACATAGATCATTTTATATAACGTACAACACCTCTGTAGTGAAGTCTGCACTTTGGACTATATATCCTTTTGAGTAATGTGCATTCGGAAATACTTTCAAAAATATTTGTAAGAGTCCAGCTTTGCACCATATAACAGCACGAGTTTAAAAAGAGGTTACAAAATAAAGTTTATTTTTTTCGTACACATCATTAGGCCTTAGAGTACAAAAGAAGAAGTAGGCTTCTCTAGCTGTATTTATTGTTTGCCAGATCTTTTCGTTTTCTATACCCTTTCATTCGAAATGGACTCCTAAATATAAGAGCTATCCTGCACATATTTTGCCAGACTAAGCTGTCCTTCTTTGTCTAGGTCATAAGCTTAGTTTTAATTTCATTGACCGAGAACTCGATATTCTTCCCTTCTGACGTATGAAGGCTTTCTAGGTATCTGGAATTGATCTAGATATCTGTTAATAACGCTGACTTCATAAGCATACGTTTATAGTAGCATCGGCTTATAAATTAGCATGACCACGGTGTCAATATATAACGTTTTTGACTCGCACACCTACGTCGAGATTTCCCGAAGGAAATCTGAACCGACCTCTCATCGGTTCTAGACGTGAAGTCTGAGTTATGCCAACGAATGGTACCCAATCGGTCAACCAGTCCGTGCACTCGTGATCCATTTCGCGGTGGCTGCTAGTCGGCCAGCTAGTTCGGAGAGGATTTCGGTCGCAGGTCTTTTAAATGGATTACGCTCGATTACTTTAATTCAGCCACCATTACGCATTTTAAACGTGCAACCATACGGAAAAGAAACCTATCCCTACTTTATTCCGTATTTACCTTCACTTCAGTCAAACAACAGCAAAAAAAACTTGATTTAATTCCGCTTTCCCGAAACTTCTTGTTTTTTCCCGGCGCGGTACCGAAAAATATCCTACCTAATGCAAAGTACTAAATATCCTACTCTAATAAAAAAAACTTCAAAACAAATTATGGTAGTCGTACTGACCGGGGCGCGAAACTGAAGAGCGCGATTGAAGTCCCGACCGACTTTGATATAGTTATAACTACAAATAGACTGTTTTCCATGTTACTTTCGTGATTTTTCAACAATCCCAAATGGTGCAGAATTGCCACTTTATTGAACTTTTTCCCCGAAAATTCGGCTCGCTTTAAGGAAATTTTTTCCATTTTGCTTAGTGACCAAATGCTACTCGGAATTTCACAAAGAGTGCGAAGCCTAATTTGGTTTGGTAAAAACGACGAATTTAATTACACCACCAAAAACAATTAAGACCGAACTAACCTGCAAGCGATTGTGGGTTTGGCGCGAATTCCAGATCAATATCTGCTACTGATTTCGAGCTGCCACGCGGACTTCCAGTTGGACTGGACGAAGCTGCTGTAGGCCCGTCCTGACGGTGCAATACCGCTACGCTTCCTTCTTGTTAGGGAGTCCCCTTTGGTGGAAGCTTCACGCCACTGACGCTGGGTTTGAAAATAATTAGACGCCGTATTAAAAATCTACTATAGAACTTACTTGCACGTTAGAAAGGACTCGCTTGTCGTGGGAGCTGCAGATGGTGTCGGTGGAGGTGTAGTCATCCGCAATCCGGGATGATATCCGGGAGCACCCAACTCGAGGCGGCTGCCAATGACACTTACATTGCAAAATCTCTAAAACCCTGTGCAAGTTGTACTGCTCACTGTTTTCCTCGCCGAGGAAAAACTCTCATGATGCCCAGCGTTTGCCACACTTAATTATTGTGCTTTGGGCACAAATTTGCACTAACCAGGTCCTCAAAGTGATGGCTACGTTGCATCTTTTGCAAAGCGGAAAACAAATTCTTTGTTACCGGGGATTGCAAATATTGCTGGGATCATAACGTTGTGAATAGAAATTATGAATAGCAATAGGAGCCTTTCACCAACCTTCGCACGAAATAGACTTTACACTTCAATACAAATTGAACTTTTTTTCTTTTTTAATTAATTTTGTCTGGCCGGTATCCGCACCGCGGAGGTCTTGCCGCGTGATTCTCTCATCCCGCGCGAACCAAACGTCATCCCTTCTTCCGTTTGACAGCTGTCAAATCGCGGTTCAGTGGCAGCGAGTGGTAAAAAGATCGCTCCCGAACCGTCGACGTCCATCGCGTAGGATACATGGATCTGCTGATCGGCATCAGTGGCGTAGGGCTAATTAATTACAAATGTTAAGCAGCATTTAAGTAATCTCAGACGGAAGTATGGACGGACAGAAAGACATACATAGCTCATAAATTTTATAAGGGTTCTTATTTTAGTACATAGTATGTACATTCAGTAGGGTTTTTATTTAGTACATTTCGTGTATAATATAGCATTTTTGAGCATTTCATGTATTGTATAATGCCAATGGTTATTATTTTTTAGCCACCGACTTACCACGTTGCAAAAATGCCGACGAAAACTGTTTAAAAAAAGTTATTTCCGATGTTATTCAAAATAATTTTGGTGGTCATCGTGGACTTCATCTGATACCAATCGATCCACTCAAAATCAAAAGCATGGTCATTGCACAAGACGCTTCAAGTCCTGTAAATATTCAATTAAAATTCACTGATGTTGTCATGTATGGCTTTAAGGATACCAAAATTTACAACGTAAAGTATGTAAAAAAAAGTTCTTTTGATGTATATAATAATAATTCTTTCACAAATGTTCTTACAGAGGATTTGAAAAAGACCCTAAAACAGCCAAATTCGAAGTCAGCGCGAAAATACCAAAACTAGAACTCGTCGGCCCCTATCAAATCAAAGGACAGGTTCTTATCTTGCCAATCGCTGGAAAAGGAAACAGTAACATGACCCTAGGTACGTAACTTTCCTTGTGTATTTTAATTTTATACAAAAATATCATTTCGTTATTCCACAGAAAACGTTGATGCAAAAATGAAAATAATTGCAAAAGTTGATGTCAAGAACGGTGAAGAGTACCTTATTGTGACCAAAATCAAATTGGATTTCACACTTTCGCGATTGTATATGCATTTCGAAAATTTGTTTAATGGCGATAAAGCACTTGGCGACAATATGAATACATTTTTGAATGAAAACTGGCAAGACATCTTCAAAGAGCTGAAACCATCAATTGTTAGTTCCATCAGTGAAGTTCTTCAAATAGCTATTCATACTCCATTTTCAGCAATACCATATAAGAATATGTTTTTAGAATAGATTTTAAGTTACGGTTGCATTGCTGTTGAAATGAATAAAATTATAGTTTTATGTTAAATAAATGATGTTTTATTTAGTCATATTATGAAGGCTTCATTAGTAAGAAATTATTCACTACCAGGCTTAATGAGAAACAAGTTGGGTAAACAGACCTACGCTCATGTCAGAAGGGTTTTGTATTCAATTTACAAAATGCAGTCACCAGATCGAATCAAATCAAGAAACATGTCAAAAAGGATTTCATTGGAGAAAATATGAAATACGAAGATCATACTATTATTAACAAAGTTGAACGAATTTCGACTTCTGAGGTTTTTAGTATTGTTATACTCATAAATATCTCCGTTGATAATTATTTCAGATGTCCATCCGCGACGGAGGAAACACATTTTTCATGTATTTCCCCCCTGTGCCCCCACTGAAGCAAAAACTGACAGTTTAACAACTGTTTTGAAAAGCTTCCATGAAAACTTTCATTTCCTACTCATATCGGCTACGTTTGATGATTTTTTTTCAGGGGCCTCTCTCCTGTACTGTTATCATCGATTCATGGCCAATTTTTTCGAATCCTAGAATGGTTACAAAACCCTTTTGCTAGGAGCTCTCTCCCACCTCCTTGACTTGTTTCACTTGTGAGCATTAATTGTAGGTACTCATCTTCAGTCATTCATTAAATTGAATCAAGTGTCAAAGCATGCACCTTAAACGTTGAAGTTGGGAAAAAATAACTCAAAATTATTAAATCTTCGCATTTAAAACAGTCACTATTTTGTTTTAAGATTACTGATACCACTAGCTGAACCGTTGTCAAAGATATTCATGACACCTATCATTCCTGAAATTTTCATGCAAATCCTAGCAAAACTGTAGTGTCTGAGTCGGTAAAAAGCGCATATTGTTCCATAGCCATATGTTGCCATGGTAATAAATGCAGCGCATATTGTTCCATAGTAATATAGGAAATTTCAAACCGCTATATGTGATTCAATCTTTATGAAACTTTCAGGATAGATTAATCTTATAAATAGACATCTACGTACTGAATTTCATTGAATTTAAGGGTATCGTTAAGATTTTATTCAAGAAGACATAAAATAGATAAATCATACTATTACTAACAAAGTTGAGCGAATTGCGACTTCTCACGTATTTGTTGTTGTTGTACTCACCAAGGCCTACATTCCTGGTTTTTTTCAGATTTTTCGGATCACAGGTGTCCAATCGCGAGGGGGGGGAACACAAATTTTTCGTGTATTTCCCCTCCCTGTGCGCCCCTCGAAGCAAATTTTGCCAAACTAAGACCTGTTTTGAAAAGCTTCCATCAAGACCTTTCATTTCAATGAATTTTTTTTCGGTGGGTCACTCTCCTATATGGGGAGACCCCCCTTAAATACCTTATAAAATTTTTTTGTAGTTAAACTTTAAAGAGATCACCACTTTACACCTACACACAAAATTTGATGTTTCTAGCTTAAGTAGTTTCCGAGAAAAATTGCTGTGACACACGGACGGACGGACGGTCGGACAGACGGACAGACTGGTCGCGAAACTAGTAGGGTTTTGTAAAATTATTTTACAAAACCCTAAAAAGGGAGAGAGAGAAAACAAAATGAAAAAACGTTTACAAAAAGGAATATAAACCGACTTCAAAATATCTTAAAAGGGGTCAAATGAATTTCATGGAATCAGTGCTCATTCAGTTTCCCTGTTTATTTACATTATTGAACATGTTTCAAATCCTCATACCAAAATGGGGAATTTGATTTGGCACTGACCGCGTGAAATTGATTTCGCTCTTTGAAATTTTGAACTTGTTTTTTATTTAGTTCACGCTTTTGAGAGACTTATTTGATACCTATGGGAAAATTTTCTGGAAGCCCTATTTATCCGTGAAATATTTATAAGCGTTCGGCAAAAGCTTGAAATTCATCCATATAAGCTGTAATAACCCGTGCTATCCTTTTCCCCACAGAACGGATATTTATTTTACACAATTCAGGGCATTGATCTTTTCTAATACAAACAAATTATTGGGCAATGAAATCCTTGAAATACACAAAGTCAAAGGCAAAATCGCTTTATTCACTACTAATCGTTATAAATTTTAAAAGAATATAAAGCAAATTCCAAACAATAACCATACAAAAACTTAATGTCCCAAATGGCTCTCTAAATTTATACATAATTAATTAAAAAACTATAGCAAACAACAACAAGGAGAAAAAACCAAACTACACTGTCCTAAAATTATTTATAATTTTAACACAACAGTGAACTTTTATCATACACTAATATGTTATAGCCTAATTCTTATAAAATTCAATCAAAAACTTTATCTTACACTAAAAAAATGCTATCACAATATTCCTTACCTAAGCGTTTAACCTTGTCTCTAAACCTAATATAATAAACATAACACATACCTGACCTATCCCTTATTTTTAACACACATAAACAACAACACTAAATGTAGCAATAATGAGCTGAAACTCAAAAACCAAGTAACGCAAAACACACAAACTGAAAATAAACACGGATAAATGAGACATTGCCATTCAGCCACCAAAACCTAAATTGCGCCGTATCAGCTCGACCAACCCCAACGAATCTAGCAAATGAGTATCTCCATTGGAATTGTTGGGCTCGTGAACTCAAATTCGGAGGATATTTTATCTTCTTAACGGTGGCCCATCTATATATGTGATATATGACTGGGACACCGTCAAAATCAAAAACATATTGATTAATGTCCAAATACACGAATGCTTCTGGAGGAACGAAGCCAGTAGTGAGGCAAGTCGCAGTATACCCGTCTGTAGGGTGGAACGGCTGTGAAATCCAAGGGTTTTCAGTCACAGTTACAGATCTTGCGATATGATTCCGAAGAAGTTACACTATGAAGATATCAACTCTTGTCACTTCAGCAGTTTGATAAATTCTTCTATTCGATATATAATGCTCCTAATCCATCTCAGGCTTTCTGTACAAACCAGTACATGCACGAAGATATTTCCTTTCGAAAACTCTTAATTTTTCCATAGCACTAGCACTCTGGTTGTACCAGATCTGACACCCATATGTCAAAACTGGTCTAATCAGGTTCTTGTAACAGACAATTTTGACCTTCTGATCAATGTATCTGGAATGAAAGAGTCTTCGCATGGCCGTCCCTACTTTCTGTACCTTACTGAGCAAGATTTTGACATGTTCAGTATAGTACAGATACTGATCGAGATGCACACCGAGGTATCGAACACAGGATTTATGTGGAACCCGTTCTGAACTACCCTCGCCAGCCATGATGTGGAAATCCTCTCAATTACTTTTCAGGTCTTGACTGGCCCCTACAGCGTTGTCCGAAACAAAATTGTTTCGCACTTCTGCGCCTTGATTTTCATTCGCCAATTGTCGGTGTAGAGCTGCACATCATTAAACATTGCTCTGAACTATTGTAGCTTTTTGGTCTGCCGTATAGATGATCAGATCATCAGCAAACGCTACCAATGATCACGTTGGCGAGACGTTAAAATCAAAGCCGTTCAATAACTTGCGAATGAATATTGAGAAAAGCAGGGGCGCAGTAACTGTTTCCTGCTGTAGACCATTCAAGACCTTGAATTCGCGCATTGTTCTCAGATTTCCATCAGTTACAACAAACAATTTCCCGTATAACATATTGCACATTATGGCGACAAGGTGTCTGGGGGACCTGTCCTGAAGAAGTTTGAAAACTAGTCCATCTAACCACACCGTATTGAAGGCTTTCTCCATATCAATGAGGCATGCTCTAACACATTCTTTGTTGTTTAGTTTCCAACAGATGTCTGAGGTTACTTTCGTCATTGCATGTATGGTCGAATGCCTGGCATGAAAACCAAATTGGCAATGTGGACGTTTAATGCTCTGTTGGGTATCACTTCAAACACCTTGCTGATGTTAGGCAGCAAGCTTTTAGGGCATGAAGATTCTTTTCCTTTCTTCAAGATCGGAAATACCTTAGCCTTTTTCCACTCATTTGGGAAATATGAATTGTTCAACATGTTATTGAACAATATGCAATAATTCCTAATAGCATCCTCAGGAAAATGTCGGAGAACTATATTTGGAATACCATCAGTACCACATGATTTCTTGTTGTTTATTCTGCGAAATAGGAAGCGCAAGTCTTTATAGCTGAGAAAATAATCAATAAGATTCAAGCTCGGTATGAGGTCAGATGTTAATGTTTCATTGAAATGAAGAATTGATTGGCCGTTCAGGCTTGATTTGAATTCGGAACCTTTTGCTTCAATGTCCTCTGAAAATATTTCATTCCCTCTCTCTGGGGTTGGCAGATGGACCAATTCAAAATGTGTTCCAATCAGGGCAAGTTTCTGCAACCCATCACATATAATCCTGTTTCCATTTCTATTCGGAGTCGTACTATCAATTTCGATACTAGCCCTATCCAGAAGATTTATCTCCTCACTAGCGACTTCAAGATTCGATACCTTCATTCGAGACTTCTTACGGAATATGCTATTCACTTTCGTGAAAACGCCATCTGGGTCCTGTGGGCTAATACCCCTCAGTTTTTCCGCCCATTGATTGCTGACCTCACTCCTGAAGTATGAACGGGTTATGTTCCGGACATTCTTCAGGTTTAATTTCAACAAAGCCAACGAGGGATGGTTGTAGTCCAAAAATCGTCGATAAATATTGTTGACGCGTGTTAGAAGAAGGCTTTTCAATCTTTTCAACCTTGCGATGGTTGGTGTTTCATATCCTTCCATATTGTTTCGATGTTTAATCTTGGGAACGACTTTCTCAATCGTTTCCAACGTCAGCTTCTCTAACTTCGACAAATAGAGATATACTCCATCGTTAGTTAGATTTTTGTCATTGGGAACCATTGAGCAAGAGTTGCCATCATTAGAAGGAGGACATTGTTTCTGGTTCTCCCGGTTAAATTTCTTTTGAAACTTTCCCCAGTCTGTTTTTTTGAAATTCAACCGATGGTTTTCATGTTGAACTGGAATGAGGAAGACATCATCCCTTTGATGATTGATTTCCATTACGATTGCGTTATGGTCGTTATCCTAAGGAAGCACTTGCTGTTTCCGTTGAGGACTATTTAAGCTGAATTCAAGTCTTGCGTCAGCAATGCAGAGGTCCAAATATGAAAGGATCGAATGCCGATCGACTGGTGTCGAGGCCGAGGTTAACTACTAAGGGTTGACATTGCTTGTTCAAGGAACAAATTGGGCCGAGGAAAAACGGACGGACTCACAGGAACTTCATCGTTACCGACGATACTTATGGCTCACCAATAAGAGTGGAGTATCCAGATGGAGGTGGTGCCCCCTCGCACCCTTCCAACTAGATCAAGATCCAAACGTAGACGTGGCCATATATTTCCCATCTGAGTGGAAAACTCATACAAACATAATTTGCATGAACTTTCCCATCAAATGAGAAATACAGACGTGACCAATTTATGTTATAGAATTATGTGATCGAATCATATAACTCTATACCATTAAAGGATATGCGAGCGGAAGGCCACTCTACCCGGCAAGAGCCCCTGTTAAGCAACAAAAAACGGAGGAGCGCGCCCGATGGCTAGCCTATATGGGCGGAAGAGCCTGCCGTCTATGCGGGTCCTATACCCGGTCAGTTATAACGGAATGGAAAGACCGAGTTTTTAATGTTTAATAATTCATTGTATCGTAAATAACTAGGGTTCTCGTGTTCTTTTTTCATACATTTGGTTGTTTATCAATACTAATCACAATGCCATAGCAAACTTCACTTTTTTACTATTTTGATAATATATAATAATGTTAAAATTTATTTTTGATATATAAATTATTAATAACTAATTAAAATTTTAATATTTTTATTTCCATTATAAATACATATATCTATATATTCTCATGGAGATTTCATTGAAATGTATCTCTAATAAATGTATTAATTAATTGTTTTCTTTTTAAATTATCTTCACCTATATACTTTGAAATGAATTTAGTTTTATTTCTTTCGTTTGCTTCAAATAAACTTTATCTATTTTTAAATAGGAAATAAACTGTATTTTTTCGATTGATTTGTAACGTCGATTGTTCATAAGGACTTCTCAACTTGATCTGAAATTTCTCAAAAAAAAATATTTTTCTCCGACGAATTGCAATTGGTCGAATTATATGTATCCAGGCTTCAAAACTTATGCGTCGATTAATTGCTTTCAACCTTATGATAATTTAAATTTATTCCATAGGCAAACGAAGAATATCATAAGTACAATCTGTAAAGAACGCCCAAAATATTTTAAATCGTTAATTCGCATAAGCTTACAAACATAAGCAAATGTATATGCTATTTTGCTTTTTTTATCTGTCTGATGCATGCAAACGTACATTTAAAAAAAAAATTCTTGACATTTAATCTCACACTGCCCGTTTCATTCCGCCAGCGCATTGCGAAGCTTTCTTCGACCGAACACGACGTTAAATACGGCAAGTATGCATCAACAATTATCACTTAATTAAAAAAAAAAGCTTGATATCAAAACAATTTTCCATTTGAAAAATATAAATATTTTCTTTAAAAATTAAGTTTTTCTTTAAAATTCAAAGGCAATAGTTTGTTTCGTAATCAATCGTTTTTCTGGATGCCGCATATCGGGATCGGGGCTATTAACAATTTTATTATTCATTCCCTCAAGAACTCTTCGAGTTTCATTTTCGCACGATGAATTTGAGCCTTTGAAAAGACTTGGATGTCATTCTAGCGTTGAACGCCATTCTGAATAATTTTGGGACCGATTGCTTTGAGTTGCACTAGTTGCTTGATTCAAATTAAACCGGTTTAATGCTATGAGCTGAGAACACGTTAGTGTTATGATAGTGCCGTATTCCGCAAAAGCACCAACGTTTTTCACGTCAGTTCGATAACTTGTGCATAATACAACTATACCTTTTATTAGCAAAGGCCAAAACGACCGCCTTAGATTGAAATTTGAATTTGAAAGACATATGGACGTAACTATTAGTTTTCTTTGAAATTATATCAGCTTCTTTTTGACTTCACGAACACTCTTCTTTGCATCAATTTTCTACTTCACTATGCCGCTAAGAAATCTTTTCTCTTAATTCTTCTGTCGTTATTTTAAAAATCGTGTTATTAAGCCACACGCAAACTTAGTAGTATGTTTCACGACTTCATCTCGAGAAACCTAATTGTTTACAATGGACTAAAGGTTTATTCGACACCGGAAAATTAATTCAGGGATCGGCGCAGTGTTATCGATGTGGAATGCTGTTTGCATGAAAGTGCGGTTGAAGCCCTGTTTTATCGATGGACAAATCCGAAAGGGGTCAATAAACTCGTCTCAAAATATTTCATGAAACAATCAGTTATGCATGACGAAAGTGACTGAAATGCAAAGGCCGAGTTGTTTGCTAGGGGAGGCGTTACAGCCTACGGCGATGCTTGATTTTGCCAGGGTTCAGCAAAGGGTTCCTCAGAAATGTTCGGAAAACCGAAAAGTACATTTCAATTTCAGTTAAAAGTAGAGTTTTGCGAAATTATATTTATTCGTTTAAATACCTTCAAATAATCCACAAGGCTGTTCAAAACTTTGATGTGGAATCGGTACTGATGATACATTCAATAGTGGCAATCACGTGGACGAGAGTTCGCCAGTAGCAGAGATAACTGTTTTATTTGTACAACCTCCACCTGTCGCTAACGCTGCCACACTCGCTGGACTAAACAGTATGCATGTAACGCTAGTCACAATTATTTCACACAAAAGCAGCAACAAGTTTTTGGTTCACATTATTTACAATAGGCAGAATACCGCAGCCTCATTGATAGTCCAACAGCAAGCAATTCGTAATACAGTTGATCCTGTCCTGACCATTAGCGAGTTTATATAGCCCGTTTTCCATATTCACACTTGTATGTTTGAGTGGATAACCATCTTGACCACTATCAGCTGTCATAAGTGCTGGTTGAAATCCGGTTCGCATCAAAGAGAAAATTACAATGCATTAATTGAGTTCGTGCAAGTCACGCAGAAATTTTCACACATGAAGGATTTCGTCTTTGTCGCTACGCACCATATTTTATTGTTTCTGCTTGCTAGGATATGGCAGTGCATTGCAGAAATTTGGCAGCACAGCTGTGGTATGGCAGACGCAATGTGTACAACAGAGACAACCGTACGGTCTCCGTCTGCATACATCACTTTTTATTTAATTTTTTTGATTATATCTTGATATTTCCCTACTGCATTCGACTGTAACTCAGCTATATCCGCTGTCGCTAACAATGTCACAATTTTCCACTTAACCCGACCTAAAGGGCTTACAGTTCATTAAAATAACACGTACTTCTCCGGAGCGTCAGAACTATGCATTTAGATAATTTTAAGGCGTTTTAGCTCTCGCCGGGGACGGAACAAAAGGATCAAAGTGAAAATATTTAGACCAGTCTTACGTCGTCTTTATGCTGTAATTACCATTTCAAACATTATTCAACGCGCCGGAATGTCTCATCTGCGGTCATAATCACGTCTGTGAAAATACGGATACCTTCACTAGAAACTTCTTACGGAATAAGCAATTCACTTTCGTGAGAACGCCGTCTGGGTCCTGTGGGTTAGTACCCCTCAGTTTTTCCACCCTTTGATTGTTGACCCCTCTCCGGAAGTATGAACGGATTGAGTTCCGGACATTCTTCAGGTGTAATTTCAACAAAGCCACCGTGGGATGGTTGTAGTCCAAAATTCGCCGATAAATATTGTTGACGTGTGTGAGAAGAAGGCTTTCCGATATTTTTCACCATGTGACGGTTGGTGTTTCATATTGTTTCATGTGTTGAACAGTTACCGAGAAAAATCTACACTCAAGTCGGGAACAGAACTATCTTTTGCGTAATTCTCAGCCGTTGTTCGATTGACATGCCTTATTAAAAACTGGGTCTTTCTGACTTTTTCTATATATATATATATATATATATATATATATATATATATATATATATATATATATATATATATATATATATACATATATATATATATATATATATATATATATATATATATATATATATATATATATTAACACTCGTAAAGTATCATTACATTACAACCACAAACCAATAATTAATACCACATTATGCTGCCTTACAAATGCAACCTCAGTAATTAATCCACACACAGAATGATTCTTGGTCAAGACAAATTAGCACGGTAGTTGCAAAATAGAACGAACTTGCAAGTCCTTCAGATCGAAATTCTCCTTCTTTGTAGCACTACAGCCCCTCTCGGATCTTGGCTTCCTGCAAATAGTGCCTCCAACTGTCTCGGTCCATTGATCGTGTCCTTCAATTTCGAAACCCGAGCAGCGATGACCTGTCTTCGGTGACCGAGTCAGACAAGCGTTTCCTGGGGTTTCCCACTGGTCTCCGACCTTCAGTTCTACCAACGAATACCTTCATGTGTCCAGCCCGTTGCAGCTTCCGCAGTCTTACAATCGTTGAGACATTCGGTTCGTCAAAAATTTCATACAGCTCAGGGTTGTATCGAATTCGCCATTGGACCCCGTCCGTCGCTACGATTATTCGCCTCCGGGCCCGCTGCTCAAAGGCGTTCAATATATTTGCGGATGCTTGGGTTAGGGTCCATGTTTCACACCCATAGCATGACATAGGTCTTATCACAGATTTGTATACTTCGAGCTTTGTTTTTCTGTGTATGCAGTTGGTCTTCAAGATCATCAAAACTGAATAAAATACTTTATTTGCGAGCTGTATTCTGCGGCGTATATCGTCTCTTTCATTACCTTTCTTCGTTATTTTAGCGCCTAGATACGCAAATTTGGCAACAAGTTCGATACTGTATTCGCCAAATGTCATGAGCTTTGATTCATTTCCATTGATTTGTAGTCCTACTAGTTTTGCTTCGCTGTTTCGTTTCAGGAGGAGTCTTTGGCAGTTGTTAATGACCGCGACAAAATGTTGATCGCCAAATAGTTCATACAACTCACCATTGTAACGCAGTGTCCACTCTGTTCCGTGTTTCACTGGGCCGCAGATTTTCCGGAGCGCTTTACGTTCAAATACGTCCAGTGACTTTTCGAGTTCGCCCGTCAAGATCTATGTTTCACTTCCATATAACAGCACAGGTTTAGCTAGTGTTTTGTAAATGCGGAGCTAATCTTGCCTGTGCACGACTTTGGACCTTAGAATAGGAAGTACGGAGTAATAGGCTTTTTTGCGGCGTTTATGCGGCGTCCATTCTCGCCTTTTTGGCGCTCCAAGGTAAATAAAATTATCCACACTTTCAAGGTTATAGTCGCCTATGGTCAGGTTTTTTCGAACTGGAGCTTTCTTCCTCATTTGAGTCATGAATTTAGTTTTACTTTCATTAACTCAATTCGGTTTGCCTCAGATTCTAGGCTAATATTGACATCATCAGCATATGCTACCAATTGTGTGGGCTTGAACCCGAGTGTACCCGAGGTTTTACCTGACGTCCTCCTAATGACGTGTTCCAGCGCAATATTAAAGAGCATTAGGACAAGTCCATCCCCTTGTTTAAAGCCTGATTCCATTATGAAGCTGTCCATTTGTTCTGCGTTTACCTTGACCTGGGACTATGTGTTTAGCATCGTGACCTTGACCATGCGGACTAGTTTTGTTGGGACGCTAAAGTCAAGCATTATTTCATAGAGCGCATTTCTGTCGACACTGTCGTATACTAACTTGAAATCTACAAAGAGTTGGTGGACATCGATGTTATATTTCCAGCACCTGCTCTACTGAGAATATTTGGTCAATTGTAGACTTCCGCTTCGAATACCTCCCTGATACTCTCCTATCATACTTTCATAGTACGGCTTTAATTTCGTTTCCATGATTTTATAGAGCACTTTATAAGACGCACACATTAGTACTATGCCTCTATAATTTTCACACCTTAATTTGTCCCCTTTTTTGTGTACAGGACATATTTTACTTTTTCGTCAGTCCACTGGTAACTGCTCCTCTGACCCTATTCTGCATATTAGTCCATGCAGGTTTAGATGGAGACCCCCAGTCTGGAGCAGTTCTGCAGGTATTCAATCTATTCCAGGAGCGATATTTTTTCTGAGGTACCGCAATGGTGCCTGTATTTCGTCTCTGGTTGGTGGTGAGACCGGGACCTCAAAGTCAAAGTCAAAAGCGCTTTATTTAATACTAATCGTTATAAATTTTAAAAGAATATAAAGCAAATTCCAAACAATAACAATGAAAAACTTAATGGCCCAAATGGCTATCTAAATTTGTTTAAAAAAAAAAAAACTATAGCTAATTCAAATCAATGAAGATTATTACATATTTTTTAAATTTAATTGGAAAAAGGAGAAAAAACCAACCAACACTATTCTAAAATTATTCATCATCTTAACACTACAGTGAACTTTGATCCTACACCTAATATGTTTTAACTTAATTCTAATAAATGCAATCAAAAAACTTTATCTTATACTTAAAAAAATCTATAACAATGTTCCTAACCTAATATAATAAAAATAATATAAACCTAACCTATACCTAATTTTTAACACAAATAAACAACAACACTAAATGTAGCAATAATGAGCTGAAACTCAAAAACTAAATAACGAAAAACACCAAAACTGAAAATACACACGAATAATTTAGGCATTGTCATTCAGCCACCAATACCTAGATTGCCCTGTCTCAACTCGATCAGCCTCAACGAATCTAGCAAATGAGTATCTCCATCGGAACTGTTGGTCTCGTGAACTCAAATTCGGAGGATATTTTATCTTCTTATCGGTGGCCCGTCGATATATGTGATATATGACTGGGACGTCGTCAGAATCAAAAACATATCGATTCATGTCCAAATACACGAATGCTTCTGGAGGAATGAAGCCAGTAGCGAGGCAAGTCGCTATATACCCGTCTGTAGGGTGGAACGGCTGTGAAATCCAAGGGTTTTCACTCACAGTCACAGATCTTGCGATATGATTCCGAAGAAGCTTCAATATGAAGATATCGACTCTTATCACTTCAGCAGTTTGATAAATTCTTCTATTCGATATATAATGTTTCCAATCCGTCTCAGGCTTTCTGTACAAACCAGTACATGCACGAAGACATTTCCTTTCGAAAACTCTTAATTTTTCCATAGTACTAGCACTCTGGTTGTACCAGATCTGACATCCATATGTCAAAACTGGTCTAACCAGGGTCTTGTAACAGATAATTTTGACCTTTTGATCAATGTATTTGGAATGAAAGAGCTTTCGTAGGGCCATGACTATTTTAAGTGCCTTACTGAGCATAATTTTCACATGTTCAGTATAGTACAGATACTGATCGAGATAAGCACCGAGGTATCGAACACAGGATTTATGTGGAACTCGTTCTGAACTACCCTCGCCAGCCTTGATGTGGAAATCTTTCCAATTACGTTTCAGGTCTTGACTGACCCCCTGCAGCGTTGTCCGAAACAAGATTGTTTCACACTTATGCGCATTGATTTTCATTAGGAAATTGTCAGTGTACAGCTGCACATCATTGAACATTTTTTGGAGATTTCTCTGAACTATTGTAGCTTTTCGGTCTGCCGTATAGATGATCAGATCATCAGCAAACGCTACCAATGATCGCGTTGGCGAGCCGTTAAAATCAAAGCCGTTCAATAGCTTGCGAATGAAGATTGAGAAGAGCAGGGGCGCAGTAACTGTTCCCTGCTGTAGACCATTCAAGACCTTGAACTCGCGCATTGTTGTCAGATTTCCATCGGTTACAACAAACGATTTCCCGTATAAAAAATTACACGTCATGGCGACAAGGTGTCTGGGGAACCTGTCCTGAAGGAGTTTGAAAATTAGTCCATCTAACCATACCGTATCAAAGGCTTTCTCCATATCAATGAGACATGCTCCAACACATTGTCTATCATTTAGTTTCCAATAGATGTCTGAGGTTACTTTCGTTATTGCAAAGACCGGGACCTCTTGCTCTACTTCTAGAATGTTCACGCCTTTAGTGGTTCTTGAGGAGGCTGTGAATAGCTTCTGGAAATATTGCAGCCATCTGTTTTTAATTTCAACTGGTTTGGCTATAATTGCTCCTTATACATTTTTTCAAAGACAGTTGTTTAATAGAGGCATACGCCGATCTGATTTCATGTAGGGTCATGTTTTCGTTTAACTTTTGGATCTTGGTATTAATGATCAGTCGTTTCTTTCTTCGGCACATTTTTTTTTTGGCTTGACGTCGAAGAGTTTTATATTCTTCTTCTTTGGCCCGATTGCCCGATGGATGTATTCTTTGTGAGCTTTTTTCATTTTTTAATCGCTTCTTTGCATTCTTCGTCGTACCAGTCGTTCCTACTTGCCCCAAGACCTCTTCGGCTGCTTCTGTTACTGAATCTCTTACTATCTTCCACATGGACGGGCTTACTCCCCGTCTCTGAAAAACCCTGCAATGTTTCGACCTCGCAAACAGACAAAGGACTATGGCATTGGATCCTGGAATGCAGGTCACTCAATTACCCTGGAGCTGTTAAGGACCTTTTACAACAGGCCAGTCAATACAAATTAAAAATACTGGCAATCCAGAAAATTAACTGGACTCGAAATTATTTTCAACAGATGAGATTGCACGCAATATTCAAAACTGGGAAGCCTATTGAAAAACGAAAATTCGGAATGGCCATTATTGGGGATACCGAGCTCAAATCGCACGTTATTGATTTTAAGGCAGTCAATGAACGGTTATGTGCGATCCGTATAAAAACTAAATTTATCAAATCTGGCTGATAAATGTTCACGCCCCGACCGAACAAAAAGACGAAGAAATGAAGGATACGTTCGACAATCATCTGGTAAGACTTGTGGACTAATTGCCTACAAACGACACAAAAATACAGGGTTTTCCAATAAGAGGTGTTATTTTGATATTAAAAGAAAAATGCCATTTTTTAATACAAATGATTGGATGTTTATTTCATTATAAAGAGGAAGGTATGCCGTTAATAGTGAAAAATAACATCAGGCAAATGACCACCACGACCACGCTTCCCGGACATGAAATTTTCCATAACCAAATCACAAAATGGCTGCCCTATGTCTTCGACAGCCTCACAAATTCCATCTTTGAGATCTTGAATCGACGCTGAGCTGTTGGTGTAGACCTTCTCTTTCACGTGGCCCCAAAGGAAGAAGTCGCAAGGTGTTAAATCACAAGATCTCGGTGGCGAATTCTGATCATCTATTCGAGAGATAACACGGTCCGGAATCTTTTCCCGTAAAAGATCAATGGTTTCGTTGCTTTTGTGGCACGTAGCGCCGTGTTGTTTAAAGTAAACGTTGTCCAGATCAATACCATCCAATTTCGGCCATAAAAAATCATTAATCATGTCTCGACAGCGCAATCCATTCACCGTAACTGTTGCTCCAGGCTCATTTTCGAAAAAGTAAGGTCCAATGACTCCGCCGGACCATAAACCGCACGAAACAGTCATACGTTGAGAATAGCGAGGCTTTTCAACAATAACTCTTAGGTTTTCCGAGCCCCAGATGCGAGAATTTTGCTTGTTGACGAAGCCATCGAGGTGAAAATGGGCCTCCATTACTCAAGATGATTTTTCGATGGAATTTCGGATCATTTTCATGCATTTTAAGAACCCAATCAGCAAAGACACGACGTTGTTAATGATCGACCCGTTGTTAATGATCGACCCAAATCTTTATGTAAAATACGGTGTAATGACGTTTGTTGAACGCCTAATTCCAAAGAGCGACGAGGAATGGACAAACCTGGATTTCCTTCAACACTTTCGGCTTCAGCAGCAATATTCTCGGCTGTTCTTGAGTGACGTACACGGGTTTTATTCTTATCATCACTAAGTTGTCCGAATAGCTCGAATGTTTTCACCAATTTCTGTATTGCTGTCCGACAAGGTGCTTCACGACGACCCAAAAATGTTCGAGTTTTACGAACCGTCTCGGTCGAATTTTCACCATTTTTATAGTGAATTTTAATAATTTCAATGCGTCGTTGAAGCATGTATCGTTCCTTTTTTATTAATGGCGTAGCTTCTACTTATCAAATGTCAAAAAATGACTACTTCAAAAGTGACATCTACCGAAATAGCGGGCTTTTCAAAATAGCACCTCTTATTGGAAAACCCTTTATTTACATTGGATTTTTGAGAAACCTAAAATCAAGGTAGACGTTGATGAGATCTTGTACTAAACTGTATCAGAACTTAATGCGATTCCCAGGAATCCTGCAGATTTTAGCAGTAGCGAGTTTTGCATTGCAGTCAAAAAAATTAAATTTTAATATACATGGTACAATGTATTCAAGAAACTGAAAACTGATTTGAAACGAAAAAATTTGCCACTGAAAGGGTGAAATAAAAAACAATTTAGAAAAATAAGAAAACCGACTTAAAAATGTCGTAAAATGGAGGCGGTGCCAAATCAATTTCCCCATTTCAACATAAAAACTTCCAACATGTGCACATCACAAAAGAAACAGAGGAAAACTGATATGACACCACTTCCATAAAATTGATTTCATCTCTTTTAGGGCATTTTGGTGTCGGTTTTTTTGTATGAGACTAGACCGAGGTGGATAAATATGCGACCGTCTGGAATGTCCACGTTCACTTGTGGATGTCTCGATACGGAATGTGTGTGGAGCTTAAGCCTCTACTAGTAGCGAATGATAAATTGCATTTCTATGGAATTGGAAAATTGCTTTTCTATTGATGTCAACTAACAATAAAATTAAATTGGTACAGTAGTATTGAAACAGAAATTATTTAGAACTCTAAAATTAAAAGTTTATTCGCCAAGATGTATAGATATAATGGTTATGTGATTATAGGAAAACTAGAACATCGCTTGCAATCAAAGCAATATAAAGTTATTGTCGAAGTACGAGTATTATGTTCATACAACTTAGTTTAAGTAATCTGAAATTATCTGATTCATAGTAATGTTAAAGTTTAATCATAGTTAGCTCTCATATTAATTATTATACGTATTTATCAAATGTTAGTCTACTGAAACTCCTATGCTATGTGACTTATGGAAATAATTGTTCCATCGAAAAATTAGAACCTCGTTTTTGCACTCAGTATATGCAAGGAAAATTTATATGAAACTATTTAAATCTAACAGATCATAAAATCAACAAATTGAATGGAGTTTTGGAAAGTTACATATTGTAATACCCAGATTAAATTCATTATGTGATTTACATCTTTCGTTCAACCTTCATCCTCAGAAAAATACGACAGCATAAATCACTCTTAAATGTAAGTGAAATTAGAATAAAATATTATAATTAAGTAGCTATGTAGCAAAATTTTCGTATTAGTTAGATGGTGCGTACATTGTAAATAAGTTTTTAAGAACCAAATGGCATTGGCAAATGAAATAGTCATTGTCTTTAGCACAGGGTAAAGTAAAATTATTGGGAAATCATTAATTATAGGATCAAAGTTTTGTCAAAACTGCGAAAGTATTTTTTTTTTTTACATATTTTTTTATTTTTTAATTTTTTTTATATATTTTTATTTTTAATTTTTTTATTGTCTATTAAGACACTTTCCTTCTTTTTATCTCATATGAAGCGTAGTCTACTTCTAAAAGAGCATTAAAATTCTAATAAACAGAGAAATTATATAGAGTTGTTGCTATTGAACGGAATATAGATATTATTACTTAGCATCGTCAAAATAAACATCATCCTTTGTGTGATACAACGAAATCTTGAGCTAACTAGTAATGTAAATTTCATTGTTAATAATTATGTGAGTATATTTGTTTATACAATAGAATATAATGTTGGGTTTAGTTTATTAGAAGGGCTGAAACTCATTCTAAATTCTTGCGAAATTAAATAACAATATTATAAAATTAGCTCTAAAAATTACACTTTGAAAGAAATCGAATTCAAAGTTAACTGGGATGGAATTATGTAATTTTTAACTCATTAAAAAATCTTGCGAAATGAAATAGTAAGTTAAAATTATGTAAATCTAATAAGGAATTAAAATGTTAGAATAAAAATAGCGTTTTGTAAGATCGAATCAGAAACTTGAAGTTAACTAAGTTATGTTATTAATTTTTTTTTAATTTTTTATGCTCTAAGTACATATCATGTTATCTGGAGTAAACAATTTTATTATTAAAATAGTTGCATTTATAGAAATCAACAATATGAACTTCATAGTGCGAAGTGGATAAATTATTTGTGTACGATCAAACGAATGAATAATTTTTGTTAAATAAATTCAAAAACATGGCGAAATTTGTACCAACTCAAAACTATAATTAAAATTTTAAAATGTTCAAGATCTTTTATTGGTACTTTGAACGAAGTAATAAAGCATCTTCAATCATGAAGAAACATGTTAAAAATTACATAAAAATTATTAAAATATTATTTAAAATTAAAAGTATGTTGCATGAACAAATTAAGTTTAAACTAACATATATGTTGAATAAATAAATACTTCAAGTTTAATGAATAAAATAACCTAAAATTGAAAATCATTTTATGGAAAACTTAAAATAGTTTTTTTTACTGGATCATTCCAATATTTTTTACTTTTACTGATTTTTTTTATTGTTTTATTCATTTTATTTTTTTTTTTAATTTGACTTTTGAATTTTTTTTTTGGAATTTTACTTTTTTATTTATTTTTTTTTTATTTTGTATATATATCTTTTATATAATAACTTTTCTAATCGATCGAAGAGATAATGTTATGACATTGCATAACTTTTGAATTAATAAAACTTTGAAGTATTTATTTACCTTTCACACCAAGCAATTACAAAAATCAGTTCAACTGAGGAGAGGTTTATTTTGATTTGAAAAGAATTAGTATTATAGTCATTTTTCTAAAATTAGAATTAAAATCGAAAAGATTATTAAACTAATTAAAACTAATTTTTTGAGAACAGTATTGTTACAATTAATTAATTATGAAGGAACAAAATCATGTATATTCATTAAAATCAAGTTATATGAGCTAAAATAATGTGAAATGAAGAATGAATAAGTTAAAATTATTCGAATAATTTCTTTAAAATAATAAATATTATATGGGTGAATAATTTTTACGGATGCTATAAATTGTGGTTAAAATTATTAAATATTGAATGAACAATAAGTTAAACACTTAATAAATTAAAATGAAATATTAACGCTAAATTAAAATAATAAAAGATAAATTTGCGATCGCAATAAATAAATTATAATAGAGTATGGCTTTAGCGTCCAATGAACATTTTACGACGGCATTGCAATGCAATCGTCTCTTTAACCAGAAGCTTCTGTGCGAGGATTGTGTAAAGAGCTCCCATATATCGTACTGGCGTAATAACATCTGTTAGCGCATCGTCGACGCTGCGTAAAACATCTGTGGAGACATTCAGAAAATTTTTGATGAGCAATTTGTGGTTGAAACAGGTTTTAAAAATATTTCAATCTTTAAAATCAACTGTAAACATAAATCTAAAAGCAGTATAATATGTCGAAGCGAAAATCACTCCTAAACAATTTTTCAACAAACTTCATCCATCTTCACGTTAAGTACGTTAAATACATACTTTAAATGAGCAAACTTGATTTCAATTCATTGTGCATGTGATTCATCATTTAAAGCGACCACATTATGAAACCAACCGTATTCATTGGTTGAATAGTTTCTGAAGATATAAATGGTGTAAATATTTCCACAGAATCTATATACAAATGAAGAGCTGCATAACACAACCAGATAAATCCACTTAAACGGAATTTCAAGTGATTCGCCACTTTCAACCTTCTTCGAATCAACTAACCAAAGTTCAGAAACTTTTTCTAACACTTTAATCTGTTAGATATGAACACTTTGAGGTTGTTTTAGATTAACGAAATAAAATTAAAATTCCCTTATTGACCACAAATATTGATTTAGAATAAAAAACCAAAAGTTTGATGGTAAAAAACGATTTTTTATTCTAAAAACACACACGGATGCATTTCGGACGGTATTGCCGACCATCTTCAGCGCTATGCGCGAAACTTCTAATGAAACTACTGTTTAAAAAATTGAAGTACATTAACAAATAACGGCTTATTGATTCTATATAATTTAGTCGGATTAAATAAAAATGATAAATTCTGTTATCAGACTATCGTCAATATAAAATTACTGTCCTGTTATGTGTTAACCACATATAATATATAATAATCTATGCAAAATAAAAATAACCGTTAACACATTATTTAGCTTGAATTTATTGGGCTATCGTCGATATTAACTAGATTATCCGTTATATGCATGAATAACGATTCATACGCGTCGAGTTTTCGCGGATTAGCTACCGTTTTTAGCAATTTAAAATTATTTATAAGCGATCCCGTGTAGTGTCTTCCTGTGTTGTTTAAATCGAATGCATGTGAAGCAATCCCTTTGTGTTAATGTCTTTGTTTTTGATGTATCGTTCATGTTCCTTTAGGCGAACTTCAACAGCACGTTTGGTTTGTCCAATATATTTTTTATCACATTCTGTGCAATTAACTTGGTAGATTCCGCTTTTTTTGTTTTGGCGAAAAAGGATCTTTCGTGGAACCAAGTAATGAGCAAAGCATGCGGGTGTTGTTATGCACAATCTCCAGATTCGCTTTGCTGAGTTCCTTTTTTAGAGGGTTGGAAATCATAGGGGCATATGCCAAGGTTACACGCGATTTGTTATGATTTGCTGTACGGTTTTGGTTGAAAAGGGTTGAAGCTCTTTCTCTTTTTATTTTTTGCTGTATTTGGCAATCAATTTGTCCATTAGCGCTTTATCGTATCCATTAATTTTAGCTCAATGTACGAATGCTCATATTCGTGCCTATAGTCTGCCAGAGATAAGGGCAATCGGCACATACGATATATCATCGATCTAAACGCTGCGATCTTGTTCTGATGTGAACAAAGTGAATCTTTGGTGATACATCTATCTGTTGTTGTTGATTTTCTATGTATCGAAAATTTAATTTTTCGGCCGTCACGCGTAATATTAAGACCCAGAAAGGGCAGCGTTTGTTCTTCATTTTCTGGTTCGATGGTAAACTTTATGGTTGGGTAACGACTATTGAGCAAATCTAAGAGATGATTTACTCTTGATTCCTTGACAACGGCGAAGACATCTCTACATAGCGCCACCAAATCCTTGGTAAGATGCCTTCAGATTTCATTTCTTTTTCTAATCTGGACATGAAGGCTTCGGCTATGAATGGTGACAAACTGTTCCCCATTATACATCCAAAGTCACTCGAAAATTTTCCTCTAAATTCAAAGCAATTATATTTCATACATGCCTCGATGCAGCGTATGTATGCGTCCATATGTTCGGCGGAGATTTTGCTTTTTTGGAGGTGATCTCTTATCAATTCCATGGCTAAATGAACCGGGACGCTGGGGAAAAGAGCTGTGACGTCGAAAGAAACTAGCCGCTCATCTTCATGGTCGGCAATACCGTCCGAAATGCATCCGTGTGTGTTTTTAGAATAAAAAAATCGTTTTTTGCCATTAAACTCTTGGTTTTTTATTCTAAATCAATTTTTGTGGTCAATAAGGGAATTTTAACTTTATTTCATTAATCTAAAACGACCTCAAAGTGTTCATATCTAACAGATTAAAGTGTTAGAAAAAGTTTCTGAACTTATAAAGATGTGTTCCCAACATGATTTGAACAATTATTCCCGTAAACTTATTAAAATGAACCGAATTAAAGCCGACATAATATTTGTTAAACAGTGCAAAAACAATAGTGTCCATCCAAATTTCATGAAAATTAAGTGTGCTATTTCTAATTCGCGTTCCGATAATGTCATACGTGTAGCGAAGAAAAACTGGATTCAATTTGAAATACAACATCACTACAGCAACCTCGATCAACTGCAGCTAGAATTGTACGAACTACACTTGAAGATGACTAAAGACCTCAAAACGGAACAAGAATTCAGCAAATTTTTAAGAAAGCAGTCCATCATTTTTAATCGGTGTGAAGGTATTTTCCTCAAAAGACAAAAAATACAATCTAAAAAGCTAGCTAAACTAACGAACAGCAGAATTCGTAACACCGAATTAAGAACAGATTTTTAAAATGTCAATGGATTAGTTGTGAATTTTTCTCAGGAGACATTACAAGAAGATGAACTGGAATTGTTAAATCGTAGCCTCAATTTCTCAGTCAAGCCTTTATCACCACCTGTAATTGACATAATTGCAGATATTGAATCTGCAATCCAGTACAAACCAATAGACAGCAAAAATAAAATTAGAGAAAAAGCAACGCGCGTCATCGGCGAAGTTAACAAGATGCTGCTAACAACAAACCAGACACAAAAACAATTAAATGGAATCGCGCCTTAAAATCACTAAAACAACGCGATGTATTCTATATGAAATCTGACAAAGGAAACAAGGTGGTCATAATAAACAACAAGTTGAGTAAGCAGGAGAGTGCTCCTACCAGAAGGTCTTTGTAATCATCCTAGGGTTAGAAGCAAGTTTTCTGATGGCGTGAATCGATAACTTGAATTATTCATCCAATACTTAGATATGAAATCGTTCAAATTTATACAAAAGATGCACAATTTCTTTCATAAGCACAGTGCAGCCGCCATTTTAATCTAGCTTAAATGATTTTTCTGAATACTCGGCCGATTGAACATGTTCAAGTTAAACACTATTCCTTAAATTTTCATGAAAATTGAAAGAAAATAAAAGTACCTAAGTTAATTTTAAATATATATAGGGTTTTCCAATAAGAGGTGTTATTTTGAATAGATCTTCTGATTTAACACCTTGCGACTTCTTCCTTTGGAGCCACGTGATAGAGAAGGCCTATGCCAATAGCCCAGCGTCAATTCAAGATCTCAAAGATGAAATTCGTGAGGCTATCGAGGACATAGAGCAGCCACTTTGCGATTTGGTTATGGAAAATTTCATGAAGAGGATATGGTCCTGTAAGCGTGTCGTAGTAGTTATTTTATTTTAAAAAATGGCATTTTTCTTTTAATATCAAAATAACACCTCTTATTGGAAAACCCTATATGAACCATAAACACGTGTTATCGTTGTTGTAATTCCATATAATTGAAATGGCTATAACTCACTTGATTATGATTCGATCTCAATTAAATTTTGTGAACATATATATCTTATGTCAGTCTATATAATTGCAAAATTTCAAGAAGTTTAAAGGTACCGTTTTGATTTTATCTACAAATCATACTATTATTAACAAAGTTGAGCGAATTTCGATTTCTAAGCTATTTGTTGCACTTGTACTCATAAAGATCCACATTCGTGATAATTTTCAGATTTTTCGGCTGAAAGGTGTCCAATCGCGAGGGGGGGGGGACACACAAATTTTGGGTACATTTTGCCTTCCCGTGGACCCCCTAATTCATCAAATGATTTTTTTATTTCAGATTCTAAAAGTTCTAATCAAGACCTTTCATTTAATACCCCACTCGACTATCTTTGATTAAAAAAAAATTTTAAGGGCCAATTCGTCATTAGGGGGGACCCCCCTTAAACATTTTTTAAATTTTTGCCAAGGCCTTAACTTTTGAGAGACTATCACTTCTGACCTTTTCACAAAGTTTGAGCATTCTAGCTTCTATAGTTTCTGAGGAAATCAGCTGTGACGCACGGACAGACGGACGGGCGGACAGACGGACGGACAGACAGGTCGCGAAACTAGTAGGTCTTTGTAAAATATTTTTTTACAAAGACCTAAAAAGGACTATGATGAACGCATGATGAAGTCAATATCTGAGGATAAATTTGCGGTCTGTCCTTGTCCTGTCAATAAAATGATGAAAGATGCTAAGTCCATCATAGATACCTTACACTCTGTTTTCAACGTAAATAAACATCATTTAAGAGTACCTTATCCACAAGTTCCATTGATTTATGGCCTCCCGAAGATAAGACAGGAGATAAAATGAGGAAAATCGTTTCGTGTGTCAACTCATCCTTCTCTAAATTGACAAAATGAATAGTCAATGAAATGAAACCTTGAGGGGTTCTCCGTTAAGAACTCTTATGATTTTGTTGACAGGGTGAGAGACGTAGATATCTAGGAAGATGAGCGGCTAGTTTCTTTCGACGTCACAGCTCTTTTCCCCAGCGTCCCGGTTCATTTAACCATCGAAGCGATAAGAGATCACCTCCAAAAAGCAACATCTCCGCCGAACATATGGACGCATACATGCGCTCCATCAAGGCATGTATGAAATATAATTGCTTTGAATTTAGAGGAAAATATTATTCAAGTGACTTTGGATGTATAATGGGGAACAGTTTGTCACCATTCATAGCCGAAGCCTTCATGTCCAGATTAGAAAAAGAAATGAAATCTGAAGGCATCTTACCAAGGATTTGGTGGCGCTATGTAGATGATGTCTTTGCCGTTGTTAAGGAATCAAGAGTAAATCATCTCTTAGATTTGCTCAATAGTCGTTACCCAACCATAAAGTTTACCATCGAACCAGAAAATGAAGAACAAACGCTGCCCTTTCTGGGTCTTAATATTACGCGTGACGGCCGAAAAATTAAATTTTCGATACATAGAAAATCAACAATAACAGATAGATATATCACCAAACATTCATTTTGTTCACATCAGAACAAGATCACAGCGTTTAGATCGATGATATATCGTATGTGTCGATTGCCCTTATCACTGGCAGACTATAGGCACGAATATGAGCATTCGTACATTGAGCTAAAATTAATGGATACGATAAAGCGCTAATGGACAAATTGATTGCCAAATACAGCAAAAAATAAAAAGAGAAAGACCTTCAACCCTTTTCAACCAAAACCGTACAGCAAACCATAACGAATCGCGTGTAACCTTGGCATATGTCCCTATGATTTCCAACCCTCTAAAAAAGGAACTCAGCAAAGCGAATCTGAAGATTGTGCATAACAACACCCGCAAGCTTAGCTCATTACTTGGTTCTACGAAAGATCCTTTTTCGGCAAAACAAAAAAGGCGGAATCTACCAAGTTAATTGCACAGAATGTGATAAAAAATATATTGGACAAACCAAACGTGCTGTTCAAGTTCGCCTGAAGGAACATGAACGATACATCAAAAACAAAGACATTAACACAAAGGGATTGCTGCACATGCATTCGATTTAAACAACACCGGAAGACACTACACGGGATCGCTTATAAATAATTTTAAATTGTTAAAAACAGTAGCTAATCCGCGAAAACTCGACGCGTATGAATCGTTATTCATGCATATAACGGATAATCTAGTTAATATCGACGATAGCCCAATAAATTCAAGCTAAATAATGTGTTAACGGTTATTTTTATTTTGCATAGATTATTATATATATGTGGTTAACACATAACAGGACAGTAATTTTATATTGAAGATAGTCAACAGAATTTTTCATTTTTATTTAATCCGACTAAATTATATAGAATCAATAAGCCGTTATTTGTTAATGTACTTCAATTTTTTATTCAGTAGTTTCATTAGAAGTTTCGCGCATAGCGCTGAAGATGGTCGAAATGCATCAGTGTGTGTTTTTAGAATAAAAAAATCGTTTTTTACCATCAAACTCTTGGTTTTTTATTCTAAATCAATATTTGTGGTCAGTAAGGGAATTTTAATTTTATTTCATAAATCTTTTTCATTAATCAACTAACCAAAGATCAGGAATTAAATATCGGTAAACCCCATATTAAAATAGCTACAAAGACATGTTTCGGAACAAACGCTAATAAATTTAGTGTAAAAAGTAGGAAAAGTAAGTGTATGATTTTCTCGGATCAAAAAACGATAAATGCATTGTAAAATGAACGTATACCTCTAAGGGCGCAGTCAATATACGAGTACTTTGATACGAGTATTATGTCCAAAATTATACATCGGACATAGAGACAATTTTAAGGATATGTTTTACAAATACAATAATATCAATAAATCGCTAAATAAAAATAAATACGCCGAAGAATACAACTCCCAAATAAAATATTTAGTTTATTTAGTTTTGATGATCTTGAAGACCAGCTGCATACACAGGAAAACAAAGCGCCAAGTATACAAATTTGTGATAAGGCCTGTGTTATGCTATGGGTGCGAAACATGGACCCTACCTAGGCCAAGCATCCGCAAACATATTGAACGCCTTTGAGAGAAGGGTTCCGGATTCGATACAACCATGAGCTGTATGAAATTTTTGACGAGCCCGAGGTCTCAACGATTGTAAGACTGCAGAAACTGCAGTGGGCTGGCCACGTGAACGGTATGGACAAACAACGAATACCCTAAAAGGCATTCGTTGGGAGAACTGGAGGGCGGAGATCAGTGGGGAAACCGACTAAACGCTGATTGACTCGGTCAACGAAGACAGTTCATCGCTGCTCGGATTTCGAAATTGTAGGAGGCCGTCAATGAACCGAGACAGTTGGAGGCGCTATTTGCAGGAAGGGACAGCCCGAGAGAGGCTGTAGTGCTACGAAGAAGAAGAATTTTTCAAAGTTACACATCTGGCAACCGATGCAAAGGAAAAAACAATTCTAGACTTTACCTGCCAATAACAATACTCAAAATTCTAAAAACATAATGAAGATAAGGTAGTTACATTTGGACCTATACAGTGAAATTTTCCAAAGTGGATAAAGTTTTGTTTGCAGGTCTTCAAATACATCCAGCTATATCGAGGAGAGTAACGTATAATAAATCCATGTGTTTTTCTTGCCGCAGAAAATTCAAATCTCTTTAAATTCATACCATAAGGCCCTTTCAAATCACTAACATTCGAAAAAAAAATTAAAAAATATTAAACAAATATTTAACGTTTCAAATACTTTTTATATCGGTCATTAGAAACCTGGTTCTTCTAGTCAGATTCCAGACAAAATCCCATCAAAAAGTTCATTTCATTCGGAGAAGACTCTATTCTCGCGTTTAAGACAAACCGAATTTTACTTCTCCAGACTCAGACATGTGTACTTAAAAATCAAAATGAGAGCAATCATTCAATCTTTCGAATTAGGGGATGGGTAAATTGAAGAAAAGAACCTGGATCAGGATGGACCAACAACAGAACAGTAGCTCGAACGCAAAATCTAAGATTAAGAATTGAAGCAAGAACGAAGTAACTGAGCTTAGAGAAACAAGAGGCTAAAAGGGAAACTCATAACATTTTTTTTTGTGGTTGGGAGATGAATTTCATTTATGCACAGAGTGTGGGGCTCCCATGCTCACAAGAAGGCGACTCGACTGACTACTAAACACCTCCCCTCTGTCAACCCGAGAACCTAGCCTGGGGCCGTTTGACTCATTATTTCGTTTCAAGCTGGGGAGAAGAGGAAGTGTCAGACAAGCGACCCCCCAGCCCCAACGCCCCCGGCTGAAGTGAGTCCCTTTAACTTTTAGGACTGCCCGAATATAATGTGTCCCTGGTTCCATTTGTCAACCGATTCGCGACTGTATTATCCGGGGGTGAGTTCTCCCGTCTCCCTGTATAGGTCCCTTTGCAGCCTGCCCCGTTTTGTGCGCGCGAAAAATGTGTGGCATGCATTGTTTTCCTCTCCTGGGCAAAACCGACAATCGGGGGGCCGTGACTTACCAATCTTGTGCAGGTAAGACTGAAAACACACATGCCTGCTCAAAACCTGGGTCAGATAGAAGTCGATCTCACCATGCCTACGATTTAGTCACGGTCTCACATCCAGGATGAGGGGCGCAGTCCATCTTCTCTTCATGCAATTCACCCAAGACTGCAGCCAATCGTTGAGCGAGTGCTTTCTCTCCTCGCGGACAACCATCTCCATCGCATCCTTGTTCCGACGCAGGTAAATAGCGCGTCGCTCTGTAGCAAGGAGTGCAACAGGTATCACGCCTGCAATAAATCTCACCGCTGAATCGGATACAAAGATGCAATCCTCAGTGCTCCTCTTCTCTGTACCTGTGCCAAGCGTTTTCGGTGTACCTTTTACTGAGAGCGTCGCCCCATATTTCTGCTCCGTACAGTAGCACTGAACCTACAGCACTCATCAAGAGGCGTCTTCTTGATGGGCTGGGTCCTCCTACGCCGATACTTCCGAAGCAGCCTTCTCAGCCGTTACCCTGATTCATTCAGAGAAACTCATCTTCGAGTCGGTCAGTAGCCCCAAGTACTTCACTGCTAGCTTCGATTCCATTAGCATGTCTCCAATACTGATCATCCTTACTCTAGGGCTTTTCTTTTTTGTCAAGATAACTTTTGTATTACGTATGTTCCAAATGATTTCGTCTAGTTGCTTATCAATTTATTATCAGAACGTGAGGGGGTTACGCACAAAGTCTCACTCATTCTTACCTAATATTTTACTGTCTAATTATGACATAGTGTTGTTGACAGGAATCTTGGCCGACTCCTGATTTCTACGATGCTGAATACTTTCACACTAATTGTAATGTTTTTAGGAGAGATAGGTTAGAACCAGACGGACGAGGTATGCGTGGGGAGGGGTGCTTATTGCAGTGAGGCGTGAGCTGCATGCACGGCGCCTTGAATGCTTGGATTCAGGCCAAGAAACTGAAGAGCTGTGGCTATCTATTGAACGCAGCGCATCATATAAGCCCTTCTCCCGGCGGCTTAGTGCTTCTCACACTAAACTGCACATAGTTTGTTGCTATTTCCCCCATGGCAATACCCATTCAGAATCATCATGACAAAATATTTGAATTCATTCAAATGAATCAGGGTGATAGATTTTTAATCATTGGAGATTTTAATATATCCAAAGCAATCTGGCAAAATACGAATAACATCGACCAATCGTTAGATCTATATACCAACGATGACCATGTAGCGGCCGATTTACATGACTTCATGGACTTGGCAAAATTAAAGCAATTCAACTCTTGCACCAACTTCAATGGGCGAATACTTGAACTCGTTCTTTGCAATGATACGTGCACCGTATCTAGTTCCACAATACCATTAACAAAAGATCAGCATCAAAGGCACTAGATATCACCCTTAATTTCGATTGTAATAACTCTATGCAAGACTTTAGAGAGCAATTTAAATTCATTTACCATGCAGCTAATTTTGAAGAATTATTAAACTCCAATTGGTTGGAAATTATGTCCAACCTTAATACCGAGGAATGCGTAACGCACTTTTATCAGTTCTTCAACAATTTAATGAACAATTATATTCCCCGGAGATTTGTGAAATTGAAATCACACTATGCGCCTTGGTTTTCTCCAAATTTGATAAAACTTATTAAGCAGAAAAATAAAAGCATTCGAAGTGGAAGAGATATCAAAATGCTCGAGATTATCAGCTCTTTTCTGATTTGCGATCCCGCGTAAACACCTTGAACGAGAGTGTTATAGAAAATATATTAATTTCTCCGATTTTAACATCGCTGTCGCTCCTAATAACTTTTGGAGTTTCATCAAATCAAAGACATGTCATAATAATATAATATGCCAGCACAAACGAAACTCGATAACATTGTTTCGAGTGACGTGAAACCTATTTGCACTTTGTTTGTTGAGTACTCGTATTTTAACTCTGTTTTCGTTCCTCAGTCAGATACTGAATGAACTTCTTTGCAGCTCATGAAGATCATTTTTCCCTAGCAGATATTTCATCCATAGTTATCACGCAGGACATACTTGTGAAACAATTCGATCTATTAGATGTAAAAAAAGGCGCTGGCTGTGATCCTTCTCCAATAAAAACTTAGTAAAGAGCTTTCCATACCCCTCACTATAATATACCAAAAGTCTGTATTTGAAGGTTCTTTTGCTAGTATTTGGAAAAAAGCAATCATAACTCCGATTCCAAAAGGGAACGATAAGCAAGATATCAAACAATACAGACCGATTTCTAAGCTAAACATTTTCGGCAAAATATTAGCGAAAATCGTTGTTGATAATCTTAACTGACAAATGGGTAATATTATTGCTTAACAACCACATGGATTTTTAAGCGGCCGGAGTATCAATACTAATTTAGCGCTGTACACCGACTTCTTACTTAATGCTCTAGATTCTGGGTACCAAGTTGACGCCGTCTATACATATTTTTCGAAGGCCTTTGACAAAATTAACCATGCTATTCTTATGAAGAAGCTTTCGAAAATTGGTATATAGTACATGGTGATCTATTAAGATGGATCTTTTCGTAAATAAGTAATCGAAGTCAAGCGGTTGCATTAAGAGGTTATTGTTCAAACTTCTTGGAGGTATCCTCAGGAATTCCTCAAGGATCACACCTTGATCCGTTTTGTTCAACTTTAATGATATTGGTACTTGTTTTTCCAACTCTCATCATTTACTGTATGCGGATGACACATAAATTTACAAAATAATCAAGAAATTGGACGATTGTAGTGCCGATTAACCGGATTAATTAGGTTAGAGATCAAGGTCTGACCTTCTTCAATCTGCATTTTGACAACATGGTATATCTAAGGCCTTTAAACGTCTAGGACTGATTCTTCGATTAAATAAGCCCTTTTCAAGAGCCGACACATTGAAAATTCTATATAATACAGATGTTCGTAGTATACTTGACTTCGGAAGTGTTATTTGGTCACCGCAATATGATACTGATTTTCAGAAAATTGAGAAAGTGCAAAAACAATTTCTGAAATCTTTTGATAATCGCATGGGATATTCTTACACAAATTATCTTATCCTCTAGACGTAATTATTTGGATTCCGTTTTCTTATATAAAATTATGAATAGTCACATAAACTGCTCTGATTTGTAAAATTTGATTCAGATCAAAATCCCGCGTTCTGTTTCATCTCGTTCTGACACGTTTTACTTGCCTTTATGTCGCACCAATTATGCTAACAATACCTTGCTCAGGCATCCATGTACTTTTTATAATGACAAACTAAATGAAGTTGATATTTTTTCATGTTATTTAAATATGTATAAAAAGAAAGTGAGTGAATCGATCTACTAGCGTAGTTTGTTCCTTTTATGAAATATCGGTATTGACTAAATATTCACATTCTTAATTTTGTAGTTTTTTCTTTTTCTTCTGTAAATTCTATGTCTGTAACTTTTGTCACTTTTGAATTTTTGATAAAGAATTCGTATATAGTTTTGGTAATACTAGGTCTATTTGTGCTTTATTTACCTGAACAAATAAATAAAAAAATAATAAAATAACCACTTCGGTTTTCTCCAGTGTTAGCACTGGAAAAAACAGTCATCCAGTCTCTCATTCGGCGCATTAGCATACCTAGCCTAAGTTGCGGTTGTTCAACGGTGCGTCCAGCGACCAGAGCCGCGACATTATCCGCATAGCCGATCAAGCGCGACTCATCTGGCATCTCCAGTCACAGTAGCCCGTTGTAAGACACGTCCCACAGGTCTGGACCAAGGATAGATCCTTGAACAACACCCGATGTAACTTCCATCCTTCGTTGCCCCTGTGTCGATCGTAAAGCAGGCTTCGGTCCTTCAGGTAGTCCCTCAAAAGCCGCATTAGATATTCTGGAATTTGAAAAGGGTTTACCACCCTGCAGCAGAGCACCTGCTGTGAGCATCTCGACGTCCATACTTCCGATGTTCCATCCAAATGTAGAAAGCCGAAAGCATGGACGTCGGGACACAACATCACTGATCTCAAGCAGAATGCACTGATGATCACTGGCTGAGTAGTCCTCGAATACTCTCCAATTATGTATCCTCCGTACTAAGGACTCCGAGACGAATGTCACGTCAGGTACGGTTCCTTCACAGCCAATACGGCGGAAAGTCGGCGTATTTCCAGTGTTTAGTACGACGAGCGCTGTCCTGGCCAACATTTCTAGGATTCGTTTTCCCCGCAGATCTGTTTCAGGCATGCCCCAATCGATTGCTTTGGCGTTGAAGTCTCCCCCAACGAGCACATTCCCGTCTGCGTACAAGACAGCGCCCTCCAAAGCATTAAGCTTGGCTTGGGAAGATGATATCGATTCGTTCGGCGTTAAGTACACACTAAAGGTGGTCCCTGAGCACCGAATCCACACAAAACCGTCCCCCCGTCCACAGCTCTCCGCCTGGAAATCCCTATTTGGAACCCAGATGGCGGCAGTATCAGTTTCATCAAGATACCATGATGCCAAACTTTTATCATCATTTATCACATTTTGGATTGCGTACTTATAACCTGCTATTAATAGATAAAAATTAATCTACCAAAAAACCCAAGAAACATTAACGGTTTAAAAAGAATCATAATGGAAATATTCTTGAAACATCAAATAGAGATAGAGTAGTGGCCATGAAAAATTAGGGAAAAATAGGGAAAAGTTAGTAATTCAATTGAAATCAGAGTGAAGCTACACGGGCGAATACGACACAACCATGAGCTGTATGAAATTTTTGACGAGCCGGAGGTCTCAACGATTATAAGACTGCGGAAGCTACAATGGGCTGGACACATGAATGGTATGAACGAACCCTAAAAGGTATTCGAACTGAAGGCCGGAGACCAGTACCGAGGAAACGCTGGTCTGACTCGGTCGCTGCTCAGATTTCGAAATTGGAAGACACGGTCAATGGACAGAGACAGTTGGAGGCCCTATTTGCAGGAAGCGAAGATTCGAGAGGGACTGTAATGCTACGAAGAAGAATTTTACAGAAATTTGTGTACATTTAAGAGCTAAATTATCCGAACACATTGTTTCTGATATGAAGTCTGATGTCCGCTCACAAAAAACCGTTTCTAAGCTATGCTTGAATAATTTCATGTAAGGATTTATACTGGGCCTTCAGAAATTACAAACGAAGAAAAACAAGAGTTGAATCTCTACTGCTCAACATATTTTTTTGACAAGATTTAATGGAATTTCAAGCCGAACAAAAATGAAAATTACAAACGTGCAACCATGACGCTTTTCCTTGAATATCAGAACATGCAAGAAATCTGTTCACAATACTATAAACATTATCTATGGCGCGAAGCCCAAGCCGGGCCTTTGTCACAGTATTAACCTCTTCCAATCATCACTGTTTTGCAACCTCGCTCGCCAGTCGATCACTCCCAGCAAGGATCTAATGTCAGCTTTTATCGTGTCTTCCCATCGCTGAACCTTGAACTCTACCCGGTTTTCTTTCAATTTGCGTAATTTTAAACGGGTAGACGCAGTTGGATCGTCAAATAATTCATACAATTCATTGTTGTAACGTCTCCACTTTGTTCCTTATTTCATTGGGCGGTATGTTCACTGCTTTTTCGTATTCGCCCGTCAGGGTCCATATTTCACCTCCATATAATAGTACAGGTTTGGTTATAAATATGGAACTTAATTTGCTTTGCACAACTCTTAGAATGGAAAGTTCGTAGTGATAGGCTTTATTCGCGGCGTTTATGAGACGACCAATCTCGTCCTTTTCGAAGCCTTCTATTCAGGTTGGCTCCAAGATATAAGAAGTTATCTACACTTTCAAGGTTATAGCGATCAGGTTTTAGTAGTCCGTCTTGTGTGGTGGTTAGAACACTCACACCGTAAGCCGAATGTCCCTGATTCGAGTCTCGCTGGCTACATGAATGAAGATTTTTTACTACATACATAGCTTCCCCTCCCATACGAATTGAAATCCCCCCACCTTTCATGCCACTAAAGCATTAACGCACTTAAGTGGCTCTCTGGCTGCTCTCACAAAAATCCCTCCTTTTATACTTTGACCCCCGAATTGTCAACGAAAACTCAACCATATGATTGAAAACTTATGATTTGTGAAAATTCAACAGATGACGGGAAACATCTTGTCAAGTTGAATTTAAAATTGTACACAAAACAATTTTTCATTTTTTGATAATGAATTAAACTGAAAAGTTTGACAGTGATCGCCAGGGACGCATCATTCGTAGGGTAAGTCATGTTGAATCATTTATTTCGTTTAAACTAGAATTGCCGCACGGAAAATTGATTTAGTTCAAGGCGGGAAATTTGGTGGGAGAAGTCAGGTCAAACTTATTTGAAATTCGAATCAACAGCTGATAACATGCCAACTTCACGCCACATCATAAAATGCTTCAATTCTCTCGATGTATTTCGCATCCTTTCTCTCTGACATCTATGGGACGGACTATGAGATGAGCCCGTTCAGATATGATACATGCTGGTTGAAAATCAGAACGCATGGCAGCTGGGTGGACGGACACACGACTGGTACTAGCTATATCACCTTCCCGAGCGCAGATACATTCGAGCAAGATAATGAGATACTCTATCTCTAAGCGAAGGCCCAAAAATGGATGTAGTTCTAAAGTAAAAGTACAAGTACGGCCAGGTTTTGTCGGTCTGGAGTGTTCTTCCCCGTTTGAGTCATGAATTTAGTTTAAGTTTCATTAACTCATAGGCTAATTCGGTTGGCTTTCAGGTTCTAGGGTCAGAAATGCTCCTTTGGCGTCTGAGATTGAGTGCTATAAGCAATACCCTCAAAAATAGACAATAGTGTTATAAACTTTTGAACAAAAATCGAACGCTTACTTTACATTCAAGAGAAACGTTAATATAAGACTTGCAACGAATAGTATATTCGGCACTATACCGAATACCGAATATTCGGCGAGGCCCCTGACCGAATATCCGAATATTAGGCAAAAGTATTCGGCTGGATTTTAGCGCCAAAAACTTGTACAGACGTGATTGTTTCGCGCTCCTTTGTTTTGTTCTAATGTACTCATCGCCCGCGCGCCCGCTGTTGCTCTGCGCGGTATATTGCTAATGCACTGCATGTTTCGACAAGTTCATCAACTCTTGAAAAATGTGCAGAAATTAATAAACTTTGGGATATTAATGACCCCAAGGCAAAAAAACATGTGTTAAGATTAATAGCGCTTTGGCGCGGTACAATATACCAAGTCGTCCTTACTTTTCAGACAATGTGATTCCAGAAATTTATCGTAAAGTGGTTGAGAAAATTAAAAGTTTACTTTCAGAGACAGATTATATTTCCGTAACGACCGACATGTGGACGTGCTTGCATAATCATAACAGTTTTTTAAGTTTTACTGCACATTTTATTGACCGCCAAAATAACCTCAACCATGTAGTATTGAGCATCAAGCATTTTGAGGGACAACACACAGCAACGAATATAGCTATGAGTTTACAAGAAATTGCAAATTTGTGGCACATCTGTGAAAAATTATATTGTTATTCACGATAATGTACCAAACATAGTAAAAGCTGTTAGTGATGCAGAGTTGGCCTCAGCACGTTGTTTCATTCATACTATTCATTTGATTGTCAATGATGGTCTAAAGGTTCAGTTAGATGTGACTCAAATGATAGCTACAGGTAGAAAAATCGTAACTCATTTTAATCATTCTGGTACTGCAGAAGAAAAACTGCATTCTGTCCAAAAAGATTTGGGTCTCCCTCAACATGAATTAGTCCAAGATGTTAGCACGCGTTGGAACTCTACATATTATATGCTCGAAAGGCTAATGCAACAAAAACAAAAATGATTAAATTATGTACCTGTTTTATATACCAATGACTACTTAATAAATGATTATAAAAGAAATGAGAGCCTTACCCTTCTAAATTTTGATTACCACAATAATTCAAATACATAGAATCCTCCATTTTTCCAATTCAGAAGATGATTATGTACCTGTGTTATGCACCAATGACTACTTAAATGATTATAACAGAAATGAAAATATGAATATATACGTAATCAATCGATTTTAATTTTTCATATTACCAATTATTTCTCTATGACAAAATATATTATTTAAGTATTCGGTATTCGGCCGAATAATATGTAGATATTCGGTATTCGGCCGAATATAATAAAAGCAGCCGAAAAGGCCGAATACCGAATAGTAACCGAATATTCGTTGCAAGTCTAGTTAATATTAATCCGACTGTTATGAGGAAGCATTTTTCAGAAATTATTTAAAAACAAGTTCAATACAGCGCATTCCACTAAATAGACGACTCCTAGACTAAAACTGCATGAATTGGAAAGGGCTTTTGAGAATTATCACTTTCTGACTGAAATAAAAGTTCTTAATATGTTCCTGAAGGTTGATTGCAAATTCCTGAAGGTTAATTGCATATTGTGAAAAGTTGGAAAAGTACAAAAAATTTAAATAATCTTTAATTTTCGAGGTTCCGGGAGGATAGGTTAGATATATCAATATTGATTATAATTGTCACCTTTGCAGAGAAGTACTCAGAATAAGACGATTTAGTGCCAAAAAATTTGCAAAATCCATTAAAATGCAAGAGCAATGTCGAGATACGTGCAAACTTTGCTAATCATCATCGAATTAGGGGATGTAATTCCTAGACACCAAAATGCTCTAATTACATTTTAGCAAATGAAACGAAATAAGGAATGATCTCATCCAGCATACCATAAAGATTGCCCAGAATACCTCAAAGCCATTAACTTTCCAAGTAAAATCAGCTATATATAAAATATGAAGTATTCACTCCATCTGAACTATGCTACGCTAATGTTCTAAGTATAAGTGAATTCGAGATATTTTGAAAATCGAATGTGAACTTGAATGAACAGTTATTTAATGGGAGATCATAAAAGGCAACTGATATTTGATTATTCACTCCTCTTACAATGAGCCGTCAAATGAAAAATATTATGACACGGCTAAATCTAGAGTTCCATAGTGATATTATGAATATGAAGGTAACTGTGTTCCTTTCCTCGCTTAAACAGTTGAACGGTTTTAAAATGCAACCCAAATAAAGCAAAACATACCAATCATGCCAATTCTGACATTTAGAAGACTAAACGGAAAGGACGAATTACTGATATTACTTCTGTATACTTCCAAGTCAAGTTCGAGGTGGTGGTGAACAGATTTAAATGTACAAAATCCATTAAACCTGTGCTGCTATATGGGCTCCCGCAAGTGATTCCGAAAGGGTCCTAGATGTGCCCGAAAGTAAAGTGCTAAGGAAAATCTTCGGTCAAATGAAGTATGCAAGACTGTAGACATTGTGGCAAAAACGAGTTGTGTGAATATTTATGACGAGCTTCCCGTGGCCACATGCGTTAAAAATGCAAATTGCACTAGGCTGGCTAACAATCCAGGAGAACGGCAAAGTATAGCAAAAAGAAACATTCACCTGGGAAGCCAAAGGAAAGAGAAAACCCAGTAGAAGTGGGCAGAAAAACGCTGCCAGGGATAATAACCTGGTGAAGTTGCGGATTCGCGACGGCACGATTTCCATTTTCCTGTTTTCACATAATTTTGATCCCATTCGATCGGGTTTACTCGATTTATTCTGGATGTTACTGCGAAAAGGGTCTAGTTTTCAAAATGATTAATGATAAGAGTTCAGCACTTGCCAATAAAAACTGGCTCCTGCAACATCCTCACATCTGAGGTGATTCAGGGAGCCACGTTGATGTCAATTTTCATATGGAAAATGCGATTTTTATTCTTTATATCGAAAACTGAGGTCTTTTGCGCTAACGTCCGAAATATCTTGATTTTTTACACTAAACCAGTTCGGATGGCATTAAAATATTTTGTAACACAGAAAATGAAATGTGTCACCATGACTATTAAATAAGACTTCTGAAGGCCAAAGTGGCCAAAGCCCAATCAAGACTGACGCGGCATAAAAATATTAAAAGTTTATCCATATGTAAATACAGAAATCCATGAATAGCTACAAAAGTAAATAGAGATATTAATAAACTAACTCACCTGAATTGTTTACATCATGTAATATGTCTGATCCGAAAAAGATTGTCAACATATTGACTGCGGATACTAACTTGCTCGCATATTCGCGATATAACTTTGCGAATTCCGTATCATCGAATCGTAGTTGTATTGTGGAAAGAATTGACTCCACATATTTGACTTCAATCGAGAAAATATTTAGAGTATACTCAAAGTGCCGTGCAATGCTGACATTGGCCGGTTGTACATATTTTCTATTTACATTTTGTTCTTTCGCAAAAACAATACTTTCCAGTAGCATTCTTTCCTTGCAAAGTGACGTCAGATAAACGTATATTCGTCGAAATTGTAATATTAATCGATTTTTATCGATTGGCTTGGGCCTGTAATACGACAAAAATATGTATTTTAGAATCAACGTTAATATTTCACGTAGAAAATTAAAAATACGTACCGCCGACAACCAAGTCCAATTTCTGGTAAATTTACTACTACTTTTGAGTAGTCGATGGATATCTGTGATGACCATTTTGTAGGAAAGTTCTGGAATACATTTTTTTCTCTAGATAACGTTTTTACAAAATAATAAAACCTACCTTCTTCCTGTTATTTTTAAACCTTTTGATGCTAGTTGGCACCGTTTTGGCTGCATATACCGTATTAGGAGCGGCGCTCGGTGATCTGTCTGGATTAGCCTGCCCACGAATATTCTCATCTACATTCAAGTTGTACACTGGGTTCGGGCAATAAATGGGAAGTGCATTATAATGCATGACGTCGGTATACTCATTCGAATTGCCAATATTCAACATCATTTGGTTGAGTTGAATTTGATCGATTTGACCCGAAAACATTTGAGCCGCCACAGCCGAATTCGAAGACGCTTGCAAATTACAAATACAGCTATTATCAACGGGCGGACTATTATCAAAATCAAACGCATCTTGTCCAATACTTGAGCTATCGTCTTGGTCTATTAATCGTAAAAGTTCAATTTCTTTTAATTGAATATTATTTTCGAGAATTATTTCATCCAAGTCAAGGAGAGACATACTTGCAAATTTTGAAGCTGAAATAAATAACAAGGTCGATATAAGAAGCCTAGCGGAAGAAAATATAACATGCGAGCATTCGACCTAAAACAAATGATCTTGAGCCACGCGCTATCCCTAGTCCCATCGAGGAAACAAATGAAGGTCAAGGACAAGGCAATGGATTCAACAAAAATCATTAAAATATGATACATAAACCCCGAATTTTATCACTACAATCCTATTCAAAACCATTTCAATTATTTACACATCATGTTGCGACATAACGGTGAAAATTCTCCCGCCATTTGTGAGCGAGCCAACAAATAAATCGAAAATCAAATTACAATTTCGCATAGCTCAAACGTAATTTTCTCGAACCCATAATTTACATTTGATCAAATCGCGATAAATAAGATAAAGATAAAACTAATTAAATGATTCACTTACCCAAAAAGTAACACAAAATTTAGAAGACTAAAAACTCTCCACACCAGACCAACAACCGACTGCCGCCAACAGCTACCACCAACAAATGGCGGGAACATGTGCAATTTCTAAGAAGGACGTTCCAGTTTCCAAGAATTCCAGAAAGTTGATGGTGGAGGTGGTGGTGGAACTTTAGTAAGCTCCTCAAAGTTGCATTGAAAGTTCAGCAAAAAATATTTTTCAGAGATTATTAAATCTCTTTGTGTCTAATGCATATTCATGATTCGATAATTTTGCAGACAAATTTTCGCGGGTAGCGACGATTGTACGAGTTAAGGGATGCAATTTTCCCATTTAAAGTGAACGGAAATAGTACGGAAAAGCTTTATGGTTTGGAATAGAAACTGTACAAATGTGTACGGTAAAGATAAATTAGATTTTCGTTACAAATTATATATCAGCCTGTTTACAGCACCTCTACTACTTGAGTAATTCCTTGAAATCTTTAAATCATGAAATTAATAAAAAAGGTATTTCTCCTCTATTTTGACTGAAATTTTCATTTTGCTGCTATATGTGTATAATGTTGTACTAAAAATATAAAACCTGTTTTTACATGGAACTTGAGAATAATATAATTATTTATCATTTATTTTGCGAATTTAAAATTACGGATGCTTCTTAAAAAATGAAATTATAGTAGACGTGGAAACAATCATTTTTATGGATTTATTTTTTCTTTTTAGGTCTTTGTAAAAAAAATTTTTTACAAAGACCTACTAGTTTCGCGACCTGTCTGTCCGTCTGTCCGTCCGTCTGTCCGTCCGTCCGTCTGTCCGTCTGTCCGTGCGTCACAGCTGATTTCCTCAGAAACTATAGAAGCTAGAATGCTCAAACTTTGTGAAAAGGTCAGAAATGATGATCTCTCAAAAGTTAAGGCCCTAAAAAAAATTTAAAAAATGTTTAAGAGGGGTCCCCCCTAATAACGAATTGGCCCTTAAAAATTTTTTTTCATCAAAGGTAGTCGAGTGGGATATCAAATGAAAGGTCTTGATTAGAACTTTTAGAATCTGAAATAAAAAAATCATTTTATGAATTAGCGGGTCCAGGGGAAGGCAAAATGTACCCAAAATTTGTGAACATGTTCAATTGGCCGAGCATTCAGAAAAATCATTTAAGCTAGATTAAAATGGCGGCTGCACTGTGTTTATGAAAGAAACTGTGCATCTTTTGTATAAATTTGAACGATTTCATATCTAAGTATTGGATGAATAATTCAAGTTATCGATTCACGCCATTAGAAAACTTGTTTCTAACCCTAGGACGTTTACAAAGACCTTCTGGTAGGAGCACCCTCCTGCTTACTCAACTTGTTTTTCATTAAAGAGAATATTTTCAAACTCGATCGCGTTTAAATTAGCAACGACAAATCTTAATTTTTTCAAGTTATTTGCCACTACCAGAGATGTCTGAAAAATTATCAAACGCTAACCGTGCCGTATTCGTCTAAGCTTGAGCAGCATAGACATGATATAATTATGTACAACTTGTGCGTAAAAACGGTCAAAGTGATTGCTTAAAAGTTCCGCACACTACAATGTTTCACAGAGAATTTAACATGAACATTATTCGTTGTTGCGAAAACCACCATTTAATTGGGTTTTTTTTTTTTTGAAAAGCCCCCGGGTCTTGCGTTGTTGTGTGAGCGGATGCGTTTCAACTCCTTTGAGTTATCTTCAGTGTCTAAAGGATGTTTAAGTGGATATTAATCTCTCACTTTGTAGTAAAAAGATTGTATATGACTGTCCGTATAGGACTGCAGTGATGGCCTGCTACCTCAGCGAAAGAGGGGTGAGTGCGCTGGCAGGCTAGTATTGCGGTGTCGTGGAGCGGGTTCTTTTCCCCAGCACAAGGGTCCACTACAAAAAAAATTCGCATTCACGAATTCGCAGATAAAATGCGGATCGATAGATGTCGAGGCCGAGGTAACCTACTAAGGGTGGAGATTACCAAAGCAAACAACAATATGGGCCTAGCGAAAATAGACGAGACTTGGGAGTGTTTCGTCTTTACCGACGATACTTATGGCCCCCAAATAAGAGTGGCGCATCGCAGTGGCCACGGTTCCATATGAAAACAATTCAAAAATTGTTATTTCACGCGCGAAAGTACATCAATTAGCGAATGCACGGCAATTTGTATAGCAATGCTGAATTTGGGGATGAATTCCATATAACAGCAATGGAATTCGGTTCCCAGCTGTGGGATCGTTTTTCAAAACTTCCCAAAGGTAATGCCAGTTTCCTGTAAACTTTAAACAGACGAAAATAGAATACGTTTAGTTTTGGATTAAGATAAAACTCAACCGGAATAGCACACAATTAGATTAACTGTCACGAATAACCTCGATGTCAACGTAAACATTTGTATTATCTAGGATCATTTGAACTTGTATTCAGGTTGGATCGGAATAAAATGCCATACTAATTGGGCAGAATACAAAGAAACTTCCACTATGCTTGCAAATATCTCTTTGCACGTAAAAAATTCACACTCGAAATTAAAGCATTTCCCGGGATAAGATTAAATGATATCCCGTTATTTAGCGGCGACTTCAATGACTATTCAACTTGCACACACTATTATTCCTCAAAAAATTCAATGCGCATTACGCTAGAAAATTGTAGTAATCGAGCAGTCACACTAGCAAACTGCTTGAAAACCTTCCAATCTCCTATTCGAACATTTACTTGTGCAAGTTGATGATACACTTTATGTCTTTCTTTACCGTGGGATCACCATACAGAAGGCGAAATGATCTATCAAGATGAGGAAGAACAGATGGACTATCATCCCGATTCATTCCCCAAAGATTTCAGCTATGGACACTTTGATCATGAGACGGATAGTCAAAACGGTACCGAATCTAAGCCACGTATCCTTCTGATGGGCCTTCGGAGATCTGGCAAAAGTTCAATACAAAGGGTTGTAATGATTTTTACGTCTGAAGTCCGAACGAGGAACCGACCTCTCATCGGTTCTAGACGTTAAGTCCAACCGGTCAACCAATCCGTGCACCGTAATCCATTTTCGCGGTGGCTGCTTGTCGGCCAGCTAGATCGGAGAGGGTTTTGGTCGCGGGTCTCCAAATGGATTACGCTCATTTACAATTTTTCAGCCACCATTAAACGCCCGTTTCAAACGCGTCGAAAACACAACCATACGGAGAGGAAACCTATTTTACGTTACTCCGTATTTCTTCATTCATCCAGTCAAAGTATCAAACAAATCTAATTTCTATTTCGCGTTCCCGAGTTCTACCGACGCGATACCGAAAAATATACTACGTTAACGTGAATCCGAAAAAAAACTACGCTAAAAAAACAAACCAACAAAGGTACCGCGAGGCGAAACCGGCCTCAGCGGATTTTCTCAAACCCTACCCTCGCGACGGCATACTTACCATGCACTCTACTTCCCGCTGGAAAGAAGAACCACTGGAAAGGAAAGTCGTTGTTAATTTTAGCAATTCATGTTATTCATATAATTCCTTTAAATTCATATTATTCACCACATAAAAATTGTAGTTGTAGTTTCTTTACACTTATAACGATATTTGTAAGTTTTTTAAACCTCTATCTTCTACAACTGTTACTAGTCAAACATTAGGATTTCTTGATTTTTAATGACTCTGTGCGTATGCGTGGGTGGGTATATATATATATTTATATGTTTGTATTAAATTTTTTTTTGTATCATCATCACAATTTGTACTAAATTTTCTCTTCATTGTGTTTCTACTTAATTTTATCTTCCAATTACAAATATGCATTTAAGATCTTTCTCCCTTCGGCATGCATCTCACGTGCATATGTTGTGTGTGTGCATATGAATATATCTTTTTTCGTCATCAAAAAAAATTTAAGTGACACATACGACGATAAAAATGGTGTTTGTAAGTATGTAGATACGAAAATTATTCAATTTATAGCATATACGCTGTTTTACTAAGGAGAGAGTCTTATGCAGTATGAGAGAGAGAGAGAGATACTTTAAATAACACATTGCATAGTAAAAAAATATTACCCAACATACGGAAAAGCGTAAATGTACAAATCAATTAATCATATCACCTCTAGAAGAAATAATTCTAAAATATAGGCATACATAACATATTTATATATAAATCGATGCCAACTTTACTGCCATTTTATTTCATTTTGATCACGGTATACTTCTTCTCGTAATTCGTTTTTTTTTTCATTTAAATCTCTAAACCATGAACCATGAATTATTTGTTGATTTTTATTTTTTTTTTATAACTCTCAATGTGAATTTATTTCAAAACATATATGTTTTCAATATCCCATATATATATATATATATATATATATATATATATATATATATATATATATATATATATATATATATATATATATACGCAAAAAGGCAAAAAGTAAGGATATGACTACATTTATAGTCAAGCCAATTCTGTGGCATGAATAGAATAAATTTGTTTTGGTTTAAAAATAAACAAAACAAAAACTAAATACCAATACGTGTTTTTCATTTCAATCAAGCCGAGTGTAGTTTTAAAATAGAAGAAACTAGAAAAAGATAAGATATTTTAACCGTTGATCATATTATTAATATTAATGACTAATAAATGTATATTTAAGAATATAAAGTTAAATGTTTGGAAACATTTTTGTTTTTTTTTTACCCACAAGATATAAGCGCAATAGCTATTGTATTTGAAAAACTTCGTATTCAATGTGATAATATAAAGAGATATACTATAAATTAATAAATCGAATGATAGGAAATAGAGAACAAAAACACACTAGTTCCTAATTATGGTTGAACTCTGCAAGATGAAAGTCATGCGTCACATTTCATCTTCTACTTAGTTTTCGTATTTTCAAGATTAAATATGAGATAATATAATATCCAACTATGAGAAAACACAATACGAAATAGAAAGCAGACAATGCTTATCTAAACAGAAAAAAAACATGCTCATCATCTTAAAATGCGATAATTGAGTTTGTATTGAAGTCCGAATTTATCACATCATTATTTTCATTTCAAGATTTAGTAGTAGAATGATAAATCTCAATTATAATTGGATTGAAAAACTTAGTTTAAATTAATTTTAAGCAAGAGAACGCTAGAAATGAACTTTTGACCGCAAGACATTTTCGAACATTGAATAAAGTTAAAGCAAGACAACCGTTGATCTTTAAGTTGACCTACAAGGACTCTTCGTAGGCGTCGCGTATCAGATTGACATCTAAATGAACTGCTTTCCTGCACGTGAACAATGTCTGCTTTTGTTACACTATTAGAAAGACAAATGCGTCTCATTTGGGTCAAATTTAATTGATGCCACTACTATTTCTAGCGTGAATATTTCATATCCCGCCATTCATCATCGCTTGCATCGCATGCACTTACACTAGCTGCATCTTCTGACTGCTTCACTGTTTGTGGTGCAGCAACAACAACACTAGCTCCTTCCGCAGGAGGTGCTGCTGTGGCGGGGGTATTACTACTGTTAGCATCGGTTGTAGGGACTTTGATGGGGCCGGTCGAGAGACTCATAGATGATGAGACTGGATTTATTTCTCCAGCATGCTTATCTGCAGCTTCGTTTACCCTGCCTGAGTTAGCAGGATTGGGTTTATTACTGCTGCTAGATCCGGCTTGGGAGGTACTAGTTTAAATATTACCTGTTGTAGGACTGGATCCTAGGGGCTGCCGTTCACTGGTGGCAACGATGGATTGGTCGCTTTCATAAATTTGCCGCGTTGCTGGTGCTTCGTGTCTGTCTCCTTACCTTGCATTAGCATTTCGGATTCGTTCAAATACATTAAAATATTTCTCATACAGAGAGTCTTAACATGTGCTTCAATGATCGGTGATGTAAAACGCGTTAATATCCCTACTGTATATAACCTATATTCAATACAACTATATCTACGTTAATTTTCCAACGTACTTGATTTTTCCTGTTCTGTCAATTAGATGAGGCCATTGGACGACAAACAACTTCGTGAAATGCTTCGGGACTTTTCCGCTCAACGAAAACCCTTAACACGGCAAAAACTCTCCACAAATGCGATTTAATATGATGGTACGATCCTTAGCGTGCCCCTTAAATACGCCACAATGCAAATAGGTACACACACGTTCCCGGTCCGTTACATGGAACCGGTTCAGGATAAGACGAAGTATCTACGGAATGCAAGTTAATAAGCGGTAATCGTAGTAAACACTGAAGAAATGTACCTTTGCTGCACTTCCCGACTGCGAAACACTTCCAAAAATGAATAGGAATCAACTCCAGAGGATTTCTCTTGTCAACCGAGCGCGACTTGTAGTGTCAGAGCGGGCAGTTGTTGAGTGGCGACCACTACTCCCACACTCCGCTACCATGTGGCTGTCAATTCACTTTGACATTCCACGACAAAATTGACGTGGGATGTGAACCCGTCACAACCAACATGAGATGACAAGCCACATGACAGCAAGGTGTGTTGGTAGTGGTCGCCAGCGGCGTCGCATGATTCATTACAGGGTCGTATTCCATAAAATGTCGCCCAACGAAACTCTTTTCCTCGAATCAGCCAGTAAAATAGAGAAATACGATATCAACAACAGTAGCTTTGTGCAATTTCTAATTCGGGATTTTCCCGGCCAAATAGATTTCATTGATCCTACCTTCGATTCGGATATGATTTTCGGTGGATGTGGAGCCTTGGTGTTTCTCATTAACGCCAAAGACGACTACAATGAAGCGCTCACTAAATTTAAGAAAACTGTGATCAAAACGTACAAGATAAATCTTCGGATTAAATTTGAAGTTTTCATTCATAAGGTTGATGGTATTAGTGATGACTCTAAAATGGAGTCACAACGCGATATTCATCAACGTGCAACAGATGATTTAGCTGATGCTGGACTGAATCAAATTCATTTAAGTTCCATCTCACATCAATTTATGATCATTCTATTTTCGAAGCATTCTCAAAAGTTGTGCAGAAGCTTATTCCACAGTGCCAACGCTGGAAAATCTTTTCTACATTTCAATATCAAATTCAGGTATAGAAAAGGCGTTTCTATTTAACGTTGAGTCGAAAATTTACATCGCTACCGATTGCACACCGGTCAATATGCAAAGCTATGAATTATGTTGCGACATGATCGATGTCGTTAAAGATCTATCGAGCATATACAGTTCCGTGAAAACTGCATTCGACAGTCAAAGCTCTAGTCTAATCAAACTGAACAATAGTACAATTTTACACCTCCGGGAAGTAAATAAATTGTTAGCGCTTGTATGCATACTTCGTGTGGATAATTTCAGCCGGCAATGTGTTATTGACTACAATTTCCTTCGCTTCCGTGAGGGAATCAGTATTTGAATTGCGATTGAAAAGCCAAAAGTCTGAAATGCTTGAGCAGCACGGTGAGAATGATGACGACTTCAAACCTACATCAATGCGAAATGGCGGTCCCATACCGATCGATTCGCCAGGTACACCAGTAATTGCATGAATAATTTAGCAAAAGAGAAATTATAAAGGAAAAAAAAATTTTAAGATTTTAAGATTATGCAAAGTAAAGGCTGTTTGATTATCAATTTAAAAAAATATATAACTCTTCTAAAGATAAACATTCATCCATCTAAAATAGAATAGAGTTTTCTTTTAACTGACGTCTAATCACTTGATATCAAATTTTTTAGAAAATTGAATTCTATTGAATGCGCTGCATAATAAATTGGCCTCCTTTGAGCAGATAAATGAATGGTTATATTGCTAGCGAACAATTATTTTACATTTCATGTTTTGTTCTGTGCAACAAAGACTTGTTTTATGCCTGTATTCCCGTTGATCTGATGGATCTGTATGCTTTTAATTGCGGTTGTAAACCAAAGGGAAGAAAAAATCGAATTTGGGTTTACTTAGAAGAGATTTACGGGCACTAGCCGTTACTGGAAGTGAAATTCCAGATTCGTTTTCGATCCAGTTAACGGCAAGATGATTTAGCATTTGATTGAATGGACATTGCTGCTCAATGCAAAGGAAAAGGGAAGAATTCGAAAAAACAAAAGGGCGGTCTGCTCGGAATCGCGACAGCGAGTACGTTGGAACTGGGATCCGTGAGTGGTCATGAAGTGCGACGTGATTTGCTTGAATCGGTGCGGTTCTAAAGGAGCTAAATAGTGAAAAAACACGGACAAGTGTATTGAAAGATAGTAAAATTAATTTGCTCTGCTCCAAACTCATTTAAAAGCGATAAACCCGGGAAAGTTATTTTTTCACGGAAACTAAACGCCGAGTAGATCACATTTCACCTTATATTCGGAGCTTTGGTGTGCGAAGTGGTGCTATACACGGGGGCAAATCTCAATCCGAACGTGATTTTATTTTGCGGGAGTTTCGAACGGTTGAAGCTCTACCGTCGTATAATTTACTGGGCCACGGAATCTCATATGATAGTTTTGGAAGACAAATAAGATCCCAGGTCCGGATATATTTCTTCGCTCAAGCTTGATGGTGCCTTTTCGATCATCCGTCGTGCAAACGACAGATATAAATTACGAATGGCGACTGTTCACCAGATTGTTTTCATGTATAATTTCGTGCTTTAGTGTGACAGGGTTTATCTAATGCCTGCATTGCTATCTACTATTGATGTATTTTGTTGACCTCCGTAACCGTGATAAGTTTATAAAGTTTCTTATAAAACATACATCATGTTGTATTTATAAAACATATGTACATCATGTTGTGTTGCATGAATATTTCGTCGGATATTTTGCGCGCGGTTATTTCGATGAGTAGATCTGGTGTAATGGATGTATCGGCAAGAGTTTTTCTGAGTCAGATTAATTAGCGCCACATCCTTATCCAATGATTTTATAAACATCCGAAATACATGTTTGGCTCATTGTATCCTAGAGCATTAAAATTAAGTTTAAAGTAGATCCGACCGCAAAGAAAATATTAATCTTCACCAAAACTACATTGTCATATATAAAGGCCTTTTCCCAAAAATTATATTTAAGCGTTCCATTTTAAAATATTCCACCCTTAAGCTCCGATTTGACTTCCAGTGGTACCTCTTTCCAGTACTATTATTTTACAGCTGATTTTGACATTTGAAATTGTTTAGATACCCGGCTCTTAAGTTTTTTATTGTCGGAAAAGATATTGGGGACGATCTGGTTGTTTTTCGACTGATTCGAATAGATTTACATACTTCAAATAAAAATGAATAAGCTCATAAGGAGGTACTGTAACTCAGGTCTTCTCATACAAAACAGATACTTTGCTTACAAACCAGTGAAGCGTCCTTCCTTCACTAAAGATACGAAAACACCTCACAATGAAATTAATATCGAGCCTCCAGACCTCGCTTTGGCTCTTCAAACTAGAATTAAAGCTGCAGGGCCTATTTCATTAGCTGATTATATGAGAACCGTTCTAACTAATCCAAGTGGTGGCTACTACATGGGTAAAGATGTATTTGGGCGCGACGGAGATTTCGTTACATCACCCGAAATCGGACAAATCTTCGGAGAGGTAGGTACTATTGGAATTAGTCATTTAATTGAAGAAATATGAATATAAATAATTTAGCTGGTTGCTGTCTGGTGTCTAACAGAATGGCAAAAATGCGGATCGCCCTCTCCACTGCAAATAGTCGAACTTGGTCCCGGTAGGGGAACACTAACCAAGGATCTTCTTAGAGTTTTCTCACATTTTAAATTGGGTGATCAATTTACCCTGCACTTGGTCGAAGTCAGTCCATTTCTCAGTAAAATTCAAGCTCAACAACTTTGTTTTAAACACAATGAAGTTGATGCCAGCTCAAATGAAACATATTATAGAGCTGGCGAAACGCTATCAGGAGCCAAAGTATTTTGGTATTACAAATTCGACGACGTTCCGGCGGAATTCTCTATAGTGTTGGCACATGAATTTTTTGATGCTCTTCCCGTTCATAAACTTGAAAATGATAATAGAATATGGCGGGAAATAATGGTGGACGTTGATCCCAGTGCGGACAGGAAGTTCCGATTTGTATTCAGCAATAATCAAACGGCTCTTAGTAAAATATTCAAACCCTTGGACGGAGAAACAAGGAAGACGTTAGAGTATTCTTTGGAGGCCGATGCTCTTATTCAAAGAATAGCTCACCGATTCGAATCTTACGGTGGATTTTCATTGATAGTCGATTATGGTCATATGGGTGATAAATCAGATACGTTTCGGGTATTAACAATTTGCATTCTAAATTGTAAAACTTAAATAAAATCGAGAATTTTCAGGCTTTTAAAAATCATAAACTACACGATCCTCTAGTAGATCCTGGAACAGCTGATTTAACAGCAGACGTTGATTTTAAAAGATTGAAATTCACAGCGGAATCAAACGGTTGCTTGACATTTGGACCAGTCGAACAGCGTGAATTTTTACGAAAAATGGAAGGAGATGCTCGTCTAGAAGTAAACTTATCGATCAGTTTTCAAGTAATTACTTTTTTTTTATTTTCATTCATATAGGTACTACTGCAAAATGCAAGCCCAGAAGCGCACGACGCATTAAAGTCTGGATACGAAATGTTAACACATCCCGACAAAATGGGTTCAAGATTCAAATTGATGTCAATATTCCCTAACATTTTAAAGGATCATTTAGAAAAGTTTCCGGTTAATGGATTTAGTTAGTTTTTGGTGGATTTTAGTTAAATTTGTAAATTAACAACTACACTTTGAAGGAAATAAATAATTTAAGCGAAATTGTTTTTAATTCAAAAAGAAAACCACTTTGCCAGAAATAAGAATTCCCTGAGTTTTGCGAACAAACGAATTTATTTTCATTAACTTTTAAACTAAACATTTCTCTCAGATTGGTAAAAAAACTTCGGGCATGTTAGTGTCTTTTTTTTAAATTCGGTAGGATCATTTGCTCCCTTTCAGATACTTACACTTTGATTTTGCGCCAAATTAAATTAACAACTTTTGGCAATTTGTATAGTAAATACGATAGAAACCTACCAAATCTGATCCATAAAACAAAATAATAAACATGGTCGAGAAATTTCTCAATACTGTAATATTCACCGGGAATAGTTTTAAAATCGTCAGAATGTATTTTACTTTTTACTATGCAACAGGTTATTAATCGTTTTCATTTCAGCGGGCGTGAATTGCAGAACAGTGGCAATAGCATTCACCATATGCTTCTTTCCGTCTTTATCGGTCGATGATAGAAAGCTCAAAATGACATTTTTCAAATATTCTAAATTAGCGCCTTCTCGTGTTTTGCACCGTTCAAGCCTGAAAGTAGAATATATTTCCAATTAACACGGATTCACAGTAAAAACACAAATACAAACAAATTCAAATTCTCCATACATACCTATCAACTTCTTGCTCCAAATTCATTATTCTATCGTTCAGTGCCTCTTGCGCGAATACTTTATCTTGTAATGCTTGTCGCAAAGTTGTTTCTGCGGAATGTTTGCTTTTGCGCAAATTAGCAATTTCAACATCCTTTCGAGCTAATTCATTCACATAATGCAATATATGACACCCTTCCCCGAGAGTTGTCACTGTTGAAGGTATTGTTGGCGTGTTCGAGTTTAACACAGCGTTTAGATGAGAGGCTGATGCTTTTCTTGCATTTCTAGTTGGCTCCCCAGCAGTATCTGTAGATTGATGTTGAGGAACAAATATTTCAAACGATGTTTTAAGGGCACGAATTTCATTCTCTTTTTCGTCCAATAATTGCAATGATCTTGATCTTTGTTTCTGAAGTTGATGTTCAAGACTATTCAGCTTGGCCCTGTAATCATTTTCACATGCCTCAAGAGCATCTTTCCACTTGCTTCGTTCAGCTTTCACAGCTTGAACAATGCGATCCGCTTGTACCTTTAATTCTAATTCCTGTTCATCAATGTTACGATTGAGCACTTTGACTTTATCTTGGAGCGTTTTTATGTGTTGCTTTTGAATTTCAATGGAGTTTGTCAGTTCCCGATTTTCATTTTTCACTGTCTCTAATTCTGCTTGCATTTTACTGTAGTCTTCCAAGCATTGAGAGTGATCTGTACCGGTATTAAAAAGTTTATTCATATCGATTGGATTTGAATTGCGTGCATTCTCAATCAAAAGCAATTTTCGTAATTGTTGAATCTCTTCTACAATCTCTGATATACCTCGTTTTGGCGTTTGAACTTTAGAATCTTCGATTTCCTCAACAGTCGCCAGTTGTGCAATTTTATCCTTCAATTTTTGTATATTTTCCTGATCTTGTTGCCTGAGACGATCATAGGTACCAACCGTACTTGATAATTCAGCAAGACGAGCTTCTAAGTTTGCTACACGATCCTCATGTAAAGCAGCTAATTTTTTATTTCTTTCTTCTGCCATTAACGCGCGTTTTTGCTCCGTTTTAATAGCTATGGCGTGTTGCTGCTTCAAATGATGCATTTCATTTTGCAACTGCTGCAAAATGCTCGAATTATCTGGAATGGTAGTGACTTTTTTACCATCGAAATTTTTCAATTTTTCTTTAGCCTCATGCAACTCTTTAGTTAACTCCTTTACCTTACTGTCAGCATAGTAAGTGGTAGCAAATTGATTTTTTAAATCATTTAACTGCATCTCCAGGTTTTCTTTCAAATGACGTTCATCAGCATACAGTTTTTGTAATTCTCGTATCATCACCATATGATCATTGCTCTCCTTTTCTCTTTCATGGCGTTCAACTATAATTTTTGATTTCATTCCTTCAAGTTCCGATTGATGTTGTTTCTTTAGTTCGTTCATTTTATCTTCTAATTTCTTGTAGGCTGCATCTTTTTGTGCAAGCTCTAAGCGTAGTTGTTTCTTGTCCGCTTGAAACGATGCTTCCATGCGAGATTTTTCAGCAGAGAGCGTTGCAAGAGAATTCATAAGAGTTGCAATTTGCATTTGCAATCCATCACTAGATGTTTTCGGTTTTGATTTGGAACTACCACTGTGAGACGTTTCATTAGTATCAGCATCTCCAGAAAGTTTTACGGAAGTTATTGCGGCCAGGCTTGATTCCAATGCTTCCTTTTCTTTCAAAAGTCCTTTGTAAGCTGTGACCACATCTATAAAGGACAAAGCTTTATATTATATTATGATGATGTAGATATGTTTAATTAATAATTAAATTTTGAATTATGAATATTGTAATCTTCAAGGAGAAAATTTAAGTGTTTTACTAGGTTGACGATTGTGACAAAGGTGAGTGTTGATGGCGCAAGAGGCCACTCTGACTACCGGACCAAAAAACGACACTTGAGAAGGATCCAAGTTCGGCTTTTATTACATCGTATCCTTGATGTTAACTGCTGTTTCAATACGAATATGATTTTACGTAAGCATTTTTAGTGGTAGGGGTTCACATCAAATATTATACGTCATGCAGTGGGAGTTCGATGTAATTGAATTTTTACCGTTTGTAGTTTATCATGTCTGTGTGGTCTAGTGGTTAGAGCATGAACGCATAAGCCGAAGGTCCCAGGTTTAAATCTCGTTGGGAGCAACGTGATTTAGTTCAGGGGATTTTTCGGACAGACTATGAGTGTTCACTCAGTGGTGATATTTACTCATTTAATCAGATCATATCATAGCTGAGCAGGCACACGGGAGCATGGTACTGACCAAACCAACTTCCGAAAAAATCAATACGGTCATGATAATGAGATACTCTAACTATCTCTAAGCGAAGGCCTAAAAGGGGCTGTAGTGCTACAAAGAAGAAGAAGAGTTTATCATATGAGTTTCCGAGTTGTCCTTCCGTACTCTTTATCATGTGAGTTTTCAGGTTACCTCTTCATAATTTCTCATTTCATTTCTTGTTCCTTTGTAAAAAACGTTCAGCTCGACCGTTTTTAATGGGATGGTATGGGGCTGTGGTACGATTTGTTACTCCGTGTTTCTTCAAGTTTGTTTCAAACTCCATTGCTGTCAACTGACGTCCGTTGTCTGATACGAGGGTGTATGTTAGTCCGAATATACAGAAAAGTCCTTTCAATTTAATAACACACCAAGTACTTTTCATAGTTTAAATAGGAATCACTTCTACCCACTTTCTGAATGTATTTACTATTATAAGAAGTTAATAAACGTGTATGGATGCGAAATTCTTTTGTAGTGGGTCCTTGTGCTGGGGGAAAAAACCCGCCCCGCGACACCGCAACGCTAGCCTGCCAGCGCATTCAAGCGTCCCCAGACAAGGCCAATCTCGACGGATACTACCATCCTCTTCCGCCGAGGCAGCAAACCATCGCTGCAATCCTTCACGGACATTTATTCGCTACAAACCCTATCCTAATACATTCTAATCCACTGCCAGTCACAATCTTTCGCAACAAGAACTACCGCATATAAGGTGGAAACCAAAACCATATATAGGCGTACAACACGAAGTTGTCCACAAGGATGGTTTTTGTCTCGTTTCTGTAGACACTTGTGCCTGGCGATGTTCTGGAAACATTTGCTGAAAAAAGCATAATGCCACGCATACGGGGACGATATGGCTATCTCAATACGAAATAAGCTGGGCATGTAGGAGAGTGCTACTACCTGAAAGGTTTTGTGACCATCCTAGAGGTCATAAAAAACTTTTTTGAAGACATGAATAAATAAATTGAAATATTAATCTATTGAATATACAAGAAATTGTTCAATTACTCGTATATACTAAAGATCTAGTTTTGTATTAATCAGGCACTTTTGATAGACCGTATAATCTTCATCATCCCAATGCGGTGAAATTTGTTTCTAGTGATTCTTCGGACGGACTGTAAGCCCGTTCAGTTATGATTGGAAAAAAAAATGTTAGCACTACAGCCCCTTTTTCGGACCTACGCTTAGAGATAGTTAGAGTATCTCATTATCATCATCGAATGTGTCGGCACTCCACAAGGTGATATGGTCAGTATCACGCTTTGGTCGTGTGTCCGTCCACCCAGCTGCGATAAGTTCTGATTTTAAACCAACACGTATCATAACTGAACGGGCTTATAATCCGCCCGAAGAATCACGCGAACTAAATCTCTTTGACGCCAACGAGAGTCGAACCAGCGACCTTCGGCTTACGGGATGAGTGCTCTAACCACCACACCACGCGGACTAATTGTTCAGTTATGATACACACTGGTTTAAAAGTAGAACGTATCGCAGACGGGTGGACGGACATACGGCCAAAGCGTGGTACTGACCATATCTCCTCCTCGAGTACCAATACATTCGATCAAAATAATGGGATACTCTAAATATCTCTAAATTAAGGCCCGAAAGTGGCTGTAGTGCAAAAAAAAAAAATGTCAATGCAACACATCAAACTGCTCGTGATACACCGTTTTGCACGACCAACAGAAAATATTGAATTAAATGCCCGGCAACAAATGTCGGAATTGCAAGTTCAACAGCTAATAGTAAAGCCACACATTCATGTGCGAACTCCGCCCCAGCAAGAAATACAACAGTAAGCTGAACCACAAATCAATCAGCAAAACAAAACTACGATGATGCCAATCTAGTGCTTTCATTTACAAATAGCAATTCTAACAATGTTCTGCTAACTAAAAAAACAGCAGTGAGGCACTGTGGGAGTGTCCGGTACGAAGTTTAGCTTCATTTTGAAAATGATTAGTTAAAGGTTAAAAAGTTGTATATAGATAAATGAAGTTAAAATTTGTAAAAAAAAATGTCATTTCATCGTGGACAATATGTTGGACTTGATATTATTCTTATCGAATTAAATCTAAATTAACTGGTACAACTCTTTGGCGTTCTTTAAAATTTTATGAACTTACCAAGGTAATGTGGCAAAATGACGTCCTATTTTCTAATACTCTAAAATTGGTACTGTAGAAGGATTAGAACCAGATCAATTGCAGCTCATAGAAAACAGATTTTTCACTACAGAAGAGGCTCAAAGAATATGTCCTGAAGGAGTCCGCTTATTTTTGACAATAACAAACTACGTGGGCAGTAAAGGAAAGAGCTAAAAATAATTAGGTATCGTAATTATGACAAAAAATTATTGTACTGAGTATTTTGTCATATTATATGCATCCTAAATTTTTGAATTTGCCACATTAATTCCTGAATTGCCCCTGCAATTATATATATATATATATACAGGGTTTTCCATTAGGGACATAAAAATTTTGTATCTTTATATCAACGTATTCTTAAATATTTTTAATAAACTGTTAATGTCAAAACGTTAGTCAACATTTTTATCATGGTAAAGTTCATGAGCCAGCAACGTTTGGAAATTATTAAAAATTATTACCGAAATTCTGAGTCGGTGGTCGTAACATTAAGAGCACTTACTCTAATTCTCGGCCGAAATAATCGTCCCATCCGACAGGCTGTGTGTGCTATAGTGGATACGTTTGAGTACAAGTTTTCGCTATTTGACGTCCCGATGCCAAAAAAACGTCCTACTGCTCGAAGCGAAGGAAATATTGCAGCCGTAAGTGCATCGATTCAAAATGAGCCAAATCAGTCGATTCCATGTCTTTCTCAAGAATTTTGCATAACTCAAACGACACTGGCGCATTTTGTGAAAAGATCTTGGCCTACATGGTTACAAGGTCAATTTGATTCAAGAAGTTACAAGTTCAATTTGACTCAAGCCACTTAATCATTCGAAACGCCGAAATTTCTCCAATTGCGCTCTGGCAAAGCTTGAAGAATATGAAGAATTTCATCGAAAAATCATCTTCAGCGATTAAGCTCATTTATGGCTCAATGACTTTGTCTATAAGTAAAATATGCGTTATTGGTCAGCAACAAACCCATATGTGCTTCTTGAGATACCGTTGCATCCGCAAAAAATAACTGTTTGGTGGGATTTTCATGGGGGAGGTGTGATTGGGCTGTATTTTTCCGTGGATGAAAACGACCGTCATGTTACCATCAATGGAGAGCGCTATCGCGTTATGTTGGAAAATTTTTTGTGGCCAGAATTCGATGAACTTGACATCAACGATATGTAGTTTCAACAAGACGGTGCCACTAGCCACACAGCACGCCTCACAATCGATTTATTGAAAGACAAACTTGGTGAACGTGTTATCTCAAGAAATGGTCAGGTCGAATGACCGCCTCGTTCATGCGATCTAACGCCAATGGATTTCTTTTTGTAGGGCTATATCAAGCCACTGATCTATGCCAACAAGCCAGCAAATTTAGACGAGCTCAAAGTCAACATCCAACGAAAAAATTGCTAACGTTACGGTCGAAATGTGTGCCAGAGTGGTGGAAAATTGGGTCCAAAGGATCGGTTGCTGTAAACGGGCTCGTGGTGGTCATATGACCAACATAGAATTTTATTCATAAAATGTAATGCTTGCACTACACCCCCAATAAATTTGAACTCAATATCTCAAATATTTCTGTGTTTTATTAATAGATAAAATTGTTATGTCCTTAATGAAAAACCCTTTTCAATTTTTTGACTTTAACAAAATCATTTGCAAAACGAAGCTAAACTTCCCACCGGACACTCCCAGAGTGCCTCACTGTTGTTTTGGCATAATCTCCTTGTGGTGTGAAGGCGTTGCGTTATTAGGACGAGTGAACGCGGTGGATCAGTCTTGAAGCGTTTAGAGAAGACGAGCTAAGACATCGTTGCGGAAGTATTTTTTTATTTGGTACGTTGGTACATTGTACGCTTTTTTGGGCTCACTCCCTTCGCTCATTTTTCATTAGCACCTCCATAAAGGAAGCTAAGCTTCGATAATGCTAGCGTTTTAAAAGGGAGCCAAAAACAGGTTCTGGGGGGAAATGTATTTGGTAAGTCGAGACGGTACTAGTCGGGTCGGAGAGTTTTCTCAAGGGATGTACTGCATGGTAGGAAGGGGATTGAGTGTGTGCATCAATTTATTTTAACCTCGTGGAAATGTTATTAAAATATTCGTAAGCTTGAAATGATTCTTTGCACAAGCCATTGGAATTTTTTGAATCGGGAAGAGCCATTTGTTAACACGGGATCCAACACACGGATCCCACTGAATTCTTTCCTCACTCTTTTACTTATGCTAATCTCTGCAGTAGTGTAGGTGGCAGTTCCGTTGTAACTCTGTCAATTCAACCGGCTAAGCTGTTCTCCTCTCTGAAGCTGTAGTCATTACATGACGTCAGACAAAGCGCCGGTACTGGAGTCCCGTCTACCTCACAGTAAAATTATCTCCTTTTCTCTTATTTATGGATCTTCGATTTGGGGTTACCTGCCTTAGGATGCTCTTAGTGATTCCAATATGCGGCAGGCATGCTAGGCCCATAATGAAGCCCCACAACGACGGCAAGGTGGAATTTGTCGGGGTTTCCTAAACATAAAAACAAATATCCCGATATCCTTTGTAAAGAGTTTACTATTTTCAAGAAATCGGTCGACCTTTATTCTTTTTCTGCAGTCACAAACGATTCCAAGGAAAAATACACGACATGACATCAGTAAAATAAGCTATTTCGACATGCAATTAATATTTTGATGGCTTAATTTAAAATAAAATACCATCGCATCAGATTAACGTACACTGTTAGAAGAGCAAGCCTAATTTTAGTTGATTCATTGCTGTCGTATAATATTTTTAATGCTCATTGAACCAGTTAAATATTGAATGCACAAGCGAAGCATAACGTATTGGAACAAAAAACTATATCAATTGCATTTAGATAAACACAAAGTAAACATACCCTTTAACCTTGTCTCGTAGCGATTGAGTTGCTCCTTTTGTGTCACAACCAAAGACTCCAAATCTTTCACACTGCGCTCCATAATTAATGCAGTTAGTTATTACATTCAGGAAGCAATTGAGGAAAATAACAAATTTAATTACGGGCCCATCACTACTATTTGCTAATGGAAAAACTTCATTAATACGTCAACAATTTAGGCAAGCGTTGCCAGAAAGGTGGAGTCTTTGTTTTTCCTGGTGACGGCTGACGTTTCCCATCATGTAAGAGACGAACTGCTTCCCATTTACAAATTATGTCAAAAGTTTTGCTATGGAATTCACTTGGTCTTGTTTGCGAGAAGTGTGCTATGTTGTGAATCAGATTTTAATTCCAGGTTAAAGCACTTTGCAAGATCCTGGGGTTCTGGCATCTACGCACTCCGACAATTAAAAGTTTCAATAGAAATCCATAGTGAAATGATGATAACACAGAGATGAGTATCTATCACGACGAAGTAGAAATAGAAGATTTCGAATACGATGAAGAGGAGGAAATATATTACTACCCGTGCCCGTGTGGTGATCGATTTCAAATATCGAAGGTGGGTTTATTTTGCAGACGGTCTTGGAAGCAATTGTTAAGGCATAATATTTTGCAGGAAGAACTTATAGCTGGTGAGGAAACAGCGACGTGTCCTAGCTGCTCGTTGGTAATCAAAGTTATCTATGACCCGGTAAGCTTGATATAAATTGTTCATGTTATCGCATATCCAAAATGGAATGAATTTTGAAATCTACGGCTAATATTTGCAGCATTACATGTTTTTAATTCACTTTGGAATAAATTTTTATCCATGAGTTCAAGTTCATCCATATGTTCAAGGTTCAGATGAAATTATTATTGTTTGTCCCATAGTTGAATAATTTACATATCTTCTTCTTTTTCGTAACACTACAGGCCCTCTCCGGCCTTCGCTTTCTGCAACAAGCGCCTCCCAACTTTTCTCGGTCCATTGACCGCGTCTTCCAATTTCGAAATCCGACTTCGTCGACCAAGTCAGACCAGCGTTTTGTCGGCTTCCCCGTTGCTCTCCGCCCTTCAATTCTCCCAATGAATTACTTTTTGTATATCCATTGTTCGTCCACACGATTCGCGTGTCCAACCCATTGCAGCTTCGACAGTCTTACGATCGTTGAGACCTCCGGCTCGTCAAAAATTTCATACAGCTCATGGTTGAATCAAATCTGTCATTGGTCCCCGTCTAGCTTCGCTCCGATTCGCGTCAGGACCGTCGCTCGAAGGCGTTCAATATGTTTGGGGATGCTTGGGCTAGGGTCCATATTTCATACCCAGCGCATAACAGAGGTCTTATCACAGATTTGTATACTTGGAGCTTTATTTCCTATGTGTGCAGTAGTTTTTCAAAATTGTCAAAACTTAAACAAAAAAATTTATTTGCGATCTATATTCTTCGGCGCATTTCGCCTACTAGCGGTTATTTTGTCACATAGGTACATAAATTTGCCCACATTCTGGATACTGTATTCGCCAAGTGTGATATTTTGTATATTTGAGGTATTTGTCCTGGGCTGCGTCATGAGTTTTGTTTTAGTCTCATTGATTTGTAGCTTCGCTATCAAGTTTCAGGAAGTTATTTGGCGGTTGTTAACGACCGTGAAAAATGTGAATGTCGTCCGCATAGACTGCCACTTGGCTTGGCTTATAAAGTGACGTACCTCTTGTATGACATATTCCAGAACCAAATTGAATAGTAATGGGCCAGCCCATCTCACTGCTTTAGTCCGATATTTGTGTCAAAGGCATCGGTGAGCTGGTTATTGAGGCGGACTTGGGAGGTCATCGACATCATTGTCATTTTGGTAAGACTGACTAATTTGGCTGAGATACTAAAGCAAGGTATTATTTGGTACAGTACGTTACGATAATACTGTCGTATGGTTGCTTAAAGTCAACGCATATTTGGTGTACGTCTATGTTGAAGTTCCAGCATTTCTCAAGTACCTGCTTGACTGTAAACAGTTGGTCTATCGTCAATCTACCTGCTCTAAAGCCACCTTGATACTCGCCAATAATACTGTTGAAGTTTGACCTGATTTTATTCTCTAAGATCTTTGAAAATATTTTGTACGCCGTGCAAAGTAGTGAAATACCTCTTAAAGTTTTCGCACTGTTGTGGATAGGGAATATAATGATTGGCTCCACTCGTTCGGCATATGTTGTTGTTGACAAATGTGCTGGATGACTGCATGCACATAAATATTGTTTGTACGCCTGATTCTTGTTATCTAACGCATCCTGGCATTCGTCATTGAACCAATCATTTCTTTTACGCCGGGCTTGATGTCCTGTCGTGTGTTCTGCCACGGTCTTAATTGCCGCTTTCACTTCCACCCATAGCTCGTTACTTATTTTCAGCGATGTGTCTGATAAGATGGATGGTTGTCGAGAGTCTCCATTAAATTTTTCGCCGCAGACGCCGTTTGGAGCCTTTTGATGTTGAAATTTTTTAGAGATTTTAACATACGAAATCAATAAGTTAGTTTGATCAAGTAATGATCCGAGTTACAGTTGGCTCCTCGGTATGTACGAACGTCAAGTATGCTCGAGGTCCAACGTCGTTGTATCAGAATATGGTCGATCTGGTTTTTTGTGCTGCCATCCGGTGATACCCAAGTCATTTTGTGTATGCGCCGATGTGGGAAGTAGGCCATATATATGACTAGATTTCTACTACACGCAAAGTCAATCAGACGCTGGCCGTTGTCATTTGTTTCACCAGACCATGGAGGCTATATCCTCCAGTCGTTCCCCGATGAGATAGGTCATTGCCAACCTTAGCGTTTAATTTCCCAGAATTATTTTTGTTGTTGTTTGTAAGCTATGAGTCGACTAGTCTTTCCAGGTGATCGTAGAACATTTTCTTCATTTCTTCGTCCTTTTCTTCGGTCGGGGCATGGACGTTTATCAACCAAATTTTGAAAAATTTCGCTTTTATACGGATCGCACATAACCGTTCATTAACTATGCCTTAAAATCAATAACGTACGATTTGAACTCTCTATCCACAATAAAGGCCACTCTAAATTCTCGCTTTCCAGCTAGCTGCCCACTTTTGAATATGGTTTGCGATATCATATAATGAATACCACTTCCTATCCGGTTCGATTCCTGGATTTATGACTGGCCTGTTGTAAAAGGTCCTTAACAGTTCCAGGTTGCTCAGTGATCCGACATTCCAGTATCCAATGCCATAATCCTTTTTTTCGGTAGCGATGTCATTGCCATAGGTCCACTCCATTCCGAGGCTCGGTTGTAGGTTTCGAACTATTGTAGAATTTTACAGGGACGGGGAGTTAGGCCGTCGCCCAACCTCCATTCCGGCGGTATACTTACTTTCGATTCCGTTATCAGGCGCGGAAGACTCGCATTTACCTTCTTACGTCCCCAGAAAGGAGGTGTAAGTAGGATTTAGTAGTAGAGCTGTAGGTGTATTTACAGTTATTGGCATTTTTCGGCATTTAATGTCCCATCTTTGCGGAATCAGTAAACCCTATGTGCGAGGTCGAGACCATTTGCTACCATTTGGTCGTGGGATTTAGGATGAGGAATCATGGAAGCTGTGGGTTGGGGAAACAAGGGGATCCCTTCTTTCGCAAATGGACTTGCGACCGTCTACGGCCGAGTTATAATTTACATTCATATATTTGCTGTTACTTATTAGTCGATTTGGGATTAAAATTAAACAGTGTTGCTAGAAAATTACGATGGGATCCGGATGGCTTCATCAAATTATTAAAATGAAGCCATAGCCAACAGGAGATAAAATGTTGAAATAACACGCTTCAGAGTATTACGAAAACGTCTAAACCCGCTCAAGCGCAGAGTCAGGTAGTAATCAGTTTGGCCATACCTTCGAATGAGCCACGGCCTTAGGTCTGGGATTAGGCGCGCGATCCATCTTCCCTTTCTATCGCTCTGCCAATCGCTGAAAGAGCATAGCCTTTCAATCTTAGCGACCTATCCCCTGTCGCCTTTATTTCTGCAAAAAATGTATATTTCTGCGCTCTCTGGCAAGAGGGGCAATGGGTATTATCCATGCGATCACCAACACTGCCGATCTGGAGACTGTCCAATACGCGGTTGCAATCCGAAGTGCTCCTTGTCTCTACGCCTGTGCCAATCGCTTTCGGTGCTGAGGGCATTCCCCATAGCTCCGATCCGTAGAGTAGTACAGATTGCACGACACTCATAAAGAGTCGTTGCCTAGCCACATACCCTATTAATTTCAACTCGATTGCAACACTGCGTCGACTTAAGAATCTTCATTCGTTAAGCGATAGCTTATACTTTTCTCCCTTGTGAAACGCAACTCAATTCTTGGTATTCAATGACATTCGGGGATTATAAATTTGTCAGAAAATTCCCCCGATTTTTGGGACCATATGGTTTTTGTTTCCGCCTTTTCGGTGTGCAAGAGATAGGTCTCCTCATATGCATAAATAATAAAAAGCCTTGTTTACTTCGTCTATCGCATGATTCAGTGTGAGAGAATTTTTAGGAGCTCTTTGGATCGAGAAGTGTAGATTTTGCTGCTCCCACGTTGTAATGAGCCTCCAGACGGACGAACGGTTAGATAGATGGACGTGCAGCGAAAAATCCACCTCAAATAAACAGTCAAACTGCCCCGAGGTGATTAGCTGGGGCTGTTCCTGATGAGAAAAGCTAATCACCCCATTGAAACTATTCACAAAAAAAGGTTGTGGTTCTTAAGAGTATTGTAATAGTCAGTTACACCTGTTGCCACCTTTGTCATCTTTAAGTTTGACACCTTTGACTTTCTTCGGAAAGAGAACGGATGTCCTTTTTCCTTTTATTTGATGTTTGCTTTCGTCTCAAGGATTGGTGTCCACTAACATTTTTTTTTGTAGCACTACAGCCCCTTTCGGGCCTTCGCTTAGAGATAGTTAGTGTATCTCATGATCATGATCAAATGTATCGGCACTCCACAAGGTGATATGGTCAGTATCATGCTTTGGCCGTGTATCCGTCCACCTAGCTGCGATACGTTCCGATTTTAAACCAGTATGTATTATAACTGAACGGGTTTATAGCCCGTCCGAAGAATCACTCGAAACAAATCTCGTCCTATTCAAATGGCACTAAACTTGGTGGGACGAAATTTTAACACAACTGTAGAGTGCCTTGATCGACACTCAGAAACAAAGATAAAAGTAATAGAGTACGCGTGATAAATGTTTTTCAGTGTAGCTTCGAGGCACGACAAAAGTACCTGCCTCATATGATCCTGCAAATAGCTAGTCGACAAGCACCCTTACACAGTCGTGAAGCAAAGGTAGTCAGCTGAGCTAGGTCTTCTTTATAGCTCGCTAATCCTTGTGCTAGAACATGGGCACTCGCGTCCTGCATGGATTTAAACACTCCAATCCACTACAAGGTATTTTACATTTCCCAGTCAGTGCATCTCGAGATTGCTATGAAAGTGATCTCCATTTTCACAACTTACAATTGGTGACTTCAGCAGTCAGTGATCTGACGTGGAGGGAACGTTAGAAATTACCACTTCTTAACCACAAAATTTAAGGGCATGCAAACAGTAGTGTCTAGAGTCTCTAGGTATAATGTCCACGTGGAGGGTTATTATATTTGATTCCATAACGAATTCATATAAATCCCGGCCTCTTGGGATCATTGTCAGGGCTACCATAAGACACATTGTGAGCATTTGTTTCGCATCCGATCAATAGGGCAGCCTCTTTCTCCCAAAATGTTTTACCAGCTTCTGTACTTCTGTTAGGGAGATGTGACATCCATGGCCCAGATCATATAAGTCGCCGGTGATCCCTACAAGTTTAACAGAAGTTTTTAGGTGTACTAGGCCTTACATTATGAATTCTGAAAGACACATGTAATTCATGTTTTTTTTTTTTTAAATACCTCCATTCCCTACCACTCTCTCCATCACTCTTTCATCGTCGCACAACGCTCGTGCGATATGCACTTCACACGTCGTCGATTCCTACGTGTGCCTCCCAGGCAATGTTAAAATATCGGTGTAAGGGGGCACACAAAATGCTGTGAAGTGCTCCTTTCTTGCTAGTCTAGTTCAATTCGTGAACAGTTTTCAGAGATAAAAAAAAACAATAAAACTCTGAGTTTATAAAAACTAGTCGTCTTTAAGTATCTCGACGATAGGGTCTAAATGACCTAAGATACTGCATTTTCAATCCTCAGGACTTATCATTAATTTGAATTTCTTAGATGTTCCTTAAGTCTTTTCATAAAAACCAATAATGAGCTTGAGTTTTTCACTGTTTCTGGCGTTCTGGCGGAAAGTATTACAAACTTGTTCGCATTCCTTGAATTTTATGGATTTATTTATGATACTTTTATAAAGGGGTTTTGTTCCGATTCACTGGATTTTAGACAGTTGAAGACAAACTTAGTTTTCTCCATAGTAATGATTTGATTTGAAGGCATTGATCCCTTGATACACTCGTCTTGTTGGAGTGAGAATTGGAAGATTTAGAAAATTTTTATAGGCTTTAGTTGGCATCCTGGATATAATATTTAGGTTTTGCTTTGACAATTTACTCCAAATGACCACCGCATAATGAAGCTTTATCAGTGCAAATGCATTTAATACAAGTATCTTTATATGTATTGGAAAATCTACATGTGTTCCCAACATTCCTCTCATTATTGCTATTTGTCTCCTCACATTATTTATGTGTGGCAACCATGTCAAACGATGATCTATGGTAAGACCGAGATATTTGATTTCTAACACTCTTTGCAATTTTTCGCTGCTAATTTTTAGGTAAACTTCTATGCTTTTCTTATTCTTCTGTTTAAAACTAATCTATTTTGTCTTTGTAGTATTCAATGCTAGCTTGTTTTCGATAAGCCATGAACGATATTTTTCTAGATCCTCGTTGACGATATTCTCCATGGCAACTTTATCATGTCCCGAACAAAGAAGTACAGTATCATCAGCATACTCGTATAATGTGTGGTGACCTTCCAGTCTACCTATATTTAAATTATTAGTATTTAGCAAAAACAAGGTTGGCCCAAGTATGGAGCCTTGAGGAACACCCGATTTAATTGGTGCTGGATTGCTCAAGACATTATTAAGTTATGTTTTTTGGAATCTTTCTTCCAAATAACTTTTAAAAAGTTGTTTCGGTTTGCCTCGAATACGATTCAAGTTTTTGAAGTAACAGGTCATGATCAACCATATCAAAAGCCTTCTTCAGGTCCACAAAAATTACAATAACATAATCTCCTTTATCAAGACTTTCATTGAAATAACGTGAGACAGAAAGTAACGCATCGAGAGTACTCTTGTTCTTTTGAAAGCCAAACTGCTTCGGATTTATGATAGAATTGTCCATTAAGAAAGATTTTAAACGATTATTTACAAGAAATTTTGTTTAAGGAATGCTGGTTGTCCTAAGTGAAAGAACTACATTGTTCTTTCACCCGAGCATTTTAGCTATCAACTATATGGGTTCGTGGTCACCTGGAACCCCGCAGTCGAACTGCCACGAGGTGACAGCTCCTGAGAAGTATATCGGTCACCTCGTACGAAACTGCGAGATTATTTACAAGTTTTTCGTATATTTTCCTAAAGGCTGTCAAAAGTGCAACAAGGATTGTAATCATTTGGGTCCAGATGATCTCCTCCTCTAAATATTGGAATTATTTTTGCCAGTTTCTCTTCGTCCGGAATTGTTCCATTTCTAATATGCTCGCTTAAAAAATTTCCCAATAGTTCAGCTATCTCGTCTTTGACTAGAATAATTTCATGTGTGATGATGTTGTCAATATCTGGTGCTGAATTTATTTTTTCAAATATTCTATTGTCTTTAATACTTCTCTTTTATTCGTTTGATAAATATAAAAGATGGGCTTGGTGGGCTATTTGTGATATTGAAATAGCTAGTTGACTTGTCACCAAACTCCATTGTAATTTTTTTTGAAAAAAAGTAGATTAGCGAATTTGCTGTTCCACATGGGGGGTGCTGCATTCTTAGAGTCCATGCCAAAAAATTCAGCATTTGGTGACATGATCTAGGGTGATGAATTATCTTTTACTTCATTTATTTTCCATAGTTCGTGCAAGTTGTCCACCACTGTTTCCAAGCTTCTGGAGCAATATGAAAATTTAGCTTCTTTTATATGTTTTAATTCTTTTAAGGCTTGGTTATACAGATATTTAAGTGCGTGATCTTCAGCGTTCTTCTGGTATTTTTTATAAGCCTTCCTTTTGTTAACACTAGCTTCAATAACTTTCTTTGTTATCCATGTATGTTGTCGACATCAGATCTTTTTCTCAATGGTAGAGTCATGGTAGGACTCTGTAATAGGTTTTCAGGTTTTCGGTTTGTTAACAACTGTTGAAATTTCGATTTGAAAAGATCTTTGTCTAAATATTTGGCCCCCCGCCTCCCTATTTTGTGAGTAGGTTTTTGCTTTCTGAGACTTTGACCATGGACGAAAATTTTTAGAACAGGATGATCTAACTCCGGCGATTCTTCAAGTGTGAATTTAATGTTTTCAGCAATTTTTTTCTCTTGTTGCTATGTGATTCAAGTAGGTACCTTATTGACAATAACCGCTCCGTTTGCTTCCAGGATATCCTTGCACATCCACGATTCTGGAGATTCTGCAATCACATCTATGTTTGTGTCAGCAACTGTGATTAGATTTTTTAGGTCTTTGTAAAATTTTTTTTTTACAAATATATACTAGTTGCGACCTGTCTGTCAGTCTGTCCGTGCATCACTGCGAGCTTCCTCAGAAACTATAGATGCTAGAAAGCTCAAACCTTGTGAAAAGGTCAGAATTGGTAGTCTCTCAAAAGTTTAGGTCTTACCAAATATTTCAAAGTTTTTTTTAAGGGGGATCTTTCCTTATAACGAAGTAATCTTAAAAATTTTGTTTAATCATAGATAGTCGAGTTTCAAATGAAAGGGTCTTGATTAGAACCTTTAGAATCGGAATTTAAAAAGTTATATTGTGCATCAGGGGGTCCAGGGGGAGGCAAAATGTACCAAAATTGTGGTCTGCTACCTCGGCGAAAGAGGATGGTAGGATCCGCCGAGATTGGCCTTGTCTGGGGACGCGTGAATGCGCTGGCAGCCTAGCGTTGCGGTGTCGTGTGGCGGGTTCTCTTCCCCAGCACAAGACCCAATACAAAAATATTTTCGCATCCATGGATTTCGGAAGAGGATAAATAATTATCGACCGGAGTCGAGAAAGGAGGTAACCAACTAAGTGCTATTAAATTGCTGATCCAGAGGACAAATCGGGCCTGAGAAAACGGACGGACTTAAAGGGACTTCGTCGTTGCCGACGATACTCATGGCTCACAAATAAGAGTGGGACATCCAGGTGGAAGCGGTGCTCGCTCGTACCCTCCCAACCGGATCAAGATCCAAATGTAGACGTGGCCATATATTTCCCATTTAAGTAAAAAACTCATACAAACATAATTTGCATGAATTTTTCCATTAAATGAGAAATTTAAACGTGGCCAATTTATGTTAATTATTATGTGATGGAATCACGGAACCCTATGCCATACAAGGGCACGCGAGCGGAAGACCACTCTACTCGGGCAAGAGCACCTGAAACGCATCACAAGCTGAGACCTCGCCTGATGGCTAGCTCATTATAGTGGAGAGGCCGGCCATCGTTGCGGTTCCCATACCCGGTGAGATGTTACGAAAATGAAAGACCGTGCAATTCATCTATTCATTCTTTTGTTCTTATTGTTATACATACAAAATATCATAAACCACAAGAGTTTCATGTAGTGATGTGCGTGCAAAAAAAACGAGGGGAACTAAAGTTGTACTTAATGATGTGCGAAAGAAAAGAACTAAAATTATACGTAAGGATGTGTAAACAAAGGACAAAATTTATAATTAATAATTTGCAGCAGAAAAGAACAAAATTGATACGGAATAATGAGTAAGCAAAGAACAAAATGTCTAATTAATGACGTGCAAAAGAAAAGAACTAAAATTTTACGGAATAATGGGTAAGCAAAGAACAAAATTTATAATTAATAATGTGCAGAAGAAAAAAAACAAAAATTATACTTAATAATAGGTAAGCAAGGAGCGAAATTTCTAATTAATGAGGTGCAAAAGAAAATTAAATTATAATTTATGATATGCAAAAATACAAGGAACCAAGAGGGTACTTACCCATCATCCTCGCCGACCGCTCGCTGATGATTTGGGTGAATTCTGATGATGCCTAAAACAAATTTTGTTTTTAAGTACGTTAAGAGCGCTGCACAAATTTATTACGCTGTGTTGACATAGTGGGGAGAAAATACACTTTTGCACTGAATACGATTCAATTTCTTTGATAATATAAGATGTCAAGACAAGCTGCTTTGTGTCAATTACGTTAACACGTGGTCAGTTATAGCTACTTTTCGAATACCATCCATATTAAAACACACAAAGAACAACGCTCCGCGAATTAACTTTTCCCCTCCTTATACTGACGATCTTCAATTGCAGTTATGAATAAAGTTTCACGATCTAGAAACATCATCTCGTTTCCCCTTAGCCATTTATCTCTTGCGAATCCAACGTATCCAACATTGATTCGTAAAATAAACAGTAAAACATTCAGATGGTATATCAACTTCTCAATCCCATCCATCCGATTGTTTTTCGGGCGCCAAAGTGATTCAAGTTACCCGTATACAACCTTCCACGGGCACTAGCGCTGCTGACAGTATTCGGTCGGGTTTTCCCTGTACTCCACTGAGCCACTCGGCTGTACACTCACACTCGGTGACATATCGAAAATCTTTTCACACCTTTCAACCAATTTCGTACAAATTCCCACTACTTCTTGCTTTTCCGGCGCACACACTTCAGCAGCAAAGCACCACCAAATTGTTCGTAATCGCCAACACTTCGCAGAAACAGCACGACGAAATCGCACTCTGAATTTTCACAGCAAAATCATGAATTTCGGATTTTTCTTTTTCAATTGCTACAACTCGAGATACTACTGGAAAACTATTTCTTTCGGCTCTATTCAGCGATGTATTGTTGTTTCCAACGTTTCACTTGTATCTTGTAGCGCATGCGCTTCCGACGTCGTGTCTTTCTCTACCACAACCGAAACTGAATTGGGTCGCCCCGCCGCTTTTGCAAAGCAACTCTTCCCTTTTTTTATATATATATTTTTATATGCTCATTTTTTCATTAATGTAATCGTTTTATAATTGTTCTCTGTTTAAATTTTTCGTCGTTTCTCGCTCAGTTTAAATTATTAGATGATGTCTGTAAATTATTTTTGGCAGTGATTGATGACTCGGGCGACTTTTTCATTTTCTCGCAATAATCAGTTAAGATCTCACGGAATCTTGTCCAGTACTTTTCCGGCACGGTTATTGCTGTACGGAAATTACTATTCACCTCTCTCATTCGCATGTGAATGCTTCTTTAAATCCGCCGTCACTTGTTCCGATTTCTTTTAGAACGTTCTCCCACCCTAAGAACGAGTAATTTCACGGAAAATTTAGAAGGAAAAAGATGTTCGCGGGAACTTGATTTCTCCTCAAACGGAATTAGTTTTTATTTTCTCTTCAACAATATTTCACTCATAAAATCCTTTTGGGTTCACGTATGGTGACAATCTAACTGGGATTATATTAACTTTATTGTATTGATTGGCAGCAATTTGTTAAGGATTACAATGTTTGGAACTATTGTCGCGCATATTTGCTCCGGATTATGGTTATTATCAACTGAAACACCAAGAAATTTTAGTTTTTCACAACATTCATCCGAAACTTTCCGTTTTAATCACCGACGATGGCATGTAATCCCGCACAACAGATAAAGCGAGAAGATTGCACAGCCAGTATCAATTTCATTCATACGATTTCGGTCGCGGATCGTCGATATGCTTGGGCTAGGGCGAATTGCAATGCACTTTTTGCTCGCGTGACCACACGGGATCAAAAACTTCTTTCCTCTTTTCCGTGTGAAAATCAAATGTAATGTTCGCACAGACAATTCGCGACGTCTGAAACGTCTGGCGATAACACAAAAAACCCCCTGTTATTCGTCGTCACCTTGCGGGACTCTTCACAACGGCAGTTGACGAGCCTTCCATCCACTTTCAATTGTATTGCAAAAGTGCAATTCGTGGATGAGCCCCGTTGTAAAGGAGGTTGCCGTGTCCAGACTTCAATTGCAAATTTAAATGATTATTATTTTTTTAATTTACAATTGCAATTTGGATCAGCATTATGGCGGGTTTCGAGCAGTTTGCTTAGGCGACTGCTCGATTACTGCAAAATCTCAAATGAATGTATCGAACTTGAAAGTTACTAGTGACGAGATAAACCTAGATAAATCAGGAATTGGTTTCAACGTTACGAATCCGTATACATAGAATAATAGGATTATAGTGGTGGCTAACAAAAATTTGCCTTGGTTGGAACTCATTTTGAATTGGTTCACCTACCACACTCTGAGAGGGGAATCAAATGCTTGCAGAAAATATCGAAATGAAGGTTTCCGAAATCAGAGGTCAATTCCTCTTTCAATTCAATTAAATATTGACCTCTGGCCTCATATCAAGTTATGATCTTGATTGTTATGCCGACTATGAGGAATTTTGTAGTATATTTAGAAAAAAAGAACAAGAAATCAAGATATGTTGACGGTATTTCTAATATAGTACATTGACATTTGCCTGATGTTGCTATTAGAAATCATTGCATATTGCTGATCAGCTCATGTTTTCCAACACAGAAACAAAATTCTAATGTCTTCCCTATATTTAAGATCGGGAAAGGGTCTTCGTGTCCTAAAGCTACCGTCTAATCCGTTTGCTGCCTATCATCTGCAACTTTTTTGAAGTGATACTGCAGTGAGCGCTAAATGCACACTTAAGAAACTTGAGTTGATGCCAAACTGCTAGTTTGGATTCCGAACCAGGCATTCATACATACATACATGCCATAAAAAACACCAGAGAATGGCGCCGGAACGTGTTTCATTGTTATCGATAACGCCTTCAATACGGTAAGATTAGATGGACTAATTCTTTAGCTCTTATACGAGTATGCAATATATTATAAAGAAAATCATTCTTAGTAACTGATGGAAGCCTGATGACAGCGCTTGATTTCAAGGTCTAGAATAATCCACAGCAAAGAGCAGAAACTGTCCCTACACAAATTAATCAGCAATCAAAGACAGCATATAAATAGATGAAATCTGCACCGACTTTACCTAAGGTTTTTAGTGGAGCGCAATCTTTTGATTGCAGCACTATGGCATTTCGGATCCTATCCTTAGTTGGCTCCACTCTTCTGTGAACTACTCTTTCCCTATTGCCTGGTGTGATTTCATGTGTTTCCGCCTTTATCCGAAATGCCTCAGATATGTAGACTCTTTGTCTTCTTTTATTCAACCTATTTGTAAATGTCAAACTAGGATCCCTTGGAAATTCTAACGAAGATCTACTTTGTGTGCCACAAAGTGCTCACTCAGGAACTCTCGGCTAATCTGCTCGTGCCATCATGAGGAAAAACTAATCGAAAACATTGGATCTTAAATTTGCCACTTGAATATGGGCTAAAGAAGTTATACTCGTAAATATTATCGGGTAACGCCGTAATAAGACCAACAAAAAAAATCTCATGTTAACATAAGCAAAATTATGGTATAAATTTAAAATTCTTTTGATTGAATATGATCAGGCAGCAGAAGTATGAAAACACGTGAAGATAAGCGGTGGAACGATACTTTGGGCTGGTATCTTTTTCTGAGTTTCCACTACTTTTCAAGCTTAACAATTACATTGATTTTTAATATGTTGTCGATGTTTCTCAATCCTGACCTTATTCGAAACTCAGCCAATATAAATACCGTCGGCATTTTTTCTAGTACAAACTTTTATACTGTCATAGCCTATATTATTGCTCACCCTTCCATCCATAGTTCTTTTTGCCATTTGGAATTTTCTTGAGGTCTGTTGAGGGCTGATCTTTCATGCATACTATATTAAGCTAATTTGACTAAGTATTGGTCGGATTTTTAAGCTAGTATTGGATATAATTGATACCAAAGATTCTTGAGGCCCATCTTTGTTAGATTAAAGCATGTTTGACGTGGTTGATGGTATAGTCTTTCGGTCAATGCCCAGGTGCACTGATTAGAAACTATGGGAATAAATTTTAGTTTATCACTATTCTCATCATAAAGACTATCAGCGTGGCTTTTGGCTTTTGTAATCCATAAATCGGCAGACAGACAATTCCCAGTTTACAAAATAAAATATGTGTAAGACAATTTGATAACCCAATTTAATGGCTTTAACATTACGAGTATACGAGTACTTGCAATTTCAAAACGTGTTTTATCCCTAACTTTTCTTACTTTCAGGAAATGTTCCAAGCTGAGGAAGATGAAGAAACGATACTTAATGAAAAATTAAGTGACTTGAAGTTGGAGAAAAATTAAAATAAAGTAGAAAAAATTGTAAGATTATCGCTTTAAGTACGCAAGTTTTATTTTTCTAGCTTAATAAAATATTCATATTTAACTATATATGTATGTGTGAATTTTCAATTTCCGATATTATAATCGAAGAAAAAAAACCAATAATAAACTAAAATAGTCAATTCAGAAGATGTATCAGAAGTGAAAATCAGCAATTTGATCTCAATGACACGCTTGAAGCTAGTTAAGCAATTACATTGACTCTGTTAGATTTGTGATTTGAAACGGTGGGTGAGTATATTTGAAATCTTTAAAAGCTTTGTAGCTATTTGAAAAATTTATCAGTTGGTATTATCTTCAAAAAAAGCAACAACAAAAAAAGTTCAATTCATTTACAGTTTTATTGGACATTTGATGTACTTTTTATTTCTGCTATAGCTAAATAAAAAATGAAATGACATATGGTTAAAATACAATACATTCATATATGATTCATGATTAACTTAAAATCTACAGGAAAAAAATTATTTTCTATCGTGAAGGAATGAAGGCGGAAGAGTGTTACATGAAGAATACTACAAGCAAAATAATTTTCATTGCATACATATAAAAATATAATCACAGGTTCTATAGTTGTTTATAGAAGAAAAAATAATATATATTTTTTTCATCATTAGCACACCACTAGGTTTCTGGTGAGTAAAACACCGAATTATTGATTGCGGTGATTGCAGCTACGAGAAACAATACAAATCACTGGACAGTGTAGACTATAATTCTTTTTAAGAAAGTTGTAGCACATTTCGTTTAATTTCTTTTTTTTTTCTTTTTGACTTGTCCTTACGACTCTTGAGATTCTGCCGGCGTGTTTCTTAATTTCGAATTGTTCTATGAATACATGCTTGTTATATATGTACGAAATTGCTATGTATAAATATAAAGAGAGCCTAACTACATTGGACATTGGATTCTTTTACGTTTAATAATTATTTCGGCGTCATTGTCAGTGTATCTTAACATTCCGTCCAGATTAACTTAATAAAATGTTCTCCATTTGTTTGCTGATTTTGTTAAAGTAATGGCATGGTAATTTTTTCAATACCATTTTTGGTAATCATACATTTCAACTGTTATGGTTGATACTACTGTTCTAGCCATGACCCTGTTACCGAATTAGGAGATTTCAGCTGCAACGAAATATGATTTGGTAAATTTGGCACAGTGGAAGCAAAAATAGAATATAATACTACCTTAATATTGAATTGTTTCAATGTTCCTTCCAAAGCGGTCGCATTTCCCGAGAAATAAGCAGCCACTGCGTTGTGCAGTAAAACCAATTGTTTATGCATCACCTTAATCTAATAGCGAACGTTTAATTATTAATTGCGTATGGTAGCAAAATATGAATTACCCTGTTTTCATCCAGAAACTGCATTTTCACAGCTACATCAGCACGCAACTTTTCGTATTGTTCTTTATGCCTAGCAAAATTTGTTTGAAGTTCTTCCGAAATCGGACTAGTCGGAGGTTCTGATCGCGAATTCTCCAAGTCCATTCTATATGCATCATATTCGATCCTGTGAATAAAAAAAAAATGAAATTAATTGAACAACATTCAATTTGTAAAAAATTAGAATAGTAGTATATTGCTTGGCAACTCCGCCGTAGACGGTCCGAAGCCCGTTTGAGAAAGAAGGAGGGAACCCCCTTGTTGCTCCAACCTACAGCTTCCATGATTCCTCATCCCAAACCCCCCAATTAAATGGTAGTAAATGCTCTCGAGGTCGCACGTTGGGTTTACTGGTTCCCCAATAATGGGACACCAAATGCCGAGAAATGCGAATAACTGTAAATACATCTACAGCTCGCTACTAAACCCTACTTAAACTTCTTCCGCGCCTGATAACGGAACCGACGTATTAACCATGCCGCCGGAATGAAGGTTGGGCGACGGGCTAACTCCCCGTCCATGGAAAGCCCTAAAGTATTTCGAAACCTGCAGACGGGCCTCGGAATGGATTGGATTCACGGCAACGACCTCGCAATCGGAGAAAGGACTATGGCATTGGATCCTTGAATTTCGGATCGGTCAATTACCCTGGCGCTGTTAAAGACCTGGTAATGATATTCAAGACATAGATTGCACACAATATTCAAAAGTGGGAAGCCTAGTGGAAAACGAGAATTCGGAGTGGCCTTCATTGTGGATAGGGAGTTCAAACCGCACGTTATTGATTTTAAGGCAATAAACGAACGGTTGTGTGCGATCCGCATAAAAGCGAAATTCTTCAAAATCTAGCTGATTAATGTTCACACCCCGACCGAAGAAAAGGACGAAGAAACTAAGGAAACGTTCGACAATCACCTGGAAAGACTAGTCGACTCATTGCCTACAAACGCCAAAAAAATAATTCTGGGTGATTTTAACGCTAAGGTTGGCAATGAGATATCTCATCGCGGAACGGCCAGCGCCTGATTAACTTTGCATGTAGCAGAAACCTAGTCGTACGTTCAATTTGCCGCATTCACAAAATGACTTGGGTATCACTGGATGGCAACACACAAAACCAGATCTATCATGTTCTGATCCAACAAAGTAGGGCCTCGAGCATACTTGGCGTCCGTACATACCGACGAGCTAATTGTAACTCAGATCATTACTTGAACAAACTAACCTATCGATGTCGTATGTCAAAGGCATATTCGGCGAAGACAAGCCCGCTACAAAGATTTGACATCGAACGGCTCCAAACGGCGTCTGTGGCAAAAAATTTCACGGAGACCTTTGACAACCAGCTGGCTCCCATCTTATCAGATGCGTCGTTAAAGACAAGCGACGAGCACTGGATGAAAGTGAAAGCGGTTATTAAGACCGTGTCAGAACAGACGATCGGACATCAAGCCCGGCTTAAGAGAAATGATTGGTTTGATGATGAGTGCCAGAATGCGTTAGATAAAAAGAATCAGGCGTACAAAGAAAACTTAGGTAGGAAAACCAGGACGAAGAGAGAACACTACGAAAATCTCAGAAGAGTAGCATATAAGATCATTAGGATTAAGAAAAGAAAATACTATGACGACCAATCGAGAAGTATAGATGTAAGTCTACCGAGCAACAACACAAGACAAACATACAAAGTAGTGGAACGCCTGAAACGTGGTTATCAGTCCAAAACCACGTTCTGTCGTGATGACATCGACAATATCATTGCTAATAAAACCAAGATTAAGGAAAGATGGGCATCATATTCCAAGAACCTCTTCAATCCTCCGCACAGCTCCAGAACATCGGAGTCTTTAAATGTTTGCGGAGAGCCTCCATTGGCCCCGCCAGCTTTGGATGAAGTGTGTTCCATCATCAAAGCCCAAAAGAATAATAAAGCGCCGAGCATCGATGAGATTCCAGTGGAGCTCATCAAATATGGTGGCAGTAGTGTTCATAAAGCTATTTACAAAGTCATCCAGCATATTTTACCATATGCCGAAATAATGGAGCCAATCAATCGATCAAGTTACAGTGCGAAAATTATAGAGGCATATCACTATCTTGCACGGCGTACAAAATACTTTCAAAGATCTTAGAAAATAAAATCGGATCATACGCCAACAGTATTATTGGGGAGTATCAAAGTGGTCTTAGAGCAGGTAGATCAACAATAGACCAATTGTTCACAGTCAACCAGGTACTTGAAAAATGCTTGGAGTTCAACATAGACGTACACCAAATTTGCGTTGACTTTAAGCAAGCATACGACAGTATTTTGGCATCCCAGCCAAATTAGTCCGTCTTACCAAAATGACAATGACATTGACGACCTCCCAAGTCCGCATCAATAACCAACTCACCGATGCCTTTGACATAAATATCCGACTAAAACAGGGAGATGGGCTGGCCCCATTGCTTTTCAATTTGGCTCTAGAGTACGTCATAAGGAAGCTACCTGTCGATACACGAGGTACATTACCATGCAAGTCGAGCCAAGTAGTAGCCTATGCGGACGATAGCAACATTTAGTCACGGTCATTAACAACCGCCAAAGAACTCTTCCCGAAACTCGACAGCGAAGCAAAACTAGTAGGGCCACAAATCAATGAAAATAAAACAAAGCTCATGACGCAATCGAAGCTGTTATGCTATGGGTGTGAAACATGGACCCTAATCCAAGCATCCGCAAATATATTGAACGCCTTTGAGCGACAGGTCATGAGGCGAACAATCGGAGGGAAGCTAGACGGGGACCAATGGCGAATTCGATACAACCAATAGTTGTATAACATTTTTGACGAACCGGAGGTCAACGATTATAAGGCCGCGGAAGCTGCAATGGGCTGTCCACATGAATCGTATGGACGAACAACGGATACCCAAAAAGGTATTCGTTGGGAGAACTGAAGGCCGTAGACCAGTGGAGAAACCGAGGAAACGCTGATCTGACTCGGTTGACGAAGACAGTTCATCGTTGCTCGGATTTCGAAATTGGAGGACACAGTCAATGGACCGAGACATTTGGAGGCGCTTTTTGCAGGAAGCGAAGGCACGAAAGACTGGCAATTTTTGTGGGTTGATTAATTGATTTTTTCAAACTGTAAACCGTGATTTTGTATCGCAAATACTAACTTATATGTTTAGATATTCTCAAAGTTTCAGCACATATTTGCAATCTGCAGGATCATATTATTTAGACTTTAAAGTTTTATCCAATCTTATATTTATTATGGGTAGATTTTCATTGAGCCCTTAGATTTTTAAATAAAAAAGATGAGAAGCAATAATTGCAGAGATTCCTATTTCAGTATGTGTATCAATTTTTGCTAAGTATATTTAACCCGCTTTGAATGTAAACCTAATCAAAACATTTGTCTTGTTAAAACATTTATTCTGTCTTAGGAATAACACTTGCTCCGATCATTCCAAACTAGAACGGGACTACGTACAATTCTTTGAATCGCCTGACTTTGTATACTGGGGCCCACAGTCAATGTGCTAAGTTAACCAAAAGATTTATAAAACTTGATGATGGGCTTCCGTGCGGGGGTCTTTGGTCCCCTGTCGGACACATCCGCAGGTGGTGGATAGAGGAGCGCCCTACCTAGAAAAAATGTCACCTGTGGACTAAACGCTGAAAACGCTTCAGTTTGTATTGTCATATTATGAAACCAGGCTTCGATTGGATCGAGTAAATAGAAACGACACTTGCATCGAAAAATGGACTCTTTCGGAACATGGGACGTAAGATCTTTAGATAAACCGGGGAACTGCAACCACTACTGGATCAGATGGATAAATAAAGAGGTCAACATACTTGCAGTGTAGGAAACTAACCTGCTTGGTAACGACGTCAATGATATACAAACGCACACAAGTGGTAAGTCAGTAGGCATCCATGAATATGGAGTGGCCTCTACTGTCGAGACAAGTTGAAATAATTTTTACCGACTTTAAGATAATCGACGAACGGATCTGTGCGATGCGCATCAAGATGAAGTTTATCAATCTCATCTCTTCTGGGTGGCCAATTGCTACCGTTCCACTAAAAAAACGAAGGAAGCGTCAAAGGATGACTTTTACAGTACTTTGGAACACAACAGGGATGCATTGACCTCAAACGACGCATTTTACCTCACCTAGGATCCCTGATCCATATATTGATTTTTTGATAAAAAAGTTCTCATCAAGAACTTTTATTTGATATCCGACTAGACTACCTCTGATAAAATTTTTGATTACAATGTCACCTCAGTATATGGGGAAACCCCCCTTAAAAATCTTGATATGATCAGAACTTTTGAGAGACTACAACTTCTGACCTTTCCACGGAGTTTGAAGATTGTAGCTTTTTATAAGTTCTGAAATACTTGTTGTGACGGACAGACAGCTGGCAGGACATGACGTAAAACTAGTACTAGTGGCAGTGCTCTGAAAGCGGCAATTGAAAGCATCAGTATATTGTTCCAAACAAAATGTGGAGACGGTCCCAAGCCCGGTTGAGAAAGAATGTAGTGAAATAGGTAGATACAATGTCCGTAGAGGACTGTAGCGATGGACTGCTCCCTCGGCGAAAGAGGATAATGAGGACACGTGAATGCGCTGGCAGGCTAGCATTGCGGTGTCGTGGGATGGGTTCTTTTCCGTAGCACAAGGACCCACTAAAAAAAATTTCGGATTCACGAATTGAAGCGATCTAATGCCAATCGACTGGTGTCGAGGCCGAGGTAACCTACGAAGGGTTAAAATTGCTTATAGCCAGTAACAAACTGGGCCGGGGGAAAACAGACGGACTTGAGCGTTGGCCCCCAAATAAGAGTGGGGCATCCAGGTGTAAGCGATGCCCCCTCGCACCCTCCCAACCGGATCAAAATCCAAATGTAGACGTGGCCATATATTTTCCATTTAAGTGAAAAATTCATACAAACATAAGTTGTATGAATTCTACCTTTAAATGAAAAATATAAACGTTGCCAATTTATGATATAGTATGTATTATGTGATGGAATCACATAACACTATACCATAAAAGGGCACGCGGGCGGAAGGCCACTCTACCCGGGCAAAAGCCCCTACAACGCATCACAAGGGAGGAGCACGCCCGATGGCTGGCTCATTATAGTGGAGGGGCCGGCCATCGTTGCGGGTCACATACCCGGTCCGGGTTAATGAAAGGAAAGACCGAGATTCTCTTTGTCTTTATCTAAACAGTTTTATTTCTATAATTTTTATACTTTTACACATGTACTTTGAGAAAGACAAACAAATATTTCCATAAAAATCATAAAAAATACAGGAAATTCATAAATGCAAAAAAAAATTTTAATTAAAAAGAGAAAATTTTAAAATGCCAAAAAAACCAACTTTCGAAAAAAATAGAAAATTTAAATAAAAATTATAAAGCACATAACTTACATAAACAAAATAGGAAATCCAACATCCTCGCCGGGCACCCGCTGGTGACGTGGCGATGCCTGGACAATTTTTTCCAAACTTCTATTTGAAGTACGTTACGAGAGCTTACACAAAATTACTAAGATTGAAACTTAGGGGAGGAAAATCTCAAATCACGCGTTTGCACTGTATGTAAATTAAATTCCTTAATTAAACATGATATCTTGACGAGCTGTTTTGGGTCATCTACATCAACAAGTGATTCCGTTATCGCTAAGCAAATTAATGTTCAAGCAATATTTCTTGCACCAAAAACTAATTCATCCTCGAAAGCCGCAGTCAACTGCCCAGAATAGTTCGCGAATCAAACGTTGATCAATCCACCCACCAAGACACAATTCCACAAATTCAATGCAAGGAAATTAAATAGAATGCAAAAAGCTAATGATACTAAAGTACCATTAAAAGTTATGTAACAAAAAATGTCTGAAAAATTCAAACATCGTGATCAACATGTTTCTGCACGACCTAAATCGATGATGGTTGGTTCGCGCGTTCGCGTTCATGCAAACCTTCATGTAACGAGTCTCAACCCAAATAAGTAGAAATGCGACAGCATCAAATGAGTGAAAGTTTGTCGCTGATTGCTCAGGAAATTTATTTTTATGTAAAGCGATTTCAAGTGATCAAAATTGCGTACTTCACACACATATATGTACACTCCATTTAGTTTCTACCGTTTCGATGTCTTTTGAGGGAATTTATATGATAAAAAGAACCGTTAAAGAATTCTAATGTTTAATTGGGAGATAGATTTGTCTAATTTTCACGGGTAGAGGAGTTTTCATGGAAAAATTGCTTGCGTAGAAATAGCAAATTGGACAAAACACAGCCCAACGACGACGACAGTGCGTATATCCATGCGGATGCTGCATCAACCAAAGCCTATGCAATGATAATAATCCACAGGCAATTGACGGATCTCAGCTTAATCCAAGCACTATTGACCATCGGTCCAATAAATTCACTTTCCACTCACGGACTACACTTCGTCAATTTTGCAATAGAACATGAGTGATCTCACTAGGAAGACTACATAAACAATACTATTCCAATTTTCATTGTTTCATTGGAGCCACTATCTAACCGCAATGTTCTAGCGGATGCTAATCGAATCTTTACTTTTTATCGTGAATTCCGATTGTCCAGCTGCTGGCGCGCTTCTCGCGACGTGTTCACGGTGACGAACAACAACAGACCCCGTTGTTGTCAGTCGTCCCGTGCTCTATGTGTCGCACCGGGACTCGACCCGCCTCCCATTCATTCCGCTGCACACTTGCCTTCGCCAATGCGATACGTGCATGTGCAGCGGGAAAAGGTGCTGCCACGTCCATATTTCAATTGCAGATTTCAATTATTAAATTAAGAAAAATAATATTATAGAAAAATTTACATAATAATACAAAAAGGTAAATATCATAAATGAATATAATTATAACGAAAAGTCTAAATTTAATATAGAAAACAAAATGAACTAAAATTTATATTTAAAAAAAATCAAAAAAAAAATATTTTATAATTTATAACTATAAATTGAATAATAAAAACAAATGTTTTTTCCAAATTTGCAATTAAAATTTCGAATAGGTGTTATGAAGGTTTTCGAGCAGTTGGCTTAGGCGGCTGCTCGATTACTACAAGGATGAGGGATTCCCGTGTTTCCCCACCCCTAGCTTTCATGATTCATCTTCCTAAATCCCAAGAGTACATGGTAGTAAATGGTCTCGGGGTCACACATTGGGTTTTCTGGTTCCCAAATGATAGGACACTGAATGCCGGAAATGCCAATAATGCGAATACATCTGCAGCTCTGCTACTAAATCCAACTTACACCTCATTTATGGTGAGGTAAGAGGGTGAAGGCAAGTCCTCCGCACCAAATAACGGAATTGAAACTAATAACCATGCCGCCGGAATGGAGGTTGGGCGATGGGCTAACTCCTCGTTCCTGTAAAATCCTACATTGTTTCGAAACCCACAACAGGGCCTCGGAGTGGATTGGATCCAAGGCAACAATCTACAATCTACCATTTTGAGCTAAAATATATTTCGTTTTATGAAATATTGCCATGAATGCGGAATTCAGAGAATGTTTAAAAGCTAGTCGATATTGTGAATTTCGGTAGAGATGACTTTAATTTGAAAAGTTCAATTATTTGTGAGACACTTTAACCTGAAATTGAATTACAAAAAATTAAAAAAAAGAAGAAAAAAACCGACTTTAAAGTGCCCTAAAAAGAGTGAAATAAGTTTTATGGAAGCGGCGCCAAACAATTTTCCCGTTTAACATAAAAATAATCAATATTAATTAAACCAGGAAAAACTGATGTGGCATCGTTTTCATTAGGGCATTTTAAATTTGGTTTTCTTCTAAAATTTTTATTGTTTCACCTTTTTTAGGGGCAATTTTTTTTTTTCTTTTTTAATGTCCGTCGAGCCTTCTTGATTTTCTTTGATTGTGCGTTTCGGCTATCTTGTGCGATCTACATCAGCAGAACGAGCTGAAGGTAGCTAAAGTTAGCCGAAACGCGTACTCAAAGAAAAAAAATCAAGCAAGCCCTGACGGAGATTTAAAAAGAAAAATTAAAGTTGGATTGCGGAAGAAAAGAAATAATTGGCTTCAAATTGTTTCAATCAAATTCTATCAAAATTCTGTTTCTTGACTAGATTGTCATGATCCTCTTCATCATCTATTGCCATCACATCCTTGCAGCAAAAAAAAACCAATGCGTAAATTTTAACATGAACGTATACTAAAAATTTTTTTTCTCGACTGCAATACACCATGTCTAACTGTTAATATCCGTTTCGAAATATTTTAGTCCAAAATGTTGTCTTTCGTATGGGATTATGAATATTTCCAATTATGCCAAAAAACTACCATAAAATTGAAGTGTTTTGTTTTACTAATAAATGTCTTCTACTTTATTCTGTTTCAATCTCCTTGAAATAGGACTTTATAAAAAGTAAATAAAATTATTTAGCAAAAATAGAACTCGTCCATCTATTTCAGTTCGGAATGTAATCCCGGACGCAAAAGACGAATATTTTTTGTTTTACTAGACAATTTTCTTTGGCATAGCTCAATTTCTTTGTGCTTCAAATGGGACCTAATGAACAGAAATCAAAACAAGCAAGTAAAAGTAGCAGGAGAGTGCTTCTGTAAGAAGGGTATTGTAAAATAATTCGAAAATCAAGCAACTAATATCAAAACTTAGCTCATACATTTATTCCATGAATTGAGCCCGGAAAACTTATATATGGTTATGTATTTTGAGTTGCCGCCATTTTATTTTCAGTGTGCTGACCTCAATGTTCGAGTAGTCATGATAACACATCACTGTTGGTACACCAATTTTTCCTACATTTCCCCTCACCCTGCATCCCACCATGCAAACGCTGGTGTGACTTGGTCGATTGATCGAGAGAGTTGGAGGCACATTTTACAGGAAATGGGCTGAAGTGCTACGAAGAAGAAGAAGACGGAAAAAATAGTGAAAATGGTACCCTTCTATAGAGAGAAGTATGCTTCTGTCAGATATATGCTCCTATCAGAAAGGTTTTGTAGTCAATCTACGATATGTAGACACCAACAATGAATAAAATTAGGAAACACTTAAATTTTTCAAAGGAAACCCATTATTGCTTCATTTTCAGCGGTTGCCACTATACTGTAATAAAACAGAAATCGTTCAAATCATGACTTCTCGAAGATGGTTATTTTATCCATTTTAGCCCAAAATTTTAAGATCAAACCAGAACTGTAGTATCTGGTTCTAAGAAAAATCCATAGAATAGCACTGCCGTGTGCAATTCTTGTAATCAGAAATTTTTTTTAATTTACAGAGTATAAGCCCCTTCTATCACAGGCCAATTAAATATCGAATTTCATTGAATTTAAGGGTTCCCATATGATTTTATTGGGGAAAATGAGAAATTTGGAAATCATACTGTTATTAGCCAAATTGAGTTATTCTCGACTTCTAAGGCACATGTTGTTGTACTCATAAAGCCTTATCTTCATAATTCTTTCTGATTTTTAGGATCAGAGACGTCTTATCACGAGGAAGACAGCAATTTATCGTAGCCCTTAATATATGAAGAGATGATTTTATTGTATTTGGCCTGATTAACGTTCATGTATTTTAGTGCAATCGGTTTGCATATTAATCTAAACAAATATAATCACACTATGCAAATAAATATTAATATATTTGCAGCAAATCCAACTAAACAGTGCGTGAATGATAAGGTGACATGAATAGAACGTACTAAATTGAGTCAAATGAACCTTATTACAATCACCGTAGGCAATCACTTCAGCTCACATTCATCCAACAAGCGTTCCATAACCATTTTAACGAAATTTGCAACTTACCTTGCTGTTTCGTATTGTCTTATCGTAATTAGCGTATCGTCAATTGTTTTATTACACAGTGTATTCACAGATGAAGTGAAAAAATTTAATGCATTCAGCAACAGTTCGCCATTTTTTGTGAGATTGCGCTGCGTTTCCGAGTTGTAGGTAAATTCTTCCTGTAGCTCAGGACTTTTTTGTGCTAGATCAGAAAATGCTTCGGCTAGAGCATGTTGCGTGACTACGACATGATGAAAATGTGAGCTAAGCGCACGGGTCAAACGTAATATTGACAAATATTTTCGCTGAGTGTCTCGCAACTGTTCAATCTGAGCCTCCAACTCAGAATCTACAGTTCGTTGTGACTTGCCTAATTTCTCCAGCATGAGTTGTCGTGTACATTTATATGTCGATATGCTCCAATTTTTAATACTGTCAATTTTCGATGCACTCGATCGTAGAAGGTTCGATTCCGCACCATTAGCACCATTACCATTCTGTATGGGACTAGTTGGGGACATGGGTGTCGCTGGGGCTGAAATATTTAACGTTTTAATTTTCAAACTTTTTATCGACTTTCAACATGTATTATTACCGGAAACATTACGTAAAGGCAAACTGTTTGGCGGTTTAAAGGGTCGCGGCTCTGTTCCCGAATGTATTGCACTTGTGCTCTCGTTCATTGGCGGTGTATCCTTCAACATTTCGTGAATGCTACGCTCAGTATGCACCGAATGTGCCATATTGACGGCTTAGCTGAAAGAACAAACCGAAACAAATATTTACTTAATCGGGTTCATAATGTAATCAAAAGAATACATTTCACAATAACTTTGAACACGAGACTTCAAAATAAATATAAATAAAAAATCGATTTCATCAACATTCTTCTACACACTTCCGTTTATGAAGTGATTAAATCAAATTACATTTGAATGTATTTACATTTACTGACAACGTTGAAAGTATACTTGGAACTAGTTCTGTTTAGTGCTTTAACATGAAATCTCCCATTCACTTCCTTATGGCTAAATCGTCTGTAAAATATCACCTTACGACCCGGTGACGCCAAAAGTCAAACGTACGCGATAGATGTTCCTTTTTTGACAGATTAATGAAAAGTCATTTCTTCTGATTAGACGACAGCTCGTTTTTTATACGTTCAATGTACCTTTGCACAATAGAACATGGCACTACTTAACGGGATGTAATTGAGTCTGATTAGATTTATGTATAAAATAAAAATTCTACAAAAACTTTTCCTTCAAACAAGCTCGTCTCTTCGCAAGAAAAATGCTGTTAGAAAGGAGTATTCCAACCATTGCATGCCTTCCCTGCTTCGCAAAGATAATCATGAAAACGAGATTAAACATACGAACGCCGCAGATAACGGCTCCAATGGGGACCTCAATCAAAACCTGATTCCCCTAAAACAACAACAGCCACAACACCAACGACAACCACGCTAACGATTACAGCACCAATGACGACCAAGGCATCGAAGGCAAGTATTATGACAGTAATGACTAGGATAACGAAGATGGATCAAAAACCCGAGAGTGGACGGGAAGGAAAAGACAACCTTGAGCAACCGGATATTCTTATATCGTGCCCACTGAAGAGAGGCAAACAACAGGGCAGTCCGGAACTGTAATTGAAGAGGGAACTGAGGGGATCGAGAACCCCAAAGCCACTGCTCCCAATACTGAAGAGACTATGATGCTTAATTTAAAGTATACAATGGACGAGTCCAATCTCGCACTGATGCGTGAGGTTGCTCTCATCACCATCGAAGCGACTGAGGCACGGGATGCAAGTGTCAAGGACTTCCAAATAGGTGAGATGCTTGGCAGTTCGATTGCTGTTGTCCGTTCCGAAGAAGAATGGCTCTTACGGAAGGCGGAAACGGTACTGAAGGGAATAAGAGCTAGTGCCCAAAAGGGTATAAGTAAGTACGTCATGATCGTCGTCTTAGGGCTAGATGAGCTCTTAGAGAGGACTCGACACTACAGACCCAAGTACCTGAAGGCAACGGAGGGGCACAAGGTTGAGACACTTGGCAAAGTGCTAGTCATCCCAACTCCTATTACGAACAAAAGGGTAGCCTATGGCCCAATCCAAGGAGATACACAGAAGAGTAGTAAAGATGAACTCCACAAGAAGCACACTGTGACGAACGAGAGGTTCCAAGTAGTCTAATTCGAGGCTGGAAAAAAACTTATCCGAACCACAGAAAGTCAATAGCTTCCCCAGAAAGCAAAATGCGGAGGGACACCCAATGTAACTCGAGCTAGGGTCAAAGAATGGCGCAAACTACCATTAGAGCAGTGTAGCACGTTGTCTGATGGCCTCTGGAGAAATTTGAGCCAAAAAAGCCCTCGACGGGACTTTACTGTAGGTTCAATTAAGCCCATGATAGCGCTCGACATCAGGGGAAGTGGCCAAGGTCGAAGACGTCATTAAATGTAGTACAAGATTAACTACTACGGATGCCTTGCAGTTCATAAACAACGAACTAGATGACTGCAAGTATGTGGTCGCCATATTTGTTGATCTCACCAAAGCGTTTGATACTGTTGATTATTGTATCCTGTTACAGTATCTTAATGAGCTTGGTATAAAATGCCTTCCTTTGAAGTTAATCGGCAGTTTTCTGATAAGCAGTACCATTTAGGTTCGCATGCAGCATGAAATTAGTAACAAGTTTATCATAAAGAGTGGCGTTCTGCATGGTTCTATTTTGGGATAAACTCTTTTTTTGCTATAAAGGGTGATCTAACCATATGAGTTAAGGGATAAGAGATTATGCCGCAGCACACACAACGATGCCCACCCGATCGATGTCTAACGTAGGGAGACCTACCTCATTAAGTTGATGTCACCTAATGAGTTTGTTGAGGTTTCGAAAAGAAAACACTTGATTTTTCTTTGAAGTTAAATAAATGTATTGTCCAGAACAATTTACAAGCGATGTTGACGGAGTGCGTGGCGAAATGCGACTAACTGGCTAAGCTTGTTTTCCAAACAATATTGCCAAGACTTTACATTCACTTTAAATTACAACACGCCTCCTTGAATTTACAGTCTTGGCTGTTTACAATTTTATTATCGTTTCATTGCTTTATTCGAATTCATGACTTACATTTCAATTTCTTACTCCTTTCAGTTTCTCAATCCTAACATGCTTCTATTTTTTAGAAATTTTTCTTTACATAGACTTTTAGTAAGTATATCAGCCAAATTATTTTTTGAGTCAATTTTAACTATATCAATATTTCCTTTTTCATAATTTTCATTTACATAGTGGTATTGTACTTCAATATGTTTTGAATTTTTTGTAAAATTTCCAAACTTTGCTATAGCTACTGCCCCTGAGTTGTCTTCATACACACCTATGGGCTTATCAAAGTTTATTTTAAATGTTTCATTCAATAGATTCTTTATAAATAATATTTCTGTTGTAGCTTCTGATAATGCTGTGTACTCTGCAAATGTAGAACATTTAGTTACATTATTTTGCTTGCGTGTCTTCCAAAAAATTAAATTGTTATACATTCTTATAACAAATCCTGTTGTGGACTTTCTATCAATATTGTCACCAGCATAATCAGAGTCTACCATACAATCTAATATCTCATTTGTTTTATCTCTATTATATATAAGTTTCAAATCTTTTGTTTTATACAAGTATTTTAATATTCACATTGCATATTTATAATGTGATTCATCGTAACAGTTTTGAAATCTACTTAGATAATTTACACAATATGTTACATCTGGCCTTGTGCCTGTACTGATATATAAGAGTTCTCCTATTAAATTTCGATATTTAATATTTTCATTACAGTTTTCCGCTCTTTCTAATTTTAAATTAGACTCCATAGGAGTTTCGTACAGTTTTGCTTGTTCTAGATTATATTTTTGAGCCAGTGATTCAATATAATTTTGCTGACTTAATGTTATAATATTTTCACTTTTATTGTATTCTATATCAATGCCAATATAATTTTTAACATTACCTAAATCTTTCATTACAAATTGTTTCATTAATTTAGTTTTGACTTTGCTTATTTTTCCTACGCTTTTGCTGCATATTAATAAATCATCTACAAATATCAAAATAAATACAGGATCTCTGCTTTCATTATTTGCGTATAAACAATAATCATAATTACTTCTTGCAAAACCTTGTTTTTTGATATAATTATCAAATGTTTCATACCAAGCTCTTGGGCTTTCCCTTAAACCATATAAAGCCTTTTGCAATTTGTAAACTATGTTATCGCCAGTTTCATAACCTTGTGGCTCATTAATATAGACTTCAGATTTTATTCTACCATTGAGGAATGCTGCTTCAACATCCATTTGTTCAATAAATAAATTATTCACGCAGCTGTAATTTAATAAGATTTTTAATGTTTGCATTTTACCGACTGGCGAGTAGACATTTTCCAAATACTCCTTTTGTTGAAAACCTCGTACAACTAATCTAGCTTTATATGAATTATTGCTTTTTCTTCTATAAATCCATTTCACATCAATTATTTTCTTACTTTTTGGTTTATCAACAGCTATCCAAGTTTTATTTTTTCTTAAACATTCCAATTCTCTATCCATAGCTTTCTGCCATTCTTTTGATTCGGTTGAGTTTAATGCCTCTTCATATGTATCCGGTACATTTGCATTTACATAATTAACATAAATAAAATGCGTTACAGGATTACCATATCTATTTACAGGGCTTCTCTTTCTTTCGGACTTTCTTTCTTCTTTTAAATATTCAGTTCTATTGTTGTCATTTAGACTAAATTCATTTTCTTCTTGAACATTTTCACTACATTCACTTTCAATGTCAATTTTTCCATCATCTTCATATTCGCTCTTAACATCTTTTATACTTTCAGTTTCCTCAGAATTATCATTATCTTTTAAGCAAATTAATTTAATATTATCTTCGACCACTTGTACATGTCTAGCATTCATAATTTTATTATTCACCAAAACTCTGTAGCTATTCTCATTATAGCCTACTAATACCCCTAAATTTGCTTTATCGGCCCATTTATTATTTCTCTTAACTTCTGGTGTTCTTACAAAAACTCGACTTCCATAAATTTTTAAATATTTTACATTTGGCTTGATTCCCATCAATATTTCATACGGAGTTTTATTTTCACTAGTATTAGCAATAGTTCTGTTTTTTAAATATGCTACGGTTTTCATTATTTCGGGCCAATACCTTTTATTTATGTTCGCTTCTCTTAATAAGCATCTACCCATATCCATTGCCGATCGATTATATCTTTCCGCTACGCCGTTAAGTTCATGTACATAGGGTGGACACGGTACTAATTCTATACCTTTGTATTTTATAAATTTATAAATCTCTTTGTTCAGGTATTCTTTTCCATTATCGCATTGGACCTTTTTTACGGTTTTTCCAAATTTATTTTCTACTAAGCTTATGTAATCAATAAAACATTCTGCTGTTTCTGATTTATTTTTTATGCAATAAATTTTTGCACATTTGCTATACTCATCTATAAAAGTTAAAAAATATTTTTCGCCGCCATAACCCGTTGTACTATGTGGTCCATTTAAGTCCGTGTGAATAACATCTAATATTTCTTTTGCCTTGCTTCTATTATTTTCAAATGGAACATTTGACATTTTGCTCTGAATACAATTGGCGCATTTCATTTCGATATTTTCAAGTTTGTCTGGGATACCATCTAGCATTTTATTTGTAACTAATTTATTTAGATATTGGAAATTTACATGACCTAACGCTCTATGCCATTTTTCTTTTTCTGTTATTTTTTCACTTTTATTCTTAGCATTCATTTTATTTACGTTATTCGACATATCTCGCGAGAAATGCTGAATATCTTGATTGTTAACACTATTTGCAAACTTTCCGTTCTTATCGTTTCCCTTGAGGTAACTTTTCACGTGATATAAACTTCCTACTACTTTAGCTGTTGCTACCAATTCGTAAGTAGCTTTATTGTATATTTTCGCAGAATCATTAACTGCTACTATTTTACATGTTTTGGCTATTCTTGAAAGACTCAGTAAATTTCTCTCAATATTTTCGACATAATAAACGTTATTGAGTTCTACTTTAGATTTATTTTGATTTGTGAGGAAATATAAATTCATTTTTCCTAATTTAGATGCTTTGACCTTTTCACCATTTGGTAGACTTACTCTTACTCGGTTCTTCAAAATAATAAATTCTTCAAAATATCTATCTGTATTTATAATATGATCAGTACTACCGCTATCTAACAACCAATTCAACGTATTTTCGGTGTCGCAATTATTTATTTCGTTTACCTTATCTTCTGCATGCAATACTTGCGTAGTCCAAGTTGCCGTTAAATGTTTATCTTCGCTCGATTTATTTTGAACTCTGCCTCGTCCACTGCCTTTGCTGTTGCCGCTAGCTTGTCCTCTTCCTCTGCCTCGTTGCATATTCCTAGCCTGAGTGTGCTGCCCTTTTTGCTCGTGTTTGCTCGACTGACCATGCCAACAATCTTTTGCCATATGCCCAGTTTTTCCACAGGTATAACATTGGCCTTTGATTCTTGCAGAGAAAGTACTAGAACTATTTTTCTTCTCACTTTCTGATTTCGATAGATTCTTTTCCTTTATTTTTGATTTAACATAATCTACAGTCCTATGTTCTTCAGGAATCACATCGATAAAATCCCCAATATAACTGTAACTAGATGGTAGTGCTTTGAGTATGTATCTCATTTTTTCAGCTTCTTCTAGCGTTCCGCCTGCTGACTTATAATCATTTACCGCTTTTTCGAAATGTATGAAAAATTCTTCCACTGTGTCGTAATTTTTTAGCTTTATTTCTTCTATTTTACTTCTCTTAAGTATTTGTAATGCAGTGGATTTTGTATCGTATATTTTTCCAAATTTCTGTATCCTCTGATACGCCGTTTCGCACTCACTTATATACTCTAACTGTTTGTTTGACACTGTACTTACAAGAATTGTTCTTGCTTTTAAATCGCTTTTCTTCCAAGCTCCTATGTCATCTTTTTCTGATGCTTCTCTAATTGCTGGTTCTTTACAATCTTTGTACTCCAGCAGCATCAACAATCTGAATTTCCAGCTTTTAAAATCTTCTCCATCGAATACTGGAATTGTCACTTCGTCAATTTTTGCTTGTTGCGTCGCCATCTTTGTCTTCGCGATAACTTTTTATTTGATTTCTCGATATGAACACTTTTCGCGTGTTTCGCACAAAACTTTTCCTCAATTATTTCGCGTTTTATTCACCAAAGGATTGAATAACTACGCTCTGCTACCATGTTGAGGTTTCGAAAAGAAAACACTTGATTTTTCTTTGAAGTAAAATAAATGTATTGTCCAGAACAATTTACAAGCGATGTTGACGGAGTGCGTGGCGAAATGCGACTAACTGGCTAAGCTTGTTTTCCAAACAGTATTGCCAAGACTTTACATTCACTTTAAATTACAACAGAGTTCTAGTAACCTGTATTACTATACGTATCAGAGCTATGGCAGGACACTCTCGGGAAGCTTCACCAAAAGAAATAAGAGTCGGGGATCGGCAGTGTTCACGATTGCAGGGTTAATACCAAAACTTACGACAGATACAAGCCATATGGCAGCAGCGCTTACTACCACACACATGACCATTAGTAGGCCGACTTTGCTGGCTAACTTACATGGCGTTATATGAAGAATTGTGGAGGTGCCAACAAAAATTCGAGGTTTTGTACGGTTTAGAGACGGATTTCTACAGTGAAATCCAGATGATCCGCGGAGAACACAATAGCGCTCCTAGTGAAGTGAAAATTATTTCAGTTCTTATACCCGTTTAGTTTTTATCGCCTTCCAAAGTGAATTTATAGGAGTTTGTTTACATCTCAACGCTGAGCTATCAGTCGAAGGTGCAAAACGTGTGCTTCATTTGCTCGTCTTGGAAAGTTTAGGAGCACAATGGGCTATACAAGGTGAATTTATAGCATGCACGGAATGCGTTCGGGACGTTTTTTATTCGGGAAATAGTATATATGACGAAATATAAGCATTTGCTAATTCCGCAGTTGGATGACAGCTACCGGAAGCTTGTCCATAGTAGGCCGACTAATACATATGCAAATTGCTACCATATGGCTTGTATCTGTCGTAAGTTTTGGTTAATACCCATTGCCAGAGAGCGCAGAAATACAATATATATCTTCGTAGAAATGAAGGCGACAGGGGAGACGTTGCTAAGATTGGAAGTTTACGCTTTCTCAGCGATTGAGAGCAGTCTTGGAAGAGTGACACAAAGGAAAGGTAGATTGCTCGGCTTATACAAGACTTGGGGCCGTAGCTTAATCGAAGACATGGTGAGACTGATTTATACCTTACCCAGCTCTTGAGCGGGCACATATGTTTTCAGTTGTATCTGTACAAGCTGGATTAGTCACGGTCTCCCAACTGTATATTTTATACGAAAGGAGGTGCTTACCACACCTTCTTTGTCTGTAAAAGATGAGATTGGTTGCAGCGCGAACTCTTCATCGAACTTGAAGAGCTGTCCCTGAAAATTAATTCGGATAGATGCCTAGATCACTTGATTAATAAAACCAAGTAGCAAATTATGTTCAAGCGGTATCAGTGGGGTATCTTTCCTAGCAATCCTTCACCTCTATCCCTTTGCACTGAAAAAGACACTCCTGTAACTCGAAGGCGCTTCAAAACGAGGCCTAGCTCGACGTAATGTGTCAAGCAATTTCCGGATAAGTTCTCAGATTGAAAGCCGAAGTGTTAGTGGGTAGTCCAGGAGTAGTGCATTGTTGGGAGTTCCCCATTCTGAATGCTTATAGCCTTCAAATTGCTCAAATTGCATCTCGCCAATTAAAAATCATTCATAACAATAAAGAAAATCATAAAACTTACCACCTGGTTGTAGTGAAGTGAGGTAGATGAGATGTCCGTGAAGGACTGCAGTGATGGTCTGCTGCCTCAGCGGAAGAGGATGTTGGGATCCGCTGAGATTGGCCTTGTCTGGAGACGCGTGGATGCGCTGCAGGCTAGCGAGTTCGTTCCCCCAGCACAAGTACCCACTACAAAAGAATTTTGTATGCACGAATTCCGAATTCAAAAAGAAGGTAATCAACTAAGGGTCAAAGGAAATTGCTGACTCAAAGGACAAACTGGACCTGGGGACAGACGGACTTACGAGGAATTCGTCGTTACCGACGATTCTTATGGCCCGCAAATAAGAGTGGGGCATCCAGATGGTAGCAGTGCCCCCCGCACCCTTCCAACCGCATCAAGATCCAAACGTAGACGTGGCCATGTGTTTCCCATTTGAGTGAAAAACTTATACAAAAGTACGAGAAATACAAACGTAACCGATTTATGATATAGCGTTATGCAATGAAATCACATAACTCTATATCATAAAATTGCACGCGAGTGGAAGGCCACTCTACCCAGTAAGGGCCTCTGTTAGACGAAAGAAACGGAGGAGCACGCCCGATGGCTAGCCCATGCTAGTGGAGGAGGCTGTCATCGATGCGAGTCCTATACCTGGTCGGGTCGACTGAAATGGAAAGACCGATGGTCTACGTTTAGCAATTCATTTTGTTCAAATTATGATTAAGACATTTGCGGAAAAACTCACAAACTACCTTTATAGTTCTAATTTCACTTTTCCCTATCCTAGTGGATGTGAACAGTTTTCATAACTAAAATTTACAAAATTTTCTTAAGAAGGATTTCTTATTTATCTCTGATTCGAAAATTATCGAGCAAATTGGGAGTGTGAATTAGCAAGCCTGCAATCACACTTTTTGACTGATTCTTTCAGATTTACAGAGATTAATATAATTTTGTAAATATTTTCGAGTTTAATAGAAACATTATCGTTATTACACGTTCATAAATTCTGCTGAATTAATAGACATCCGCTGAAAATTTTATTTTTCGAATACTCCTTTGACCTTAGATTGCCGTAGTCATCTCAAATAATTGCATAAGTCGAATAGCTAATATAAATAATCCGCTAATAAATTTCCATGTCTTGTCCTCGACGCTTAAAAAATCTGCTCGAACCACAATCGTCTGCTTAATTCCAACATCTATCAAGTAAAATTTAGATTTTGTTGCAGGATGCAAGTTTATAAATACAACTGCTTAACAGCCTCGGCTGCTAATTATATAACCGATATGTTGGACTCAGTGACATGATAGGCTACGAGTGGCATCCAGAGATCAATTACACTTCACAAGCACAACCATTCCACTCAAAACAATTTGTCTGAGCACCACAAATGCAATATTTATCTTTTCATTGATATATTTGGAATCAGAAGGTTTCACACATTTACTATTCTAGGAGCGCAAACGTTATTATATATGAACGTCGTCTACGGGAACCATCAATTACTTCCCGAGGAACACAATCTCAACCAATTCCAATTCATTCCATGGTCATTCTACGTTGGTTTCTTCGCAGCGAATTAGGCGTCCACGTGTAACGGGAACAACCTTTGACGGCATTCTATCTATGACAATCCATCGTACTTAAATTGATGAAATGCTCTCGGGGGAAAGATGTGCTTTAAAATATGGCTTAAATCGTGTCTATCAGGTCAAAAAGAATTCAGCTTTTATACTTCACGTTTAACGTACGATGTCTGGCAGCCGCTGGCTCTTAGCCTACATGGACTCATCAAATTTTGCAATTCATTCTTCTTGATATAGATATGCTTGAAAGTTAGATTGTGTTGCAGTTATAACTGATTTTAATATCCAATTAATCGGTTATATGATCAATCACCACAAATATTTATAAACGCAAATGTTTTAATTACTTTGAAATACTTATCACGTAAATCGAAAGTTGACGTTAATAAAGTTACCTATCAAAACTGACCTCGGAACAGCTCATGACCTAATATTTATAAGCAACACGATGCTATTAAATTGTTAACTTCGTACGCACTTTATTTACACCCAAAATTTTCACTGGGAGATGATTTAGAATTCCTCTTAAATTAGTAATTAATAAATCAATCCAATAAATGATTCCACAAAGTTCTGTTTTCTTATAATTTGCTTTTCACTCTTCTAGTCCAAAGGCTACTAACATTTCAGACAATCATCTTGCAAAGAAAATTTATTTTAAGTTCGAAATAACGCGTACAATCATGACAAAGTAAATACAAAACAAGGGCTAATCCACTAAAACAATTTTGACAAGGCGTTCCTCAGTACTTTCTGTAGTTTGTTACTACATCGGCACTTGTTAAATACACTTCAGGGAAAATATTTACGAGCTAACAACACGCTTCACACATGACACCGCGGAGTTTTTCCATGTCTTCCCGATCAATTCCAAGCACTCTACCTACGCGGCCATTCTTCGCGTGCTTGCCGGTTGAAGCTCGTAAGTAGACTCTACGATCCGTCCAAAACTTGTCCTTTCTTTCGATTACCGTGTGCACGGTAAATTCATCAGCTGCTCGCTGAGCCTAATTACATTGCCTTCGGTAATGCAATACCCCGTTGGGGTGCACTGAATTAGTGTTCTCATGTCCAAAATTTTAATTGGCAGATTTAAAATTTTTTAACAAAAATTAACTGAAGTAAAGAAAAATGAAAAACATTCTAAATAGTAATAAAAGTTTAATCTCCTGAAGAATATAATTAAAGACAAACATTTAAATTTAATATAAAGGAAAATTGATATAAAATTACATTTAATAATAATAAGAAAGAAAACTATTTTACAAATTACGATTATGAATGGAAGTAAATATTTTTTCTAAATCTGCCATTAAAATTTCGAATAGGAGTTAGGAAGGTTTTCGAGCAGTTTGCTTGTGAGTTTGCTCGATTACTACATGGTACTTGAATTTAAACAATATTCCAATCAAAATCAGCTGAAAAATAAATCTAATATTTTAATCTAATGAGAATTATTATATGAGTACGTCGATTAAAGGGAAAAAAGGAGTAAATCCAAAAACTCTAGTGGACAGGAGTATAAACCAACGCTTCTTAGAATCCTGCCCAATAAAAAAAAGAATCTAAAGACCGCTAAAATTGACGATATTAGAAAACGTATCGAGTAATGCAGAAACATGACATAATTATAAACAAAAATATTCGAATTTTCTCATTTCAGATTTTTCGGCTCAAAAGTTCCCGGTATCGAAAGGAGAGAGAGGGTACAACCTTTTGAACTTCTCTTCGTCCTTCAATATACTTCTTACTGCGTTCAGACCTGATTTGAAAGATTGTAATGCAACTAGTTTGCTCGCCCGTAAAGCAAAAGAAGGGGGTTACAAGTATGACTGTATGGTGCGGGTTATTTAGAATTTAAAACATTTTTAAAATTAGAGCCTAGCAGCTCATCGAAATCATGAGTAATACATTCTTATATATAACTATAATTCGAGTTACGGCAACACACATACTTTGCACATCGTTTCACTGCAAAAACTTGTCTAAAATTATTTCTATGATGCTTTATTTACTGAGCACACTTGTTGATGTTATATTAGAAAAATTGTACACAGACAGTCTATTTAATTATTGTGAAGTGTTAAGAGTTATACTTAAAAAATTTCTCGACCTTTCTTTTTAATTACACCTAAGCTATTGGATTGATTTAAATAAATTTCTTTTCCCTTCAATCATTGAGATTAGCAAAAGAAAATTCGAAGTATTCAAAATCGATTTTTAATAGTGTATTGGTAGTTCTACGTCAGGTATTCCAATTGATCTAATTCATCCCGTAAATAAATAAATATGAACTAATAAAACTATGAATTATTAAAAGGAACTCTCGGTTTTCTGCTTTCACAATTACACTGCACTTCAGGACGAAACATCATATACTTAGAATTTTTAACTCAACACTAGCGAAAAGCACGAAGGACTGTCACTCCACTGAGTTGAGAAAACGCGCCTCGATCAGCACAACTCCCTCCCCGTTGTTGCTGGTTTTCACCTTGCGGGGCTCCTCATAGCCCGTTGACGAGCCTTCCATCCAATTTCCATTGCATTGCGAAAGTGCAATTCGTGGATAAGCTCCGTTGTAAAGGGGGTTGCCGTTTCCAGATTTCCATTGCAAATTTAAATGATTAATATTATTTTAAATTTACAATTGAAATTTGGATCAGGATTATGGTGGTTTTCGATCAGTTTGCTTAGGCGACTGCTCGATTACTATAATTCACCAATTATGATTTTCAATTTTACAGATTTCAGAATAAAACCAGAACCACACCCTTATACTCAATGAAGTTCTAATACTAGATAGTTAATTATAAGGATCTAATTAGAAAGGGTGGTCCAACCATAATGCACGATGTTAATTGGGAGTCATATCTTAACGTCAAGTTTTTCGCCCAACTTAATTTGACATTTCTTTGTTTCAGTATTTGACAAATTCAACCATGGAGAGGTGCACAATTGAGCAGCGCGCTAAGGTTGTTGAAGCCTTTTATGAAAATGGGCGTTCAAATCAAAATGTATTTCGTACACTTGGTGATTTTTTTGGTCAGCATAATCGACCAAATGTGTCCACAACCGGGAGGATTGTGCGTAAATTTCAGCAAACCGGGTCTGTAGGAAATGCGAACTCACCTCTGCTTGCTCGCCCAGTTCATTCTGCGGAAAACATTGCTGTTGTTCGCAATAGTGTGGCAGAAGAGCCGTCAACCTCGACTCGTTGTCGTGCCCAACAATTGAATATCTCACGAACATCACTGATGCGAACTTTGAATAAAGATTTAAATTTGCACGCTTACAAGGTACAATTGACTCAAGAGCTGAACCTTGCTGACTATTTCAAGCGTCGGCAATACGCCGAATGGTTGGTTGAACAGACAGAAGGGAATGGTGAATTTACAAAGAAAATCATCTTCAGCGACAATGCACACTTTCACCTCAGTGGATTCGTTAACAAGCAGAATTGCCGCATTTGGGCAAATGAGAATCCACGAGTGATTGATGAAAAGCCGATGCTTCCACAAAGGCGGCGTCATCGGGCCGTACTTCTTCGAAAATGAAGACAGCCAAGCAGTTACCGTGAATGGTGTTCGCTATTGCAGGATGATAACGGACTTCTTGTGGCCAGAAATTGAGGCTATGGACCTGGACGATATTCGGTTCCAACAGGATGGTGCCACACAGCCACCGAAACAATGGCTCTGTTGCACAAGAAATTCAATGGCCATGTTATCTCACGTTGTGGCGATGTTAATTGGCCGCCACGATCATGTGATTTGACACCGTTGGACTTCTTTCTCTGAGGATATTTAAAAGAAAAATTTTACATCATTAAGCCAAGAATAATTCAAGAGCTAAAGGATGAGATAATTCAGCACATTAACGACGTTGAACCTCAATTATGTCAGAGTCATTGAAAATATGGACCATTGGATAGATGTATGCCACCGTAGCCGTCGCGAGCATTTGGGCGATATTTTGTTTCACACATAATTGTCATAGATCCTTCTACTATAATGAAAAATATTAACATAATTCTGTGAAAACTTTTTGTTTTATTTACAATTAACATCGTGCGTTTTGGTTGGATCACCCTTTATTTAACAATGTCATGGAATTTTGATTTTATTGCATTACAGCGCACCAAGATATTACAGTTTCTGAAATGAATTTCCTTCAGGATTTATTAAATTAATATCAGCAATCGGTAAGTAAAATGGCGGCAACTGTAAATGGAACTGTGATAAAATATACTTTACTTTTCCTCAACTTAGTGTTGATATAGAAAATGTTGGGTTAGTTCAACTAAATTTCATCTATTAGATACAAAATCTTTCTATTAGGAAGGTCATCTATTAAATACAAAACGCTTTTATTAGGAGTATACTCTCGCCTGCTCAAATTATTTACATTTTATTGTAATGTTTTCTGGATGGCAATATCTAGCTCCTAATCATTTTTCTTTTGAATTTTATGCATATTTAGTTCCAAAAGTGTAGCATCTATGTACATAGATTCATTCACATACCGCATTTTTTGGTAATAAATAGAAACTTTCTAACTTTATAAAAAATATTATTTTACTTTCATTTGCTTTTACATTGGGTCATTATAACAAGATGTACAAAACTCTATAAACTTTAAAACTGTAAGAAAAAATGGTTTTGACGAAATAGTGACATCTGTTTTATCATGAGATGTATTTGACGAAAAATTCTTATAGCGTTGTTCAACTCGAATGTTCAGCTTTAAATATTTACGGAATTGGTTCAATATTTGTTCATATGCATATAAGTGTGCCAAACTTCGGCCCTTCCATTCACTTTTTTTGGAAGAAAACACAACCGCCGAAAGCATAGCGACAAGCAGGTTATCATTGGCCAAATTCCATTTGAAATGTACTCTTAATTTCTTTCCAATGATTTTCAAACTAAAGATTTCATTGAGCCGAATCAACACTTGTGACTCGACCGATACATGCCGCATGGAACTCAACACAGGAAGATAACTATCGTAAATAAGTACGTATGGGGTTTTATTTAGGACTCCTTGTAAACTTAGAAACGTTATCCAATTTGTTATGTGAGCGAAAATGTGTTGATATAATGTTATATTTTCTACTTTTCTAGATTCGTCATGACATGATATACTTTCGTTGAGTGAATTATGTTGCGATAAAATAGATAAGTTTTTAGTATAAGTTTCCTCAATACTTATATCACGAAAATAAGTTTCATCTCCTGATAATGCATGCGAAAGAATTGTTCTGCCGTAGCGTGAGGGTATATTTTCTATTTGGCTAGCTTCATCAATAATATCTTCAGTGTCGTTATGCAGATGAGATTTTTGAAGATACGAAACTCCGAAATTTGCTGATTTTTCCATTGGAATTGCAATTTTACTTGTCATACCTTTTGACAACGCAACTAGTTCCAATGGTCGGAAACTATGTGTTGTTTGAGGTATAATCGGAATTACTATGCCATCGATAATTTTATTTTTGATAGGTACGTTCTTTTTTGCTTTCGGAATATTAGTTTCCTTTTTCGTCTTTTTCTTTTTTCGCACCGGATGTTCATTCAAATCAATGAAATTTTTTAATGGCCGTTTGAAACATTCACGAGGGCTGGTGCTCTTAATAAATTCTTTGGCAGATTTAGTACCGGAACTATCAGGCGTATTTAGTCCTAATTGAAGCTGATCGGATGTAATGTTATGCGTTTCATGATGATTTGTGCCCATCGATTCTGAAACTTCTTTAGAAGGTATAGCACCGGAACTATCAAGCGGATTTAATCCTAATTGAAGTTGATTGGATGTAATATTATGCGTTTCAAGGTGATTTGTGTCCATCGATTCTGAAATGTCTTTAGAAGATTTAGCAGGGGAACTGTTAGGCATATTCAATTCAAAATGTAGTTGATCGGATGCAACATAATGCGTTTCATCATGATTTATGTCCATGGATTCTAAACCATCTTTGAAAGACTTAGCACTGGAACTATCAGGCGTATTTAATCCTAATTGAAGTTGATCAGATATAATATGCGTTTCAGGGTGATTTATGGCTATCGCTTCTGGAACGTCTTTAGAAGATTTAGCACGGGAACTTTTAAGCGTATTTAATCTTAAATGTAATTGATCGGCTGTAGTATTATGTGTTTCATGGTAATTTCTGTCCATCGGTGCTAAAACGTTTGTTTCAGAGTTCAATACACTTTGTTGTTGAATATTGCTCTTGTATAAACCCGTTAAGCCGGCACCGACACCAGAATTTTGCCGCAAACTAGAAATATCCATCATCCTCGCTACTAAATTGTCCATATCTTCTTCAGTATCTTCTACAACAATTGGCAAGTTTGGCTCATTTTCAATGATTACAACATCAGAAGTAGAATCCAAAACATTGCTTTCATTTTCTTCCACAATATGCTCATCTTCTACTTCATGTTTTATCATGGTACTGTCATGAGCTTGTTTATTGTCTTCGATTGGATTTACTGTCACGTTATTTTCTTTGAATTCTCGAAGGGCGGCGCAAGCTGATTGCCAACCAGTAATGAGAGACAAGGGAAGTGGTTCGTCTGATTCTAGTTCTATCGAACGGCAAATCTTCCTTTCTCTTTTACTTAGTCTACGGGAAAGTTCTCTTAGAACGGATAGCTCTTCATTAGTAACTGTTTCATTTTTTTTAGTGTTGATTAATTGCATGTTTCTGTTGGTCAAATCTACAGAAACTGAAGAAGAAATGTAATCTGAGGGAGAAATATTTTCATTAGTCTCAGGATGTATTTGCTCATTGGGGAAAGTAGCGATGTGCGCATTTTCTTGTGGAACATCCTCACCGGGTAGCGCCTGAGGACAACTGCGCCTTTCGTGAATAGTTTTCCTGCGAGCTATTTTAAAAATAACTGTTTCGTTTGATATCAAAGACGAGCCAGACGATGATATATTCATCAAATTTAAATATTCCGATTTTAATATCAGGGGATCAACATCTTGACTGTTTACAGTTTGGCTTGGATTGCTATTCGGAATATCAGCAACATCACAAAATGTAACATCATTTAAGGTCTGTAAAAATGATTTCGATAAATTGCATTCGTTATTGCCTATTAGACTGACATCCACTGAACAACCATTTTCATCGATTTCTATTTGTCTTGAAGTAACATTTGGTGTTAAGTACTGAAAAAATTTATAGAATCCTTACAAATAATCAATTTCTACTTTAATTTCATTGATGTACTTACGGAAGAAAACTCTTGTGTTTCATCAACTGATTTTACACTTTCCATCATTGACGGTTGAAATGGGATTGTAGATTCAGCTTCAGAAGATACGCCGTCAAAAAGAACTGTTGCTTCAAATTCTTCGCAGTCATATGGTTCGTCTGTTATCTTTTCTTCTAGGTAAAGATTCTGAAAGTAGAAACTTATTATAAAGTTCTTCTAAATATGAAGCTACTATCTAATAATATTATGTACAAGTAAATCTTAGAATAGGATTGATACAAATGGACTTCTTCTTCGTAGCACTACAGCCTCTCTCGGACTTTCGCTTCCTGCGAATAGCGCCTACAACTGTCTCGGTCCATTGACAGCATCCTCCAATTTCGAAATCCGAGCAGCGTTGAACTGTCTTCGTCGACCGAGTCAGATCAGCGTTACATCGGTTTCCCCACTGGTCTCCGGCCTTCAGTTCTCCCAATGAATACCATTTATCTGTTGTTCGTCCATACGATTCATGTGGCCAGCCCATTGCAGCTTTCGCAGTCTAACAATCGTTGCGACCAACGGCTCGTCAAAAATCTCATACAGCTCATGGTTGTATCGAATTCACCATTAGCCCCCGTCTAATTGCGCCCCAATTATCCGCCTCAGGACCAGTCGCTCAAAAGCGTTCAATATGTTTGCGGATGCTTGGGTCTTATCACAGATTTGTATACTTGGAGCTTTGTTTTCCTGTGTATGCAGCTAGTCTTCAAAATCGTCAAAACTGAATAAAAAATTTTATTTGCGAGCTGTTTTCTTCGGCGTATTTCGTCTCTTTTATTACCGTTTCTCGATATTTGGGCACCTAAATACACGAATTCGCAAACATTTTCGATATTTATTCGCCAAGTGTGATATTTTGAGTATTTGAGGTATTTTACCTCGACCGCGTCATGAGTTTTGTTATATTCTCATTGATTTGTAGCCCTACTACTTTCACTGCGCTGTCGAGTTTCAGGAAAAGTTCTTTGGCGGTTGTTAGCGAACATGACAAAATGTTGATGTCGTCCGTATAGGCTACCACTTGGTTGACTTGTATAGTAACGTACCTCCTGTATTGACAGGTAGCTTTCTTATGACGTATTCCAGAGCCAAACTGAATAGCAATGGGGCCAGCCCATCCCCCTGTTTTAGTCCGATATTTGTGTCAAAGGCATCGGTGAGTTGTTTATTGACGCGGACTTGGGAGGTTGTTGACGTCATTGTAATTGTGTTGAACTCCCAGCATTTTTCAAGTACTGCTTGTCGATCTACCTACTCTAAAGCCACCTTGATACTCCCCAATAATACTGTTGGCGTATGATCTGATTTTATTTTCTAAAGTTTTCGAAAATTTCAATGTGCAAGATGCACCACATACTGGTCGTCCAACCACTACTGGTGACGATAAAATAAAGGCGTTAATCGAAACTAACCGGCGTATGACAGCTAGAGAGAGAGAGCAGAGAAGCTATCGAATTCAATCGTTTCCTTGCACTTATATCAGCTTGGTTACATAAACAAACTGGATGTTTGGGTTCCTCCCGAATGAAAGGAAACCCACCTCACCAAACGCATTAACATATGCGACTCTTTGCTGAATCGTAACCAATGCGACCCATTTCTAAAAAGAATCATAGCGCGTGATGAACAATGGATTGTTTACGAAAGCTTAGCCCGAAAACGGTTATGGACCAAGCAAGATGAGCCCCCCATAATCGACATCCAAAGCCAATATTCACCAAAAGAAGATTTTGCTTTCTGTATGGCTGGATTACTACTTTGAGCTGCGTCCAAGAAAACAAACTATTAATTTGAATGTCTATTGTCGTCAACAATCGAAATCGAACGAAGAAATCAAGAAAAAACGCCCTGAACTGGCCAATCGCAAAGGCGTGATGTTCCATCATGATAACGCCAGACCCCACACCTCTTTGATAACCCGTCAAAAATTAATCGAGCTCAATTGGGAACTAATGCCGCATCCACCATCGGACTATAATTTCTTTCGCTCCTTTCAAAACCATTTGAATGGTCAAACTTTCGATTCCGGTCAGGCTGTTAAAAATGAGTTGGAACAGTTCTTTGCTTCTTAAAAACCAAGGCTTCTTCGAACGGGGAAAATTTAACTTACCGAAAGATAGCAAAAGGGTATCCAACAAAATGGTCAACATATCATTGATTAATGTTTGCTGTTAATTGAAAAACTTGAAAAAACGACATTAATTATCGAACGAGCAATATTTTGTACGTGCAAAGTAGTGATACGCTTCTACAGTTTTCGCACTGTAACTTGTTACCTTTTTTTGTGGATAGGAAATATAATTGATAATTGATTGGCTATTCTCGTTCGGCATATGTTTCTTTTTCTCATGACTTTGTGGATGGCTTTCTGAACACCGCCACCACCATATTTTATAACCTCCATTACCACACTCTTATCGATTCTCGGCGCTTTATTATTCTTTAGGGCTTTGAAGGTAGAACAAACTTCATCCAGAGTTGGTAGGCCAATGGAAGCTCTCTGAGAATATCTATAGGCTCCGATATTCTGGAGCTGTGGGGAGGATTTAGGAGGTTAATGAAATATGATGCCCATCTTTCCTTAATTCAGTTTTCATCAGCGATGATGTTGCTAATGTTATCACGGCAGAGCATAGTCTTGGGCTGATAACCTTGTTTCAAGCTTTTCACTACATTGTATGCTTGTCTTGTGTTGTTGCTCCCTAGACTTACATCGATACTGCTCAATTGGTCGTCATAGTATTTTTTTTCTTAATTCTAATTATCTTATTCGATGTATGTAAATGGACTATGCGCAAGGATTTGGCTTCTCGCATTTCCTATTTTTAGTATATGTTTTAGGAATCTCAATGTCGCACCGTTAATTGTTGAGATAGTTTTTTGTATCTTGTTTGTAAAACACGAGGGGCAGTTTTCTTCATTATACTGATTTTCGGAAGCTGGCAATGTACATTCTTAAAAAATCAGCTCCAATGCGTCGGCCTGCATGGAAACGTAGCAAACGACTTTCGCAACTATGCATATGGATTCCTTTTTATTGAACCCTTATTTGAATACAAAAACTTTTTTCACAAATGTTAAAGTTACATAAACAGGAATCTAGTGAAGGCGTTTTCAGCGTGGACACCTTACACAAAATCTTTATGAATATAAAAACAAAACTAATATAACGATTCCTCAAAGGACACAGTCGAAGCAATCGTGGAAAATTTTTGATTTATTTAAAAATATTATTTGAGAAGGCTTGCATAGAATAACGGAAGGACATTACCTATATAAAGTGACCCGTGAAACGAGATTCCGCTCTCAGGAAAGGAGTTATTTTATCCTCTACCCTTTTTCCGCACGAAGACTTTAGTAGAAGGGTTGCACATTTAATCAAATAGATATAATGTTGTAGCACATGAATACAGAAAACCATTTTCATGAACTGAAAGAACAAACAATAAAGAAAGCAGTAATAGAAGAAAACGAATGTCGAGCGGAAAGAACCTCAGAGAATCCACAGAATGAAAGAAGAACTAACGAAATGTCAGACAAGGTGCTTAAATAAGATTTCAAAGGATAACATGTTGGAATGATTTTTTTCATCCAAATTCGAAGGTTAGCGTCTGCGATGCCTTTTACCCTAGCATCGTGTAATGAATTTTTTTCTTCTCAAAATCCGTGTAGGATACGGGTGCCGATTGTATGGCACAAGTGTCAGCGATCTATAAACAAGACTGAGCTCAGCTGACTAGCTTCGCTTAACGACTGTGTACGCGTGCTTGTCGACTAGCTATTTGCGGGATCATATGAGGCGGAGTCTTGTCGCGCTACGAAGCTACACTACAAAATATTTATCATGCGTACTCTACTCTACAAGACATTCCGATCAATTTTTATTATCTTTAACAATGTTCTATTATGTGTCAATTAAGCTACTCTATAGTTATTCAGAACTTTTTGTCTCTTTAAAGTTAGCAGACACGGAGGCTTGGGAGGAACCAATGCCTCCTCACACAGGCCCAAAAGCGAAAGCATGACGTCACAACGCGCACCAGGTTTTTAGACCTATTGACCTTTTCTTTTCGACCAATTGAACAGCTTTTAACAGTTCTCGCTGTGACTTCGTTCTCGTCAATTGCATTCCTTTTGGGCCTGAGTAAGCAGGCGTTGTAAGAATGCAAACATTGTACAAAAAGCAACCGTTAGTTTTCCTGGAGATGACTGTTGCACTACAAGGGGAGTATCAAACCTAAAGATCTTAACGTCGTTGAAGTAAACCACTCATCTCTGCCTAGAAGATGGAAACTTGACGGGTGTAGTTAACTTAAACCTAGCAAAATAAAAAATTAAGTAGTTTCGAGGGGATGACCGGCTTTTCTCCTCAGGAGCACCCACTCCTGATCACCACGGGTCTGCTCGACTGCTTATATTTATTAAAGGGCAGTCCCTTAGATGCCGACCCAGGCATGGAGAGACTGAAGGATTTTGCTCTTCACTACTGAAGAAAAAATTGTCTCCGTATTGAAGAGATGGCTGTTGTAATGTTAGGCTCTGTCTTTTTCGAAAGTATGCTAATACAAACCGCTAACCAATCATAAAAAAAACCAGGTGTCCTTCAGGACTAATTAATGCCGGTCATCGATTAGCTCCCAGTAAAAACTGACGCAATTCCAAGCAGTGCATTTGGAAATCCCAGACACCATCGTTTTATTCAAAATTAGAAGTTTCTGACTTCAAACTGTATAAAAATTTGCAAATCTTTCTTCTGACAACATTCAGGGATGTAAAACTCTATAACAATATCAGCATGTTCAGGCGGCTTAGCCATTACGAGCGAAGAATTCCAGAATATGCTATAAACCTTAATATCCAAAAGACAACACAACACCAGAAAAAAAGTTTATCGGTGACCCTGTCTTTACTTTACGGGACCCTCTAAATCAAACAGTGAGGGCTACAATAAAAATTGAATCGTTTTGTCCGCCGACAACAAAATTAAAAAGAAGAGTGGTGTTGTTTGCCCGTCGGGCTCCACGTTGGGCGCCATTTATAATGATTTTTCTCCGTCGTCCGTCTCGTTCGTTCGAGATTTCTCGAAGGAAATCTAAACCGACCTCTGTTCAGTTATAGACGTGAAGTCTTGGAATGTGCCAATGGACTGTACCCAATAGGACAACAAGTCAGACACCCCTAGTCTGCTCGCGGAAGACTTGCGTCCGAAATTCTTCTCCGAACCAGTTAGCCTGCCAGCAGCCACCTCGGAGTAGACTAAGGATGTCCGAGCTTGTCACCCTATTGGGTACAGTCCGTTGGCATATTCCAAGACTTCACTTTAATAACCGATGAGAGGTCTGTTTGGATTATTTCCGGGAAATCTCGAACGAACGAGACGAACGAGGAAAAAAATAATTACTTTGAAATATGAAATAAATAATTTTTTAAAATCTGCATTTTTCATACTCATCACATTAGCTGCGGCGAATCGCAGCGGAGAACATTCATTTTCATGTTTTAAAATCGGCTGAAGAGCCTAGCTATACTGTGTATTGTTGCGAATTCCGGCGTACCGACTTTCTCCCATTCGCAACTGCAGATTGCCGCCGTAACATTTCCACCTTCCTTTGGGCACTCCTACCTTTTCCTCCATAAATTTATTTATTTTATTAACATTTTTCCATTTTCCCTTTAATTTTTATTTCCCCATCATCACAATCCTACCATTTTCCCTTATTTCCAACTACAAAGAAAATAATACATACTAATAATTTAAATTTTCCCACTAACAACATTCCATTGATTAATTCCCACTGACAAAACTTCATTCAATACCTCTTCCCTAGCAAAACCGAATTCTTTTCCTTCATACTAACTAATTCTATTCACTAGATCCCACTAACAAAATTTATATTTTATACTAACAAAAATTAAATCACGTACCCCTATTAACAAATTCAATCTCATGCCCAATGCATCGTTGAATTGCTTATGAGATGAATGGGAGATTAACAATCCATGGCACCATTAGCTGCGTCGTGAGTTCTCAATCGGGGGTCTGCTGGAACCCTGAGTTCAAGTCCCCCGGGTGCAGGGAAGCCCTCTTTTTGGGGTATCGGTAAAACAAATAGCTTCCGTAATGTACATGTGACACTTTGCATTCAATCAAGCGCTTCTTGGATTGTGCAAATTGCCATATGTAAAACAATGGATACTATTGAGTTTGTCGATATGGAACAAAAGATGTGTGGGTAGCGGAATTGAAGTGTAATGAACTTCGATTACGTTACCCAGATGCGGCAGCGGTAATTTGAAAAGCAAAAGGATTGCGGAATCCGATTTGGGAAGGTGAAATGTGGAATTCAGTCGTTAGGATTGGGGCAGTCAGTTTTTGGCTTTTGGAGTGGTGAAATTCGTTGGCGGTTTTGGAGAAAGTTTTTTTTTGGTAAACTTGAAGAATAAAAAGTGGTTGAAGTCAAGGTGAATTTTAAAGTATTGATTAAATACGTTGGAATGCAGTGGAAATTGTAAGAGTTAGGAAAGGAAACAGTTGAGTTAAGAAAATATTTGGATAATAAAACGGTTTCTTCTAGTGGTTGGATACGGATGAAGAAGTAATTAGTGGATAGAAGTAGTGGAAATAAAAACTCAAAACAATAAAGAAAAAAAAACGAGAATTAGATAGTGTGAATGGTGATAAGTGATAGATTTGATCACCTTCTGATCCTAAAGTGAAGTTAGGAATTGTAATTTTCTCGTGGGCAATACAAATTTTTATAAAAATAAAACGGTTAACGTATGCAATATGTGTGAATTACCTGTGGGGGTTGAATTTCCCAACAAACGGAAATATGGACTAACTTATGCGAATTATTAGATGAAGTGACGATTAATTAAGACGGTATTAACGGGAAATCACGGGCGAGTTGAAAATTATGATGAAGTGGCCGCTTATTAGCATTTAAGGTGTTTGAAAGTAACGTCAATTAAATTTTGCAGGGACCTCACCTCTTTATTTTTGCGTCCTTTGCGAGCGCTCGGAGATCCACGGAAAAAGAAGAGGGTAAGTAGCAGGTAATATTTTTTTTCCTTGTTTCTTTTTATTCATTACATATTTTTTTCCCAGCTTATTGAAATTGACTGTCTTTCTTTTGATTAATTTTTTTAAATAAATTGTTTTGCATTAAAAAATTATTGAGGGGTCTGAATGTATTTGTTTTGATTGATATATTTCTTTTGTTGAATTTGTAAATTTCTTTTTTTTTTTAATTCAATTAACGGCCATGTTTGACTAAGTTTTTTTAAATTTTTCATTTCTCAAAATGACCTCTCCCTTTCCCATCCTTTTCGCTTTGTGCTAGTTTTTATGTAAGGTGGCTCAGCACGAGCAGAGGGTGTGTTGAAAGACCCACGACACGACTGAGCGCTAGCCGGCCTCAGTATGCCACCCCGGGCTACACACCCCTCTGCTGATTCTTAATGTCTGTAACTGCAGTGACTTCCGTGGTTACTACAGTATTGAGTTGGATTTACTTTAACTCCTAGATTATAAAGATTTGATTAAGCAGCATACAACAAGAACACAGGCGCCTTAGGGGCATTTTGTCTAAATCCAGCCCTAAATGAATACCAGGAGTATCACCTCGGTAGGATTATTATTTTATTGAGAAAAATTTATGAAAGCTTGGTGTTGTTCACGTTGAATTTGGGGAGGAGTAGTTGGTTGCGAATGTGATCTTAGATTTATCTGTTTCATTTACTAAATGGGACCACACTTATTCAAGACAATACAAATAAAGACTGAAATATGTACGCACTAATATTCGATTTAATTGATTTAATTTTATTTTTTAATCATAATTCAATTGAATTACGGAGCAAAACTTCACAATAAACTGAAATAATTCACTAAAGCGAACTGAAAAATAGGCTGCGCTGAAAAATTGACAAAAGTGGGTAAAATCAGATTCGCATGGACCAAATTAATAGTGACCCAATCTGCTTCCAAACGGACAGGGAAATGGACTTTCGTCAAAGTTATTCAACATGAAAAATGCGTCGGCAGGAAAATACTAGCTGGCACATCCAGCATGCATGCCCCAGCAAATACCCATTATTTATGGTTTTGTGCTACCATAAAAAAAAACCCTATTGAAATCGGAGCCTCTGCCCGTTTATCACAGCAGTTTCTCTCCGAAAGCATAACAACTCAGACATGAAACTTGGAAGTTATATCAGAAGCGATTGCCTCTAGAATGTTTGTGTATCGAAAAAAATTTCAAAAAATATTGAGGCTGGACTTCCAATTTAGAGAACGGGACCTTTAACATTTTATTACATAAGATAGCCATAGCGGGTATTAAATTAAAGGCCTTGATGTGAAAATTCTACAAGATATCTTAAACTTAGACTTTTTGCACCAAGAAGTGGAGGACGAGAAGGAATTTAAAAAAATATGTATTTCCTCCCTTCGCTTTGACACCCGATATGATGATTTGAAAAATTTGAAAAAAATCAGGGAGGTAGTTCTTTATGAGTACAAAAATAATATAATCTATATTCACTCAACTTTGTTATAATAGTACGATTTACAAATTTCATATTTTTTTTCAATATAATCTTGTGGGACTCTCAAATTCAATAAATTACGGTATTTAAGTAATTAAATTCAAGTCAGAAGGAAGCATTAAGAAAGCCGTATTCTGAGGTCTAAACCTTTTACTTATCCATATGTTTAAATATAAGAAAAGTGTTTTTGAACATAGGTTACTTACCCTGTTTTCAGATAGGCTGTGTGCCATTTGTTTAATACGATTTAAATCTTCAATGTTTCGAATCGATGGGTTATTAAATTTAATTGTTTTAGGCCATTTTTCGCAATGTATTAAATGTTGCTGAATTAATTTTTTAATATATTTATCGATGCGCGATAGATGCTTTTCCGGACTTGCGGGAAACTTTGTTATAATATCATTTCTTACATATGATTCGATATCGGTGAAACTCTTGAAGTCATCAAAACTCAATTCGCGAGGTAGAATTGTTATTTGTTTATCACACGACAACTGAGAACATGTGCTAAATTTATTATTATTAAAATTCGAGGGTTGATTTTCGGTCAGTTTTGTTTTTTCTTCGTGCAGATCGGGCTGTAATTTAAGATTAAGTTAATCATATTATCAATTTTTATTTTAGTCAATATTCTTACCAAACTCCGTCCCAGAATTTGGGAACATTGTTGCGAATTTGTTACCTCTAGCGGAATGTTAAGATCATCGATGATTTCTTCTATTATAGCAGTATTAGATTCCACAATTTTAGACACATCGTCGGATTCAACAGTCTGAATCCTCTAAAGGAGTTGTTTCAGGAGTCAAAGGAAACGTAAATCTCACAGCAAGATAATCTTACCTCTGAAGTATTGGCAGCACATGTTCCCACAGATCTGTTATTTTCGTCTTTGCTTTCACCACTTGAAGGAAACAGATCAGGAGATGGATTAATTTCGTTCACCTGTGTAAAAGTTAAGTTTTATCTATTTCATGTTTTTGAACTTAATATTCAAACCATTGCCGTTGAATCAATTTGTTGAAATGTGCCTGGAGTGTCTTTTCTAGTTTCCTATACAGAACATATATGCATTTATTATTCTCTTGAATTTTTTTTTTTAGTGAATAGTAAATATTCAAACACGTATCTTTTGAAATGTTTGCTTTCTTTTTAATTTTGCTCGTATATGATTTCACAATTTCAATTAGAAAATTGAGTGCAAAATTATTCCTTAAATGCTTCATAGATACATACCTTCGGTGGGATACTGCCCGCTTTCAATCGTTCCAATTTAACGCGATTTAAATCCTCTAATGTACGAATAGAGCTGTCATGGAATTTTATCATGACTGGCCATTGGGATTCATAAACGAAAGTATTTTCATAATATCGTTTGATAAATTTTTCAATCCGAGCGAGATATTTTTCATAGTCCTTGGGATATTTTTTCATTATATCTTTTCTAATACCCTCTTCGACATTTGTCAACCTACGGAAGTCTTCGTAGCATATTTCGGTAGGTAAAATTTGAATTACAGCCCATTGCATTTTATTTGCGCTGCTACTACTACTTTTAATGCTAGACCCATGCGACTTACTTTTATTCTTTTGAGGCACATCCGAGCCGTCTGTACTTGAGAGAGCCTTTAAAATTCATTTTTATTAATGTTATTTAGTTTGATACACTCTACCTTGTCCTTCATATTTCCTGAACTAACTTCTGGCTTTGCAGGTACGGGGTTTGAATTGTTTTCGTTTAGCAATTTGGCGGTCAAGGCGATATATTTTTGATTATTTTCATAATCATTTGAATTCAATGCTGCCGTACCTGTTGAAAATAAACTGGTAGTTAAGTTGAATTACAATTTTTTTAAATGGAAAGTTTCTTCAACGACGAACAAATTGAATGTATCATATGCAACTATGAAATTTCGAAAGCTTTGAGAACACAAAAGAAGGTAGATGGGTGGTCGCTTGCAATGAATTTTGTCATGCTAAGAATTGGTGCTGTATGTTAATGTGATAACTAATTGAATGTTACTAGTGACTTTCGCCAAAAAATTGTAGCTGACCAACAATAAACGACTATTATTACGACTGAAGATACCCTAGTAATTATCGAGGAATTTGAATGATCAAAGGGAAATCTATCTCAAATTTATAACTTAAGACAATATAAAGGATACAAATCGGGAAGACCTGCAATTGCATAGATAAAAAGTAGAAGTATTAAACAATCCCATTATATCATCGATGCCGTAATCAAAGTTAGCCCATAAGAAATTGCAACAAAAAATCTTACAAACTACGTACCAAGTAAAACAGGAGCATATGCTAAGGATACTTGAATTTTTACTAACGGGAAGGAATATTGAAGAATATTTAAGGCACAGTCGTTCTCAATGGCCTTATTCCTTCCTATTTTCACTACAAATATACTATATTTGCATGCACTAAAATAAATAAGTTTATTGATGGCAGCTTCTATCACCTACCTAACTCCTTGAGATCCTTTGAATTAACAGTTGTGATGGTGTCAAGCAATCCCTTATGGTCATCCTTTAACTTTCGCCTAATATACTGCTCGGCAATTTTACCAGCAAATTCGTCGGTAACGTCAGGATATAACTCTTTAACGTGTTTTTGAATTTGTTGATATGAGTCAGTTTTATTCCTAATGAAGCTGTAGGCAAGTGGAATTCGAATTGCTTTAATTGGACTTGTATTTGGCATAGCAATGCTTCAAAAAATTCAATCAAATATCAAGGAACACTAAATGGATCGCAATTGGCGCAATAGTGTACGCCGTGCACACAAGATACACAAATTCAGAGCAAAGTAACGTCAATTGCTAAGATATGCCTTGTAATGATTTCAATCAACATATGTTCTTGACTTAGGGAGGGAAGAAAAGGAGTAAATGATAGCCCAAAAAATTTCCGAATATCAGCATGTATTTGTATGGCTTCCTTGATAGTATTGGTAGTGGCTTAAACCAAGGGTAGTCTCAAAAAAGCAGGGGCAAATTTAATCAAATGGCGGGAAAATTCAAATTGAAAGCACCATGATATAAATATTTAACTCAAAATGAATTTGTATATTTTACAAGTTCCTCATTTAAAGTGCCTCAGGCAAATTTGAGAATTAACTTAACTTTAGATTGAATGCAATCAATGATCGAATGACAACTGTTTAATTTTCTGAGGAATATTTTTTAACAGACTCAAATCGCCTTCATGCTAATTATTGAGTATTAATCTGATAATATATTGACATACAGGTTAAATTTGTAACTGGTCCACCTACTCCTTAGCCAAATCAAAATGCTATGTAAGACATTGTGAGTTGTTTCCAGGGACTACCACGTGGAGGTTGGAGTTAGGAGATTTAGACACAAACAACGTGAAACAAATATTGAAATAAGTAAATCAGATAAAAAAATCACGTTGTGTGTATCTCATTTAGTCCCCAGGTCTGGAAGACCGTTTTAATTTATGGCGATTTTTTTTTTATGTAATAATAATCATGGCAATATATTTTCTGTTAAATATCCTTACATACCGCAAAAGTGAATTGTCTTATTTAGTTTTTGGCGAATAGAGCATCTTTCTGACTTTTTCTTAGATATAAAATAATACCGGGTGTTGAGGTACTTTTTAATTATCAAACTCAAAAGGGAGCAATAGTGACCACTTCCAATCATATGTTGTTTGTAGTCACTGAATATCTCCTTTTCTAAAAAATACTTTTGAACTTCTATTATAATTTTAAAATATTGTTTTCTGTCCAGTATCTTTTCATTATTTGTCATTAGTTTTATATTTCGGCTAAGGATGCTTTCCGTCTTTTGGCAAATTTGCTTTACACTTTCCGAAAGTGATTTTAAGTAGCCTTTTGTTTTGTAGGCCATGAGTGATCTCTCCATAAATTTGCCTTCGATGGAAGCTAAACACTCCATGGATTTTAACGTTTTTTCTATTTTGAAAACAACAAACCCAGCGATATAATCGACGACGTAGGAAACATATTCTGTCAATTTTGTTGGATAATTAGCGCAGCTATGTTCCATTATGAATTGCTCATCAAGATTTTCACAGATAGTGTTGTTGAAATTCAAAATATTGCTATCATCTATGCTTTCACTACCATCCAATAGTTGTCTCCTTCCAACATTGCAATTGATTGCAAGTTCTGGATCATCTGCTAACGACTGTGTTTCAAATATTTTGAGATAGTGAAGCTGTTCTAAAGGTTTGCAGTTCCCCAAACCTCCTTCACGAATTGCACATCGAACCAAGAGCTTTTTGTAAGTATGCATGAATTGTCGTACGGTCGGGTTGTTGTTTCGTCCCAAATTTGAACGAATCGACCAGAAGAATAGCTCTATATGGTCCTGATTTATTTTATACAAGGGGATATACTTGAGGATACCCGTTGAAATGAATCGATCGTAAATTGGTTCGATGTTCTTAAGACAGGTTATCATACCAACAAATCCTGATTTTTGCGGGGACCTGATGATGTTCGTTCCGCATTCCAATTTCAGTTCTGAGAGGTAAACTATGAATGAATTCGCAAGCTCTTTGATTTCATTGATGTTGCCTTCACAAAGAGCTTGTTTGGTGGTTTCAGGTTCATTTATCTTTCGACTATTCAATATGTCAAAGCTGTCGTTGATAACTCGAATAAACTTTGACAATGGCTCACTACCTTTGAATTTTGGAAGCTTTTGTACCTCTTTGCAAAAATCAAGGGCATCTGCTACCGATTTGCTAAATAGTTGCACTGCCAATTTCACCTTCATTTTTTGCTGTTCAAAGTATATATGCGCCTGGCGTATTTTATTACCCAGGTGTAACGATTCTCTATTTTGGAGTTTTTGTAATCGTTCTAAATAGCACCATTTGATTTTATTTTTACCATGCATAAATACTTTTGAACGTGCCAAAGAATTACGGTTGAGTTTGATCATGTGACATGGGTCAGGGTGAATCAAACAATCATGATCAATATCTTCAAACTGAAGTTTGTGCCTGTGATCAATTTTCGCTATGTCACATCCTAGTAGCTTGAAAGATCTGAAATTGACAGCTGCCGCATCACAAGTAACACCAATGACTTTAGCGCCTGTGCTTAGTAGATGATTGGAACAACTACTAATTAGGTTCGCTTTTTGTTCCGCACTCAACGAAGCTATCGGGAAAAATCCAAATGGTATCTTCCAAGACCTATTTACCGCTACAGCCATGAAGACAAGAATTTGGGTGGCAATCTCTTGTTCACTGCTACCATCACCAATTTCCACGTACCCATACGATTTCTCGTTTGCCCACTCAATTTGTTTCCGTATGAACATTTCATCAAAGCTTAAATGAAGCACTAAAGTTTGTTGGTTTTTTCTCGCTTCTTCACATGCTTTTTCAATAGCCGTAAAAGATTGCTTAGTGAATCCAGGTGCACAATAAATGTTGGAATACCAATTGCCCAATGTTTGTTGATGAGGTAGACAATTGTCAAAATTTTCTCGGACATATTTGTAAGCATTTGGCGACAGAAAATTTAAATTTAAAGCAAACGTTCTGAGTTGCTCGTCATATTTTTTGGGCGCAGCTCCTTTGCGCTTTAGTATTAGTCTTTCGACTAGTTTATTCTTTGACGAAATTTCATAGTTTTTCGCTGGCTTGTTCGTTCAAAAGACTCTTCTTCTTCAACAACTTTAGCAAGGAACTCATTTTGCTAACCCTTTGTCGCTTGTACCTAAGTCTATCTTGCAATAATTTAACTTTTCTGTCGCGCTCAATGACAACTTCTCTCAACTTCTTCAGCTTCATATACGTCCTGCTTTCCTTTATTAGATCCTGAACGCTTGGATCCTCATCTGAGCTTTCGAAGCAATCTTTGATTGATATTTTATTCGCCTTTTTGAAAAAAAATTAAGCACCAAATTATCATCCTAATTGAAAAGAAGAAATTACACACGACGTTCACGTAGCATACTTTGGCAAAATACTATTTGTTAAGTTTTAAACAAGCAAAAGTCTTTACCCCAAAAGATGAACATTCCGAAAGTATACCGATTTTTCTCATATAAAATTTAAATCCTGTGACAAAGTTTTCTTGCGTTTTTTGAAACTGGAAAGTGAATCCTAGTAATTATATCAGATAAAAGTCATATTTGATTGTTTTGATTGAATAACTTATATTGTATTGCATATGGCAGTATTAAAAGAATGAACTGGTACTTCTTACTTCTTTATTTTAGTTTATAATATTCGATTTTAAGTTGATATGATAATTAAAGAATAAATTTTGAAGAAAATACATTTGTTCCCAATACGATTTTAGAACAAAGCTTTTGACGTCCAAACATTTACCTAAGACTACACATAAATGTTAATACTAACATAAAACTGCGACAGCACTTTGAAATTAAGTCTAAGACGAATCGTTTATCATGCCGAAAACGAAAAAACTTACAGATCTAGAAGGGAAATTTATTTGATCGGTTGTATTAATAGAACTGCCTTCTGTGGCAGCTTCGGAATCAACCATCATAACGCAGTCAGCTTCAATGGTAATCTAGAACGAAAATTATTAAATTGGTATTCAAATATAATGCAGGAAAACACTTACACTCCCTAAATTCGGGCTTACAGCCATCATCATATTGGAGGTAGCATTCAATAGAGTTAAATCCTGAAACAAAAAAATGCCAAAATCAACGAAGCATGAAATATAATAGAAATTTACGCTCTCAAAACTGTCCGCAAACAATGGAGCCGGGTTCAAATTTGGATGGGCGATGCACTGTAAAAAGGTTCAAATATAATTAAATCAAAAATTCAAACTCAAATCTTACATTTTCCATATAGGATTCATACATTGCTTCTATTTTCTTAGTCGCTAAGTCCACCTTGAACAAGTCCTAAAAACCACGGTGTTTATAATTTACAAAATAATAGATAAAATATACCTACATTTCCGGAATTTGGTCTTAGCACCATAAAATTTGAGGAGTCATCAATGGCTGCTTGAACCGTATTTGCTGTATACAAATCCTAAAATCAAATATTAGATACAAAATAGACCCGAAATTTTCATAAAGCCATTACATACATCGCCTGAATCTGGCATCACATCAATACTGCAAGCTGCATGATTTACCTCTCGTTGATTTGAAATCTGAACGAAAAATGTTATAATTGATGTTACATAGCATATACTCGTATTAAAACTTACCCTCTCTAGGCCTTCCACACACATCACTGTAGCTGAAGAGCTTGAATCAACACTAATCTATAATTGTAGAGTTAATAATGATGACATTATGCAAAAAATTAAGAGGTACCTCCTCGCAAATAATTTCATTTATCATGGGCTTCGGTAAAAGCATGTTCTAAAATAGAGAGGATTAAAATTGCACTAAAATTTAATGTAAGGAATTCATACGTCCTCCAGATCCGTTTTAGAGCTCACTAAACTATTCGAATGGCTAAGGTTCGCAATTTCGTCGTTTCTGGTCCAAGAGTCCTGAAATTGAGCGTGTTAAATGTAAGGTTTGGGTAGCTAAATACCACTTACACTTTCCAAGACAATTATCTTGTTCGCGGAACCGAAGAAATCGTTTGAGAATCGCACTAAAATTAGATGCTTAGAAATGAAAATGGCAAACACATGTAAACTTACACATCCTGAATTGAATTTGGAATTTGAACAAAAATTTGTTCTTTTCGTAGTTGAATTCTGAAATGAAAAAATATGAAATTGGCATTTTAATCAATTATGAAATTTACTTACATGTTCAATAGTAGGTGTAAGGGTGTTGCCTTCAGTTTCTCGTCGAGTCTAAAACATGAAATACTTAAATTCTATGCAAATATTAATTTAAGGGTAGATATCTTACATTTTTAGCTTTTTTGCAATTGTAGCATGTTTCAAATGAGTGCTGCGGCTTTGCATCATGTGATAATCGTACCCTTTCATTCAAATAAATTATGTCGTCATACTTAAAATGATCTTCGCAAATTAGCGAACGTTTCATTTCCGGGTTTATTCCGAGAATTTGGCACCATTCCATTTTAGTATTAATGTTATTCGGAATTCTAAAATGATAAAAAATTACAATGAATTATAACCCCCTTAAAAAATGCCACAATTTTGAGCCGCTTCTGCTTTAAGCCACGGAATTTGCGGCAAAATATTAAGCAATCAAAACAAAACATTGCAAATATTTTTGAGCAGTTTTCTTTTGATTCAGAACTCAAAACGATTAAAACTAAACTTTCTCACGATTTTAAATGCATGAAACTATCAATTTTTACCTAAAGTAGGACTTTCTGCTCGAGCCACTGCTGAAATTTGGGCAACACGGTACCGAGCAGTGCATTGTCGTTTTCTAAAGTTTACGTCACTTGATTTAATCAAATTTCACTATATTACGTGTGAAACTAACCGAAACAGTATTTATTACGTTCATCACTTAAATATTCACTACCGTTTTCAAGAAAATCACGAGAAAATGAAATTTTCCGCACATTTACCACGATGAATACGCGAAGACGTAAACAAAATTTTGACGTTTGGAATGACTTCCCCTTTCCTCGTAAAAACCGCCTCCAGAAGCAAAATATCGGAATTCACATACAGGGTTTTACACGGATAGACTTACTCCTCTTCTCTCTCTCTTAGGTTCTTGATGTTTATGTTTAATACAAAACTGACGTTAGATAGGAAGCCATATGGCAGCAGCGCTTACTACCACACACATGACCATTAGTAGGCCGACTTTGCTGGCTAACTTACATGGCGGTATATCAAGAATTGTGGAGGTGCCAACGAAAATTCGAAGTTTTGTATGGTTTCGAGGCGGATTTCTATAGTGAAATCCAGATGGCCCGCGGAGAATATAATAGCGGTCCTAGTGAAGTGAAAATTATTTCAGTTCTTATACCCGTTTAGTTTTTATCGCCTTCCAAAGTGAATTTATAGGAGTTTGTTTACATCTCAACGCTGAGCTATCAGTCGAAGGTGCAAAACGTGTGCTTCATTTGCTCGTCTTGAAAGGTTTAGGAGTACAGTGAATTTATAGCATGCACGGAATGCGTTCCGCACGTTTTTTATTCGGAAAATAGTATATATTACGAAATATAAGCATTTTCTAATGCCGCGGTTGGGTGACAGCTACCGGAAGCTTGTCCATAGTAGGCCGACTAATACATATGCAAATTGCTAAAATATGGCTTCCTATCTAACGTCAGTTTTGGTTTCCTATCTAACGTCAGTTTTGGTTTAATGCAAAACTGACGATAGATACAAGCCATATGGCAGCAGCGCTTACTACCACACACATGACCATTAGTAGGCCGACTTTGCTGGCTAACTTACATGGCGTTATATGAAGAATTGTGGAGGTGCCAACAAAAATTCGAGGTTTTGTACGGTTTAGAGACGGATTTCTACAGTGAAATCCAGATGATCCGCGGAGAACACAATAGCGCTCCTAGTGAAGTGAAAATTATTTCAGTTCTTACACCCATTTAGTTTTTATCGCCTTCCAAAGTGAATTTATAGGAGTTTGTTTACATCTCAACGCTGAGCTATCAGTCGAAGGTGCAAAACGTGTGCTTCATTTGCTCATCTTGGAAAGTTTAGGAGCACAATGGGCTATACAAGGTGAATTTATAGCATGCACGGAATGCGTTCGGCACGTTTTTTATTCGGAAAATAGTATATATGACGAAATATAAGCATTTGCTAATGCCGCAGTTGGGTGACAGCTACCGGAAGCTTGTCCATAGTAGGCCGACTAATACATATGCAAATTGCTACCATATGGCTTGTAACTATCGTCAGTTTTGGTTTAATGGTAAATTTGATTGGCTGAACCAAGGCCTACTTACTCAGGCCCAGAAGAAGAACAATTTTTATTTTTAGTTTTTCTTTATTGGCATTATGATGTTAGGATGTTAGTATTAGTTTGAAAGCTAATGGAATAAATGATCGAGTGCTTCTATTGGGAAATTAAGAGTTTGTCCTGGAAATTGAGAGGATTATTCGCAGAGCCTTAAAGTTCTATGTTTGTTTCTTCAAGAAAGTCTATTGAATAAGTGCTATTTCATAGTTTTTGTTAAAAAATTTTGATATAGGATCATTATTTTGAAAGATTTCGTACTTGTTCCTTAGAGTTTCAAAGGTTTATAATTTAGGATTCTGTGTTCCACATCGTCTGTGATGTCACACCACTTACAGCCTTGGGGTAGAACTATTTCTTCTTTTTTTAATCTATTGTGATTATAGGCTCTGTTGAGGAGAATTCTACTTAGTTGTTTTTGCATATTACTAAGTATTAAGGGTGAAATAGTGAAACCATGGTTTTGTTCTAAACATGAGGTAAGTTTATAGCCAGGGGCTATGTTGAATTTTTGCTGTTATTTTGATAATATTCGTGCCATTCTGTGTTTATGGAGCCGTTAATCTTTTTAATAGAGTCATCCCATTCTGGAAATGAGTCGACCTCTGAACCTTCCGTTATGGCCAGTTTAGCTGCTTTTTCAACCAATTCGAAGCTATGAAATTTTCCGATTAAGGTATCCAATATAAGAGTAGCAGGGTGTTTTATCTGTTGTTAGGGGGTTTTCTGATTTTTTCTGTGATTATTTTATGATTTGTGTTGTTTGTGATCTCGTTTATTGCGTTCTTGGAGTCAGCAAAAAGGGCTAGGGTATTTTCGGGATTAGATTCCGCGTAAGTTATAGCTTTTAATTCGGCATTGACAACTGTGGAGTCTGTGTTTATGCAGTATTTTATTATCTTTTTGGAGTTATAGCAGTGAGTGGCTATACCAGTACCCAGTTTGTTTTTTACCGCGTCCGTGAAGACTATGTTTATTTTATTTGCAGTAAGGCTTTGTAAAACTGCTTCAATCGAGTTGCTGAAGTTTTCATAATTTATTGTTTTGAAATTGTTAGGTATATTGTTCATGAAATTGTCAGATTCACATTTTATGTTGTGCGGATTTAGTAGCGTAGAACCAAAACAGGTGTTGTTGTAGAAGTTGGCATATTTTCTGTATATTGTGGTATGATTGGAGATTTTTTTTGGTTTCCATGATCATTACTCTGAAGTTTTGGCGGTATAAGTTTTTTTTCTAATTTCTTTGGCAAGAAGTTGCTCAGCTCTTAGTCTGGCAGGCAATTCTTTGGCTACAGCAAGAGCTAGTATATTTGGTCCTGTTACAGGAACCCGAGGCATCGTTTTATCGCTTTGGCTTTAAGACTGTTTAGAAAATATTTGGGAGCGTGAATAATCTTAGCTAGGTTAGTTTCTGTTACCGGTCTTATTGGTGATTTGAAAGTATTTAAAGCCTTTTTGGGGTGAAGACCGTGTCGGGGGAGCTGATTTTGAAGGCTATATTGATTGTTTTGTTTGCTTTGTTTAGGGATTTATTGTAGAATTCATTGAAGTGATTTTGGTTATTAAAGTTTCTGTCTAGGAAGGTGAAATTTTCGACCCATTCTAGTTGACTGTTACTATATTTTATTTTGTTGGAGTGAGTTGTATTAGTATAAAATTCTATGGCTTGCGATATTTCCAAATCCAGCGGGAGGTTTAACCTATTACATAAGTTTGTAAATTTATTGAATTTTTGCTGTAGATTATTGAGGTTATTTATTCTGTTTTTCCCTTTACCTATTATTAAAAAGTCATCCGCGAATCGAATGAGTGTAGTTTGACTGTCTGTGGTTTTATGAAGGCGTAGTACGTCCCCTTGCGGAAGTCTGTTATTTATTTTGGTCGAATCCTTGCCTAGATGTAATTTCCTGTACATCAGGAAGTTTAAGATCCACGAGATGCAGCCCTTCTTAATGTTGAAGTTCGGCATAATATTGAACAGCTCCGGGATATTGACTCTCTCGTACGCATTAGCAACATCACAGTTGACGATCATAAGGTTTTTTACTTTATTGTTTTTATTAAAAAGATGTATGATAGTGTTGATAGATGAATTGCCCGACTTTCCTTTTCTATAACCAAAATAGAAGTCACTCTGAAGGTTTTTGTGTTCAATGTAACTAGAAATTCTGTTTTTGATTGGGCGGTTTATTATTCTTAGAAGGATACTCTTTAGTGATGTTGCTCTGTAGCTTTCATTCTATGGAGTGATTTGTTTTTCTTGGGGATGGGTTTGACATCTCTTAGTGCGTTGTGTATGTTAATATTTTTGAAGCTATCGTTTATAGAGTTTAGTAGAGCTATTTTATTTTGGTGATTTAAGAAATTTATAATATTATAATCAATAGCATTTAAGCCGGGTGATGAATTTTTTATGTTTCTCTTGTATTGTGAGAAGTTCATGTATTTTGTAGGGTACCGCTTGTTCTATGTTATTGGCGAGGGTAAGGGTCCAGAGAGGAATTAGCGGTTGATGCTTGTTTTTTATTGTTTTGAGAAAGATATTATTATTTTCGGGGTCCCATTGTGATTTCTGGTTATTGTGGTCATTGTTTTTGACCACGTTGAAAAATTTCCAAAATTGTTTGATGTCTCCAGTTTGGTTTATGTATATTATTTTTTTGTCCTAGGGTTCTCTTTTAGCTTTTGCTACACTTTCTCCCCATTTGTTTTGTCATTCCAAGAATTTAGTTTCACTTTCATCAGTTTTTAGTTTCCGGAAGTTCGTCCAAGCTTTTGTTTTTTTCCTCCATAGGGTGTTTATTTCTTTTGACCGCCATGGTTTCGGGCTATGTTTGAAGTTTTTAGTGTTGACCAGGTTGTTTTTGATTAAGTCATTGATCATTTTCATGTTTTCTGCAAGGTTGCTAGTGAAGTTGATTGTATTGATGTCCTCAATGATCTTGCTTTGGTTTGGTATTCGTCCTTTATTTTTATTTCAATCATCGACGTGTAGCATAAATTCGATGGGGACGTGGTCGCTTTTACCTATCTTGTAATTTTAATTTTGTCCATTGATTCCAGTAGTTTAGGTTGTTTGTTAGGGTAATGTCAGGGGTTGACATTGGTGTGTTTTGTTTGCTCATTCTTCTGAAGAAGGTGAAGGTACCTGTGTTAAGGGTTGCTATTTTGTTTGTGTTATTATGGATTTTAGATATTTTCCTTTAGCATTGTTTATTTTGTCACCCCAGTCGTTATGCCTTGCATTGAAATCTCCAACTATGACGATGCGTTTGTTGTTTATTGTTTAAGTAATTTGATGGACTTGCTCTTTGAAAGTTGTGATGCTTAGGTCAGTGGAGAAATAGCAAGCGCAAATATTAATGTTTAGTCTTAGGTTTATGGTAGTTATCATTTTTGCTTCAATTTCTTCGTTGTTAGGAAGGATACTCCTGTTATTAATTACTATGGAGACTCCCCCTCCTTCTTTGTCTGATCTTATTTAGTTAATGAGTCGGTGATTTTTAATTCTTAAGTTTGGCGATTTTTTCGTTAGAAGTGATTTTTGTAGTAGGGCAATGTCTACTTTGTTTTTGTTCATTGTATATTCTAAAAGGTCTTTGTTTTTATAAATACTTTGAAATTTGATGTTTTTATATTCTTTCATATTTTAAAGTTTTATTATTAGTCAGCCAGTCGGTGTATTGTAAGTTGTTAGTAGTAAGTATTTTTTGACAGTGGTTTGTTAGTGTTTGTATTACTTCTTTGATTAGATTGGAGTCAATTTGTGTGAACTTAGCGTTATTTTGGTTTTTGCAGCTATTATTTGTAAGGTTTATTAATTTTTCTATAGGTGATTGATTGCGATTTGCTAATTTAAAGACATTTTCTGCTGAATGTGTTTTTTCCATTGGCGTATTGTTTGTTTGTAGTAGCAAGTGACTACTTATATGGAAGTTAGGTGTCTGGTTGGTAGTTCGTGTATGTTGTGTTTTTTTTGGTCTTTTATTGCATGGTTTGTTTAGCATTGGTTTGTTTATTGCATTATTTGAGTTTCCGCTATTCATTACTTTCAATTTGGATAGTAGGGGGAAAGCTGAATCCATGGATTCTTTGTCTATCAGCAGTTCGAATTGGTTGTTGCTATCTAAAATGTTTCTAGCTTCTTTTAGGGTTACATTTCTTATGGAGAAGAGTTGTAATAAAGATCAGTAGTCGAGCAGCCACATGGTGATCAGGAGTGGCTGCCCCCTGAAGAGATAAGGTGGTCACCCCGTCGAAACTGCTTAGTTTGTTATTTTACTTGTTTAAAGTAAACTACATCCGTTAAGTTTCCATCCTTTTTGGCAGAGATAAGTAGTTCACTTCAGCCACTTTAACATCTTTAAGTTTGACATTCCCCCTTGTAATGCAACGACTTTTCTTTGGAGAAAGTAATGGTTGCTTTTTGCAAAATGTTTGCATTTGTTTAAAGCCTGTTGTTGAATTACTGTAGAGTAGCTTAATTGACACAAAATAGAACATTTCTAAAGATAATAAAAATTGATCGGTACGTCTCATAGAGTAGAGTACGCGTGATAAGTATTTTGTAGTGTAGCTTCGTGGCTCGACAAGAACCCGCCTCATATGATCCCGCAAATGCTAGGCATCAAGCACGCGTACGCGATCGCTAAGTGAAGCTAGTTAGCTGAGCTCGGTGTTGCTTATAGCTCGCTGACACTTGTGCCAGACCATCGGCACCCGTGTCCTACAGGGATTTTTGAAAAAAAGAAATCATTACAGAGTTTTACTTCCATATCATGGTTGATCCATCTGGGGCAAGTTTTATCTATAGCACTATGATTGAGGACTCCGCATAAAAAGCATTTAGTATTTTTGCGGCCTTTCTCTAGAGATTCTTTTTCTCCGCACTTTTAGCATCTTTTGTTTTCCCCTTGAAACTCTTTACAAAAATACTGAGTGTGCCCTAGTCTGAGACACTTTAAGCATTGTTTGGGTCTAAGATAATAATATTCAATTGGAATGTTCAAGTAGTCTAGTCTGATTTCATCTGGGAATTCATCTCCTGAGAACGATACTTTAACTGTTCTTGTTGGAATGAATTTTTCTCTATGTTCTGGATCTCATCTTTTGATCCTGTATACGTTCATTATTTTTATATTTCTCTGTTGAATGCCGTAGGAGTTAGTGCGAATGCTATTTCTTCCTTTGTGATATTTAGAAGTGCTCTTTTGAGTATTCCGTGTCTCATTACTAAATTATTTGGAATTAACGCTCTTTCTCCAAAATTATTGTCAGTTTAATTATATTGTAAACAATCTGTTTAATGTCCTTTATATTTTTGATGGTCATGCTTTTGTTCATGGAGTAGAAGGACATAAGTGTAAGTCTTACTTTTTCATTAGCTTTTTCTTTAGACAGATCCATTAGCACAAAGAACTTTTTTCTATTGTCGTTTTTGTCATATTTGTTAATGTTTTGCCCAGCTTTAGTTTGTTCCGTATTTGGGTTATCGCTGTCTTTTATCGCAGCCATGTGGTCTTTTAATATCTGGGCTATGGTATTTTTGGGTTTAAGAGTTTTATTTATGGTGTCAGGCATAAAGTTTTCAATGTCATCCATGGGTTTGGATAGTGTTTGTGTTGATTCTATTAATTTTGTTTTTTCATTATTGTGCGGCGTACTTGACGTTTTACTGTTAGATGATTCACATGCTTTTTCCATATCAAGCGTATCCATGGTTTTACTGAATTCACAGTTAGCATTTTGATAGAGGTTATGAACCTAACATGTGCTGTCTCCTTTGATGTTCCTTTTGATTCTTTTCGAATCGTTGTCGTCTATGTTTTTCTTTATATAGCTTCCTTTCTTTTCCCAGTGTGGGGCGGGACCTTCTTTTTATTCAGTGGGACTTCCATCACAACATTATTTTAACAAAATTTCTTATCTGGGTTGAAATAACTCTAAGGAACTTACGCTTACTTTATTTTAATTATAATACTTTGAACAAATTATTATTTCTAATTGAAACTAATCTTTAGTGTTTGGGGAATTTACCAACCTTATTTTCGTAGCAATTTAAATTAAAACTGATGAAAATTTGATTTTAATCAAAAATTAATATTTTTGTAGGTTAATTTTCAGTGTGATCACTTGCGAAAAGCACTGCATTCTCAGGTGGTTGAATAGGAAGGGGTCAATATGTCTAAAAACCTGACGCTTATTGTGATGTCATGCATGCACTTTAGGTCATCAACGTAAGTGTAACAAGCCCTCCAATTGAAGTTTGCATTTTTAGTAGTCAGCCTACTTGTGGCAAGGTCCCGTGAGTGGTCAGCCTACTTCGGCAAAATCAAAAGTTTGTATGGCGAAATTTATTCATTGTTTCACATGAAAAAGGTACAAATCACAGTCCTTGTATGCTTAAAATTCTCCTTGCACAGTTCACTATCCATCTAAACTTTTTGGAATAGCTAAATGAAACACATGTTCAACTCCTTTCACCGACCGTTAACTTAAGGAGGAAAACAAATTCCTAACCTTTTAACTTTGAATCTCAATAAAACATGAACGGATGTGAACTAAAACGAAATTCATTTCACAAGGAGCACTATGATGTTCTCCGTGGACCATCTTGATTTTACCGATGAAAGTCACCTCGAAACTATACAAAACCTCAATTTTTGTCGACACTTCCACTTTTGGTCATATACCGTCGTACAAGTTTGCGACAAAAGTCAGTCTACATGTGGTCATGTATGCGGTAGTAGGGCTTTCAGGTACTCCGGTTGTTAAGTTGTAGTAAGGCTTTGGCTGAGCAACCTTCACCCTAGAGGGTTATTCGACAAATTCGTTGTAGAAATTCCGGCGTCTGGTAAAAAATTTACGCGGCATGTTTAAATTGCGTGGGCTCGATTGGTTTCAGGGGAATCAGCTTTGTTTCGCTGGGTTTATACAGATCATCAGACGAAGGGCATAGATTCCAAAATAGTTCCAATTTTTAAGGGAGATGATCATTTGGATCCGAATAAATTTCATCTGATCGCCTTATTGACAGCGTTTATTAAAATTTTGAAAAATTATTAAAGTTTTGTAATGCTTTTCCAGTCGTTTGCTTCCTTCGTTCGTTTAATTTCAGTTGCCAACTTTCGATGATCCCAGGCATGGTATCACGTGTAGGATATATCGCTGGTTCTTGCGTAAAGTCCGAGTATATATGTGACTTGTGTTGAGGCACACTACCCCTGAGTTGGCTCCATGATCTTGTTATGGCGTGAAGTCGATGAATAGGTAGAATTTACGAGTGATGGAGTAATCAGTACTACAATTGGCTGTATTTTTTGCGTCTTCATGGGGAAGCTACTGAGGTTCTGTTGGTTGATTCGGTTCACCAAGTCTGCATATGATGCTGAAGCTAGCTAGGGTACCTCGAGACTACTGCTGATATGGTGGCTCCTTGACAATAACCCCTTGAGATTTAGGAGAATCGATGTGTCCTAAGGTAGGTGGCCAGTCAGAGTTGCCCTTCCTACATACTGGGGAAACTCTTCCCACTCTGAATAGAACTCGTGGCTGCATGAAGTGTGCAGCGGTTAATCGGAGATGTACAGTTCTTGACAGCATGGTCTTAAATAGTAAACTATCAATGAACCTAATAAAAAAATTGTTAAGATATAGGCCATATCTAATAATTGATTCATATGTGAAGTGATAATTTGTAATTATAATTATAATAGTTATGTGCAAAGTCCCGAGAGGGGCTGTAGTGTTAAAAAGAAGAAGAAGTTATGTGCTTATGTTTTCAGATGGTTTTTCCTTTCAATAGTAAACCATTCAGCAGGAGGCAAAGCATCAGGAAATTCAATTGCAAAACGGGTGCTCGTGATTAATTTACGTTAATTTGTACACATTGCAAAAGTCTCTAACATACATTAACCTGAAACCTGCAAGGTGAGTGAGAAGGCATAAGGCAAGTCTGCATACGTAGATGAAAAGATCAATGCATTGAACCATTACCACTGTCATAGTTCCAAGACGGTTCAGTGAACCGTGAACCGACTCACTCACCTCTTTTGCATTTGAAATAAAAGGCAAGGTTAAAGTCAATATTGTTAAAAGTTTTACTACATAGGTAAACCAATCAAGTCGGAAAATCCTAATCAAAGTAACCTTAGAGTTATTTCCACCGGGACAATACTTCGGAAGGGAGTTCTACCGCAAAAAAAAAACAAAAATGAGCAGAAGATATGGTCGACATAAAATGATTCATGTTACATTTGAACACAACTCTACGGCTCCTGTCCGTGGGGCCTCAGTACCGATTTACCAAGTCATTGGCCGAAGTCGATGCCAAAACTTAAAACTCCCATATGACTATGCCTCATGTTGGGCGCCATTGATTTTTCTTGGGAGGAGCAAATTATTACTTGTTGGTTCTTGAGCAACAAAGTCCTACATACAAGTTTGTATTTTGTTATATGAAACATTCCACTCCGAACCGATTCCTCATATGCACACCCGACTGGGTGCCGCCTGAATTCATCTGAGATGTCGGAAGTGGCTGAAAAGGGGATGCCAACTTGCACCTAATGTAGAGAATATATATATTATCTCATTTCGAAAGAAGGATGGCCATTTTAGACTTGATTTTTTCCCAGAATATATGAAAATACTTTATTTTGGGAAAGTTGCCAAATATCCAATACATGAAACTAGACTATCTGTTTTTTCTTCGTTTCGACTACTTTGAGTCATCTTCAGTATCGTAGTCATAATCGAAACGCGTCTGCTCACACAACTAAGCAAGGCCCGACGGCTTTTAAAGAAAAAAGAGGATTGGCGTGCGGATATCAAATAAACAAAATTATTGACTAGTCTATCTGTATTTACCCTGGAACTGGAAGACAGGCAAGGGTGTATTTTTTTCGGCTACGCTACTAATCAATTCAAAGATTTTGAATGCACTCCTATATTTGGAGGGATCCATTTTACCCCTTTTCCACGTTAAAATATAAAAGTAAATGCTTATTGCAAAGTTATTGCAACTACCATTTTGTTTTTAAAATCATAACTATTGCACAAGCTGTCAACGAATAACTAATGGCACGTCTTCTTGTCAACTTCAAGCTAAGCTCGGTTTGTAATCGGTTTTTAATCGAATTTGTATTTTCTTTGGTTCTTTTCAATGTTTCCTTCTAACGTACATGATTCATTTTTTAAGTCAAAAATTATACAAAGTATAGTAATAAAGAGGTTTATCGATGATGGAATATGGCACAAAGAATTTTTAAACCCAAAAACTTTTATGTGCAAATTTTAGATTTCGCTGGCTTTTTTTTTTTACCTTCCAGTTACAAAAACAAATATTTACTGCTATTAAGAAATTTCATACACGTCAAATTTCAAATATATTTGACGTGGCCATTTTTCTATATAATTCAAATTTCGAAATGAAATCTCTAATGTAATAAATACGTTTCGTGTTCCGCACAAGCTGCAAGCGTGGTTACAACATTATTCCATTAAATAATATTGAAAATCTTATTCGGCGGTATAACACGTAACATTTTGATTTATAAAGACCGAGGATAAAGTTAATTTTAGTTCAAGTTTCATCATTCACCAAGGCGTTCGTTTGAAGGTAAATCGCAAACAATTCTAACTCAAATAGTATATTATAACCTACAATTTAAAAAATACAATTCATAATTTTAAATATTATTAGAATGCAACTAGAGTATCAGCTTTTGAAAGTATTCGAGCATTTATCTCTTTAATCCGAAGAGAAACAATCAACACGAGAATATATATTCAGAAGCTTGTTTAGCTAAAAATATAAAAACAAAATATAATTATATTCAAAATCAAGCCAATTATAAATTCATTAAAATGTTATACTGGACTTTCATTGAGACCATTGCGACAATGTGACCTACCTTCCATCGATTATTCTTCAGATTCAATTTCTTCCCTCCTCCATCTCACCCGATGAACACATTATTGACACTTCTGGGAAAACGTCATGCGTTTGTCACTGCAATCGCGATATCGTTGGGACTGGCGAGAAATTTTCTAGTGAGTTCATGGTTTAGTTTGAGATATCGTAGCAGCGGGTATAGTGCGGGTTGTACGATTGCTTAGGAAAATTTACAATTATTGCCGTATTGAATCGCGAAATGAAATTAATTCCGAATCCAGAATTAGCCAAAGTTCTCCCATACTTCACAAGTGGTGAAATTGTCAAGGGTTTCGGACGAGGCTCTCGTGAATTGGGAATCCCTACAGGTACGCTGAAAGACTTTGGACTTGTCATAGTGACGAAATTTATCTGCTGGGCATCTACTCACAATTAGATAAATTGTTCAATTGCGAAAGCATTCCAATCAATCCAATCCAACTTATGTAATTGAAATGCTAGTTAATTTCAACCAAGTGATTTATGTGATGTTTACGAAATACAATATAAGTGACGGCAACTTAATTTCTGATTGCAGCCAATTATCCTTTGGATGTAGTGAAATCATTGCCTGAACCTGTTAACCGGGGGATTTATTTTGGCTGGGCGTCCGTTGATAATGGACCTGTTCACAAGATGGTCATGAGTATAGGATGGAATCCATTCTACGATAATACGGAAAAAAGTATGGTGAGTATGAATTAGTAAGATTATCAAAAAAAGATAAGCCATTATAATGCGTGGTCATCAATATGCGCGAAACGATTATCAACAGCGTTCGTGACGTATTTAATGAACTTTGTTAAAAGAATTCTAGGCTTTTGTTGATAGCCATAAATCTAAAGTGTGTCGTATTGCATAAGATAACATCATTGTTACAGTTATTTGTACTAAGCGGGATATTTTCGGAGTGCGCCAATTCGTAATGCAACTTTTAATTAATGATTATCTTTTTTATAAGAGAATACTGAGCTTCATGAGAAAGAATTGGGTATTTACTTATTCAATTCACCTCTAAACCACCAGCAGGGTCACCAATTAGAACTATATTGGGGCTAGTAAATACTCGAACCATAGGAATTCTTAATTTCCATTCACGATTTCACTAACTCGCAGTCAACAACAAAAAGGTTCTGCTGTAAGAGAAATTATTTTCTAGCTGTTTTAAATAAAGAATAAAATTCAATCAGACATTTGTCCATGCTTCAAAAGTGGCTACAGCCTTAAATCCCCAGGTGGTCTCGTGAGCCAGCTGAAGCACAGCCGCAGCGAGGTTCTATTTGTTGGCTAGTTTCGGAAATTATTAGAAATTTGAGATTTAGCAAGACTTGTGCGATAATGATTTCGTGATTGTTTCGACTATTTTTCTATACATTCAGAAATTCTTAGACAACCGTTAGAGATTTGAAGCGCTTTTACGAATATAACACCTCAGAACCCCGGTCAATATTGAAACATGTAGTGTATTCTAATTTATTGATAAGCAAAAACACATTACCTCAACAGGGAAAAGTGTAATTCATTCACAGAACCAAAATACCACTAATTGAATCAAATATGACACCCATCTTTGAAATCATTAATGCTTATAACAAAAGAAACAAAATGAACAACTAAAAAAGAAAAAAGTAATTCGAAAAATCAAGATTAAATAGCATCCGCAAGTTGCGGTGACAGAAAAAGACTCATATGAAAAGTTTCGGTGGTAGAATAATTTTATAATGCATGTCAAATAATCCTAGGACTTACGAGAAGATGTTAAAATTATCATTACTTCTCTCATGTAAATTTTATACAAAGAAAACTTAAAAAATATTAAAAGTAAATTTTGTGTATATTATGTATAGATATATGTATATTTCTTCTCAACAGCTCTTTCCTATTTTTTTCAATAATTTTTACATTCAGTATGTTTCGCAGCATATTTACATGTTTATTGTTGATACATCTTTAGACTTGCGATTTATACTGATTTAATACTAAATTCAATGCATTAAAATTGTTTTAAATTCACAATAGAGGTAAAATTAATAAAAAATTCAATTCTCTGCTTTGTTTTCTCAATCTCACACCAGTTTTCAAATTCCTTAATTCCTACATCCACCTTGGTTTCTTACATAGAATAGTTGTAGGGTTTCTAGACTCCAGACTATACAAATGGTACAGCAAATCTCCCCAGACGTCTAGCGATGCAAGACACGGCGACGCAGATGCCCGCAATTAGACAAAAGCTGGCATTTTGTTCAAAACAGCGGCAATGAGTGACTCTTCCATTGCAAATTTGAATAGATCTTTATGTTCTCTTCTAAAGCGAGGAAATCACGCCTGAAAGTAAATATTAAAAATTTGATTAAATTATACGATTGGTGTTTGACATTTGCAATATCCGGAGTCAAACTCATCGCTACGGAACCTTGCTTGCTATTGAAGGCAACACAAAACAAAAAACAGTGTTTTGATAAAACGACGGTTTCATATTGCATGTTTGTGGTGAAAATTTTATCGGGGGATTGAGGAATTCTCCTGTTTTGTTTTTGTATGTCTTCGTGCCGCAAAAGCAACTGCACAATGACCTGGGTCTCCCAACTACATTTGCGACCTTTTACTTCTCACTAGTACGTAGTAATTTGGAGTACTCCTAAATTTATAGTCCGTACCATGGGAAGCACATCGATGCTCATGTCAGTTCAACGCAGATTCACACGGTCTCTATTGCTCAAATTCAACCTTCCTTACTCCCCTTATGATGACCGTCTACATATTTTCAACTTTCCTACCCTCGAGTCTAGAAGATCTTTCCTTGACGAATGTCTTTCGTTCAAGCTTCATCATAGTCTTTTACGTCAAAATGTATGCAGGCAAATTGAAACATTCGATGCTGCTCCCCCTAATAGATCCTCGCTTCAATTCTATGTTCCGTATTCACGTACTAACACCTTCCACTCTTCCTTACTACGCTTACCTCGTATGCACAACCAGCGAAATCTTGGTCCTCTATCACAGTCTCTTGGCGTATTTACAAGTATTATGAAAAATCAAATTTATAAATACTACGATAATTCTTAATTTTTGATATCATTGAATTGTGATCGTTTTTTCTCTAATTTCTTCCATATTTTGAATTTGTATATTTTGTATTTATATATTAATTGACTTGTAATTAAACTACTAGCCTACAAATAGATTTTTTTTTGAGATAAATAAATAAACTTAAAATTTTCATCTACCGACCATCATATAGATGATGAGTCCGTTGTGTCCCAAGATTTAACAATAATTAATTTAAAAGTGATTAAGATTCAGAAATAAATCGTGAAAAATTTAATGTAAAAATGCTTAAAATTCGGACTTGAAACATATTTCATATAAGAGTATCCTCTTTACATTTGTGAAAGGTGGTTTTCTCGCGAGAGGCCACCACTTGAGTATATGAGTGTTTCATTAAAACTTTCCTGATATCTCCTACCGGCTTCCTTTTATTCGTGAACTTATCCTTCTTCAATTGCGGAAAATCCATTTGAGCTATATCTTCCAGGTCAAGCTCTTTATATCTATTTTTATTTATGATCGAATGTGCTTCTCTGTTTTATACATTTAATATCGGGCTGAACTCTTCTTCATGCTTATATTTAACCCATTTGGGGTATGATTGGTTCGTAGATACATGCTCTTTGCTTTTGTCGTTTTTTTCGTTGCAAGTTCCATTAGATTCGGTTGAGCTGCATTTCAGGCATGTGGGAGTCTTGTTTTTGCAGATAGTAGTGGAATGTCCTAACCTGCCGCAGTTTCTACACTGTCTGCGTTCGAATTAAAAATATTAGACTTTGGTATTAAAGTATGCAATTTTTAGAAAGTCAGAGAGGGTATTGTCTGAGACCGTTATCTTGACTGATTTTGTCGGATTAAACTTGACAGGCTTTTCAGGATGTCTCCTGTTAGGTCTTGTAGCGTTGATTAATTTAATGTTGTTCAGTCGTAATCCCATCTTGTTGCAGGGCCTACTAATTTCAACTAACTCCTTCAGGTGAAAGTCTAATTCGACATCTCGAATTACACCATATGTGCAGCCTGGAATGAACGCATTTATGTTTTTTTTTCTTCATCACCTAATTTTCAGTCGCATCATTGATTTCCTTAGGAGTGTCAGAGGAAACTTTGAGCCTTAGTCCGTTTTGTTTCACATTTAAGACATTGCATTTTGAATTTTTAATGATCATGAGCTTCTATTGGCCGTACCTACTCTGGATGAAGTTTGTTCCACCATCAAAGCCCACAAGAATGAAGCGCCGGGAATCGATGAGATTCAAGTGGAGCTCATTAAATATGGTGGCAAAAATCAAATCAGATTATATACCAACAGTATTATTGGGGAGTATCATGGTGGTTTTAGAGCAGGTAAACCGACGATAGACCAATTGTTTACAGTCAAGCAGGTATTTGAAAAATGCTGGTAGTTCAACGTAGACGTACACCAAATTTTCGTTGACTTTAAGCAAGCATACGACAGTATCGATCGTAACGTACTGTACCAAATAATGTATTGCTTTGCAGCCAAATTAGTCCGTCTTACTAAAATGACAATGACGTCAACAAGCTCCCAAGTCCGCATCAATAACCAACTCACTGATACCTTTGACACAAATATCGGACTAAAGCAGGGAGATGGGCTGGCCTGATTGCTATTCAATTTAGCTCCGGAATACGTCATAAGAAAACTACCTGTCGATACAAGGTGTACGTTATTATACAAGTAAAGCCAAGTGGTAGCCTATACAGACGACACCAACATTTTGTCACGGTCGTTAACAACCGTCAAATAACTTTTCCTGAAACTCAACAATGAAGCAAAACTTGTAGGGCTACAAATCAATAAGAATAAAACAAAGCTCATGACACAGTCGAGGAATAATACACCAAATACCCAAAATATCACACTTGGCGAATACAATATGGAAAATGTGGGCCAATTTATGTATTTAGGCGCCAAAATAACTAGAAATGCTGATGAAAGGGACGAAATACGCCGAAGAATACAGTTCGGAAATAAAATTTTTTATTCAGTTTGACAACTTTGAAGACCAGCTGCATACACAGATTGAGTTGTTACATTTTCTGATTACTAAGTTCGGAATGCCATCTGGATCAAATGATTTTTTATTATTTTAGACTGGATTTCACCAAAACTAGTGAAAAAAACTACGATAATTTAAACAAGTGGAATGTAAGTGCTATTAGAAGAAAATACTGTTAAAAAAGTTTAGCTTCGTTATGCAAATGACTATGTAAAGGTTAAAAAGTTGTATATAGATAAATGCAGGAAAAATTCTGGAATTAATGTGACAAATTCAAAAATCTAGTATACATATAATATGACACAATACTCAGTACAATTATTTTTTGTCATAATTACGATATCTAATTATTTTTGGCTCATAATTGTTCACGTGGTTTGTTATTGTCAAAAATAAGCGGACTCCCAGGACATAATCACTGAGCCTCTTTAGTGAAAAATCGGTTTTCTATGAACTGTAATTGATCTGTTTTTAATACTTCTCCATTGCCAATTTTACTTAGGGTATTAGAAAATCGGACGTAATTTTGCCGCATTACCTAGGTGATTATTTTTTCGGTACTTTCGGTACGCTTTTTCTCGCTCCTCTCGCTCACTTTTCGTTAGAACCTTCCTAAAGAAAGCTAAACTTCCAAAAAGATCCATGAAAACCCAAACTAGAAGAATTGACTTTACTCGCTACAAGTTCTTTTAAAGCATTGTTAGAGGTTTTTCACTGTAAAGATTATTATAGAAGGAAGGGCAGACGTTTAATTTTACATCTAACGTTACATATGATTATCCATTAAAACTAATAAGATTCCTGGAAATATTTCAGTTATTTGATAACCGGCCAGTAAAGTTATTTATTTTTTAAAAACATGTGAGGATAGTTTCATAGAAGAAAGTCGTAGTTTATATGCCGAATTCAATTCAAGACGCATCTTTTCTCTTATAATTTCCTTATGCGATTAATTTGTGAACGAAAGCGAATTAGATTTACTCAGTTATAATTTTGGTGAAATCTTCTAATTTTTGTTGCCACATGTTTCTAGTATAAAATAAATTGAGTGTTGATGGGAAAAGATTGTCATATTTTGAAATATTAAATTTTCTGGCAGGTCCATGCATAAAGAAATCGTCATCAATTTCACTAATCAGATGCTGACTCAAGTTCTTTCACTCTACAAAAAATTACGGAACTCGGTTTTTCACAATATTGCCGAATTTCTATCTGAAAAATTTTCATACATTGATATTTTTTCGACACAAGGAAAATAAAACCTATTTTTTAAAAGCCATCATGCGTTGCTTTGTTGAGTACACAGACGCGTTTCGATTCCTTTGAGTCATCTTCAGTATCTAAAGTATCCTTTCATTGAAGACACTGCAGATGACTCAAAGGACTCGAAATGCGGCTGCTCACTCAATAAACCAAGGCCCGACGGCTTTTTAAGAAAAGAAAACCCCCATATAGAGGAGTGACCCTCAAAAAATTTGTTTTTTATCAAAGGTTGTCAAGTGGGGTACTATATGAAAGATCTCAATGAGATCTTTTCAAAACAGTTTTTAAAATTACTTTGTTAGTATCGAGGGAGGCAGGAAAAGGGGAAATGCATGAAATTTTGGCGTATCCCCTTCGCGATTGGACACCTTTCATCCGGAAAATCTGCAAAAAATCATGAGTGTAGGCCTTTATGAGCACAACACTAACAAATACGCCATAGTCGAAATTCACTTCACTTTGTTAGTAATAGTATAAGTTATTAGCTTTAAATTTCTTGACTAAAATCGTAAGAGCACCCTTAAAATTCAATATGTAAATGCCAATTTACAAGTTTATTCATTACTGAAAATTTCAGAAAGATCGAATTGTATTTAACAGAGTCATGGGGGTTAAATATTCCTGTATTACAACAGCAACTATGCATAGCTATGGGACAATATGCACTTCCAATCACCTCAGACACTACGGGTTTGCTAGGATTTGTATGAAGGTTTCAGGAATTATTGTATATTCATGATGAATATCTTTGGGAATTTGTTCAACGGGTGACATCCGTTATTATAAAACAAAATGGTGGCCGTTTTAAATGAGAACTTCAACATTTAAAGTACATGGTATTAACACTTGATTTCATCTAGCTAAAAATAATCGGTGAAAAATCTATGATGGTCGATCCAATAACAACAAATAACTTAATCGTTGAAATTCGTTCAACTTTTTTAATAATACTAGGATCTGTAAATTAAATTTTTTCGCCTGTAAAACTGTATTAGTATGATTAAATTGGATGAAAGTATATATTTAAGTGTCCTTTAAAAGTTCCTTATACTCTATGAGTTTTAATAAAATCCACAGAAGTTATTGCCGTTTGAATTTTCTCCGGTTACAACAATCAAACACGGTTTTTCTATTACATGGGCTTTCCATCACACACACACACACACACACACTTTTGGTTGTTTTTTCTCCAATTATATAGTATGACAAAAAGACATTTAAGATTCGACTTAGTCTATGATTTTATATATATTTGTTGTGCATGTTATTAAAGCTTTTCTTGAATTAAATCATTCTATACTCGTATGTCTGCATACCGTATGTTAACTACAAAATCCAAATTGTATGATATATTTTTGGGAAATTTCACCCCAAGATATATTTATTGCTGTTTTCAGTTCGTTCACAATTACATACTGCTTTCCTTCGGCGTAAACTAATCAACGCAGCTGTCCCCAACAATTCTGGATGATTTTGAGATCAAGTGATTGTGCCGGCCAATCGAGAAGTTCAATGTCTTACCCTTTGAATAAAGATTTCATCTTTCTGGCGGTGTGGACAGACGCATTATCGTGTTGAAAAATCGGCGGAGTATCTGCGACAGGTATTAAACCGTCAGATATCTGGTGTTACAACAACTGTACATATCGATCAGTGTTCATTTTGCCACTGATGAACGATGATTCGATCGACCGTTAAACCCATTGGCACCCCAAATACATCATCACCGATCCTCCATCATGCTGCCGCTTGCTTGAAATGATTTCTTTCTTGTGAATGTCATAGAAATATTGTAATATATTCAGCCATCTGGGCCATCTAAAGTAATTTTTTTTTAATCCAAAAATATCACTCAACTCTGCTTTTTTTTAATTGAATATGGCGCGTGCAAAACGCTAAACGCTTCTCCTTGTGAAGAAGGGTTAACGGTGGTTTTCGCTGTAGCTTCCGGCGTTGAATATGTGTCGACTTTTGAATCACGGACTGTATATTCCGTATCTTGGTATGAACGCCAGCTCGTCTGCCAATTTCCCTTGCAGTGAGGGCAGAATTCGAACCTCCTTTAAAATTCGACACTTTTCTCGTTGTATTGTTCCTCGTGGTCGACCTGGTGACTTCTTCCCGTAATTCTCCAGATCCGCAATCAAATTCATCAAAACCTTTCGACTCCTGCCAATAATTCGTGAAATTTCCGCAAAACTTTTTTTTGTCGCCGTATTTCAAGAATTGTACGAATTTTGGAGGGAATTTTCATCTTACCTTGTCCCATTTTCTAAAACACTGAAACACTTTATTTTAAAAAGTGGTTCTCTAATCTGCCGTGGACGTCTGTATTGTGATATTTACTATTTTAAAGTCGAAACTAAACTGGCGTGATGGGAAAAACTAAGCTAATTTAAATAACGAAAACGGGCAATGAAAGAGACGAAATACGCCGAAGAATACAGCTCGCAAATAAAATATTTTATTCAGTATTAACGAACTTGAAGACCAGCTGCATACACAGGAAAACAAAACTCCAAGTATACAAATCTGTGATAAGACCTGTGTTATGCTATGGGTGTGAAACATGGACCCTAACCCAAGCATCCACAAATATATTGAACGCCTTTGGCGGACGGGTCCTGAGGCGAATAATTGGAGCGAAGCTAGACGAGAAGCAATGGCGAATTCGATACAACCATGAGCTGTATGAAATTTTTGACGAACCGGAGGTCTCAGCGATTATAAGACTGCAGAAGCTGCACATGAATCGTATGGACGAACAACGGATACCCAAAAAGGTATTCGTTGAAAGAACTGAAGGCCGGAGACCAGTGGGGAAACCGAGAAAACGCTGGTCTGACTCGGTCGACAAAGAGAGTTCATCGCTGCTCGGATTTTGGAATTGGAGGACGCGGTCAATGGACCGAGACAGTTGGAGGCGCTATTTGCAGGAAGCGAAGGCCCGATAGAGGCTGTAGTGCTACGAAGAAGAAGAATTTAAGAGGGAAATATACATATATTATATATACATATATATGTATAATATACATATATTATATATATATATATATATATATATATATATATATATATATATATATATATATATATATATATATTGTTACATGTACAAAATAATTCTGCGAGCCACGGTCGCAATTGTTTTCACAACAATTAAGAACATCAACAAAATGAATTTACTCGAAACCACGAGAACCCACCAAGCATCAACATCTGAAAGTGAGTCACTGCTCCATTCATTCACGCTGCTCGAAAGTTCCCGCTAATTCGCCAATATACGAGAACTGGGTTGAATGACTACAGACCCTATATAGAGGCGAGCTGAATGAATGGGGGGAATCATTCATCCGACCGCGATAAGAACTGCGATAGTGTGTGGGAAGCGGTATTGTTCGAGTAATAGAAAAGTGATTTTCGTGATTGTGAAGTAATTTCGGAAGACAATAGCGATAGAAATTTATGGACAAGTGAAAGTTAGATTCTAGTTAAAATTGTGAAATAGTGAAATAAGTGATTGTGCATTTGTAATTTAATTAAATAAACTCTTTTAATTTAATTTAAAAGACATTGAGTTTTCACTTTCCCGGAACATTAAAATTATTGGCCGCGAACCAGAAACACGCGACAATATATATTATATATATATATATATATATATATATATATATATATATATATATATATATATATAGACATATATATTATATATACATATATATATATATATATATATATATATACATGTATATATATAAATATATATATATATATATATATATATATATACATGTATATATATAAATATATATATATATATATATATATATATATATACATGTATATATATATATATATATATATATATATATATATATATATATATATATATATATATAAATACATATTCACACACACACACACACACACACACACACACACACACACACACACACACACACATATATATATATATATATATATATATATATATAAATATATGTATATATATATATATATATATATATATATATATATATATACATGTACGAGTATATATATTTATAAATATATATATATATATATATATATACATATATATATATATATATATATATATATATATATATATATATATATATATATATATATATATATATATATATATATATATATATATATATATACTTCCAAACGTTCAAGCAAGAATTAAGTAAATAATATTAACCACATCTTAATAAACTGCACAAGGTCATTAGAAATTAAATATATTTTTCACGAAAACGAACTGAGATACAAATCATTATGACTACTCGTATGTCGTTCAAATTTGAATTGTCATGTTTGTACCACTATATAGATAATTTTTTTTTCTTTTGTCTAGCACAGAAATTAAAAGTTAATTATCACTTGCATTTCATAAAATGAGATACACAAATGCTATTCATTCTAAAAATGTTGAGTGTATTCATTAGGAAAGCCGGCAGACCGAGTTAAAATGAGTAATTTAAGTAAAGTTGTGGTTTATTACGTGTATTTCAATGATTTGCAAAAATGCAAATTATTTTGTTACTTTAAAAATACCATGGTTTACATAATAAATAAAAAATAATCATATCTCTTCAATAAAGACAATCGACGATATCACCATAATAATTGGTTATCGATTTATTTTCGTAAAAACTATCTACGCTTTTAGCATCGACAGAACAATTTAAATGCTCTTGAAAAGAATGAATGAGCTAAATTGAGAACTCGTTTGGTTTTGTTATGTGTAATCAAAATCAATTACACAAGAATGCTAGTTTTCCAATACTATAGTAATGACTATAGTTATTTATTGCAGATTATTGTGCCCTTTGTTATTTACTAATTTATTAATTAGTTGAAAATATCTTTTTAATTCAACTTATCTGTTGTGCACATTCCAGGTTATCAGCGAAAAATGTTCACAATCAAACAATTATTTTAAACAATATTCAGAACAGCTTTTCAACATATGCCTATGATACAGGTCAATGTGTCTGCTATCTAACAGTTATTTTATTGCACACAATTTAAAAGTATTAACTTTCATTAAATTCTTAGTAACTCGCAAATAGATTAAATAACAAAAAATGATAAGTATCTTTGTTTTTAAAATTACAGGAGACACACATCATGCACAACTACAACAAAGATCTTTACGGATGTCTACTTAAGGTCTGCATTGCCGGCTATCTAAGACCCGAAATGAATTTTAATTCGCTAGACGAACTAATTGAAGCAATTCAAAATGATATCAAACAAGCTTCTGAATTATTAGATAAATGCGAGTACAAAAACTATAAAAATCATGAATTCTTTAAAAATAACGAGCAACCATAAATTCACTAGTGTGTACTTTGATGATCTTCATCCAAGCATTCTCACTTAATTTTTTATAATTATTATAATTGAAATTGTCTAGTAGAGCTACTTAATTAATTTGTGATGTATATAAATGTGTAAGAACCAATTTTATGTTGTTAAAACATTATGGCGTGAATGTGGCAGATCAAAATTATTGTATAATATGTAAATGTTTATAATTTCCGCTAAGAACGTGTTTTAGGGGGAAACAAAAAATTAATAAAGAGCAAAAGTACGGAATGGAATAATATAAAATTTATTTATACAAACTGTTTTATTTTTACTTGTTTACAAAATAAATTATGTTCAAAATGAATTCGACGTGTTTTTTTTATTCATAATAATTTGCATGTAAGCAAAATTGAGTTTAGTAATAACAACCTAACAAAACTTCATTCAAACAAGTTTATTTTTTGTTGTCTATTCGGATGCTTTCTAGTTCTGTTGCTGGTGATTAAACAAATTAAATTTATAGTGAATGATAACTAAGCGTTACAAAAATCAACTTAATACTATATGGTTTCCTCTATTACGTTTGCGTATTGAATTATTATATATTGAATAATTGCCGACTCTAATTGATACGGTGTCGGAGCCACCTGATAAAACTGCAGGGAAATCTTTTGAATGTCATCCTAAACATAACTTCGAATTTGTTGTTGTCATTGTTTGTGAGGACGTGTACGTAATTTAAATAAAATAATTAAGTTCTTAGTGATGAGTTCGTTGTCTGCAAATGGCATTGTAGAGTAACCTACAATATAAATGATATCGTGCTTAGTGATAACATTAAATTACTATGGCTGAAATAAAAGGAAATTCAGTTCTGCTGGTGTGAGAAAAATTGCGTAAAGAGGCTAACAACCTTATTTAGTGCAAGAAAAAACAGGCTAACTGATTCGACTACTCAGATAGATGAAGATAAGAAAATCAATGCTTATGTTACAGAAAATATCTTGCTAAGGCACATAAATGAAGAAGTGAAGCATAAAAATGTGCTGTCCCGCGATATAATTGAACTAATGGAACATAATAAATCATATGCAGAAGTTACCCAATTAAAAACAAACAAAAATATCAAAGTTGCCGATATAAAAATTGTTTCAATTTCAAATAAAATGAACAAGAAAGGTTCATTCAACTGTGTTCTAACTATTCTAAGAGTACAACCTGAAATAAAAATACCATTTAGGAAGTTGATTGATACGAATTATAATGGGACAATAATCAAATGTATGTAAAGCGATAAAAAACAAGCGAATTACTGAAAGAAGAACTTGATGATAGTTTCGACATGGAAACTCAACCAAATAATCCTAAACTTAAAATTATAGGTATTTCTTGCGATTTCAGTGATGAAGAGTTAGAAAGTGATATATACTATCGATATTTCTTGGGAACTGAATAAAAATGTAAAGTTCCTCATACTTTCAATAGTTCGAATAATACAAAAAGTGCAATTATACGAAAGTGGTCCGATAAGTACTTAGCCTCACTGCCCGATGGCGCCACTATCACAAGAGAGATACACTATCGTGTAATACATTCTCGAAGACGGCTATTGTCCACCGAATCGGACTCATAGTTTTGTTTTGACCGCGTGTGGAATTGGGCGTGCCCGCGGATTTTAGAAAAATGGAGAAGGAGCACTATCGGTCGTTGATTGGATTTTTGTTTTCGGGAAGGAAATCGCCCAGCGAAGTCAAAGAGCGCTTGGATACTGTGAACGGTCACTCAGCTCCTGCGATGGTGACTGTAAAAAAATTTTTTTAACGAATTTCAACATGGTCGTACGTCGGTTTTTGATTAGCCACGCCCAGGTGCTCGGAAAACGGCTACCAAGGAGGATAACGTGACAAAAATCCACGAGCTCGAATATGCAGACCGCCGATTGAAGGTGCGCGAGATAGCTGAGACAGTAGGCATCTCAAAAGGCCAAGCGGGTCATATCTTGCATGAAATTTTGCGTTTGCTCACTCCGGACAACAAACGCAACCGTGAGACCCTTTCGGAACAGTGTTTGACGCTGTTTAAGCGCAATCCGTTTCTGCGTCTTTTCGTGACCGTCCACGGAACATAGCTCCACTGGTACAAGGAGCAGTCAAAATAGTGGTTTCACCTGGAGAATGTGCTCCGAAGAAGGCGAAGACTGTCCTATCGGCCGGAAAGGTAATGACTACCGTTTTCTGGGATTCACAAGGAGTGATCTGCATCGACTACCCGGTGCAGGGCAAAACGGTCACAGGGTTCTACAATGCCGAATTGTTGGGCCGATTCGACGCTAAATTGTAGAAAAAAGGCCCCATTTGACGAAGAAACATATGCTCTTCCACCATGACAACGTGCCGACTCACACCTCATAAACTTAACGCTCTCAATGTAACTATAAATAGAAATCACAGACTGATTACGTTTGTTTATAGTAGAAACCTAAACGTGTTTATTGAGAGTCTTTTGCAACTGTTTGCTTTGAAACAAGAAAATGTTCAATGTATGAGCTCTATTTATTTTATTTATTACTAAAAATTTTAAAATTGGTAGATTAAATGTTCTAAATTCCCAAATTAAACTCAAAAAGTGAATTATTACACAAGTAAAAGCTGATGTTATTTGAAAAAAATAGACAAAAATCACTTCTTGATCGGTCGCTTTAACATCGATTTAAATTGATACCCATAGTTATGAACACAAACAACTGCCTACAGCAAGGATTTGTACCTGGCTTTCAACCAATTACCAGGCCATGAGAAGAAAACTGTGATCAGGGCACATGTATTCAGAATATATAGCCTACAGTACACAGGGCGAGTTTGCAAGCTGACGAGCCGGGTTGTAAAAAGCCAGCGAGTCGGTGAGTCTGCTAGTATTTGAGTATACACAAAATTTCCACTTGCTCAGTATCCCACTAGCTGGCATGTGGAAACCACGTGTTGTCGTCTGCTGTTAGGTTAGATTATTGTGAAAATTTGCTAAGCTATTGGTGGTTTCCCTACAGTGTCCTACCTAGATCCTGTTGTGGAAATGAAGTAGAATACGAGTAATATTTCATTGTTTTTCAAGTGTACCAACAATTTCCTACATTTTGGAACATTAAAGGTAAAGACTACACCAACAAATCGTTGAGAGATGCGAGTTTTAAGCGACTTACGTCAAAGTCAAAGTCAAAAGCGCTTTATCAACGCCTGCTTACTCAGGCCCGAAAGGAAAGCAATTAACAAATACGACGTCACAGCGGGAACTGTCAAATGCTGTTCAATTGGTCTAAAAGAACAGGTCAATAAGTCTACAAACCTGGTACGCATTGTGGCGTCATGCTTCCGCTTTCGGGCCTGTGTGAGGAGGCATTGGCTTTATTCAATACTAATCGGTATAAATTTTCAAAGAATATAAAGTAAATTCCAAACAATAACAATACAAAAACTTAATGGCCCAAATGGCTCTCTAAATTTATACGTTATCACTAAACACATTTCATCAAAATAAACTATAGCAAATTCAACTAATTAAGATTATTACATATTTTTAGAATTCAATTGGAAAAAGGAGAAAAAACCAACCAACAATATCCTAAAATTATTTATAATCTTAACACAACAGCGAACTTTGATCCTACACCTAATATATTTTAACTTAATTCTAATAAAATTCAATTAAAAACTTTATCTTATACTAAAAAAATTCTATCACATAATTCTAGCCTACGCGTTTAATCTTATCTTTAAACCTAATATAATAAACATAACATATACCTGACCTATCCCTAATTTTTAACACAAAAAAACAACACTAAATGTAGCAATAATGAGCTGAAACTCAAAAACTATGTAACGAAAAACACAAAAACTGGAAATAAACACGAATAATTTAGACATTGTCATTCAGCCACCAATGCCTAGATTGCACCGTCTCAACTCGATCAGCTTCAACGAATCTCGCAAATGAGTATCTCCATTGGAATTGTTGGTCTCGTGAACTCAAACTCGGAGGTATTTTATCTTTTTATCGGTGACCCGTCTATAAAAGTGATATATGACTGGGACGCCGTCAGAATCAAAAACATATCGATTCATGTCCAAATACGCGAATGCTTCTAGAGGAACGATGCCAGTAGCGAGGCAAGTCGCAATATATAGTACCCGTCTGTAGGGAGGAACGGCTGTGAAATCCAAGGGTTTTCACTCACAGTCACAGATCTTGCAATATGATCCCGAAGAAGTTTCAATTTGAAGATATCGACTCTTGTCACTTGAGCAGTTTTATTAATACTTCTATTCGATACATAATGTTTCCAATCTGTCTCAGGCTTTCTGTACAAACCAGTACATGCACGATCTGACATCCATATGTCAAAACTGGTCCAACCAGGGTCTTGTAACAGATAACTTTGAGCTTTTGATCAATGTATTTGGAATGAAAGAGTCTTCGTAGGGCCATGACTACTTTTTGTGCCTTACTGAGCATGATTTTGACATGTTCAGTATAGTACAGATACTGATCGAGATGAACACCGAGGTATCGAGCACAGGATTTATGTGGAACCCGTGCTGAACTACCTTCGCCAGCCATGATATGGAAATCTTTCTAATTACGTTTCAGGTCTTGACTGACCCCCTGCCGCGTTGTCCGAAACAAGATTGTTTCACACTTCTGCGCATTGATTTTCATTCGCCAATTGTCAGTGTACAGCTGTACATCATTGAACATTTTTTGGAGATTTCTCTGAACTATTATAGCTTTTCGGTCTGCCGTATAGATGATCAGATCATCAGCAAACGCTACCACTGATCGCGTTGGCGAGACGTTAAAATCAAAGCCGTTCAATGCTCTTCTCAAAGATTGAGAAGAGCAGAGGCGCAGTAACTGTTCCCTGCTGTAGACCATTCAAGACCTTGAACTCGCGCATTGTTGTCAGATTCCCATCAGTTACAACAAACGATTTTCCGTATAACATATTGCACATCATGGCGACAACTAGTCCATCTAACCACACCGTATCGAAGGCTTTCTCCATATCAATGAGACAGGCTCGAACACATTCTCTATCATTTAGTTTCCAACAGATGTCTGAGGTTACTTTCGTTATTGCATGTGTGGTCGAATGCCTGGCACGAAAACCAAATAGGCAATTCGGCATTAACTCATATTCCATAATGTGGGCGTTTAATGCTCTGTTGAGTATCACTTTAAACACCTTGCTGATGTTACGTAGCAAGCTGATTGGGCGATAGCTTTTAGGGCATGAAGATTCTTTTCCTTTCTTCAAGATCGGAAATACCTTAGCCTTTTTCCACTCATTTGGGAAATATGAATTGCTCAACATGTTGTTGAACAATATGCAATAATTCCTAATAGCAACCTCAGGCAAATGTCGGCGAACTGCATTTGAAGTACCATCAATACCACATGATTTCTTGTTGTTTATCCTGCGAAATATGAAACAAAAGTCTTCACAGCTGACAAAATAATCAATAAGATTCAAGCTCGGTATGAGGTCAGATGTTAATGTTTCATTGAAATGAAGAATTGATTGGCCGTTCAGGCTTGATTTGAAGTCGGAAACTTTTGCTTCAACGACCTCTGAAAATATTTCATTCCCTCTCTCAGGGTTTGGTAGATGAACCAATTCGAAATGTGTTCCAATCAGGGCAAGTTTATGCAATCTCTCACATATAATCCTGTTTCCATTTCTATCCGGAGTCGTACTATCAATTTCGATACCAGCCCTATCGAGAAGATTTATCTCATCACTAGTGACTTCAAGATTGGATAGCTACTCTCGAGACTTCTTGCGGAATATGCTATTCACTTTCACGAAAACGCCGTCTGGGTCCTGTGGGCTAATACCCCTAAGTTTTTCCGCCCATTGGTTGCTGACCTCACTCCTGAAGTATGACCGGATAAAGTTCCGGACATTCTTCAGGTGTAATTTTAAATAAGCCAACGAGGGATGGTTGTAGTCGATAAATATTGTTGACGCGTGTGAAAAGAAGGCTTTTCAATCTTTTCAACCTTGCGATGGTTGGTGTTTCATATCCTTCCATATTGTTTCGATGTTTAATCTTGGGAACTACTTTCTCAATCGTTTTCAACGTCAACTTCTCTAACTTCGACAAATAGAGATCTATTTCATCGTTAGTTAGATTCCTGTCATTAGGAACCATTGATTAAACTTCTTTTGAAACTTTCCCCAGTCTGTGTTTTTGAAATTCAACCGATGGTTTTCATGTTGAACTGGAATGAGGAAGAAATCATCCCTTTGATGATTGATTTCTATTACGATTGCGTTATGGTCGCTATCATAAGGAAGCACCTGCAGTTTCCGTTGAGGAATATTAAAGCTGAATTCAAGTCTTGCGTCAGCAATGCAGAGGTCCAAATATGAATTTGTCCTAGGGTATGTTGGGAGCTCCGACCAATATAGATTGCACGTGTATTCAATTTGGTTCTCTGTTATCCACGATTTCAGGAATACACCTCTTGGATTATTAGTGGCGTTCAGCCATGATGTATGCTTGGCGTATAATAACTATGCAGGCTGTTCAATTCGAGTATTTCAAACAAGGAATTGAGTTCCTCCTTGAGCTTGAGAACAGTTCCACCAGTTGCATAGGCAGAGAAAACGAAGAGGTTATCCCCACCTGGCAGTGAGATTTTGATAACGGACACTTCAAGAGATTCAAAGCTTTTGAATTCGACTTTTTCAATATTTTAGAAACGATAGGGTCTTCGTACCAATATCCCGGTGCCACCTCCCCCATCATCTATTACCCTATCGTTTCTTACGCATTCAAAATCCTTGAATGTCATGGAGTGCCATGAACTGAGGTGGGTTTCGGTTAGAAGTACGATGTCAGGCTTTTGTCTGGCAATGAATTCAAGGAGATAATCACGCCGATATATAGTAACAATGGAGTTGACGTTGATCGAGATGAGACGAATCCTATCCATGGCAATGTGACGATGAAAAATTATTTTGAGTGATTTGAAACTTCTAAACGATGAAAAACAAGATTAATTTTTGTGTCTTGTTTATTGATTCTCTCCGAAAGAGAATTTAATTGCTGTAAAATTTTGAGAAGCAGCTCATTATTGCCACTTAAATTATTTACCGCATTTTCTGCTGGTCTTCTAGCGGCTTGTGCAAATGATACTCCGGGCTTGACGAAGTTCGGAGCTAAGACACTGCGGTGTAGTTGAACTTGCTTTGGTACAAATTTAACTCTCGCATCTTGATATCGAGAGCGTCCTCGATATGATGCCGGGTGACCAAAAACACCGCAGTTAACACAGTATAATTTCTCTTTTGGCTCCGTCTGAGCCAATTTGCACTCACCGGGAGCATGGACGTCCTTGCATTTGACGCATCGGTAATGCATGGCGCAGTTGGCTGCTGAATGCCCAAATCGTTGACAGCGATAACACTGGTTGATTTCTCGTTTCTGGAGGCGTTCCCACCTCCTCAAGTGCTTGAATTTCCCACCTAACCACTCGGAAATTCAAAGACTTGGACTGCTCTTATTTGATATCTGGACTAAATAAAGTAGTAAATTTTTTTTTCTACCGTCAACCTTCTTGTTGCGAATGTTTTAACGGAGATAAACTTGATTTCTGGTGCTGCTTCCTTTAACACCTGAAGAAGATCGACGGTATCTTCTCCGCAGTCCAAGCCCTTCAACAAGAAGGCCTGTTCTTCTCGCTTTTCGGGAATTGATTCGTTTAATCTCGAACTTTGTTAATTTGTTTTCGGCTGCCAATAGCCAAACCATGTCCTTTCCACTTTGACCGAACACATTAATCGGCGGTACTTTCTCTGTATTCTTGGCTACTTTTTGAGCTTGACCAGCAGAACTACGGGCTACTTTCTTCTCCTTATTTTTATTTTTCAAATAAAGTATAAAATTATCATTATCTTGACTAACATCACCTCCAATATTTTAATCAACCTCTATTTCTTGTTGGAGTCCGTCCAGCGCTGCATAGTAATTCTGGCTTTCGTTAGTGCCTCCAGCACTTAGTACTTCTTCTAGGATGACTTGTTTAACAGCTTTCATCTGCTTAGCTCCGTATTTGTTTGTCGTACCGGTTCAGTATCTTGAACTTTCTTCGCTATATCGAACATATCTTCGTACGTTTTCAGTCTTATTTTTAATTCTTGAATTTCAGTTTCAAGTCGACTCACTTCTTGCTTATCTTCGACTACTTGAGTCTTACGCCCACCATCTGCGGAGTCTTGGGTGCTCGTGTGTCTTCGCTGATTGACGCTTGCCGCCAATTTCGCATTGTTATTCTCAGCGAGGCCCCCCAACGGAGGGAAGCCGTCGAGCTCCTCCATACAGCAGTCCCGAGTTAGTCTTCGGTTTATTTCCTTTTGTCGATCTATTGATTCCGTTGGTCGATGCCTTCGACGATAAATGCTTTCCCAATAAAATCAAAATATGCTTTTGGCTGGCTCGTAAAAAATTAATTCAATTTATTGAAACTAACTTTTGTGAAAAATTAACTAATTATTATTATTAAACACGTCTACACGCAACGAGTGCTAGACGTAGAATCCAGCGACTTACGTCTAAGCTGAAAGAAAATCAGTTGTGACGTGAAGTATGTAGATGGGATGCTGCTTAAGTCTAAAATTAAGTCCATTAAAGAGGTCTACAGAACGAAATTACAAAAAATAGAAATAAGCAAAAAGAGTGGTTGTGGAACTGATCACATTTATGTACCAAAGTTTTCCTGGTTTAAGGATGCTACTTATTTGAATGAGGTTGTGACAACAAGAAGCAGTACATCAAATTTGGCAAGTAAATTTAATGAATTATTAATTTCATGCGTTACTGGTGCATACTATGTTTTTAAAACATTGTTTGTGGCTTTTTAAGTTCAAATTTTGTCCTTTTGCCACGGTATAGTATTTTTTCCCATGAGGAATGGCATGATCCCTTTAGCAGTTTGGCTTGCATTGTTGTTGCCTAGTCTGGTCACTGGATGTAGGATGTTTGTATTTTGTCTCCATTCACCACATGTTACATGTCCTGTGTTTAAATCTTCTCTGTCCACTGCTTGTTGTAACATATAGTGACTTAGGGCAGTCTTTTGCAGCCTGTTATGCAAACTGCAAGCACCCCAAACAACCCTATCGATAGTATCGAGGTTCAACTCAATTGGTTTTGAGAACACTCTAAATCACCAGGCAAGTATGCCAAAAGCATTCTCTGACACTCATCTAGCACGGTAAAACGATAATTGAATATTTTTTCTTCATCACTTAGTCCATGCTTACTGAAAGGCTTCATATGATTGGTTCTTAGATGGAAAGCGTCATCCCCGCCGGTAATAGAGTTCTCAGGAAACCTCACGGTTTTTTAGTACTATCTCTAAATACTGCTCGGTCATTTCCTTCTACGTCAATATAAGTGACGCAATAATCTGCATCAACCATAGTAAATAGTATGAGACTGTAGGTTTTCTTGTAATTGTAGTATAATAAACCTGAACAAGGAGGTCTCTTGATGACAACATCTTCCAGCGCTAGAGGAATAACTTTTTAATGTCTTTCCAATATTCAACAGATTTCTGTATCCGAAAGTAAAAGATTGTTTTTTTAGTACTTATTATGTTTTAATTAATAAAATGTAAAATATTATTAATTTTTTTCTTTTTTCTAGGACCCAAACCAAAGTAAAAATTCAGAAGCAGGTGAAGAGGGAGGCGACACCATTGACTCTGCTATGCCTGGTATCGCGAACAACTCCACTGTTGAAACAAAGACGGCCCATTCATCTGGATTTATCAAACCACCTGAGCCGCCAAGAAACAGGTTTTTTTTGTGGTAGGGAGGCAAATGCCCATTTACGCACAGAGTGTGGGACTGCTATGCTCGCAAGAAGGCGACTAGACTACCCACTAAACACTTCCCCTGTCAACCTGAGAACCCAGCCTGGAGCCGTTTGACACATTACTTCGGGCCAGGTCTCATTTTGTTACGCTGCGAGGCACCTTCAAGCTGGGGGATCCCTCTTCTAGCGGGAGGGGAGAGGGAAAGAGGAAGTGCCAGACAAGCGACCCTCCAGCCCCAACACCCCCGGCTGCTGTGAGTCCCTTTTATCTTTTAGGACTGCCCATAGTGTGCCACCTGGTTCCATTTGTCAACCAATTCGAGCATCACCGCGACTATATTATCCGGGGTGAGCTCTCCCTTCTCCCTGTAGAGGGCCCTTCGGAGCCTGCCCCATTTTATGCACGCAAAAAATGTGTGGCAGCTCTGCCTCTCCAGGGCAATACCGACAATCGGGGGACCGTGACTTACCAACCTTGTGCAGGTAAGACTGAAAACACCCATGCCCGCTCAGATAGAAATCAGTCACACCATGCCTTCGATTTAGCCACGGTCTCACATCCACATTTGAAACATTGAAGAGGCGTTGCTCTTCGCCGTATCCTAAAGACAACCCACCCTATTCGTACTTTGCCCTTGTTCAGAAATTGTTCGGCGTCCTTTTCGCTCAAGCCGACTATGGCCATGCGTTGTCCCCTATTGTTTTCTGGTGTCAGCCTCGCTTTGATCTTTCCCACGCTAGGGAACTCCCTTTTGATGGCCGCTTCTACTCCGGCCAGATCCAGGTTTAGAAAAAATATAGAAACTGGTAAATTCGACAATGGGGAGATATCCCAAGCAATCAAGAAGTTAGACGACATTGCAAACAACGCTGCTGTGGGTAAGCCATTGATATCTGGTAAACAATGCTGCTGTGGATAAGCCATATGATCTCTTTGGCAAGTTGTAGCAAGTGAAGCCCGTCAGCTACTAAAGAGAGCAGCCATCTTGCTGCAGCTGGGTATTCAAAATTGTATAACTCGTCTCAAGAATTTCACAACTGTCCTCTACTCCGTCTCCTCAATCAATGGCTTCCGCTGCTGGTTCTTCAAAAGAGACGAGGACACCTTACAAACAGCGATGATTAATACGTTTTCACCGAATATTTAAAAAGATTACATGAAATAAATTCTTTCTTCTTTCTTTCTTACTGATTTATTCATTTCTCAAATTGATGGTTTTTAGGGATTTGTACTACTTATAAATCTCTTCGTCCGTCCGCCTGTGTGTCAAAGCAGTTTTCCTCCAAAGCTATAGCAGTTACACTACACTAAGCGCGGTTGGTAGATCGGAAATGACGACCTTTTGAAAGTTGGGTATAATAAATTTTCAATGTTTTTTCATATCGGAAGGAGAACCTTATACATTTTTTTACCGACGGTAGTCGTGTGGGGTGTCAAATGAAAGGTCTTGATGAGAGCTTTTCAAAACAGTGTAACGAGTTTCGTGAAGTACAGTGGGAAGGGAAATGTATAAAAAATTAGTCTCGCATTTTATCTGTGCATGTTCAATCGCCTCTTATATGCGTCCATCTATCTTAAATCTATAATAATAATTTTAATGGATCATATCATTGCTGAGCAGGCACGCGGGAGCGTGGTACTGACCAAACCAACTTCCCAAAAAATCAATACGGTCATGAAAATGATATACTCTAACTATCTCTAAGCGAAGGCCCGAGAGGGGCTGTAGTGCTACAAAGACGAAGAATTTTAATGGAAACTACTATAAACTGATTTTTATATTTATTAAGTTGTTTATTATAAATGTTATAATTACTGAATTTAATTTCAAAAAAGAATACCTAGCCTAGCATATTCTGCAAATCTTGCATCTGAAATGAAAAGATTGCATAAATATACTACTCGCAATAAATGCAACATTTTAATACATACCTCCATCTCTTTATCTAATATCATACTCATTAAATTATCAACAATTTCCTGCATACGTTGACGTAAAGTTGGATTCTGTATGGATGAGATTTCTTGGGATATTTGCGCCTATTGCACTTTTAGATCGTCAAGTTCTCTTTGCAATTCCATGATGCGAGTATTTATTTGATCTCTAGACATTTGCGGTTCATTTGAATCGTTATCATCGAAGGAACGGCTTTGTGGAGTGTAAAAATTTTGGGCCATTGAAGAAGAGGCTTCATGATGAAGTTGTTCTTGAGTAGAATCGCTTTTACGGCTCTTAGGGCTGAACATTGATTTGTTAAATTCCGTTAACATTTTGTCAACGTTCGTATTTGCAATAGAGAAGTCTGAGAGTCGACTATCGTCAGCTGAAAGTCGACTGGTATCCTCAATATCATGAACATTAGGACTCTCTTCTTCGTCATCAGAAGACGACACCTCACCACCGAAAATATCATGCTCGGCAACAACACCTCTTGGTGCAGATGGTAAAGGTTCACGTACTTCAGATTCTGATTCGCGAGAATCTTTGATTTTCTTTTTCTCTATATGATCTAATGTTGATTTTCTTTCAATTTCAGTTCCCGGTTCGGGATGTTGATTGCTACTAATTCCCTTGCCGTGATCATCATCTTCGTTAATAATTTCGTATCTCACTTGGACCGCTTCATTGTCAACACGTAAAAGTCGTTTCACTTCTTTTTCAATTTCTGGTGCTTCAACATATTTCTTCTTCAATGTCTTACGAAATCGTCGTTTACGAATATTTTTGCAAGGAGGCGTGACACCATGTGGCCAGAGAAATTTCTTGTCGACCTTGTTGGGATCCTTTTTCTTGGCTTTGTTGGATGATTCCTCGTCAGCCGATGGTGCATCCGGTTCATCTTTACAAAGAATCTGAATAAGAGTGAAATTTAAAAAAGGATTACTTTAGAGATTTTAACAAAATATATTGGAAGAAAATTTAAATATTCCAGAAATCGAAGCATTTTAGTTTAAAACTCTGTGGAGGCTTAATGTACGCGGTTAGTTTTAGGTAGTTCTAGTCTATCTAGTTTAAAAAAAAGTAATTGTAGCCTAAAACAACAACTGAGTTAAGATTTGTTTTATCAAAATCATTAAAAAAACTTTTTGAGTGCTGTTTTTATGGCATTGGGTTATGTGACCCGATCACATAATCCTATGACATAAATTGGTCACATTTATATTTCTCTTTTGATGGGAAGGCTCATGCAAAGTATGTTTGTAGAGTTTTCCACTCAAAAGGGAAATATAGGGCCACTTCAACATTTTGGATCTTGATCCGGTTGGGCGGATGCGAGCGAGCACCACATCCATCCGGTTGCCCCACTCTTATTTGTGGGCCATGAGAATCGTCGGGTAACGACGAAGTCTCCCCGAGTCCGTCTGTTTTGTCTTCGTTTCGACTTGTTCTCGGAACAAGCAATTTTCCTCTTTGTTGGTTACCTACATTACCTCATAATCACTACAGGTTCAATAATTTACATATAAAAAATTTCTAGAAGTTTGTGTAACCATCAATAATCATTGCAATCAAAATTTCTGAAAGCAAAAATCACAATGGAATAACGAATTCAACAGCTTCGATTGAGATACAAGATACTACAAAGGATTTTTCAATTGGTGGGGACACTCGAAAATGAATATGACTCATTTCGAGAGGCTCATCCGTCACTAGTTTGTATATGAAGTTTCATGACATTTCGTCCATTCATTTACAGCTAGCTACAGTCGTTAGAGTGACGCTCCTTTCACCTTCGTAAAGAAATGGAAAAACAAGAATATCGCATCTTGATGAAACATTATTTTTTATGGGGAAAACTTCTGAACAATCATCCCAATGGCGGCAAAAATGTCATCCCACATTTGCTCCTTCGAGAATAACATCTGATCTGATGAATTTAAAATGGGCCGTACAAGCACCCGAAGAAACACCTCGCTCTAGAAGGCCAAAAGAATTTACGAATGAGGAAATCATAAAGCAAGTGCATCGAACGTTTTGAGTTATCATAAAGTGAAGTTGCGCGTGTTAGCTGAGGCCATGGACATCTCAAAGGAAGGACGATATTTTGGAGATGAAAAAGCTATCGGTGTGACGGGTACCACGGTTGCTGACCGTCGACCAAAAGCAGCAGTGCGATGAAGATTCAACAGCCGGTTTGGCGTTCCTGCAGCGTAATCAAGCAGACTTTTTTCAACGTTTTGTAACGATGGATAAAACGTGGGTCCATGACCATATGACAAAGTTCAATAGGCAATCCGACCAAAGCGGCCAAAAAACCAACGCTCGGCCTGGGAGGTGAAATGCAGAAGGGAAGAACCTTGAAAGCGATGGCCAAATTGGACCAATTACGATTCGAATTAGTTGCACCTCCACCATATTCGCCCCAGCGACTATTATCTGTTTTCAAACCTCAAGCGGTGGCTCCAGGGAATGAGGAAGTCATCGCGATTAACGAGGCGTATTTTAAAGGTTTGGATGTATTATAGAAAGGGCATTGAAATCCTGGAAAATCGCAATACTAAGTGTATCGTCCTCGAAGGCAACTATGTAAAGGAATAGAGTAAATATAACCCTACCCAAAAAACGCTTGTTTTCATTAAAAATCTCGGAACTTATCAGCCCACGCTTGATATCCACTGTACGAAGAACAGAAACCACGAAAAAGGATATAGATAATTTAATTATGAAAATTCTTTGGGTGTAGGTACATAATTGAGTTGCATTAATAATTTTTCTGAAAAATTATTAGAGAAGAAAATTGTTGGAAGAAGGTGGTTTCAACGTGTATACTAATTCTCGTCAGGCCATCACTTTTATTAGATACACACGAGTGATGGTGACTACGATGCTTAGAGGTGAGAAAATTATTTTTAATATTTCTACTTATGCGAACTCAATAAGTTTTTGTATCTACGAATTATGTTCAGGTTAATTTTCTCCTGTATTTGTCTGTACTAAACTTTTTAATTGATCATTCGTTCCTTTTTACATTATTTTAATGTAAATCTATACGATCATTTGCTCTACCCTGAGCTTTTTGCTTCGGGCGGGGATAGATCTCGTTTTTCGGATGGCTCCGATAGCTTCAAATTACTTATGAAATTTCTTTGCGTGTAGCTACATGATTGAGTTGCATTTATAATTTTTCTGAAAAGGTGGTTTCGACGTGTACTAATTCTCATCATAATTCGTAGTTACAGAAGCTTATTGAGTCCGCATAAGTATAGGGTTTTGCATTAGGGACATTGTACTTTCGTATCTTTATATGAACGCACCCTTAAACTTTTTTATTGAACTGTTAATGTCAAAACGTTAGTTAAAGTCAACATTTTCATCGTGGTAAAGTTCACGAACCAGCAACGTTTGGAAATTATTAAAAATGACTATTAATTACTATTCTCGAAAAATCATCTTCAGCGATGAAGCTCATTTCTGGCTCAATGGCTAGGTTAATAAGCAAAATATGAGTTATTGGTTGTTGGAAGATTATTTGCGGCCAGAATTGGATGAACTTGATATCAATGATATGTGGTTTCAACTAGCCACACAGACCGCCTGACAATCGATTTATCGAAATTTATTTTTTTATTGTTATGTCCTTAATGGAAAACACTATAGAAAACTTAAAAATAATTCTCTGACCTCTAAGCATGGCGGTCGCAATCTTCCGTGTGTGTCTAAAGTGTGATGGCCTGATGAGAAATTAGTACACACATCGAAGCAACCTTCTTCTGAGATTTTTCTTCTCTGATAATTTTTCAGAAAAATTATTATTGCAACTCAATTATGTGACTACATATAAAGAAGTAATTTGAAGCTATCGGACCCATTCCAAAAACGAGATCAATGCCCACACGAAGCAAAAATGCTCAGCATAGAGCAAATTATCGTACAGATTTACATTAAATTGATGTAAAAAGGGTCGAATGATCAATAAAAAAGTTTAGTAGAGATAATTTAAATTTATTATTGATTTAAATTTTAAATTATTATATTTTTTAATTGTAAATTTTTTGGCTGTCGCACACGCGTGGGTGAGTCATCGTCGGCGGGTTAATTAATTAAAGTTAAAATAAGTAATGTGTTATTATAGTGATTATTATGTAGTGAATCATGCCGGCTTCTTTACCTCCAGAGGATCCGAGATTGAGCGTGGTCTCAATTAAAATCATACCATTTTGGAGAAAGATTCTAACTGCGTGGTTTAGGCATTTGGAATACCAGTTCTCATTAGTCAACACTACAACAGAACAAACAAAATTCTATCACGCCGTTTCTGGTCTGGATGAAGATGTGGTATATTTGGGACTCGATGTACTGGAGGAACCCTCAGCGGCAATAACACTACATTGAAAGAGCAGTTGATGAAACGTCTTTCACAATAAAATTAAACCAGCTCTTGACTTAGCTGACTCTTAGTGATAGACAGCCTTCTCAATTGCTGCACGAAATGGAACAATAGGGAGCCCCAGTAATAAGTAATGATATGCTCGAGTTGCTGTGGCACAGAGACTTCCGGACACATCCCATGTGATTTAAGTTCTTTGGATGAAACAGCCGCTGCAGCAGACAAAATACGTGAAATAATTGCGTGTAGTGTAATAAACTCAAAAGTACAATACAATACTACTCAAAATGACACATTATTTCTTTTAAAAAACAAATAGAAATAATATCAGCGCAACTACATATATTGGGTAGAGATCTTGACCGGGTTTGAAAACTTAATAGAGAACGATCTAGATCTAAGTCTATACCTATAGGTAAGTTCTCCAGTGATAAACCTTTGTACTGGTATCATTTTAAGTTCGATGATACTGTACCAAATAATGCTTTGCTTTGGCATCCCAGCCAAATTAGTCCGACTTACCAAAATGACAATGACTTCGATGACTTCCCAAGTTCGCATCAATAACCAACTCACCGATGCCTTTGACACAAATATCGGACTAAAGCAGGGATATGGGCTGGCCGCATTGCTATTCAATTTGGATCTGGAGTACGACATAAGGAAGCTACCTGTCGATACGCGAGGTACATTACCATACAAGTCAAACCAAGTAGTAGCCTATGCGGACGACATCAACATTTTGTCCTGGTCATTACAACTGCCAAAGAACTCTTCCTGAAACTCGACATCGATGCAAAACTAGTAGGGCTACAAATTAATGAAAATAAAAAAAGCTCATGACGCAGTCGAGGAAAAATACCTCAAATACGAAAAAAACCACACATGGCGAATACAGTATCGAAAATGTTAGCGAATTTGTGTATTTAGGCGCCAAAACAACGACAACGGGTAATGAAAGAGACGAAATACGCCGAAGAATACAGATCGCAAATGAAATATTTTATTCAGTTTCGACGATCTTAAAGACCAGCTACATACACGGGAAAACAAAGCTCCAAGTATACATATCTGTGATAAGACCTGTGTTATGCTATGGGTGTGAAACATAAACCCTAACCCAAGCATCCGCAAATATATTGAACGGCTATTAATCGGAGCGAAGCTAGACGGGGACCAATGAAGAATTCGATACAACCATGAGCTGTATGAAATTTTTGACGAACCGGAGGTCTCAATGATTCCAAGACTGCGGAAGCTGCAATGGGCTGGCCACATGAATCGTATGGACGTATAACGGATACCCAAAAAGGTATTCGTTGGGAGAACTGAAGGCCGAAGAACAGTGGGGAAACCGAGGAAACGCTGGTCTGACTCGGTCGATGAAGACAGTTCATCGCTGCTCGGATTTCAAAATTGGAGGACGCGGTCAATGGACCGAGATAGTTGGAGGCGCATTTGTAGGAAGCGAAGGCCCGAAAGGGGCTGTAGTGCCAAGAAGAAAAAGATAACGCTTTCAAATGTGTCACATCATGTAATTTTAATAAAACAAAATACTAAAAATTCAGAAAACTGCTAATTTTCAAGGCATAAATTATTAAATAACTGTCTAGAAATTATTGATCCACTATCGAAACAAAAATTTTTAATCGATAAAGATGCAGGTACCACCAGCACCTAAATTTAATTCTTATATTCTAACTCCGCTGAAATTGACAGTAGCATATTCTTCTCCGATTTTCACGTTTGGCTACAGGCTAATCTCGGTCCACAGAGTATATTCACGTGGAAATTTGTGATTGCAGACATAGCATACAGTTACTGGTTGACATGAAATATGGATTTATGGAGTCTACAGGAAAAGATTCACTTGGCGAAAATCTCACTTTTCATCAATTTTTGAAGGTGTTGACGACAATAAGATTCGTGGACTCCTTGAAATTCTATGTCTAGCATTCGTTGCGTACAGACGTGTTTTTTAAGAGCTCCTGTCACTTGTTTTTTTAAATTAAATAATTTTTTAAGAACGTCAGTTTTAAATTAGAAAAATATCACATCATCGTACCACTCGAATAATTTATCGAATATAGAGTTTTCCATTAAGGACATAGCAATAAATAAATAAATTTCAACAAATCGATTGCTAGGCGTGCACCGTGTAGCACCGTCTTGTTGGAACCACATATTGTTGATGTCAACTTCATCCAATTTTGGCCACAAATAATATTCCAACATAACACAATAGCGCTCTCCATTGTTTTCATCCACGAAAAAATACGGCCCAATCACACCTCCGGTATGAAAAGCGCCCCAAACAGCAATTTTTTGCGGATGCCACGATGTCTCAAGAAGCACATGTGGGTTTTTTACTGACCCATAACGCATATTTTGCTTATTAACAAAGCCATTGAGCCAGAAATGAGCTGAAGATGATTTTTCGAGAATAGTAACTAATAGTCATTTTAAATAATTTCCAAACGTTGCTGGTTCGTGACTTACCATGATAAAAATGTTGACTTTAACTAACGTTTTGACATTGAAATTTTATTAAAAAAGTTTAAGGGTGCGTTTATATAAAGATACGAAATTGTTATGTCGCTAATGCAAAACCCTATATATGAATTTTACTTGTGAAGAAGTTTCGAGAAGCCAGAAAAAGTAGAAAAGCTTTTCACGGGTGGCATGGAGCAGCCCGACGGCTTCTTTCCACTGGGGGACTTGGAACCAGAAACATCAAATGCAATCAACGAGAAATTAAAAATTAAACATGATAAATTTGAACATGGAAAGCGGAAACGCTAAAAAATGATGAAGTGGAAAAAGCAAAGAAAGAAAACGAAGAATTGAAACTTCGAATACAATCTTTGGAAGAAATGATTCGAAAATAATCAAACGCTAATAAACCCAAAACGATTAAGCAACATAACATGAGCGAATAATAAGATGCCATGCAACGTAATACGAGCGAAAAACAAGAGACACGCTAAAAGCTCAAGTTATATGGAACCAGCAATCAAAGATGCGTGAAGTCAGTAATATAAAATGCTGATCAAGTACTTTGCGCAGGAGGATATAGTATTATAATATTTTAAAACTTGCTTTGTTTTTATTAAATTTATAACGATTGAATCAATAAAGCGCATTCGTATTTGAAATGTGCACTCTGTAAAGAATCTCGAAACAATACTACTGAAAGTAGCTATATCAAACCAATTAAGCATGATGTACAACACCACATCAACATTATTGGCCCTCGGATATATTCAAAGGTGTATCTGTTGTCTCCTGAAAAAATAGCAGTTTCGAAGAAAGAGGTTGAATTTTTACTTCAACTGGGTAGCTGTCGTCTATCTAATAATTGTTTGTCTTCGCCTTTGCATATGGTTCCCAAACAAAATGGCCAATGGAGACCATGTGGGGACTATCGACGGCTAAATGCTCAGACAATTCCGGACCGTTATTCTCTACTGCTCATCAAGATTTGCGGAGATATTTGGGCATGCTAATCTTTTAACGCAAATTTTTGCCAAACGCAACCAAACAGCATTACATCCTGAGCGCATTCTTGTCTGCGCCGAAATCCAAAGAAACTCGCGTGATTGAGTGGTCTTCAAAAGCCATGCGTTTGAAACCACCAGACGACAATTAATAGATTCTACAATATCGGCACATTTTTAAGTGAATGCATATCTTCTTTTGTCGCTTCTATTCAAAACAATTAATCTCAGCTTTACGCAATTACGTCACCAATGATCGAGAATTGCTAGCTGCCTATTTAAGCATTAAATGCTTAAGGTTCTCTAATGAGGGGAGGCCGTTCACGGTGTTTACTGACCTAAAGCCTCCAACATTTGCTTTTAAACAAAATCCAGACAAAGCATCTCCTTGACAATATAGGCATTTAAGTTACATAAGCTTGTTCACCTCGGATATTCGACATGGTTTTCAAGGATTACAGAGATTAAAATCCCTAAGGTCAATATGGTGAATTCATTGCGGGATGCTATGCATCGGTTACAATCAGTAGAAGCAACGAATGCTAATAATATATGTTTTCAATTTAAAGAGCAGTAGTGATACTCGCATGTTTTTGAGCGTGTAGCCGCAGTTAGGAGTTGTCTTCAGCCACCATACGAAGGTCCATTTCCGATGCTTAAATGTACACACAGGAAATTTATAACTGAGTTGAAAGGCAAGTTACCAGATTTTTTATTTGAAGCATGTTGACCTTTATTGAAAAACGAAATTAGTTTTTTTCATTTTATTTATTACTCGTTTCCGATGGAGATTCAATTTATTGATAAGTTTTGAGAAGCAGCTCATTATTGCTACTTACATTATTTTCATTATTCACATTATTGTCTGCTGTTTTTCTCTAGCGGAGAGTGCAAATGAAACCCCGGGCTTGAGGGAGTTAGAAGCTATCACACTGCGGTGTACTTGTCTGTCTTTGAGAAAGTTTGTTTTTTGCATCTTGATATTTGGGGCATCTTTGATATGATGCATGGTGACCGAATACGTCGCAGTTTTTTGCATTTAACACACCGTTAGTGCATGGCGCAGTTGGCAGCCGAATCGCCAAATCGTTGACACCAATAGCACTGGTTGACTTCTCTTTTCTGGAGACGTTCCCACGTCACTACTCTGAAGTTCAAGTACCTTACCTGTTGTAGGGCACTTGGACTGTTTTTATAAAATTATCACAACAGACCGAGGATTACAATTCGAATCTGTAATTTTCCGTGTTTTAAGCCAATTAATGGGTGCATCACGAATCCGCACAACAGTTTGAAATGGTATGATTGAGCGATGGCATCGCTCAAAGCGACTCTAATGTGCCATGAAGTATTTATCAACGGCGCTACTTGAATTACGCGTCGCTTACAAAGAGACCATCAACGCCTTAACTCCAGAAATAGTTTGCGGCACAAATCTACGATTGCCAGGAGGGTTCTTCTACGATGAAGAAATAAAATGATCTGAATGCGTTCTTCGAAAAATTTCGGGCGGATATGCGACAACTTCAGGCGGTACCTGCTTCATAACATCTTCAGGATCGAGCATTACAAAGATTTATATTCTTCCACACATTTTTTTTCTACGGCAAGATAGAATTCAAAAATCGCTGACTGCACCTTACACCGTCCCGCATAAAGTGATTAAACGGTGATCGGTAAAAAAAAAGAAATAACCGTATAGTCGGAACGTTTAAAACCAGCGTTTACCGAGAACGATATCGATTCAAATTCAAATACCGAAATTGCAGAGCTTCTTCGGACGTACAGCAATAAAGTTAATCTCAGTGTTTGACTTTCGTAACAAAGTTATTCGGAAGGGAGTATTGAAGCCGTACCGTATCTGCTGAGATGAGTCCACGACTTAACCGCTAGTACAACAGAACGCTGCTCTCGTTATTGATGATATTTCGTTATTTGATTCAGTTATTCCTCGTTGACTTCGTTCAGTCTAGTCGTATTAAATTGTTGGTCTAAAATTCTTTGATTTCTTTGGTTACATTTCATTGCCCTTCGGCTGCATTCGTTAAACAATTAAGACAAATATACAACTTCGATAATTGATTAATTTTAATAGTCTTCATTATTTTGATTGGCAAACAATCAAGTCAGCAAATTATGCTAGAAAATAAAATTGAGGAAGTCGGGAAGTAATATTCCCTTCGTTGGCTCCAGGCGTGCGCTTGAGCTTATTCTATCGTAATGCATTTGGCCGGGATAAGCGAATTAGGAGACGTTCAACTGAGTACTTTAGACGTCAGCCCGAGTTTTAGTATCCCAAGGCAATTACGCCCGGGCCTGCAGTTGAACCATTAATTGATTTATCAATCTAACTGCGTACTCAAGGCGTCAGCGCGAGTATTCGCGTCCCAGGGTGTGATTACGCCCGGGACCAACAGTTAAAGTATTAGTTGATCGGTTTCCTCACAATATCAAATAATATCATTCATTTCATTTCTTTTAAACAACAAATAAAATTAAGTTTTTTTTCTTGAAAAGCCGTCGGGTTTGCTTTGTCGAAACGCGTCTGCTCACACAACAAAGCAAGGCTCGACGGCTTTTCAAGAAAAAAGATAATTGGCCTGCGTGTATCATATAAACAAAATAGTTGACTAAATATATATTGGACTAAAATAGGCAGATGGGCTAGCCCCATTTCTACTCAATTTGGCTTTGGAATATGTCATCCAGAAAGCTACCTGTCGATACAAGAGGTACGCTATTATATAAGTCGAGCTAAGTAGTAGCCTATGCGGACGACATCAATATTTTGTCACGGTCGTTAACAACCGCCAAATAACTAGAAACTAGTAGGGCCTCAAATGCCCAAAATATTACACTTGGCGAATATAGTACCGAAAATGTGGGCGAATTTATATATTTAGGCGCCAAAATAACGAGAACCGGTAATGAAAATGACGAAATACGCCGAAGAATACAGCTCGCAAATAAAACATTTTATTTAGTTTTCATGATCTTGAAAATTGGCTGCATACACAGGAAAACAGAGCTCCAAGTATACAAATCTGTGATAAGACCTGTGCTATGTTATGGGTGTGAAACATGGACCTTCCTGAGGAGAATAATCGGAGGAAAGCTAGACGGGGATCAATGGCGAATACAACCATTAGCTGTATGAAATTTTTGACGAGCCGGAGTTCTCAACGATTGTAAGACTGCGGAAGCTAAAATGAGCTGGCCACATGGATCGTATAGACGAACAATGGATACGCCAAAAAGGTATTCGTTGGGAAAACTGTATGGCGGAGACCAGTGGAAAAACCGAGGAAACGCTGGTCTGACTCGGTCGACGACGACAGTTCATCGCTGTTTGGATTTCAAAACTGGAGGACGCGATCAATGGACCGAGATAGTTGGAGGCGCTTGTTGCAGGAAGCGAAGGCCCGAGAGGGGCTGTAGCGCTACGAAGAAGAAGAAGAATTTACTAAATAGAATTAAAGCAGTTACTATCAATTTCGATACCAGCCCTACCGAGAAGATTTATCTCATCACTAGTGACTTCAAGATTGGATAGCTACTCTCGAGACTTCTTGCGGAATATGCTATTCACTTTCGCAAACACGCCGTCTGGGTCCTGTGGGCTAATACCCCTCAGTTTTTCCGCCCATTGGTTGCTGACCTCACTCCTGAAGTATGACCGGATAAAGTTCCGGACATTCTTCAGGTGTAATTTTAAATAAGCCAACGAGGGATGGTTGTAGTCGATAAATATTGTTGACGCGTGTGAAAAGAAGGCTTTTCAATCTTTTCAACCTTGCGATGGTTGGTGTTTCATATCCTTCCATATTGTTTCGATGTTTAATCTTGGGAACTACTTTCTCAATCGTTTTCAACGTCAACTTCTCTAACTTCGACAAATAGAGATCTATTTCATCGTTAGTTAGATTCCTGTCATTAGGAACCATTGATTAAACTTCTTTTGAAACTTTCCCCAGTCTGTGTTTTTGAAATTCAACCGATGGTTTTCATGTTGAACTGGAATGAAGAAGAAATCATCCCTTTGATGATTGATTTCTATTACGATTGCGTTATGGTCGCTATTATAAGGAAGCACCTGCAGTTTCCGTTGAGGAATATTAAAGCTGAATTCAAGTCTTGCGTCAGCAATGCAGAGGTCCAAATATGAATTTGTCCTAGGGTATGTTGGGAGCTCCGACCAATATAGATTGCACGTGTATTCAATTTGGTTCTCTGTTATCCACGATTTCAGGAATACACCTCTTGGATTATTAGTGGCGTTCAGCCATGATGTATGCTTGGCGTTCAGGCCACCAGCAAGAATATAATAATTATGCAGCCTGTTCAATTCGAGTATTTCAAACAAGGAATTGAGTTCCTCCTTGAGCTTGAGAACAGTTCCACCAGTTGCATAGGCAGAGAAAACGAAGAGGTTATCCCCACCTGGCAGTGAGATTTTGATAGCGGACACTTCAAGAGATTCAAAGCTTTTGAATTCGACTTTTTCAATATTTTAGAAACGATAGGGTCTTCGTACCAATATCCCGGTGCCACCTCCCCCATCATCTATTACCCTATCGTTTCTTACGCATTCAAAATCCTTGAATGTCATGGAGTGCCATGAACTGAGGTGGGTTTCGGTTAGAAGCACGATGTCAGGCTTTTGTCTGGCAATGAATTCAAGGAGATAATCACGCCGATATATAGTAACAATGGAGTTGACGTTGATCGAGATGAGACGAATCCTATCCATGGCAATGTGACGATGAAAAATTATTTTGAGTGATTTGAAACTTCTAAACGATGAAAAACAAGATTAATTTTTGTGTCTTGTTTATTGATTCTCTCCGAAAGAGAATTTAATTGCTGTAAAATTTTGAGAAGCAGCTCATTATTGCCACTTAAATTATTTACCGCATTTTCTGCTGGTCTTCTAGCGGCTTGTGCAAATGATACTCCGGGCTTGACGAAGTTCGGAGCTAAGACACTGCGGTGCAGTTGAACTTGCTTTGGTACAAATTTAACTCTCGCATCTTGATATCGAGAGCGTCCTCGATATGATGCCGGGTGACCAAAAACACCGCAGTTAACACAGTATAATTTCTCTTTTGGCTCCGTCTGAGCCAATTTGCACTCACCGGGAGCATGGACGTCCTTGCATTTGACGCATCGGTAATGCATGGCGCAGTTGGCTGCTGAATGCCCAAATCGTTGACAGCGATAACACTGGTTGATTTCTCGTTTCTGGAGGCGTTCCCACCTCCTCAAGTGCTTGAATTTCCCACCTAACCACTCGGAAATTCAAAGACTTGGACTGCTCTTATTTGATATCTGGACTAAATAAAGTAGTAAATTTTTTTTCTACCGTCAACCTTCTTGTTGCGAATGTTTTAACGGAGATAAACTTGATTTCTGGTGCTGCTTCCTTTAACACCTGAAGAAGATCGACGGTATCTTCTCAGCAGTCCAAGCCCTTCAACAAGAAGGCCTGTTCTTCTCGCTTTTCGGAATATATGAAGTGCGGGGCTTCCCCAGAATTTAGAGCATTTTTCGCAGATTTGAAATCAACCAGTGATTTCGTTCTGATAGTTAATTTTTCGGAATTGATTCGTTTAATCTCGAACTTTGTTAATTTGTTTTCAGCTGCCAATAGCCAAACCATGTCCTTTCCGCTTTGACCGAACACATTAATTGGCGGTACTTTCTCTGTATTCTTGGCTACTTTTTGAGCAGGACCAGCAGAACTACGGGCTACTTTCTTCTCCTTATTTTTATTTTTCAAATAAAGTATAAAATTATCATTATCTTGACTAACATCACCTCCAATATTTTAATCAACCTCTATTTCTTGTTGGAGTCCGTCCAGCGCTGCATAGTAATTCTGGCTTTCGTTAGTGCCTCCAGCACTTAGTACTTCTTCTAGGATGACTTGTTTAACAGCTTTCATCTGCTTAGCTCCGTATTTGTTTGTCGTACCGGTTCAGTATCTTGAACTTTCTTCGCTATATCGAACATATCTTCGTACGTTTTCAGTCTTATTTTTAATTCTTGAATTACATTTTCAAGTCCACTCACTTCTTGCTTATCTTCGACTACTTGAGTCTTACGCCCACCATCTGCGGAGTCTTGGGTGCTCGTGTGTCTTCGCTTATTGACGCTTGCCGCCAATTTCGCATTGTTATTCTCCCCGAGGCCCCCCAACGGAGGGAAGCCGTCGAGCTCCTCCATACAGCAGTCCCGAGTTAGTCTTCGGTTTATTTCCTTTTGTCGATCTATTGATTCCGTTGGTCGATGCCTTCGACGATAAATGCTTTCCCAATAAAATCAAAATATGCTTTTGGCTGGCTCGTAAAAAATTAATTCAATTTATTGAAACTAACTTTTGTGAAAAATTAATTAATTTTTAAAATTAATGACAGGAGCGATTAAAAACACGTCTACACGCAACGAGTGCTAGACGTAGAATCCAGCGACTTACGTCTAAGCTGAAAGAAAATCAGTTGTGACGTGAAGTATGTAGATGGGATGCTGCTTAAGTCTAAAATTAAGTCCATTAAAGAGGTCTACAGAACGAAATTACAAAAAATCGAAATAAGCAAAAAGAGTGGTTGTGGAACTGATCACATTTATGTACCAAAGTTTTCCTGGTTTAAGGATGCTACTTATTTGAATGAGGTTGTGACAACAAGAAGCAGTACATCAAATTTGGCAAGTAAATTTAATGAATTATTAATTTCATGCGTTACTGGTGCATTCTATGTTTTTAAAACATTGTTTGTGGCTTTTTAAGTTCAAATTTTGTCCTTTTGCCACGGTAGAGTATTTTTTCCCATGAGGAATGGCATGATCCCTTTAGCAGTTTGGCTTGCATTGTTGTTGCCTAGTCTGGTCACTGGATGTAGGATGTTTGTATTTTGTCTCCATTCACCACATGTTACATGTCCTGTGTTTAAATCTTCTCTGTCCACTGCTTGTTGTAACATATAGTGACTTAGGGCAGTCTTTTGCAGCCTGTTATGCAAACTGCAAGCACCCCAAACAACCCTATCGATAGTATCGAGGTTCAACTCAATTGGTTTTGAGAACACTCTAAATCACCAGGCAAGTATGCCAAAAGCATTCTCTGACACTCATCTAGCACGGTAAAACGATAATTGAATATTTTTTCTTCATCACTTAGTCCATGCTTACTGAAAGGATTCATATGATTGGTTCTTAGATGGAAAGCGTCATCCCCGCCAGTAATAGAGTTCTCAGGAAACCTCACGGTTTTTTAGTACTATCTCTAAATACTGCTCGGTCATTTCCTTCTACGTCAATATAAGTGACGCAATAATCTGCATCAACCATAGTAAATAGTATGAGACTGTAGGTTTTCTTGTAATTGTAGTATAATAAACCTGAACAAGGAGGTCTCTTGATGACAACATCTTCCAGCGCTAGAGGAATAACTTTTTAATTTCTTTCCAATATTCAACAGATTTCGGTATCCGAAAGTAAAAGATTGTTTTTTTAGTACTTATTATGTTTTAATTAATAAAATGTAAAATATTATTAATTTTTTTCTTTTTTCTAGGACCCAAACCAAAGTAAAAATTCAGAAGCAGATGAAGAGGGAGGCGACACCATTGACTCTGCTATTCCTGGTATCGCGAACAACTCCACTGTTGAAACAAAGACGGCCCATTCATCTGGATTTATCAAACCACCTGAGCCGCCAAGAAACAGGTTTTTTTTTGTGGTAGGGAGGCAAATGCCCATTTACGCACAGAGTGTGGGACTGCTATGCTCGCAAGAAGGCGACTAGACTACCCACTAAACACTTCCCCTGTCAACCTGAGAACCCAGCCTGGAGCCGTTTGACACATTACTTCGGGACAGGTCTCATTTTGTTACGCTGCGAGGCACCTTCAAGCTGGGGGATCCCTCTTCTAGCGGGAGGGGAGAGGGAAAGAGGAAGTGCCAGACAAGCGATCCTCCAGCCCCAACACCCCCGGCTGCTGTGAGTCCCTTTTATCTTTTAGGACTGCCCGAACATAGTGTGCCACCTGGTTCCATTTGTCAACCAATTCGAGCATCACCGCGACTATATTATCCGGGGTGAGCTCTCCCTTCTCCCTGTAGAGGGCCCTTCGGAGCCTGCCCCATTTTATGCACGCAAAAAATGTGTGGCAGCTCTGCCTCTCTAGGGCAATACCGACAATCGGGGGACCGTGACTTACCAACCTTGTGCAGGTAAGACTGAAAACACCCATGCCCACTCAGATAGAAATCAGTCACACCATGCCTTCGATTTAGCCACGGTCTCACATCCGCATTTGAAACATTGAAGAGGCGTTGCTCTTCGCCGTATCCTAAAGACAACCCACCCTATTCGTACTTTGCCCTTGTTCAGAAATTTTTCGGCGTCCTTTTCGCTCAAGCCGACTATGGCCATGCGTTGTCCCCTATTGTTTTCTGGTGTCAGCCTCGCTTTGATCTTTCCCACGCTAGGGAACTCCCTTTTGATGGCCGCTTCTACTCCGGCCAGATCCAGGTTTAGAAAAAATATAGAAACTGGTAAATTCGACAATGGGGAGATATCCCAAGCAATCAAGAAGTTAGACGACATTGCAAACAACGCTGCTGTGGGTAAGCCATTGATATCTGGTAAACAATGCTGCTGTGGATAAGCCATATGATCTCTTTGGCAAGTTGTAGCAAGTGAAGCCCGTCAGCTACTAAAGAGAGCAGCCATCTTGCTGCAGCTGGGTATTCAAAATTGTATAACTCGTCTCAAGAATTTCACAACTGTCCTCTACTCCGTCTCCTCAATCAATGGCTTCCGCTGCTGGTTCTTCAAAAGAGACGAGGACACCTTACAAACAGCGATGATTAATACGTTTTCACCGAATATTTAAAAAGATTACATGAAATAAATTCTTTCTTCTTTCTTTCTTACTGATTTATTCATTTCTCAAATTGATGGTTTTTAGGGATTTGTACTACTTATAAATCTCTTCGTCCGTCCGCCTGTGTGTCAAAGCAGTTTTCCTCCAAAGCTATAGCAGTTACACTACACTAAGCGCGGTTGGTAGATCGGAAATGACGACCTTTTGAAAGTTGGGTATAATAAATTTTCAATGTTTTTTCATATCGGAAGGAGAACCTTATACATTTTTTTACCGACGGTAGTCGTGTGGGGTGTCAAATGAAAGGTCTTGATGAGAGCTTTTCAAAACAGTGTAACGAGTTTCGTGAAGTACAGTGGGAAGGGAAATGTATAAAAAATTAGTCTCGCATTTTATCTGTGCATGTTCAATCGCCTCTTATATGCGTCCATCTATCTTAAATCTATAATAATAATTTTAATGGATCATATCATTGCTGAGCAGGCACGCGGGAGCGTGGTACTGACCAAACCAACTTCCCAAAAAATCAATACGGTCATGAAAATGATATACTCTAACTATCTCTAAGCGAAGGCCCGAGAGGGGCTGTAGTGCTACAAAGACGAAGAATTTTAATGGAAACTACTATAAACTGATTTTTATATTTATTAAGTTGTTTATTATAAATGTTATAATTACTGAATTTAATTTCAAAAAAGAATACCTAGCCTAGCATATTCTGCAAATCTTGCATCTGAAATGAGAAAATTGCATAAATATACTACTCGCAATAAATGCAACATTTTAATACATACCTCCATCTCTTTATCTAATATCATACTCATTAAATTATCAACAATTTCCTGCATACGTTGACGTAAAGTTGGATTCTGTATGGATGAGATTTCTTGGGATTTTTGCGCCTGTTGCACTTTTAGATCGTCAAGTTCTCTTTGCAATTCCATGATGCGAGTATTTATTTGATCTCTAGACATTTGCGGTTCATTTGAATCGTTATCATCGAAGGAACGGCTTTGTGGAGTGTAAAAATCTTGGGCCATTGAAGAAGAGGCTTCATGATGAAGTTGTTCTTGAGTAGAATCGCTTTTACGGCTCTTAGGGCTGAACATTGATTTGTTAAATTCCGTTAACATTTTGTCAACGTTCGTATTTGCAATAGAGAAGTCTGAGAGTCGACTATCGTCAGCTGAAAGTCGACTGGTATCCTCAATATCATGAACATTAGGACTCTCTTCTTCGTCATCAGAAGACGACACCTCACCACCGAAAATATCATGCTCGGCAACAACACCTCTTGGTGCAGATGGTAAAGGTTCACGTACTTCAGATTCTGATTCGCGAGAATCTTTGATTTTCTTTTTCTCTATATGATCTAATGTTGATTTTCTTTCAATTTCAGTTCCCGGTTCGGGATGTTGATTGCTACTAATTCCCTTGCCGTGATCATCATCTTCGTTAATAATTTCGTATCTCACTTGGACCGCTTCATTGTCAACACGTAAAAGTCGTTTCACTTCTTTTTCAATTTCTGGTGCTTCAGCATATTTCTTCTTCAATGTCTTACGAAATCGTCGTTTACGAATATTTTTGCAAGGAGGCGTGACACCATGTGGCCAGAGAAATTTCTTGTCGACCTTGTTGGGATCCTTTTTCTTGGCTTTGTTGGGTGATTCCTCGTCAGCCGATGGTGCATCCGGTTCATCTTTACAAAGAATCTGAATAAGAGTGAAATTTAAAAAAGGATTACTTTAGAGATTTTAACAAAATATATTGGAAGAAAATTTAAATATTCCAGAAATCGAAGCATTTTAGTTTAAAACTCTGTGGAGGCTTAATGTACGCGGTTAGTTTTAGGTAGTTCTAGTCTATCTAGTTTAAAAAAAAGTAATTGTAGCCTAAAACAACAACTGAGTTAAGATTTGTTTTATCAAAATCATTAAAAAAACTTTTTGAGTGCTGTTTTTATGGCATTGGGTTATGTGACCCGATCACATAATCCTATGACATAAATTGGTCACATTTATATTTCTCTTTTGATGGGAAGGCTCATGCAAAGTATGTTTGTAGAGTTTTCCACTCAAAAGGGAAATATAGGGCCACTTCAACATTTTGGATCTTGATCCGGTTGGGCAGATGCGAGCGAGCACCACATCCATCCGGTTGCCCCACTCTTATTTGTGGGCCATGAGAATCGTCGGGTAACGACGAAGTCTCCCCGAGTCCGTCTGTTTTGTCTTCGTTTCGACTTGTTCTCGGAACAAGCAATTTTCCTCTTTGTTGGTTACCTACATTACCTCATAATCACTACAGGTTCAATAATTTACATATAAAAAATTTCTAGAAGTTTGTGTAACCATCAATAATCATTGCAATCAAAATTTCTGAAAGCAAAAATCACAATGGAATAACGAATTCAACAGCTTCGATTGAGATACAAGATACTACAAAGGATTTTACAATAGGTGGCGACACTCGAAAATGAATATGACTCATTTCGAGAGGCTCATCCGTCACTAGTTTGTATATGAAGTTTAATGACATTTCGTCATTCATTTACAAGCTACAGTCGTTAGAGTAACGCTCCTTTCACCTTCGTAAAGAAATGGAAAAACAAGAATATCGCATCTTGATGAAACATTATTTTTTATGGGGAAAACTTCTGAACAATCATCCCAATGGCGGCAAAAATGTCATCCCACATTTGCTCCTTCGAGATAACATCTGATCTGATGAATTTAAAATGGGCCGTACAAGCACCCGAAGACGCACCTCGCTCTAGAAGGCCAAAAGAATTTACGAATGAGGAAATCATAAAGCAAGTGCATCGAACGTTTTGAGTTATCATAAAGTGAAGTTGCGCGTGTTAGCTGAGGCCATGGACATCTCAAAGGAAGGACGATATTTTGGAGATGAAAAAGCTATCGGTGTGACGGGTACCACGGTTGCTGACCGTCGACCAAAAGCAGCAGTGCGATGAAGATTCAACAGCCGGTTTGGCGTTCCTGCAGCGTAATCAAGCAGACTTTTTTCAACGTTTTGTAACGATGGATAAAACGTGGGTCCATTACCATATGACAAAGTTCAATAGGCAATCCGACCAAAGCGGCCAAAAAACCAACGCTCGGCCTGGGAGGTGAAATGCAGAAGGGAAGAACCTTGAAACGATGGCCAAATTGGACCAATTACGATTCGAATTGGTTGCACTTCCACCATATTCGCCCCAGCGACTATTATCTGTTTTCAAACCTCAAGCGGTGGCTCCAGGGAATGAGGAAGTCATCGCGATTACCGAGGCGTATTTTAAAGGTTTGGATGTATTATAGAAAGGGCATTGAAATCCTGGAAAATCGCAATACTAAGTGTATCGTCCTCGAAGGCAACTATGTAAAGGAATAGAGTAAATATAACCCTACCCAAAAAACGCTTGTTTTCATTAAAAATCCCGGAACTTATCAGCCCACGCTTGATATCCACTGTACGAAGAACAGAAACCACGAGAAAGGATATAGATAATTTAATTATGAAAATTCTTTGGGTGTAGGTACATAATTGAGTTGCATTAATAATTTTTCTGAAAAATTATTAGAGAAGAAAATTGTTGGAAGAAGGTGGTTTCAACGTGTATACTAATTCTCGTCAGGCCATCACTTTTATTAGATACACACGAGTGATGGTGACTACGATGCTTAGAGGTGAGAAAATTATTTTTAATGTTTCTACTTATGCCAACTCAATAAGTTTTTGTATCTACGAATTATGTTCAGGTTAATTTTCTCCTGTATTTGTCTGTACTAAACTTTTTAATTGATCATTCGTTCCTTTTTACATTATTTTAATGTAAATCTATACGATCATTTGCTCTACCCTGAGCTTTTTGCTTCGGGCGGGGATAGATCTCGTTTTTCGGATGGCTCCGATAGCTTCAAATTACTTATGAAATTTCTTTGCGTGTAGCTACATGATTGAGTTGCATTTATAATTTTTCTGAAAAGGTGGTTTCGACGTGTACTAATTCTCATCATAATTCGTAGTTACAAAAGCTTATTTTGTCCGCATAAGTATAGGGTTTTGCATTAGGGACATCGTACTTTCGTATCTTTATATGAACGCACCCTTAAACTTTTTTATTGAACTGTTAATGTCAAAACGTTAGTTAAAGTCAACATTTTCATCATGGTAAAGTTCACGAACCAGCAACGTTTGGAAATTATTAAAAATGACTATTAATTACTATTCTCGAAAAATCATCTTCAGCGATGAAGCTCATTTCTGGCTCAATGGCTAGGTTAATAAGCAAAATATGAGTTATTGGTTGTTGGAAGATTATTTGCGGCCAGAATTGGATGAACTTGATATCAATGATATGTGGTTTCAACTAGCCACACAGACCGCCTCACAATCGATTTATTGAAATTTATTTTTTTATTGTTATGTCCTTAATGGAAAACACTATAGAAAACTTAAAAATAATTCTCTGACCTCTAAGCATGGCGGTCGCAATCTTCCGTGTGTGTCTAAAGTGTGATGGCCTGATGAGAAATTAGTACACACATCGAAGCAACCTTCTTCTGAGATTTTTCTTCTCTGATAATTTTTCAGAAAAATTATTATTGCAACTCAATTATGTGACTACATATAAAGAAGTAATTTGAAGCTATCGGACCCATTCCAAAAACGAGATCAATGCCCACACGAAGCAAAAATGCTCAGCATAGAGCAAATTATCGTACAGATTTACATTAAATTGATGTAAAAAGGGTCGAATGATCAATAAAAAAGTTTAGTAGAGATAATTTAAATTTATTATTGATTTAAATTTTAAATTATTATATTTTTTAATTGTAAATTTTTTGGCTGTCGCACACGCGTGGGTGAGTCATCGTCGGCGGGTTAATTAATTAAAGTTAAAATAAGTAATGTGTTATTATAGTGATTATTATGTAGTGAATCATGCCGGCTTCTTTACCTCCAGAGGATCCGAGATTGAGCGTGGTCTCAATTAAAATCATACCATTTTGGAGAAAGATTCCAACTGCGTGGTTTAGGCATTTGGAATACCAGTTCTCATTAGTCAACATTACAACAGAACAAACAAAATTCGATCACGCCGTTTCTGGTCTGGATGAAGATGTGGTATATTTGGGACTCGATGTACTGGAGGAACCCTCAGCGGCAATAACACTACATTGAAAGAGCAGTTGATGAAACGTCTTTCACAATAAAATTAAACCAGCTCTTGACTTAGCTGACTCTTAGTGATAGACAGCCTTCTCAATTGCTGCACGAAATGGAACAATAGGGAGCCCCAGTAATAAGTAATGATATGCTCGAGTTGCTGTGGCACAGAGACTTCCGGACACGTCCCATGCGATTAAAGTTCTTTGGATGAAACAGCCGCTGCAGCAGACAAAATACGTGAAATAATTGCGTGTAGTGTAATAAATTCAAAAGCACAATACAATACTACTCAAAATGACACATTATTTCTTTTAAAAAACAAATAGAAATAATATCAGCGCAACTACATATATTGGGTAGAGATCTTGACCGGGTTCGAAAATTTAATAGAGAACGATCTAGATCTAAGTCTATACCTATAGGTAAGTCCTCCAGTGATAAACCTTTGTACTGGTATCATTTTAAGTTCGATGATACTGTACCAAATAATGCTTTGCTTTGGCATCCCAGCCAAATTAGTCCGACTTACCAAAATGACAATGACTTCGACGACTTCCCAAGTTCGCATCAATAACCAACTCACCGATGCCTTTGACACAAATATCGGACTAAAGCAGGGATATGGGCTGGCCGCATTGCTATTCAATTTGGATCTGGAGTACGACATAAGGAAGCTACCTGTCGATACGCGAGGTACATTACCATACAAGTCAAACCAAGTAGTAGCCTATGCGGACGATATCAACATTTTGTCATGGTCATTAACAACTGCCAAAGAACTCTTCCTGAAACTCGACATCGATGCAAAACTAGTAGGGCTACAAATTAATGAAAATAAAAAAAAGCTCATGACGCAGTCGAGGAAAAATACCTCAAATACGAAAAAAAACCACACATGGCGAATACAGTATCGAAAATGTTAGCGAATTTGTGTATTTAGGCGCCAAAACAACGAAAACGGGTAATGAAAGAGACGAAGTACGCCGAAGAATACAGATCGCAAATAAAATATTTTATTCAGTTTCGACGATCTTAAAGACCAGCTACATACACGGGAAAACAAAGGTCCAAGTGTACATATCTGTGATAAGACCTGTGTTATGCTATGGGTGTGAAACATAGACCCTAACCCAAGCATCCGCAAATATATTGAACGGCGGTTATTTATCGGAGCGAAGCTAGACGGGGACCAATGAAGAATTCGATACAACCATGAGCTGTATGAAATTTTTGACGAACCGGAGGTCTCAATGATTCCAATGAATGAAGCTGCAATGGGCTGGCCACATGAATCGTATGGACGTATAACGGATACCCAAAAAGGTATTCGTTGGGAGAACTGAAGGCCGAAGAACAGTGGGGAAACCGAGGAAACGCTGGTCTGACTCGGTCGATGAAGACAGTTCATCGCTGCTCGGATTTCAAAATTGGAGGACGCGGTCAATGGACCGAGATAGTTGGAGGCGCATTTGTAGGAAGCGAAGGCCCGAAAGGGGCTGTAGTGCCAAGAAGAAAAAGATAACGCTTTCAAATGTGTCACATCATGTAATTTTAATAAAACAAAATACTAAAAATTCAGAAAACTGCTAATTTTCAAGGCATAAATTATTAAATAACTGTCTAGAAATTATTGATCCACTATCGAAACAAAAATTTTTAATCGATAAAGATGCAGGTACCACCAGCACCTAAATTTAATTCTTATATTCTAGCTCCGCTGAAATTGACAGTAGCATATTCTTCTCCGATTTTCACGTTTGGCTACAGGCTAATCTCGGTCCACAGAGTAAATTCACGTGGAAATTTATGATTGCAGACATATCATACAGTTACTGGTTGACATGAAATATGGATTTATGGAGTCTACAGGAAAAGATTCACTTGGTGAAAATCTCACTTTTCAAGATTCGTGGACTCCTTCAAATTCTATGTATAGCATTCGTTGCGTACAGACGTGTTATTTAAGAGCTCCTGTCATTTGTTTTTTTAAATTAAATAATTTTTTAAGAACGTCAGTTTTAAATTAGAAAAATATCTCATCATGGTACCACTCGAATAATTTATCGAATATAGAGTTTCAATAAATCGATTTCGAGGCGTGCACCGTGTGGCACCGTCTTGTTGAAACCACATATTGTTGATGTCAACTTTATCCAATTTTGGCCACAAATAATATTCCAACATAACACAATAGCGCTCTCCATTGTTTTCATCCACGAAAAAATACCTCCGGCATGAAAAGCGCCCCAAACAGCAATTTTTTGCGGATGCCACGATGTCTCAAGAAGCACATGTGGGTTTTTTACTGACACATAACGCATATTTTGCTTATTAACAAAGCCATTGAGCCAGAAATGAGCTGAAGATGATTTTTCGAGAATAGTAATTAATAGTCATTTTAAATAATTTCCAAACGTTGCTGGTTCGTGACTTTACCATGATAAAAATGTTGACTTTAACTAACGTTTTGACATTGAAATTTTATTAAAAAAGTTTAAGGGTGCGTTCATATAAAGATACGAAATTGTTATGTCGCTTATGCAAAACCCTATATATGAATTTTACTTGTGAAGAAGTTTCGAGAAGCCAGAAAAAGTAGAAAAGCTTTTCACGGGTGGCATGGAGCAGCCCGACGGCTTCTTTCCACTGGGGGACTTGGAACCAGAAACATCAAATGCAATCAACGAGAAATTAAAAAATTAAACATGATAAATTTGAGCATGGAAAGCGGAAACGCTAAAAAATGATGAAGTGGAAAAAGCAAAGAAAGAAAACGCAGAATTGAAACTTCGAATACAATCTTTGGAAGAAGTGATTCGAAAATAATCAAACGCTAATAAACCCAAAACGATTAAGCAATATAACATGAGCGAACAATAAGATGCCATGCAACGTAATACGAGCGAAAAACAAGAGACACGCTAAAAGCTCAAGTTATATGGAACCAGCAATCAAAGATGCGTGAAGTCAGTAATATAAAATGCTGATCAAGTACTTTGCGCAGGAGGAGATAGTATTATAATATTTTAAAACTTGCTTTGTTTTTATTAAATTTATAACGATTGAATCAATAAAGCGCATTCGTATTTGAAATGTGCACTCTGTAAAGAATCTCGAAACAATACTACTGAAAGTAGCTATATCAAACCAATTAAGCATGATGTACAACACCACATCAACATTATTGGCCCTCGGATATATTCAAAGGTGTATCTGTTGTCTCCTGAAAAAATAGCAGTTTCGAAGAAAGAGGTTGAATTTTTACTTCAACTGGGTAGCTGTCGTCTATTATAATTGTTTGTTTTCACCTTTGCATATGGTTCCCAAACAAAATGGCCAATGGAGACCATGTGGGGACTATCGGCGGCTAAATGCTCAGACAATTCCGGACCGTTATTCTCTACTGCTCATCAAGATTTGCGGAGATATTTGGGCATGCTAATCTTTTAACGCAAATTTTTGCCAAACGCAACCAAACAGCATTACATCCTGAGCGCATTCTTGTCTGCGCCGAAATTCAAAGAAACTCGCGTGATTGAGTGGTCTTCAAAAGCCATGCGTTTGAAACCACCAAACGACAATTAATAGATTCTACAATATCGGCACATTTTTAAGTCAATGCATATCTTCTTTTGTCGCTTCTATTCAAAACAATTAATCTCAGCTTTACGCAATTACGTCACCAATGATCGAGAATTGCTAGCTGCCTATTTAAGCATTAAATGCTTAAGGTTCTCTAATGAGGGGAGGCCGTTCACGGTGTTTACTGACCTAAAGCCTCCAACATTTGCTTTTAAACAAAATCCAGACAAAGCATCTCCTTGACAATATAGGCATTTAAGTTACTTAAGCTTGTTCACCCCGGATATTTAACATGGTTTTCAAGGATTACAGAGATTAAAATCCCTAAGGTCAATATGGTGAATTCATTGCGGGATGTTACAATCAGTAGAAGCAACGAATGCTAATAATATATGTTTTCAATTTAAAGAGCAGTAGTGATACTCGCATGTTTTTGAGCGTGTAGCCGCAGTTAGGAGTTGTCTTCAGCCACCATACGAAGGTCTGTTTCCGATGCTTAAATGTACACACAGGAAATTTATAACTGAGTTGAAAGGCAAGTTACCAGATTTTTTATTTGAAGCATGTTGACCTTTATTGAAAAACGAAATTAGTTTTTTTCATTTTATTTATTAATCCTTTCCGATGGAGATTCAATTATTGATAAGTTTTGAGAAGCAGCTCATTATTGCTACTTACATTATTTTCATTATTCACATTATTGTCTGCTGTTTTTCTCTAGCGGCGAGTGCAAATGAAACCCCGGGCTTGAGGGAGTTAGAAACTATCACACTGCGGTGTACTTGTCTGTCTTTGAGAAAGTTTGTTTTTTGCATCTTGATATTTGGGGCATCTTTGATATGATGCATGGTGACCGAATACGTCGCAGTTTTTTGCATTTAACACACCGTTAGTGCATGGCGCAGTTGGCAGCCGAATCGCCAAATCGTTGACACCAATAGCACTGGTTGACTTCTCTTTTCTGGAGACGTTCCCACGTCACTACTCTGAAGTTCAAGTACCTTACCTGTTGTAGGGCACTTGGACTGTTTTTATAAAATTATCACAACAGACCGAGGATTACAATTCGAATCTGTAATTTTCCGTGTTTTAAGCCAATTAATGGGTGCATCACGAATCCGCACAACAGTTTGAAATGGTATGATTGAGCGATGGCATCGCTCAAAGCGACTCTAATGTGCCATGAAGTATTTATCAACGGCGCTACTTGGATTACGCGTCGCTTACAAAGAGACCATCAACGCCTTAACTCCAGAAATAGTTTGCGGCACAAATCTACGATTGCCAGGAGGGTTCTTCTACGATGAAGAAATAAAATGATCTGAATGCGTTCTTCGAAAAATTTCGGGCGGATATGCGACAACTTCAGGCAGTACCTGCTTCATAACATCTTCAGGATCGAGCATTACATAGATTTATATTCTTCCACACATTTTTTTTCTACGGCAAGATAGAATTCAAAAATCGCTGACTGCACCTTACACCGGCCCGCATAAAATGATCTAACGGTGATCGGTAAAAAAAAAGAAATAACCGTATAGTCGGAAAGTTTAAAACCAGCGTTTATCGAGAACGATATCGATTCAAATTCAAATACCGAAATTGCAGATGCAGAGCTTCTACGGACGTACAGCAATAAAGTTAATCTCAGTGTTTGACTTTCGTAACAAAGTTATTCGGAAGGGAGTATTGAAGCCGTACCGTATCTGCTGAGATGAGTCCACGACTTAACCGCTAGTACAACAGAACGCTGCTCTTGTTATTGATGATATTTCGTTATTTGATTCAGTTATTCCTCGTTAAGACTTCGTTCAGTCTAGTCGTATTAAATTGTTGGTCTGAAATTCTTTGCTTTCTTTGGTTACATTTCATTGCCCTTCGGCTGCATTGGTTAAACAATTAAGACAAATATACAACTTCGATAATTGATTAATTTTAATAGTCTTCATTATTTTGATTGGCAAACAATCAAGTCAGCAAATTATGCTAGAAAATAAAATTGAGGAAGTCGGGAAGTAATATTCCCTTCGTTGGCTCCAGGCGTGCGCTTGAGATTATTCTATCGTACTGCATTTGGCCCGGGATAAGCGAATTAGGAGACGTTCAACTGAGAACTTTAGACGTCAGCCCGAGTATTAGTATCCCAAGGCAATTACGCCCGGGCCTGCAGTTGAACCATTAATTGATAAATCAATCAATCTAACTGCGTACTCAAGGCGGCAGCGCGAGTATTCGCGTCCCAGGGTGTGATTACGCCCGGGACCAACAGTTAAAGTATTAGTTGATCGGTTTCCTCACAATATCAAATAATATCATTCATTTCATTTCTTTTAAACAACAAATAAAATTAAGTTTTTTTTTCTTGAAAAGCCGTTGGGTCTTGCTTTGTCGAAACGCGTCTGCTCACACAACAAAGCAAGGCCCGACGGCTTTTCAAGAAAAAAGATAATTGGCCTGCGTGTATCATATAAACAAAATAGTTGACTAAGTATATATTGGACTAAAATAGGGAGATGGGCTAGCCCCATTTCAACTCAATTTGGCTTTGGAATATGTCATCAGAAAGCTACCTGTCGATACAAGAGGTACGCTATTATATAAGTCGAGCTAAGTAGTAGCCTATGCGGACGACATCAATATTTTGTCACGGTCGTTAACAACCGCCAAATAACTAGAAACTAGTAGGGCCTTAAATGCCCGAAATATTACACTTGGCGAATATAGTACCGAAAATGTGGGCGAATTTATATATTTAGGCGCCAAAATAACGAGAACCGGTAATGACAATGACGAAATACGCCGAAGAATACAGCTCGCAAATAAAACATTTTATTCAGTTTTGATGATCTTGAAAATCAGCTGCATACACAGGAAAACAGAGCTCCAAGTATACAAATCTGTGATAAGACCTGTGCTATGTTATGGGTGTGAAACATGGACCTTCCTGAGGAGAATAATCGGAGGAAAGCTAGACGGGGATCAATGGCGAATACAACCATTAGCTGTATGAAATTTTTGACGAGCCGGAGTTCTCAACGATTGTAAGACTGCGGAAGCTAAAATGAGCTGGCCACATGGATCGTATAGACGAACAATGGATACGCAAAAAGGTATTCGTTGGGAAAACTGCATGACGGAGACCAGTGGAGAAACCGAGGAAACGCTGGTCTGACTCGGTCGACGACGACAGTTCATCGCTGTTTGGATTTCGAAACTGGAGGACGCGATCAATGGACCGAGATAGTTGGAGGCGCTTGTTGCAGGAAGCGAAGGCCCGAGAGGGGCTGTAGCGCTACGAAGAAGAAGAAGAAGAATTTACTAAATATAATTAAAGTAGATATATATCGCGCAAATTAATAGTTCCATTATTATTTTAAATTTATATATATGCATACATGAAACCTTATTAACTTATTCTTTAATATTTAATTAGCTTAGATGAAAACATTCATCTAAAATTGTAGACGTTTGCCGCCCGAGCGAGCGAGGGTGGTAAGAAGCGAGTGGGAACACCTACGTCCGCACGAGTATCGTATTCTTTTTTTCGTCAAGCCGTGAGGAAAGTTCCTAGAAAACAACAATATTTAAACAATTGGGCGTCAAGACATTGCACTGCTGAGGTCGCTCGAGCGGAAGGTCGCCCGCGATACGGGCAAGCTCGCTATTTCAATACGGTGAAAGGAACGATTACTTTCCATACGCTCAGCCGTGCGGAAAGTAGAACTTTCCGCACGGCGAGACGAAAACCAAATTTATGCATGGAAAAACAGCGAGACTTAATTTAATTTATATTGATCACTTATTTCACCTTTTTTGGTTACAAATATTGGAATTAAGTATTATTATGTCGTGATGGAGAGCAACAATTAGTCGGATAATTCACAATTCAGCCAACACGGCTAGAAGGTGAACCAACAGGAGCAGCAACCCACCTGAAAAGACAAATCCAGCAAAGTATGTTTTCCTGGACATTAGACGATAGACTCAATAATATATTGAACTCAACGTGTAAATGTATAATTTAATAAACAATGAAACAAAATTAATTCATTAAATAAACTCATTTCTTTCTTGGTCTGGTTGACATGTACGTGGCAGCAGCTAAGTGTTATGTAGTGAAATCTATCTCCCCGGGAGCCTTGATGTGTATATAGGATACGCATCATATCAAGCTCCCAGTTCGTGCCAATATATTGGGTATCCTGGTAATGTAACGACACACACTGATGAGGGGTCGAAACGTGTCTGCTCACTCAAAAAAGCAAGGCTTTTTAAGAAAAAAGATGATTGGCCTGTGTATATCAAATAAATAAAATAATTGAGTACATACACCGAACTTGATAGGTAGATCAAAAGTAATTAACCTTGAAAGTTAGGGTATCAGTACATTTCAGTTAGAGTATCTCATTGTCTTTGTCGAATGCTTCGGTACTCGAGAAGGTGATATGGCAGTACCACAATGTGGTGGTGTCAAATAATAGATCTTAACAAGAGCTTTCAAAAACAGGTCTTCAGTGAAACCTGCTTTGTGGAGTGTCAGTAGAGCGGAATTGTATGAAAAATGTGTGCGTTCGCTCGCGATTTGATATCTGTGATCCAAAAAAATTTTTAAAAATGATGGAGGTAGGCTTTTATAAGTACAACAGCATTACGAGATAACAAGGCCTTCAGTAACCCTGAGAAACCAACTAATTGTTGGAATACAATCTTGAAATTAATCTGAATTCTCACATAACAATAATAATGATAAAAATATTCATTCTGTTTTAACTTTTGGAATCGTAAACATATTTGACACTTTTGCATTCTTAAATTCATCTGTTCACACAGAAATTTTTTAGCATTATGAATAAATATTCAGTCTTGAATCTACCGTCATAAGAAACACATCGTCTCTCATTTATAAAGTTACATTTCAGTTCGTTATGTTTATTTGTATACGTAAGTTCCACTGCACCATTGAGTTAACATAAAGGTTTGTAGTTAACGCTTTCTTGCCAACATGGTTACGGCCCCAGTGAAAAACAGTAAACTGTATGAATGAAATGAAATTTTCGTAAAGAAAGACATACGGTTCGCATGAATAAAAAAAAATCGGTTCAAAATGGAATTCAAAGCATTGTTTACGAAATTGAATTCGTACAATTATTTCACATAGAAATATAAAATTGAGATGTATCTACACAAAGAAAAATGTTGGTCTGCAACTTCAAATGAATGATCGGTCGTACCAGCATTGTTAGCGGCTAGTGTAAATCAAGCCGAAGTGACCACACAGCAAGCAGCTCTTGTTACATTTAATGAAAAAGATGAACAGGCACTTGCTTTAATTGGTTTGTGTGTGGAAGATAGTCGATTGGTGCACATCCGCAACAAGGAAACGGCAAAATTGGCTTGGAATGCGTTGCGTGACTATCACAAATGTAACATTTTGGGCAATAAAGTGTCCTTTATTATCACAAAAAATAAAGACGTTTCGCACAAGGACCCAGAACCACCACGAATCTTAAGGTAAAGTCCGGTTAGATGGCATCAACTTCTTGGTAAAATAGGAAAATGAAATTCGTCCCGTTTTATGGATTGAAATGCAAAATCTAATTGAAATTACAACATGTGTTTTATTTGTGTTGTTTTTTCAAGACTATATATAAATATTAAAATTTGTCGGGTGTTCTAAAAAGGATTATTTTCGAATATGGAGCTAAAATAAATTATTGTTTATCGCCAAGAATAGTTAAGTGAGGTGTTCTATGAAAGATTTTGATGAGATTCATTTCAAAACAGTCCTTACAAACGCATAAACAATTTCAAGGTATGTACGAGATTGAAAAATGCATCGCTTTAGACATAATACAGACTTTGATTGCATTTAATCTATATACTTACCATCTGGCATATATCGGCAGTTTTGTAAAAACTTTTGTTGTCAATAGTTTTCAATGATTCAATAACTGTAGGTAAATCAACAACTTTCGCATGCATAAGCCAATGATCAAAGCGAACTTCGCCATATCGTAAATCTGGTTCAAGTTTAATTGTTAAGCGGTCTTTTAAATTTCCGGCTCCAGATTGAATTGTTTCTCGCAGAGCTTTTGCAGGCTCCTGAAAATCGTAAACATGTTAAATTTTTCATTATAAAGTTAGGTTGCAGCTACTACCTTTGGAATTCGCAATATAACTTGCGTTTCCAATTCAACTCCATCGTCCCTTTTGGGCTCGACAGGTTTCATTCTCATGAGTATATTGAGAATTAGCTTCCGTAAATGTGGACTTAAGTAAGGAAACAAATTGATATGAATAATTACTTTACAGCAATGCCCACAATCGTATAGTCTTCTGACAAGAAACTTCAAAAAATGTCAAATTTTGACCATTTTGACAATGTTTGCCGCAAATGGCAAGGTGCTGCCATGAACATTAATTTTCTTCATAATTTTTTTTCTTAAATATTTGAAGTCTTTTGGAGTTTGATTGAGGGAATATGCAGAAATTCACTTGTTTCTGATAGTTAAACAAGATCCTTAATAATAAGTTGTCTTCTTTAGAATTAAAATGAAAATTTCGTCACATTTTGTAATAATATTCAGTCTTGCGTGTTGAATATCAGATGTCACTATAAAAAAGAAAGTCGATTAACTTCATTATTCAGTGTGCTCACTTCCTTTTCCTACGTAGCTACGAAAGAAGAAACATGCCGGTGTGTGTCAAATTTAAGAAAAATTACAAATATTAACGTTATTGGACACTTAATTGTTTGCCAAATTACACTGGAGTACTATACGTTCACTTTGTGACTAATTTTAATTAGTGAAAATATACTGTGCTTGTTATTTGATCTGAAATATCTAATGTTTAGCATGCTGTCGATTTTGACAGTTCAACACATGGATAAATATAAAGTTCCGTGGATATTCATGTCCTGGCATTGGACTGGTTATTCAGTGAAAGTGGTAGCTGTAGATTGAAATGGAGTGGTCGTTAAGCGCATCCGAATGTTTCAATATGCTCAAGTGTCGTATAGTACTTCAGTGCGATATTGTGAAATTGTAAATATAACCTAAAAATAAATTGCACTCAGATATGAAACTACTGATACCCGATAAGTGATCGTTCAATAATTTGTAATGTATATATTTATTTCAGTTAGCAAAGGATTTATTACATCCGCTCGCAGCGGAAGAAAAACGCAAACACAAGTTGAAGCGCTTGGTGCAACATCCCAATTCGTACTTCATGGACGTAAAGTGTCCTGGTTGCTACAAAATCACAACTGTTTTTAGCCATGCACAAGGTGTCGTGGTATGCGCTGGTTGCTCGACTATTCTGTGCCAGCCAACCGGCGGACGAGCTAAACTGACAGAAGGTAAACTAATGTTTATATGTTAATAATTTTATGTGTAAACTATTGGTTCTGATCCGGCCATCTATGAATTTGGCAATGCATTTTCCATCAGTAGTGCTTTTTACCACCCTAATTTGATGATAGAAGAAGGCGAAAAGTTGAATTTCTGCTCTTCATAAGAGCGGTAAAACCATCGCCAGTCAGCAGTGTGTATGCTTCAATATCGTTAATCATTGAGAAGCAAATATTTATGCACCATCCGTTTTTTTTTAATTTCTCCATTCCCTACCACTATCTCCATCACTCTTTCTTTGTCGCACAATTCTCGTGCGATCTGTTTTCATATTTCGTCGCTTCTCAAATGTACCACCCAGACAATGTTCAATACATCGGTGTAAGGGACACACACAAAATAATGTGAATTAATTCTTTCACGAATATCTAGACCAAATTCATGAGCAGCTCTCAGAGATACAAAAAATTCAATATAATACGACGTATTAAAAAAACTGAGTAACTGTCTCGAAGTATCTTGCCGATAGGCAAATGCCCTATTTTCCCCTTTCCCGTCCTGTAACAGGATCCTTAGTTGTACAATAAGGTTCTTAAGCAGCGTTTTACGATCTAACCCTCTATGGGGACCATTGAACTTGTTTGTCGATTTAAGTAGTTGTTCGTTTACGATGATATTGTTTACTCTCAATTTTATGCGACCCGAACGTTAAGTTAGTGGTTCTTAATTTTGGAAGTTAGTTGATAAGCTTTGCGGTTGAGTGTTAGGTTGAGTTAGGGATAGAGTGCGTGGCACAGTCCGTGGTGCTATTAATCACTTTCAGACTCTTCAAGGAACTTGCCAAGTTGCTGGAGGTTACACCAGAATGCACCATTCTTGTTTCTACAACATCTAACTAAAAATTGACTGTCATCAATGAGTGGGTATTTTTCCCTTTGATGATCAAATTTGGTGCAATTAAGTACCTGGTGTTCAAGATAGTCTATCCATCTACATTTGCCCGTGTTGTAGATTTTGGCTCTTTTAAGTCTGTATCTATTTTAAGCTCTGTTAGTCAGGATTCTGTTGATGCATTTTATTGTGTTTCTATTTGGGTTCGTGTCGTGGAACCATGGCTTGTTAAGGTACTGAAGTTCTCCGTCCCCCCAGGGCGAGAAGGATAGGTTTGTGACTGGCATTGTACTAGTGGGTCCATTCATTTTCTAGAGATTTCTTAATCTGTCGAAGGTGTCATCGCATTCACGATAGGTGTCGGTGTTGATGCCGTTTATAATCGCATCCTCCCAACAGCAGATGCAAATCTGCTGTTGGGAGATCTTCTCAATTGCTATTTTTTGGTATCCAGAACAGTATCACTTGGATATTTTTGTTCTCTTGTATAAAATTTCTTATTTAAGACGGTAGGTATTTTGTATTGTGGCTGTGTAATATTTCTCTGATACTGTTTTTTGAGTGTAAAAATGACTATGTTATTGGTTTTGTTTGAATGTATGTCTATAATGGCTGTGATTTCGGCGTTGTTGGGACTGGTGAAATGGTCTAGTTTCCACTTGAAAATGTTTCTGGTCTTAAGAGTAAACTGCACACCCGGAGGTCAAAAGGTTCTTTGCTGCATCAGTGCAGTATATTGCATAGTTAATCGGTATTGCATTTAGTATGCTTTTGCGGGATTTAGTGAGGTGGATTAAGGTCGGTCTTGATTAGCTGGTGAAACAGGTTAGGAGGGGTCCCATTTTTGGTTCCCCAACATGTGGAGTCTATGTAGTCTTTATATTAGTCTAGGACTTTGGTGAAGTTGGAGTGTGTATTTGGAATATTTGCTTATAAGCAGTTTGGGTCTGAAATCAGTGGGAAGCTCTTTGCCAATGGAGCTGGTCGTTATATTATGTACACTGATCGGGATGCCCAGACAGGATTTGAGAATGTTGTTGTTTCTGTATAATTTTTCAAAAGCTGACTTAGGGGGGTTGGTTATGTTAGCCAGGTTGTTTTCAATTCCCTAAGATACCGAGCTTTAGACAGATTTTCAGGTCCACACTTCAATCAGTGTTCATTAAATGATCCTTTGGTCTTTTCTTAAATACCAAAAGTGAGTTTGCTTTCTTAACCATTTCTGGTAGATTGTTGTACAAGGCGCGTTCCAAAAAAAAAGAACGAGACTTTTGTCATAAAATTTTTTTGATGGCACCATCTGTGCGTTGGAAAGTTACATCCCTCCCTGACTTCCAGTGAAAGTTTGGTGACATTCGATTCAGTGGAAGCGAAGTTATTGCGACTAAAGTGACAGTATGTTTGTGTCATCGGTATAAAATGTTCCCGAAACATTTGAATTAATAAAAAAAAGTTTATGGCGATGATTGGCTATTTCGTGCCAGAGTTCATTAGTGGTTTACACGTTTCAGAGATGGTCGTGAGGACATAAATGACGATGAACATACGGGCCGCCCACAATCGGTGATCATCGTAAACTCCATCGAAATTGTGCGTGAATTTATCAAAAATTAGCCGAAATTATCATTGAAATTCATGGAATCGGAGTTGAATATCTACAAAACATCGATTTTAGCCGATCCTTTGGGCTTACGAAAGGTCTGTGCACGTTTTGTTCCGCACAAGTCAAGGTGCTTTCCAAAATAAACGAGATGTTTGTCATAAAAATCGACTCATGTGATTGATTTTTTGACTAGAAATCGCATTTTAACCATCAATCACTCACCGTATTCGCCTGATATGGCTCCCTGTGACTTCTACCTATTCGGAAAATTGCATTTTGCCATGAAAGGAAACCGCTTTGCGTCCGTAGAGGGCATCCAAAAGGCTTGTACTGACATCCTGAAGGAAATTCCGGTCATTGACCTGAAACGCTCTTTCGAAAAGCTTTTTGATCGCGCAAAACAGTGTATCGAGGCCGGAGGAGACTATTTTGCATAAATAAACTTGAATTTATCAGATCAAAGCTCCTGTCGTTCCTATTTTAGCTCAGTCTCGTTTATTTTGGAACGCACCTTGTATATACGCAGATCATCATTTGTGGCATCATTCTTTAGACAATCTGTTCTGGCAAAAGGTTTTACGAATTGAATTGATTCCTCACATTATATGGGTTGATCTGTGATTAGTTGATAGTGTTCGGTCCGATCCATTCGTTTTTACATTTTTGTGAATAAACTTCTTCTTCTTTGTAGCAGTACAGCCCCTCTTGGGCCTTCGCTTAGAGATAGTTAAGAGTATCTCATTTTCATGACCGTATTGATTTTTTCGGAAGTTGGTATGGTCTTTCCTGCTCAGCTATGATATGATCTGATTAAATCAGTACATATCACCACTGAGTGAACACTCATAGTCTGTCCGAAAAATCCCCTGAACTAAATCACGTTGCTCCCAACGAGATTTGAACCTGGGACCTTCGGCTTATGCGTTCATGCTCTAACCACTAGACCACATAGACTACTAAATTCATATATAGGGTTTTGCATTAGAGACATAACAATTTCGCATCTTTATATAAACGCACCCTTAAACTTTTTTAATAAACTTTCAATGTCAAAACGTTAGTTAAAGTGAACATTTTTATCATGGCAATCGAATCGGGCATGCCTCAAACGGATCCGCGGGGAAAACGAATCTTGGAAATGGCGGCCAGGACGGCGCTCGTCGTACTATTGGCCGTATTGGCTGTGAGGGAACCATACCGGACGTGAAGAAAGTTGGTCCAAATATTGAGCCTTGGGGTACGCCTGTTTCCGTATGTGCCCGGTCGCTCAAGACATTGTTGATTAAAGTTCTCTGTAATCATCCATCCCAAGTAACTTTTAAACATTTGCTTAGGACTACCTTGAATACCATACGATTCATCATGATGCTATCGATGCCTGGCGCCGTATTTTTTTTCAATCCATTGATCACATTTAAGACTTTCCTTTTATTTGTTTGCTGAATGTGAAGGATGGGATTTATTGAGATATTTGTTGTATTTAAATTGCTTGCTGAACTGGCAACGATTTCTTTGGTGATTTTTCCACTCACTCGGGTTACTCCGACTGGGGGGTTCCCATTCCGGGGTCGCTCGTCGAAGGACGGGCGTGGGCACCACTCGCTCCAAAAATACCCCCGTATGACCGCTGACCGAGACTGCGGCACGCCGGAGTATGATTCCTCCGCTTAAACCCGTGGCAATTCTCAAGTTATCACCTGAAAAGAAAGTTCCTGACACCTGTATCCACTCTTTCACTTTTGGGCGCACCTGACACCTATACATTTTCTTTTGACACCTGTACCCTGTCTTCCACGAACTTTTAGGGCGCGCCAATTGCCGAGCAAACCTCTTACCTCGTGCACTCTCCTCGGAGCCAAGTAAAAGAATTTTTCTAATTATTTACACAAAACACCTGTACCCTATCTTCCACCAACTTTTGGGGCGCACTAATTGCCGAGCAACCCTCTTACCTCGCGCACACTGCTCGGAGCCATACAATTTTTCTAATTATTTACATAAAAAAAGGATGTAACACTGATGCCTGTACCCACTCGAGCCACGCGCACACTTCTGTATTCAAATCGAAGGAAAATATAACTCCCTATTTCCCTTCACTAACCAATTAAATTCTTCCACTTCTTCACTAAAATCCACTTCTTCACTAAAATCACTTAACTTAAATCCCACACTCTTTGAAGTTGAGGGCCCGCTTTTCTTGCGCGTTGCTTCCACCAGAAGTATCAGCAATTTCCACGCACTTTCGAACTCCGTGTCGCAATCGCTTGTTACAGCGCACTCCTTTGTTCCGCTTAATAATTCTGGATGGCAAATCGTAGTCGTACACTCGCGTTAAAAAAATATCCAATTCTTGGGTCACGTAAGCTTCGTCACTCGAAATGATTGTACTGGTTGCTGCTCGGGTTGTCTTTCCTTCCTCCTCGGATTCACATAGATCGCCAACAAAAAAAGACCGCTCCACTCGCCAACCGTCCTTAAATAAGTTCTCACGGTCCATTACCTCTTTGTTCATCGTTTCCATATGAGCTTCCCTTTCCAGGGCCCTATATGGCCGGTATATCCCGTTGACTCCCTCAATATTGTTGAAAAAAAATTTTTAGGAACAAAAAAGAAAACCGACTCCAAAATGCCCTAAAAAGGATGAAATAAATTTTATGGAAGCGGTGCCATATGTTTTCTCCCGTTTCTTTTTCGATGGTGCACATGTTTGAAGTTTTCATGTTGAAATCGGTTTGGCACCGCTTCCATAAAATTTATTTCATTCTTTTATATATATCTTTTAAAGCTCAGTTTCTTGAATACATTGTACCTTGTATATTAAAATACAATTTTTTGACTGCAATGTTAAACTATTGCTAAAATCTCCAGCGTCCATAGGAATCGAATTTCGTTCTTATACATTCAGTCTAAGATCTCATCAACGTCTACCTTGATTTTAGGTTTCATTAAATTCCAATATAAATTGTAGCATTTACTTTTCGAATTTTGAACTTTGCCCAGCTGCCATTTTGATATTCTGATCTGATCCTGAAGTGTTCTTTTATTGTTCAACTGTTTTCGACATTTGAACGGCCGCCATTTTCTTTTAGATGGTTCGACTTTCGATTTTTTATCGTGAGCTTTAATTACATACTTGAAAGGATCTTTCTACCAATTTCGGTACAATCTGAGCTATACAAAGACCCATCATAATCGTATCACTCGTTTACGTTTATTCGATACCCATGGCCTCCGTTTTCAGTTAATTATGGCATACAATTTTCATGAAATCTTCATGAAAATGATGTCTTGTAGTTAAATGAAAACTCGTCTATGCATTTTCATGTACATTTAAAGATGAACATGAAAAGTATCGTTTTTAAGTCGCGGTTCTCGTTGGTCTTTAGCATGGGAATCACCAATTTTAGAATGTTGGGCATATTATGTATAATATCAAGTAGAAAGTAACGAACAAATATGCCAATTAACTCTATAATTTGCAATCACTTAATCCTTTTTATTTTTTCGGCGAATCGGTATCTCCATCAAATCCTTGAAGAATGCAAAATAAATGGCAATTTTTGTACGAAAGATAATTAAAATTCAATTTCTCGACATCAATGTATCATATTAAACTGTTAATAACTACAGAGTCCTTAACAGGATTACAATTCTGTACCGATATATTTTCGTACAATATGTTGTCCTTCATTTGAAACCTCTACAATCAAAATCGTTGTTCCCATTTGCAAAATGTTAACATATTAGATGTAGCCGATCTGCTCTGGTGCAGGTTTATCTGTGTCATCCTCATTCACCTTGTCATTGAAAGGAAGCAAACAAATAATACCAAGAACCAATCAAACAGAAATTTGCTTTGCTCTGGTGACTGCGGTCATTAATGATGTCTAGGTAGGGATGGTGAAAAAACTGTTGTTCGGTTTTTTGTATTCATTTGTATCCGGTTCTTCAATTTGAAAGAAAAAACCGGTTTAAAGCGGGAGTAAAAAACCTCCGGAAAAAACGTTTTTTTTTGGTTGGAAAATACTCTGTATTTAGTAGTCACTTGTATGAAGCCAAAATTAAAGGCGCACGTTCCGCTTAGCACATCCACACCTTCCTGTTGTATTCCCAAAAACAGAAACATGCGACCTTTGCATCTTGTAGCCTGGGTTTTGGGCCTTTAGCAGCTCGAAAGCTTCCGGAGGCGTTTGCTCCATCTCAGTATTAATAGCACGACTAGCAGTTACAAAGCGCATTCGACCAACCCAATTTTTTGCCACTTTTTCCAATACATCTGGTCTTATTTCTTCAATGGCAGGTCACATATTTTCCTCCAATGCTACTAATGTTGTTGGTTGGTTAGCATAAACCAAGGACCTGACATACTGCCGAAGAATATAATCTGGAAGCGTCAAATCCTATTTTGGAGGCAATTGGTGAACCATAAATAATGTCGCCAAATTTCGTTTTCAATAAGTCGATTGTTTCGGTGGCTGTGGTATGTATTGCCATCCTGTTGAAACCAAACGGTTTTGATATTCATCGCATTGATACATTGAGAATGATCCGTTAACGTCCGAAATGTACCGTAATGGCAGCGCATTCCGCATTTCGAAAGATATGGACCGATGATGCCATTTCCGTCTACACCACACCATCCAATATTTTAATAGAGGTAATGGAGCTTCAAGGTATTGCCTTGGATTATTGTCCCTCCATAAACAGCAATTTTGCATGGTTGACATCCAATTACCAAAAATCAGCTTCATCACTGAATGGACGAAGAACTCGGTATAAGTTTCGTGAATTGAACTTCCACCTTGAAAATAAATTTCCCCGATTCGGAAGCTTTGTTCAAGTGTTAAATGATTCGGAATTAAATGGCAACCATTACTAAGCACAAATGTCAAAGAATACATAATTTATCCCTATTGTAGGATCTCATGCAACTAAAAAACTACCGTGTATACTCGTATAAAGGAAACGCATCCGAAGCGGTTAAATTCGGTGAATGTGGAGACCAATTGAAATCGCTTCTGTAGGAAATAATCACGTCGTTGCCGGTAATCTGTCGGCTTCAATTGTTGCACAAGCGGAGCTTCTTATGGGCGCATGTGTAGTGTACCCAAATATGTTTGCAACGAACTTCGTGCTAGTTTGCAATCATTCGATTCATCGTCAGTTTGAAAGATCCACGTACGTTGCGCCAAAACAAATGAACGTTGATTTTTAAATTAACATTCAATAATTTTGCCTCTTTGTTCGACTGTGTATTTTCCCCTTAAGTCTATTTTATAGAACGCTAAACAAAAAATAAAAATATCCATGTAAAATAGTTATAAGAGATTCAAACCACAACATTCATTTTGCGCCACCTTGCACTTTGACGGTATATAGGCGCGGTATCTCACTTCTTGAGTTGATTCGCAATTCCTTGTCTATGGTGTTACTTTAGTGGCAGCAGTCTTCATGTATGTCTTAGGCTATTCATCGTTACAGTTCACAGTCAAATCCGCTGTCGGTTTCCTTTTTGACGATTGTCTGCAACTCTGTTAAATGATTCTCTACAACTCTGCTGGATGATCCTCCTGGATCCTCCCTGTTTCGTGGAAGGAGTTGATCCCCAGTACTGTGAGTGCGGCGGTCGGGGCGTAACGATGACATTCTTCCTTAACTGTCCGATTCGGGATTGACGCTCTGTTCCCTTTTGCTAATGAGTTGTTTAGTGTCATCCGATCAAATCCCTCAGAAGTAATATTCGTTTTTCATTGGTTTTTTTCCCTGGATCGGTTGTTAATTTTTTTCCAGACTTTGGGATTTGTTGAGGCTCCCCTTTTCCCGCAGTTTCTTTTTGCTCCAGATATTCTTCAGAGCTTTCTGTTTTAAGTTTAAGGCCGATGCATCCTACTGCCCAATGGGTGCGCCTTTTCCGCTTGCTTTGTAGTAGTCCCGTGTGAAATGTATGCTCTGCTCCCGCAGCAGGTATAAAATTTATATATAGTACGAGATCTCTTCGAAAAGTATTCACGCCAGCATATTCGAACGATTGCTGGGGGACGTGAACTTAACTAGTTCACGCCACAGTTACCGACAGGAAACCTTGGTTGGCGGACAAGGTGTATTTATTCGCAGAGTGCTGTGTTCGTTCGTCGCATTTGCTCACAGTAGGTCAGAAAACCAACAGGATAACTTGGAAATAGTTTTTTTTGTCTGTTTCCCAATATTGAAAATGTCACTATCAAGGACACCAGTCAGACGACTTCGGGACAATTCAAGCTAATACGACGATTGCGTTGAAGAACATTCCGAAGTCAAAGTTCCAGGACTGCTCCACGATTTCAAAACAGCAACGTAAGCGAGTTGTTCAATGAAATGGGGAGTACTTTGAAGGATGCTACGACCCAGATGGCTAAAAGCAACGTGGGTATATGAACGGTGTTGAGTTGAATGCGTCCTTCGCTACAGTCCCAGTAAAAACAAGTTTTCCTCTCATCTCGATGTTCCTGGATAAAGCTTAATATATTTCACAGTATTCAACATATCTCTGCTTTTGAATTGTACAAAGGAACAAACGCACCCATCTTGAACTAATTCAAATGCTTGTGAAGGATTCAGCGGGCTCCTGTTCATGCCATTTTAGGGTATTGTAAAGTAACAGCAAGTTTCCTCGCAAACTGTATAAGATAGAATGATAAAATTTTGTTGGTAGGTTAAAAGTAGTCTTTGCTTAAAAATTTCAGTACAAAACAATTTTTTTAAGGGGGATGACTCTAAAATTTTTTTTTCGAAGGTAGTCAATATGGGTATCAAATGAAAAGACTTTATTGGCAGTTTTCAATAAAGGTCTTAAATTGACACTTTGGCTTCAACGGATGCAGCGCAAGGAGAAATTTATGAAAAAATGGTGCCCCTCCCCTCGCGATTGGACACCTTTGATTCGAAAAATCTGAAAAAATTATAGAATTTAGTACAAGGCCAATACCTCAAAAGTCAAACTATGATCAATTTTGTTATTAGAGTACATCTTATGAATTTTACATTTTCGCCTATAAAACGGAAAGGTGATCCTTAAATTTGCCAGAAACTCGTATCTGGATTCTTTGATATTTCATAAAATTTCGTAAAAATCGCGCCATAAGAAGCTAAGCTACAGCCGATTGTAAATTTATCAGTTATAATAACACGTAATATTCCGAAGATAACATACGCTTTCGCAAAGGACACAGACTACATATATGTAGGAATTTTGATGAAAATTTTAAAAATATTTTTGCTTTTACGTCATCATGATTACTCAAACAATGAGGACAACACACTGGAAATAGCATGGCGACGAATTGAAATATATGATCTTATATTACGTCTCCGAGCTCATTGTACGAATCATGTATACAATATATGAGTCAAGTTTTGCTATTCAGAAAACGTTGTTTGAATTATTAATTATTTTACAAAAGCCTTCTGGCAGGAGCACCATCCTGCTACTTAGATACGCTCTTTTATACGTTAGCCTAAAAATAAAACCACACTTCCACAATTAGAGTTTCACAAAATTTCGTAAACACCAACGTAAGTGTAACAGCCTTCCAGTAGAAATTTGCATTTGTAGTAGTCAGCCTACTTGTGGCCAGCTGGCGTGAGCTGTCAGCCTACTTTGGCAGAACGCAAATGTTTGTACGGCATAATACCTTCGATGTATCACATGAAAAAAGTACATATCACATTTCTTGCATGCTATAAAAATTCACCTTGCCCTGTCCACTGTGCACCTTCACCATTTATATCAACCAAATGGAACACACGTTCAACTCCTTTCACTGACAGCCACCTTGAAGAAGTAAACAATTTCCTATTCTTTTAACTTTGAATATCAATAAAACATGAACGGATGCATGAACTGAAATGACATTCACTTCACAAGGGGCGCTACGATGTTCTCCGCGGACAATCTGGATTTCACACTTGAAATTCGTCTCGAAACCAAAGCTCAGTAAGATAGAACGCCATATGGCAGCAGCGCTTACTACCACACAAATGACCACACACATGACCACTTGTTGTAGGCCGGTATATGAAGAATAGTGGAGATGCCAACGAAAATTCCATGTTTTGTACGATTTCGAGACGGATTTCTGCAGTGAAATCCAGATGATCCGCGGAGAACACAATGGCGCTCCTAGTGAAGTGAAAATTATTTCAGTTCTTATATCCGTTTAATTTTTATCGCCTTCCAAAGTGAATGTATAGGAATCTGTTTACTTCTCAAAGCTTAGCTATCAGTGGAAGGTGCAAAACATGTGCTTGCTTCATTTGCTTGTCTTGAAAAGTGTAGGGAGTACAGTGGATAGTGCAAGGTGAATTTTAAGCATGCACGGAATGTGTTTCGTACGTTTTCATTCGGAAAATAGTATACATTACGCGATATAAGCGTTTACTTATGCGGCAGTTGGTTAACAGTTCACGGAAGCTTGTCTAATAGTAAGTCGGCTAATACATATACAAATTGCTACCATATGGTTTCCTATCTTACGAGAGCTTTGCTCGAAACCGTACAAAACCTCGAATTTTCGTCGAGACTTCCACATTTCTCCATATACCGCCATATAAATTGTTGTAGCACTATAGCCCCTTTCGGGGTTTCGCTTAGAGATAGTTAGAGTATTTCATTATCATGATCGAATGCGTTGGCACTCCACAAGGTGATATAGTCATTATCACGCTTTGGCCGTATGTCCGCCCACCCACCTGCCTGCGATACGTTGTGATTTTTAAACCAGCACGTATCATAACTGAACGGGCTCATATTCCGTCCGAAGAATCACTCTAACTAAATCTCGTTGCCGTCAACGAGAGTCGAACCAGAGACCTTCGACTTACGGAATGAGTGCTTTAACTACACACCACGCGGACTACCGCCATATAAACTAGTAAGCAAAGCCAGCCTACACATCGTTATGTAGGTAGTAGGACTTTCTGGTACATGGCTTGTTAAGCTGTAGTAAGGCTTTGTTCGTAAACGAATACGTAGAACGTATACTTTTTTATTTGTACTCGTATGTATAGCAAATCAATTTCTATAACAAAATTAGAAATTTTTGTTCAAGATGCTGAAATTAACCTCTTTCAAGCTAAAAATTTTCATGTACTATATGTGTAGCTATATATAGTACTTGGAAAAGATTTTCTGGCCTCCATGTACGTTTTAAAATTCTCTGTAAAATAAATAGAATATTTCCTTTTAAAATAAATCTGCAGCAACGTATGGGTTTCACCGGATTTCAAATTCGCGGCTCCTTCAGTTTATAATTGATTGGCACGCATGACTGGATTGGATATCTAAAATTGTTGATTCCAATAAATTCTTCATCTTTACTTTTCAGAAGAAAGGCATTCAATTTAATTTGTTTCAAAAGAAAGACATTTATACGTCTTCATAAGAATAAGAATTGTTAAGATTTATTCCTTTTGAAATGCATCTTTTTCCAACAAATAATAACCTTTCTTTTTTCTCGTTTTCAGGTTGCTCGTTTAGAAGAAAGCCTCACTAAATTCCGAATATTTTCTTTTCTGTTTTTAAGTAAGAGGTTTTTGCGGATAAGCTTTCATCAATTCCAATCAAAGTTTACAAACGTGAATAAAGTGCTAATAATGAACAACGGATATGTGTAAATTATAAAAGCACTCAATAAAACTATTGAATGTTTATTCGGAATTGTTGTTTAACTATTTATTCGGAAACTTTGGTTTTAGCTATGTGAATAAGTAAGTAATTTATTAAGGGTACGTATTTCAAATATTGGCATTTAATAGCCAATATTTGAAATACGTACGCGAAATGGGTCGAAAAAGTGGTGTGATTTGAGGAAATGACCCTATGACAAATATATTTGTATTTCTGATGGTTTCGTTATTTATAACCATCTGTAATACAGAAATATTCCAATAACATAGATTGCTACATAAAGAAAAAAACCAACGATAGTTAATCATCGAAATTGCAAACACCTGGCGGGTACTAGAATATTGCGAAATTTAAAAAGAAATCAAATACTCTACGCGAATGAAGCACATGCGGAAAAGTTAAAGATGACTGCACGAACAACAGGGAATGTGATGAAGCTTGAAAACAAGGAACGGGTTAAACTACTTTGAACACATTCAACGGCATCGCTGAGCCAACGTTGATACCGGTCCCATATTTGAAGGCAGTATTCCAATAGACATCAAACAAAAACGAAAAATATTAACGATGCGAAATTTTTGAAAAGTTTTGGGGATCTAACGATGGAACGATATCAGGGAGGGCTTCCTCGGAATCATATCGCAAGATCTGTGACTGTGAGTGTAAATCCTTGGATTTCGCAGCCGTTTCATCCTACAGACGGGTATATTGCGACTTGCCTCGCTACTGGCTTCGTTCCTCCAGAAGCATTCGTGTATTTGGACATGAATCGATATGTTTTTGATTCTGACGGCGTCCCAGTCATATATCACATATATCGACGGGCCACCGATAAGAAGATAAAATATCCTCCGAGTTTGAGTTCACCAGACCAACAATTCCAATGGAGATACTCATTTGCTAGATTCGTTGAACCTGATCGAGCTGAAACGGGGCAATCTAGGGATTGGTGGCTGAATGACAATGTCTAAATTATTCGTGTTTATTTCCAGTTTTTGTGTTTTTCGTTACTTCGTTTTTGAGTTTCAGCTCATTATTGCTACATTTAGTGTTGTTATATATTTGTGTTAAAAATTAGGGATAGGTTAGGTATATGTTATAGTTTATTATATTAGGTTAGAGATAAGATTAAACGCGTAGGTTAGGAATATTGTGATAGAATTTTTTAGTATAAGATAAAGTTTTTTGATTGAATTTTATTAGAATTAAGTCAAAACATATTAGGTGTAGGATCAAAGTTCACTGTTGTGTTAAAATTATAAACAATTTTAGGAGTGTTTTTTCTCCTTTTTCCAATTGAATTTCAAAATATTTGATAATCTTAATTAATTGAATTTGCTATTTTTTTTTTGATGAAATGTGTTAATGATAACGTATAAATTTTAGAGAGCCTTTTGGGCCGTTAAGCTTTTGTATTGTTATTGTTTGGAATTTGCTTTATATTCTTTGAAAATGTATACCGATTAGTATTGAATAAAGCGCTAACTGTAAGCCAAAACTTTTACTTCATTATGACTTAATTATCCTCCTAATTTGTCTAGCACTCGTTGCGTGTAGACGTGTTTTTAATCGCTCCTGTCATTAATTTTAAAAATTAATTAATTTTTCACAAAGTCAGTTTCAAAATATTGAAATAATTTTTTACGAGCCAGTCAAAAGCAAGTTTTGGTTTTATTGGGGAAGAATTTATCGTCGAAGGCATCGACCAACCGTATCCATAAACCAAGAAAAGGCCAAACCAAAGACAACTCGGGACTGCTGTATGGAGGAGCCCGACGGCTTCCCTCCGTTGGGGGGCCCCGGGGAGAGTGACGGTGTGAAATTGGCAAGTGTCAACAAGCGGAGACACACGAGCACCCAGGATACCGCAGATGCCGGTCGCAAAACACAAGTGCTCGAGGATAGACAGGAGGTGTGTCGCCTTCGAAGTGAAATCGAAGAGCTAAAGGCAAGAATTCAAACGTACGAAGAAATGTTCAAGACGGCAAAAAAAGTTCAAGAGAGTGGTCCGATACGAAAAATCAAAAAACAGAAGAAAGCTGCAACTCCAATAATAACTGAAGAGGTATTAAGTGCTGGTGGCACCAACGAAAGCCAGAACTACTTTGCGGCGCTGGATGGACTCCAACAGGACATGGAGGTAGACGAAGGTAATAAAGACGATAATTTTATCTTATATTTAAAAAATAAAAATAATGAAAGTAGAAATAGGGAGAAGAAACCAGCCCGTAGTTCTGCTGGTCCTCCTCAAAAAGTAGCCAAGAATACCGAGAAAGTTCCGCCAATTAATGTCTTCGGTCAAAGCGGAAAAGACATGGTTCGGCTGTTGGCAGCCGAAAACAAATTGACAAATTTCGAAATCAAACGAATAAATTCTGAGAAGCTGTCAATTAGAACGAAATCACTGGTTGATTTCAAATCAGCGAAAGATGCTTTGAATTCTGGGGAGGTTCCGCACTTCACCTATACCCCCAAAAGCGAGAAGAACCAGACATTCTTGCTGAAGGGCTTGGACTGCGGAGAAGATACCGTCGATCTTCTTCAGGTTCTCAAGGAAACAGCACCACAAATCGAGTTTATCTCAGTGAAAACATTCGCGACAAGAAGGTCGACGGTAGAAAAAAAAACTTACCACTTTATTTGGTACAAATAACAAATAAGAGCAGTCCAAGCGCTCTTCAGCAAATCAGGTATTTAAATTTTCGAGTGGTGAGGTGGGAACGCCTCCAGAAGCGAGAAATCAACCAGTGCTATCGCTGCCAACGATTTGGGCATTCGGCTGCCAACTGCGCCATGCATTACCGATGCGTTAAATGCAAAGACGTGCATGCTCCCGGTGAGTGCAAATTGGCTCAGACGGAGCCAAAAGAGAAGTTATATTGTGTGAACTGCGGTGTTTTTGGTCACCCGGCATCATATCGAGGATGCTCCCGATATCAGGATGCAAGATTGAAATCTGCCCCAAAGCAAACACAAATACACCGCAGTGTCTTAGCTCCGAACTTCGTCAAGCCCGGAGTATCATTTGCACAAGCCGCTAGAGGACCAGTAGAAAATGCGGAAAATAGTGTAAATAATGTAAGTGGCAATAATGAGCTGCTTCTTAAAATTTATCAGCAATTAAATTCCTTATCAGAGCGAATCGATAAACAAGATTCGAAAATTAACATTGTTTTTCAGCGTTTAGGACTTTCAAATGCCTCAAAATAAGTTGTCATCCAGCCACATTCCCACGGATAGGATTCGTCTCATCTCGATCAACGTCAACTCCATTGTTACTTTACATCGGCGTGATTATCTCCTTGAATTCATTGCCAGACAAAAGCCTGACATCCTGCTTCTATCCGAAACCCACCTCAATTCATGGCACTCCATGACATTCAAGGATTTTGAATTCGTAAGAAACGATAGGGTAATAGGTGATGGGGGAGGTGGCACCGGGATATTGGTACGAAGACCCTACTGTTTCCAAAATATTGAAAAAGTCGAATTCAAAAGCTTTGAATCTCTTGAAGTGTCCGTTATCAAAATCTCACTGCCAGGTGGGGATAATCTCATCGTTATCTCTGCCTATGCAACTGGTGGAACTGTTCTCAAGCTCAAGGAGGAACTCAATTTCTTGTTTGAAATACTCGAATTGAACAGGCTGCATAACTATTATATTCTTGCTGGTGACCTGAACGCCAAGCATACATCATGGCTGAACGCCACCAATAATCCAAGAGGTGTATTCCTGAAATCATGGATAACAGAGAACCAAATTGAATACAGGTGCAATCTTTATGGGTCGGAGTTCCCAACATACCCTAGGACAAATTCATATTTGGACCTTTGCATTGCTGACGCAAGACTCGAATTCAACTTTAATAGTCCTCAACGGAAACTGCAGGTGCTTCCTTATGATAGCGACCATAACGCAATCGTAATGGAAATCAATCATCACAGGGATGATTTCTTCCTCATTCCAATTCAACACGAAAATCATCGGTTGAACTTCAAAAAAACAGACTGGGGAAAGTTTCAAAAGAAGTTTAATCGGGAGTACCAGAAGCAATGTCCCCCTTCTGATGGTGGCAACTCTTGCTCAATGGTTCCGAATGACAGGAATCTAACTAACGATGAAATAGATGTCTATTTGTCGAAGTTAGAGAAGCTGACGTTTGAAACGATTGAGAAAGTAGTTCCCAAGATTAAACTTCGAAACAGTATGGAAGGATATGAAACACCAACCATCGCAAGGTTGAAAAGATTGAAAAGCCTTCTTCTCACACGCGTCAACAATATTTATCGACGATTTTTGGACTACAACCATCCCTCGTTGGCTTTGTTGAAATTACATCTGAAGAATGTCCGGAGCTTAATCCGGTCATACTTCAGGAGTGACGTCAGCAATCAATGGGCGGAAAAATTGAGGGGTATTAGCCCACAGGACCCAGATGGCGTGTTTGCAAAAGTGAATAGCATATTCCGCAAGAAGTCTCGAGTGAAGGTATCGAATCTTGAAGTCGCTAGTGATGAGAGAAATCTTCTCGATAGGGCTGGTATCGAAATTGATAGTACGACTCCGGATAGAAATGGAAACAGGATTATATGTGAAGGATTGGATAAACTTGCCCTGATTGGAACACATTTTGAATTGGTTCATCTACCAAACCCTGAGAGAGGGAACGAAATATTTTCAGAGGTCGTTGAAGCAAAAGTTTCCGACTTCAAATCAAGCCTGAACGGCCAATCAATTCTTCATTTCAATGAAACATTAACATCTGACCTCATACCGAGCTTGAATCTTATTGATTATTTTGTCAGCTATGAAGACTTGTGTTTCATATTTCGCAAGATAAACAACAAGAAATCATGTGGTACTGATGGTATTCCAAATGTAGTTTTCCGACATTTCCCTGAGGTTGCTATTAGGAACTATTGCATATTGTTCAACAACATGTTGAGCAATTCATATTTCCCAAATGAGTGGAAAACGGCTAAGGTATTTCCGATCTTGAAGAAAGGAAAAGAATCTTCATGCCCCAAAAGCTATCGCCCAATTAGCTTGCTGCCTAACATCAGCAAGGTGTTTGAAGTGATACTCAACAGAGCATTAAACGCCCACATTGAGGAAAATGAGTTGATGCCGAATTGCCAATTTGGTTTTTGTACCAGGCATTCGACCACACATGCAATAACGAAAGTAACCTCAGACATCTGTTGGAAACTAAATGATAGACAATGTGTTGGAGCATGTCTCATTGATATGGAGAAAGCCTTTGATACGGTATGGTTAGATGGACTTATTTTTAAACTCCTTCAGGACAAGTTCTCCAGACAGCTTGTCGCCATGATGTGTAATATGTTATACGGGAAATCGTTTGTTGTAACTGATGGAAATCTGACAACAATGCGCGAGTTCAAGGTCTTGAATGGTCTACAGCAGGGAACAGTTACTGCGCCTCTGCTCTTTTCAATCTTCATTCGCAAGCTATTGAACGGCTTTGATTTTAACGTCTCGCCAACGCGATCATTGGTAGCGTTTGCTGATGATCTGATCATCTATACGGCAGACCGAAAAGCTACAATAGTTCAGAGCAATCTCCAAAAAATGTTCAATGATGTACAGCTGTACACTGACAATTGGCGAATGAAAATCAATGCGCAAAAGTGTGAAACAATCTTGTTTCGGACAACGCTGCCGGGGGTCAGTCAAGACCTGAAAAGTAATTGGAAAGATTTCCACATCATGGCTGGCGAGAGTAGTCTAGAACGGGTTCCACATAAATCCTGTGTTCGATACCTCGGTGTTTATCTCGATCAGTATCTGTACGATACTGAACATGTGAAAATCATGCTCAGTAAGGCACGTAAAGTAGTCATGGCCCTTCGAAAGCTCTTTCATTCCAGATACATTGATCAAAAGGTCAAAATTATATGTTACAAGACACTGGTTAGACCAGTTTTGACATATGGATGTCAGATCTGGTACAACCAGAGTGCTAGTACTATGGAAAAATTAAGAGTTTTCGAAAGGAAATGTCTTCGTGCATGTACTGGTTTGTACAAAAAGCCTGAGACGGATTGGAAACATTATATATCGAATTGAAGAATTTATCAAACTGCTGAAGTGACTAGACTCGATATTTTCATATTGAAACTTCTTCGGAATCATATCGCAAGATCTGTGACTGTGAGTGAAAACCCTTGGATTTCGCAGCCGTTCCACCCTACCGACGGGTATATAGCGACTTGCCTCGCTACTGGCTTCATTCCTCCAGAAGCATTCGTGTATTTGGACATGAATCGATATGTTTTTGATTCTGACGGCGTCCCAGTCATATATCACATATATCGACGGGCCACCGATAAGAAGATAAAATATCCTCCGAATTTGAGTTCACGAGACCAACAGTTCCAATGGAGGTACTCATTTGCTAGATTCGTTGAGGCTGATCGAGTTGAGACGGGGCAATCTAGGTATTAGTGGCTGAATGACAATGTCTAAATTATTCGTGTATATTTTCAGTTTTGGTGTTTTTCGTTATTTAGTTTTTGAGTTTCAGCTCATTATTGCTACATTTAGTGTTGTTGTTTATTTTTGTTAAAAATTAGGTATAGGTTAGGTTTATATTATGTTTATTATATTAGGTTAGAGATAAGGTAAAACGCTTAGGTTAGGAACATTGTTATAGATTTTTTTAAGTATAAAATAAAGTTTTTGATTGCATTTATTAGAATTAAGTTAAAACATATTAGGTGTAGGATCAAAGTTCACTGTAGTGTTAAGATTATAAATAATTTTAGAATAGTGTTGGTTGGTTTTTTCTCCTTTTTCCAATTAAATTTAAAAAATATGTAATAATCTTCATTGATTTGAATTTGCTATAGTTTTATTTTTTTTAAATGTGTAATGATAACGTACAAATTTAGAGAGCCATTTGGGCCATTAAGTTTTTTATTGTTATTGTTTGGAATTTGCTTTATATTCTTTTAAAATTTATAACGATTAGTATTAAATAAAGCGCTTTTGATTGATTGATTGACTTAATTATCCTCTCTAGTCTATTAAAAATTAGCAAGAAAATATATCAAGGGACAGCAAAAAAGAGCAAAGTTTAGCTTTTTTAGATGTATGTATGTTAAATATTTAAAGAGCGTTTTTATCTAATGCAAATTTGCCTGGAGTACTGAAATATATATCTTCTTTTAAAGTGTAAGTAATTAGAAGAAAATTTAACGATTAAGAATTATTTGTCCGGAATTCTTTTTTCTCCATAATATCCACCGAGTAATCTGCAATACAATCGATATTTTGTGAAAATCCTTTTACCATACACTGATTCGAAAAATGGTGCAATAGTTTAACCTTTTGCAGCCATGTGAAAGTCGCTAATATTCAAAATTAAAACTTTATTTTATTTTTTCGAACCAATTGGAATGAAAATCTTTTAATTACTGTCTAAGTTATCACTTACCTAACGCTACATTAGCAATGAATAAATTGGAATACGTTGTTTAGTAGTTTAACACCTCTCCCAAATCATTAAACATAAACTCTGCCAGAAAATATATAAACTGAAATTCATTTTATTTTCACTTAAAAAGAGGATTCATAAGAACCTTAGATTTGATAAAAACGAATTATACCTATCAAATAGAATCTTGTGCTTATGCTTTTTTTGTATCATATTAACTAACCTAAATGAAAAAGAGAAGGGAGGGAAAAACTGAGAAAAGAGATGAAGATAAATTATTTCACAGTATAAACTAGAAATTGAAATTGTATAAATATTTAAGATATTTTAGTTTACTTTCTAAATTTATAAGTGCTAAAGATTATGATATCAACCTATACTTCCATAAGAACACATACCTTAAAATCAAATAACTCGTAAGAGTATCCATACCTGGAAACATTTAAAGTATATTTAATCACAACAAAATCCGTGAAACTATATTAGGTACAATAAGATATGTGAAACCACCTATATTAGTAACGAAAACAGAAAAATTATAAGATATATTTATTGGAAAAGATTGAATAAATTAATGATAATAAAACAAAATATAAGGACAACATTTCAAAGATAAAATTAGAAATTAAGAAAGCCAGAGGCGTAAGAAATAATTTGTATCAGTTGGGTCAATTCGGCAGGGGAAGCATGCAATGCACCCAAGGACGCTCATGAGAGGGATTTTCTAGGGAGCAAGATGCAGCTACACAAGGATATCATGAGCAAGCGTATTAAACACGGTTTGAATCGTCCTGAATCCCGGCGCCACATGTTATATTGGGTGCAACCGTAGCACGTTTGCTGAAATAGTGAAAGGGCGTAATTACCATGGTCGATGGTGAAGGTATACAAGTAAATGGAAACTTCATCTGTAACCTGCAAACAACAGCGGTACTCGTATATTGCGTAAATTAACATTAGACCAGGTTTTATATGTGCCATATATCATTTGTAACATGGTCTCAGTAAAACGATTAACTAAAAAATGTCTGCGTAAACTTTAGTGAGTTCGGTGTTGGTAATATTAAAGGCAATTTATACAAACTGAAAACCAAAACCCACGAGACAAATGCAGTGATAAGTTGACAAGACTCACAAATCCAGGAATGGCACCTGAAGTTCGCTCATCTCTTAAAGAAAAAGACCAAGAGAATGCAGAGCAACGGTGACGTTAAAGGTATGATTTTATCGATTAGTGAGAAGCACGTTGCGTGTAAAACATGCCTGGAAGGAAATCTCACGCGTCTGCCTTTCCCACATCGAAGAACAAACTGGAGACTATCTACGCAGATCTTTGTGGCCCTATGAGAGCATCTCAAAGAGAAGAACGATATTTTATGACGACCATAGTCGGTGGTGTGAGGTGTACTTCCTCAAAGGCAAGGACGAAGCCTCCACCAAACATTTAAAATTTATATAAGCCAAAATGCATACCGAAGTCAAAGTCAAAAGCACTTTATTTAATACTAATCGATATAAATTTTCAAAGAATATAAAGCAAATTCCAAACAATAACAATACAAAAACTTAATGGCCCAAATGGCTCCAAATTTATACGTTTTCATTAACACATTTCATCAAAACAAACTATAGCAAATTCAATTAATTAAGATTATTACATATTTTTAGAATTCAATTGGAAAAAGGAGAAAAAACCAACCAACACTATCCTAAAATTATTTATGATTTAAACACAACAGTGAACTTTGATCCTACACCTAATATGTTTTAACTTAATTCTAATAAAATGCAATCAAAAAACTTTATCTTATACTAAAAAAATTCTATAACAATGTTCTTAACCTAAGCGTTTAACCTTATCTCTAACCTAAATAAATAACAACACTAAATGTAGCAATAATGAGCTGCAACTCAAAAAACTAAATAACGAAAAACACAAAAACTGGAAATATACACAAATAATTTAGACATTGTCATTCAGCCACCAATACCTGGATTGCGCCGCCTCAATTTGATCAGCTTCAACAGATCTAGCAAATGAGTATCTCTTATTGGTGGCTCGTCGATATATGTGATATATGACTGGGACGCCGTCAGAATCAAAAACATATCGATTCATGTCCAAATACACGAATGCTTCTGGAGGGACGAAGCCAGTAGCGAGGCAAGCCGCAATATACGCATCTGTAGGGTGGAACGGCTGTGAAATTCAGGGGTTTTCACTCACAGTCGCAGATCTTGCGATATGATTCCGAAGAAGTTTCAATATAAAGATATCAACTCTTGTCACTTCAGCAGTTTGATAAATTCTTCTATTCGATATATAATGTTTCCAATCCGTCTCAGGCTTTCTGTACAAACACGTACATGCAAAAAGACATTTCCTTTCGAAAACTCTTAATTTTTCCATAGTACTAGCACTCTGGTTGTACTAGATCTGACATCCATATGTCAAAACTGGTCCAACCAGGGTCTTGTAACAGATAATTTTGACTTTTTCATAAATGTATTTGGAATGAAATAGTCTTCGTAGGGCCATGACTACTTTTAGTACCATACTGAGCATGATTTTCACATGTTCAGTATAGTACAGATACTGATCGAGATAAACACCGAGTTATCGAACACAGGATTTATGTGGAACTCGTTCTGAACTATCTTCGCCAGCCATGATGTGGAAATCTTTCCAATTACGTTTCAGGTCTTGACTGACCCCCTGCAGCGTTGTCCGAAACAAGATTGTTTCATGCTTCTGCGCATTGATTTTCATTCGCCAATTGTCATTGTACAGCTGTACATCATTGAACATTTTTTGGAGATTGGTCTGAACTATTGTAGCTTTTTGGTCTGCCGTATAGATGATCAGACCATCAGCAAACGCTTCCAATGATCGCGTTCGCGAGACGTTAAAATCAAAGCCGTTCAATAGCTTACGAATGAAGATTGAGAAGAGCAGAGGCGCAGTAACTGTTCCCTGCTGTAGACCATTCAAAACCTTGAACTCGCGCATTTTTGTCAGATTTACATCAGTTACCACAAACCCGTATGACATATTACACATCATGGCGACAAGCTGTCTGGGAACTTGTCCTGAAGGAGCTTAAAAACTAGTCCATCTAACCACACCGTATCAAAGGCTTTCTCCATATCAATGAGATATGCTCCAACCCTTTGTCTATCATTTAGTTTCCAACAGATGTCTGAGGTTACTTTCGTTATTGCATGTGTGGTCGAATGCCTGGTACAAAAACCAAATTGGCAATTCGGCATCAACTCATATTCCTCAATATGTGCGTTTAACGCTCTGTTGAGTATCACTTCAAACACCTTGCTGATGTTAGGCAGCAAGCTGATTGGGCGATAGCTTTTGGGGCATGAAGATTCTTCTCCTTTCTTCAAGATCGGAAATACCTTAGCCCTTTTCCACTCATTTGGGAAATATGAATTGCTCAACATGTTGTTGAGCAATATGCAATAATTCCTAATAGCAACCTCAGGTAAATGTCGGAGAACTACATTTGGAATACCATCACTACCACATGATTTTTTGTTGTTTGTCCTTCGAAATATGAAAAACAAGTCTTCATAGCTGACAAAATAATCAATAAGATTCAAGCTCGGTATGAGGTCAGATGTTAGTGTTTCATTGAAATGAAGAATTGATTGGCCGTTCAGGCTTGATTTGAAGTCGGAAACTTTTGCTTCAACGACCTCTGAAAATATTTCATTCCCTCTCTCAGGGTTTGGTAGATGAACCAATTCAAAATGTGTTCCAATCAGGGCAAGTTTATCCAATCCTTCACATATAATCCTGTTTCCATTTCTATCCGGAGTCGTACTATCAATTTCGATACCAGCTCTATCGAGAAGATTTATCTCATCACTAGTGACTTCAAGATTCGATACCTTCACTCGAGACTTCTTGCGGAATATGCTATTCACTTTCGCGAACACGCCATCTGGGTCCTGTGGGCTAATACCCCTCAATTTTTCCGCCCATTGATTGCTGACCTCACTCCTGAACTATGAACGGATTAAGTTCCGGACATTCTTCAGGTGTAATTTCAACAAAGCCAACGAGGGATGGTTGTAGTCCAAAAATCGTCGATAAATATTGTTGACACGTGTGAGATGAAGGCTTTTCAATCTTTTCAACCTTGCGATGGTTGGTGTTTCATATCCTTCCATATTGTTTCGATGTTTTATTTTGGGAACTACTTTCTCAATCGTTTCCAACGTCAGCTTCTCTAACTTCGACAAATAGACATCTATTTCATCGTTAGTTAGATTCCTGTCATTCGGAACCATTGAGCAAGGGTTGCCATCATCAGAAGGGGGATATAGCTTCTGATACTCCCGATTAAACTTCTTTTGAAACTTTCCCCAGTCTGTTTTTTGAAGTTCAACCGATGATTTTCGTGTTGAACTGGAATGAGGAAGAAATCATCCCTTTGATGATTGATTTCGATTATGATTGCGTTATGGTCGCTATCATAGGGGAGCACCTGCAGTTTCCGTTGAGGACTATTAAAGCTGAATTCAAGTCTTGCGTCAGCAATGCAGAGATCCAAAGATAAATTCTTCAATTCGATATATAATGTTTCCAATCCGTCTCAGGCTTTTTGTACAAACCAGTACATGCACGAAGACATTTCCTTTCGAAAACTCTTAATTTTTCCATAGTACTAGCACTCTGGTTGTACCAGATCTGACATCCATATGTCAAAACTGGTCTAACCAGTATCTTGTAACATATAATTTTGACCTTTTGATCAATGTATCTGGAATGAAAGAGCTTTCGAAGGGCCATGACTACTTTACGTGCCTTACTGAGCATGATTTTCACATGTTCAGTATCGTACAGATACTGATCGAGATAAACACCGAGGTATCGAACACAGGATTTATGTGGAACCCGTTCTAGACTACTCTCGCCAGCCATGATGTGGAAATCTTTCCAATTACTTTTCAGGTCTTGACTGACCCCCGGCAGCGTTGTCCGAAACAAGATTGTTTCACACTTTTGCGCATTGATTTTCATTCGCCAATTGTCAGTGTACAGCTGTACATCATTGAACATTTTTTGGAGATTGCTCTGAACTATTGTAGCTTTTCGGTCTGCCGTATAGATGATCAGATCATCAGCAAACGCTACCAATGATCGCGTTGGCGAGACGTTAAAATCAAAGCCGTTCAATAGCTTGCGAATGAAGATTGAAAAGAGCAGAGGCGCAGTAACTGTTCCCTGCTGTAGACCATTCAAGACCTTGAACTCGCGCATTGTTGTCAGATTTCCATCAGTTACAACAAACGATTTCCCGTATAACATATTACACATCATGGCGACAAGCTGTCTGGAGAACTTGTCCTGAAGGAGTTTAAAAATAAGTCCATCTAACCATACCGTATCAAAGGCTTTCTCCATATCAATGAGACATGCTCCAACACATTGTCTATCATTTAGTTTCCAACAGATGTCTGAGGTTACTTTCGTTATTGCATGTGTGGTCGAATGCCTGGTACAAAAACCAAATTGGCAATTCGGCATCAACTCATTTTCCTCAATGTGGGCGTTTAATGCTCTGTTGAGTATCACTTCAAACACCTTGCTGATGTTAGGCAGCAAGCTGATTGGGCGATAGCTTTTGGGGCATGAAGATTCTTTTCCTTTCTTCAAGATCGGAAATACCTTAGCCGTTTTCCACTCATTTGGGAAATATGAATTGCTCAACATGTTGTTGAACAATATGCAATAGTTCCTAATAGCAACCTCAGGGAAAAGCATTTATTTTTTTCCGCCGTTGGCATTAGAAGAACCAGCAGACACACCGGTTGGCTTCTTCTCCTTCTCCCTATTTTTTTATTTCAAATATTGAATGAAATTATTACTACTATCAATATTACCTATGCTATCGTTGCTCTCCATCTCGATGTCCATTGCAGACAGCACCGGATAATAATTGGTGCTGTCGTTTGCTCCTCCTGCGCTCAGGATATTTTCAGCATCATGGATTGATGGCTTGCTCGTATCTTGCGATTTTGTTTTATATGTTTGAGTCTTCTGCGTTGGTACTGTTTTTTCGTTGGTCTTGCTTGTTGTCGTTTCCTTTTCCTCATTCTTCTTAGTTGTTATCCCTTCTTCTTTGCCGGACGTATTCTGTGGCTTCATCACATTTATTTTGTTCGCATTTGTTAATGTCCGGACCATATCCTCCAAACTTTGTATACGGAGTTTCAACTCGTTGTTTCGTTTCGTAACCCTTGCGTTTTCCCTGGTTACTTTTTCGTAATCTTTGCTTGAAAGCGTAATACGCTTGCCATGCTCACAGTTGTCTTTTTCGTTTTTCCGCTTTATGATTCTATCATTTGTCGTTTTAGAAATTCCTGGCTCTGGGTCGGAAGCCGTCGGGCTCCTCCATCCCCCCGGTGAAAAAACTTTTCTTCTTTTTTGAAACTTTCTCGCATGTAAAATCCAGATACTCGATAAACTGTTCGAATAGTTCGACGATGTAATAAGTTTTTTTTCTAAAATTACTTTCTAATTGACGTTTTTAAAAATTAATTTAATTTATAAAAATTCTTGACAGGAGCGAATTAAAAACACGTCTACACGCAACGAGTGTTAGACGTAGATAAATGCATACCGAACGTCATGTGAAAGCAGTTCACTCGGAGAACTGAAATAAAACTGTGAATAAGCTAATCAAGTTTGAGCGAATTCGGCGTAGGCTCACAACAACAAAAGCACCGTAGCAAAATGGAGTGGTAAAGCATAAAAACAGGACATTAGTGGGAACAGCAAGATATATTTAACCTCGATCCGGACTGTCATTGTCATTCTGGGCTGGTCATGACTGGGAATTACGTGAGAAATAGACACTTCAACACCTTATTCTACCTGCAAGAATCTCTTCCTGATTTTTTGGCCGCGTCAACTCAATATGATCGTCATCTAGAAGAGAGTCGTTTACCTGTTCGATATTTCAGCAATCAAAGTTGCAATATGAACATAAAGGACCGGTCAAAATCTATGGCGATGTCGCAGCCAATGCAAAACTCCATCAGCGTGTGGGACCTTACGAAAATTCAAGATACTGGTATCATTCACTCTGACCAGAATGACGAGAAGTTAATCAGCCTGCATCCGGATCTCTTAAAGTCGATCAAATCGAGCCCTTTAACGGCATGGCTACAACATAGTGTGTCATTTCGCATTATTCATTTCAAACGTGAACAGTACAAAGGATGGGCTGAGCAGGAGATCGAACTATTGCCCAATTCATTATTTAGTTATTGAAAAATAATTGGGATGATCTCGTTCCGGCGTGAGAACACGAGGTGAGAGTTTGGTCTCGTCGACGACGAGTAGCTTGTCGATTGGCGACAATGGGGAGTTGCTGGTCGATCGCGAATGGCAACGGTGGTTGGAGAACGAAAAGAAATTTCGCGTCACGGAGAATAGAAGTGGAGTGAGTGTTTTTTTGAATGGTTGTTCAAGTGCAAATGAAAAATAGAAATTTCCCTGTTTTTTTGTGCTGCGTAAATTTGTAGCGATATATAAATCGAAATTTGATTTACAAGCTAGTCGTGGCCTACGATTAAATATGATTCCGTCCGGGACTTTGATCAAAGTAACTTTTCACCCAAATCGCGCGCCAATTAATCGAATTTCTTTCGAGACATTGCAATTTATATTGTAATCTGGGCAAAAATCTTCAAAAATATTTATTGTTCAGCGTCACGATGGGAAAATTTATAACTATTACTTCTTTGAGACGTGTCTGAAAAAAGTTACAAAATATAATACTTCACATAACATACAGACTTTCAAGATAAAAGAGTAAACAAAATAAATTAATGTACATACGTCAAATCAACCCTTAAACACCGACCTTGCGTTTTTGTTGACATTTCTCTTCCATTCATCTTTCTTTGTCAGCTTTTTTCTTGTTGGAGCCATTGGAAAATCAATTAATATAGCTAAGTAAGAAGAATCGAGTATAAACTGAAATAAAATACGCGAGTTTAGGAGCTTTCGATATTTTCTTCAGAAAGAGAAACAGAAACTGCTGAAGTGATCGAATGGGAAGGTTGCAAAGTGAGAGGTTATTATCGGAACCAAAGAGTTTTGCTTCACAACGAGTAACGAACCAGTTTTGAAGCACAAGGGGATATGGAACGAATCAGTTCTGCAACAAACTGCTATTTTTTATAGCTAAAATCCATATGAAATAACAAATTTTGCTCCAATCTGATAACATATGTTGAAATGGCATTAAAAAATCTTTTCAAATCCACTGCCCCTTGCATCTCACCTCCTCAATTATAGCTGAAGTCTTAGAAGAAGATGGTCTATTGCCAACTCTGAAAAACATAAAATAATCAACAAGGAGCTGTCATTATTTCAGTTTCAATTTAAAGTGCCTATATCTCCTACACACTTCTGTTCAATTTCAAAGTTCTCTTCCATGGACAATAGCTTAGGGAGATATTTTTATCTGCGTATGTTCTTACTACCACACAAAACGTGCCAAATATCCAATTGCTTAAGTTACCAAGAGCAACACAACCATTCAATTGTTTGTATTCCTGAAGCTTTACTTTAAGTATTCATTTGAAATATTCGGCTCGTTCGTACCCTTTTAACAACACTATCAGTAAACATGCCATCTTGATAGCAAACAGATGCCCTAAATATCCATTGCAACCCATTCCACTGGAACTGTATTATTCAAATTCAATTCGAAATTCGAACAAGCATTCCTACTTTTTTCTTGTTTCTACTCTCCCACCTGCATTTCTCAACATAATCCTTATCGTGTCGTTTCACATTCTCCTCATACCATGTTAGACAACAAATTTTTCGTAGAGTTGTTTACAACAAGTACGTATGTAGTGAAATTGGATATGTGCAATGAAGAGAAAATTGCATCAACTTGGATGGACATACTTAGGCATCGAGTGTTACTTGGTCTCAAGTAGCTGTGAGAGAATTTCATGATTTTCACACCTGTAGACAATGTCTGAAAAAAATTTCCTTATAAACTTTGATTTATTTTATATTTCCGTTCATGCTGAATACTTTGGGTTGTTGAATTGAGAAGTTTATTTTAATGCGAATGATCTTTCAGAACTTAAGAGTGGATTTCACATGAAATATTTGTAATATGTTTGGATAAAATTTTCAATATTTTCCATGCTTGTATGTTTGCATTTTTAGGGTTTTGTACTAAAATACAAATATTAAAATCGGTACCTGTGTCCGTCTGTATGTCACAGCAGTTTTCCTCCGAAACCATAGAAGCTATAGCCATGAAACTTTGTGGAAAGGTTGGAAGTTATGACTTCTAGAATGTTTTGGGGTGAAAAAAAATTTCAAAGAGTTTTAAGGAGTCCCCGCATATAGAGGAGTCACCCTCAAAAATTAGGTCACAATGAGATCTTTTCACAACAGGTCCTAAAATTACTTTATCAGAATCGAGGCAGGCAGCAGAAGGGGAAACGGACGATATTTAGGCGAAACCTACCATCCGAAAAATCTGAAAAAATCATGAGGGTAGACCTTTATGAGCACTATAACAACAAATACCTCAGAAGTCGAAATTCATTCAGCATTGTTAGTAATAGTATGATATATCAATTTTACACTCTCTTGAATAGAATCGTAAGGGCACGCTCAAGTTCAATAAAATTCAATAGATAAATGTCAATTTACAAGTTTAATCACTAGATCGAATCGTATTTAACAGAGTTATGGGAGCTTAAATTTTCCTGTATTACACCAGCAACTATACATGGTTATGGGAAAATATGCACTTCCATTCAACTCGGACACTATAGGTTTGCTAAGATTTGCATGAACATTTCAGGAATTATATTCATGATGAATATCTTTGAGAACTTGTTCAACAGGTTACATCCTTAATCTTAAAATAAAGTGGCGGCCGTTTTAAATGAGAATGTTGCCTAAAATCCTGTTATTTTTCGCGAATTTCAATATTTAAGGTACCTGCTATCAACACTTGATTGAATCTATGAATGAATAGCTGAAGATGAGCAGTGAAAAATAATAGGTTAAAGAATCTTGAAGATAGATCCAATAATAAATAACTAAAAGGTTGAGATTCTTTCAACTTTGCTAATAATAGTAGGATCTGTAAATTAAATATTTTCGCCAGTAAAACTGTATTAGTATGATCAAATTGGATGAAAGTAGATATTTAAGTAACCTTTGAAAGGTCCTTATACTCTATGAGTTTTAATAGAACACACAGAAGTTATTGCGTTTTGAATTTTCTCCGATTACAACAATCAAACACGGTTTTTCTACTACATGGGCTTTCCATCAAAACAGACACTATACTTTTGATTGTATTGTCTCCAAATATATAATATAACAAAAAGACATTTAAAATTTGGCTTAGTCAATGATTTTAACAATATTGCAACAAAATGTTGGCCAATTAAAATGCAATAACACAGCTTTTTCTTTTAAAGCAAAAAAATATTTGTTGTGCATGTCATTAAGGTTTTTCTTGGTTTCATTCTATACTCGTATATTTGCATATCGTATGTTAAGTACAAAACTCTTCTGACACAAGCGTAGTTCTGTCTACTCAACTTGTATTAAATTATTTTGTGTTCTGAGTTGGTATATGAGAAATACTTGTAGTGAATATACAGTGCAATCAGGGCCGGACAAACGATGATTATAGGTGCAGGCAAAAACTTGTTTGGCGCCCCCCTAATTTTTAAAAGTGCTCCAGTTTTCGAGTGTTCAGTAAAACAACTTTTATTCAATTCAGAACAACTCTAAAGTTAAAAGTAAACTTTCACGGTTCTGATTAAAACATTTTTGCATTAACAGTAACTTTCCAATTGTTAAACTTTTTTTGCGCTTGGGGGTGAGTGATAAATAATTTCTTCATAATGAACAATGTTTTTTGTTATAATCATCATTATTTATTTATAATCTATGTACAACCAATCAATATTTCGAAAACTTTCGTATTTTCAACTAAAAAAATTTTTACATCAGCAGAAACCTATTCTACAAATTTACTTTTCTTGCCTTAATAAGGGCGAAATTATTCAATGTCGTCGCAATATCCAGTGTTTCAAGGATTTTTTTCTATTGAAATAGTAGCCAAATCACATAATCGTTCTTGAGAAATAGACGATCTTAAATAGTTTCTGATAAATTTTAGTTTGGAAAAACTTCTTTCTCCACTTGCTACGCTAATTGGTAAAGCTAACAAAATTCGCAAAGATACAAAAACGTTTGGAAAAGTATTGATTAATTTGTTTTTTGTGATATAATTCAACGCATTGAGTGGAGTGGTCTCAGACGGGATCATTCGCGAAAGGATAACAAGTTCTTGATGTATTTCTTGTCCATCGATGTCACATTCTTCCCCATGTGTGAGAATCTTCTGTAAGTTCGAGCAGTTTTTCTCGAGTTTGGTTTTAAAAACGTGTGCTATCCATATAAATAGCTGAAAGCTGAAATTGTCACTATGACTCTTCATTTGCTGGAATCTCTCATTAAACGACGCAATAGCTACATCCAGTACTGCATAGTAGAAATTCACTTTAAAAGATTCTATTCCCGATGGAACTGGTTCGTCTTGCTGCTCGTAAGCAAATTGCCTTTTCATCTTTCTTGAGCGAATGCGCGTTTCTCTTTCAAAATCGGGATTTGCATCAAGAATTTCCGCAAGTTCTTTGGCATCAATTATTGCAGAATTTAGGCTTTCTTCTGTTCTCATGCTTTTCAGGAAAGTTTTTGCACTGTCAATCAATTCCATAGCAGTTTCTAAACTGTTAGATATTTCTTGGAGGTGTTTACTCACGAGGTTTATTTTGGACAAAATTAAATGCCAGACCACTAAGCTGTACAAGAATTTGAAATTTTTGAGTTTTTTTGCAATCCCTTTAGCAGTGTTCCTTGCAAACGCATCCTGCTTCTGATCCTCGCTTGCCTCAAACAAAGCATCATAGACCTCCCTAACATTAAATCTCAGGGGAGTGACTGCATCGATTCGACTTTCCCAGCGCGTTGTACTTAGAGGTTTTACTGTCATAGCAGGTATGTGGTTTTTGAGGATACTCCAGTGGTAGGTCGAGGCAGAAAAAAAGTTGAAAATTTCTTGCACGATACTGAAGAAATCCAAAGCATCAAAACATGACTTGGCTCCATCGTTGACTACCAGATTGAGAGAATGGTTGCTGCATGGAACGAAAAACGCTCGTGGATTGAGTTCAAGAATTTGTTTTTGTACGCCTACGTTTTTTCCTTTCATATTCGAACCGTTGGCGTAGCCTTGGCCTCGCCCTTCTAAGAGGTAATTTTTTATCCCTTCTCCTGATGAATCGTTGATTGAAACGAAGCCCAAAAAATGTTCTTGAATTGACACTTCTTCCCCTGAAATAGCTTTCACGAATCGAACTATCATTGTCATTTGCTCTATGTGACTGGCATCTGGAGTACAGTCCAAAATGATTAAAAAGTACACTGCTTCTTTCAAAGAAGATAGAATTTTTTCCTTAATTTCTTTCCAAATCAGAGAGATAAATTCGTTCTGAATCGTCTTGCTTGAATAAAGAGTACGAGTTTTTCCAGACGATTTTCTACGTAAATGTTCGCCTAACATGACATCGAACTTTGCTATATATTCCACGAGCTTTAAGAAGTTGCCATTGTTGTCTTCAAAAAGAACATCTGATTTTCCTCGAAAAGCCAACCCCTGAGAAGCGAGAAATTGAACAATACAAAGCAGTCTTTTCAAAACTTCATTCCAGTGTTCAGTTTCAGCCCTGATAAGCCTTTGGTTTTCTTCATCGATGGTTTTGTTCAAATGCATACGATGCAATAATTCTTGCCAAGACTGCGTAGCTTTAATATGGTTTAGACATTTTTCATGGCGAGATAAATATACTGACCCGTTTTTCCAGTCTAAGTAACCAGACGATGAGGATACCGATATAGTTTCCGTACCAAAAAGGCAACAACAAAAGCAGTATATTTTGTCTTTTGCAACGGAGTAAATCAACCATTCTCTTTTGATTTGTTCTCCGTTACATAATTTTCGGAAAACATTTTTCAATGTGAATTTTCTACCTGAAGCATCGACTGGAAAATTCATTTCTTTAATTTGAGGTGGACCACGAATCACAAAAATTTCACGAGTGGAATCGGTGATGGGTACAGGCCATTCTCCACAGTCACTCGATAAATTTGTCTGAGGCACTTCTATGTGTTGAATATCGTTAATGACTTCTTGATCGCTGGTCTTCAAAGAATCGTCGTTTTCTGCTTGAATCTCCAAATCTTTCTCAACTGCATCCGGCTGATTTTTCATCTCTTTCTGTAGCAAAATAAGATTCATTTTTGAAATTCAAGTTTCATAATAGAATTTGTGATCATATCTATTTCACATTCTTACACAAAAATGTGTAGAGCTAAAAACACTACCGATACATTGTATCGATTGAGCATAGTTCAAATTAAAATATTTGGAATTACATGCTTTGAGTTTTTTTTAAATATCTTTGAACTACTTTTCGAGTTGAATTTTTGCAGGGAACCAACTAAAAATTTGGACATTTTAGATACTGAAACGTGATTTTTTTTAGAAACGAAATTCCAATACGTTTCACAAGTGAAGGAAAATTTGTTTGAAACAGTTATCAAGAATTTAAATACATTGTTACAGCTAATACAACACGATAAACATTTATCTTGTGAACAACTGAACGGATTCTACAAATTTCAAAGCGAGTTTTTTAATAATTAACATATGTTTAACAAATTTCACAAGACTTCACAAGACTTTTTGAAACAATTTGTATCGATACTTACAGATTCTTTGCTTTCCCGCTCACAGTTGCTTCTGTGTCCACTTCAAGTTTTTTCGCTTCGTTTTCATCTATTGAAGAAAGATCATCTTCCATCGTACTGCGTAACTGTAAAAAAAATTTTCAATTTTCCAAATGCATTTAATTATGTTGATTACACATTACATTTCTTATTAAAAAGTATTCATTCGCTTGTAACTTCGAAATCTAATATTTTGACGTGAATTTTGTGAAATTTAATTTGAAAACAAAAATGAATCAGCTCACTGGCTTATGTACTATTGAAGGATTTCGTGGTTTTAATAAAAATAAGGTTTTAAGAAATATTTTGATTTTAATAAAAATATTTTGGAAAAACAATGTTGGAAGTTCACTTAGTAAAAAACTTTTCAAAATTGAACTAGCCACTTTTTAAAAGATTATTTATAAAACTTAATCAGATTTTATTAAGATTTCAGCTTTTTAGAGAACTTTTATTAATATTTTGAAATATTTCCAAAAACACATACTGCGTCAAAAAGATTTGTCAAAAGGACATTTCAAAAAAGCGAAATTTAATAAAAAATTTATCAATTTTATGACGGTAATGATAACAACTTTATTACAATTCGAATTACTAGTATCACTTAAAAATGGTGATTCGTACAAGAATATTTACATAATTTTTTATGTTTTCGTGAAAATATGTCTTAAGTATATACTTACTTCTTTTAATACTTTTCTGGTCACATTTTCTTCAGAATGTTTTTCAAATTGTTTCGCATCACTAGGATTCACTGGAGGAACGATGAGAAACGTTTTAAAGGCCTGCACTTGATTCCTGTTCTGTTTTTCGTTTTCAATCTTTCTTTTTCGATAAAAAGATCCGGATGGTTTTTTTCTGAGAATTCCCCGACATACTTGCATATTTTGTGAACAACTACAATTACAAAACTAACCAATAATAGTTCAACCGAAGCTACGAAAATGAAATCGCGCACATTCGAGCATACATCTGATTACCTGCATAGTCGGTTGCTGACTGAAATAGATCAAGTTCCCCCATGCAAGGAAAGCAAACGAAAAGGGATTCAAAGTAAATAAGATCGTTTCGCTCGCTTTTTGAGTGGGGTTAAAGGAATGAGAATTAAATAAGGTCTTTTTGAAAGCTTCAATGCTGGGGTATAATAATGCACAAAGACAAGTGCAAAATATGTTTTGATGGTGCTCAAACTGATGAACGATGGTTTGCTCGGAAGCATCGTTTTTTGAGGTTACTCAAGTCGAATAAAAACAAAAGATGAGTTGCTTTTATCCACTATTCTCTGGCCAGTGAAAGAATGCATCCTGTCCCGACGGGTTTACGTTCGTCCTGCGCATTTCCCCACATTTCCCAAACGCGCGATACCACCTCGAACGACTTGGACTAGGACGGTCCTATCGCTTCTGCTTATTAAAACGGTGCGAAGATTGAATTTTTCCTTAAAAAAAACTGCAGGTCTAGGTCTTACAATCTTTTGCGCCCTCATTTGGTGCCCTAGGCACAAGCATTTGGCGCCCTAGGTTCATCTACTTGGCCATTTGGCGCCCCTCGAAAATTTTATGAGCAGGCAACCGCCTGCTTCGCCTTCGCCTAAATCCGGCCCTGAGTGCAACGCAGTACACGGGCGCCAGTGATCTGGCATAAAGGCTAGCGAGCTATAGAAGAAACTAGCTTACTTAGGGTCAGGCTACGCGTGTTTGATGGCTAGCTGTATTAATCGAGCCGCACACAAGCAAACTGCTCGAAAACTTTCCTATTCTCTACTCAAAATTTTATGCGGCAGAGTTGAAAAAAATATGTAATTATTTTTATTCGTAACCGTAATTTTTTTTAAAGTCTGCACATAAAATTTCGAGTTTGAGAATGCTGATCTAATACACCCCAACGGTGTATTAGATCAGCATTCCCAAACTCGAAATTTTATGTGCAGACTTAAAAAAAAAAATTTTTTAAACAAAATTTATCTGAATTAAAGGAAATTTAACCGTTGGGGTGTATTACATCACGGAAGGCAAGCTAACTGGGCTGTTCGAACTCAGCTGATGGGATTTTTACCGATTGCTACACGAAAAAGAAAAAGGCAAGTTTTGGACGGATTGACAAGTGAAAAAGGGGTCCGCTTGAAATCGCCAAGCGGAGGAGTCGACTTACAGCCACGACTCGGGAAAGACGGTTAAGCCCACGGCCGCGTGGAAAATACGTTCGGGAAAGAAATTTGCTCCCACGGAAAGTTACATTTGTTTAGGACGGGAACAAGATCTTCGACGGTGACCGTGTCTGTCTGGCGTTCGTCTTGAACGTTTTTCGTCTTATTCGTTGGCCATTCGTAACGCTGTGATTTTATATTTGGGGATTAACTCGGAAAAGAGTTTGCACGGCATTCGTGATAAAAGGCATCGCGACAGGGGAAGGCAGATGGACGCAAAGTACGGAAAATGGAGAATCGTTGCGATAATTAGACTTCCATGACTTGTACTATTATATCCGTTCCGCGAACATCGTGCAATTGTTCTGTGCACGTCACTCGGACCCAAGTAATCCTCCTTAACATCTTGTTTTCCCTGTGTCGTGTTAAAAAGAAACAGAATTAATCGATTCTAACGAATTTACTTCTTGTATGCAAATTAGCAATCGAATGCGTGCAAAGACCGTGAAGAGTGCTATGATACGTTGTGGTTCTGGGAAAATGACTATTTGATTGGATTCGAGGGCAATTATTGCTACAAGTGCATTTCATAGCGGTGATAAGAAAGGAAGAAGAAAACTCGTTTGCGATTGTTTCTTTTTTTAATGTGTTTAGGACGTGTTATTTGTGGTATCTTTGGGATTTAGCGTTGCTTTAGTTGCTGCGATTAAGACAGGGATACCGAAATTGAAGTGTCCGAGTATACAGCATTTCGGGGCAAATTCATTAGAAACTTTTGACGGAACAATATAAAGTTTCTTTGCAAATAGCTCCTCAAATTCAGATATCATTGGGAGAAGTCCTTAGCCGAGGACGCTCATATCCGAAATCGTCAATCCGGAAGGCGAACTGCACTTTATTGATGGCAGCGTGATTGGATTGGCGTGCTTGACTAAGGAGATTAATCGATATCAACGTCTCGTGGATTTTTCAGGTCCGGAGAATCAAATTCGCCATAAGGAAATTCTTTGGGATCTTCGCAATTTTTGAGTTTGGAAGTAGCGTGTGGCTGTCCACTTGCGCGAGTGATGTGCCTCATGGTCGAAGAAGATGTGGTGGTAACGGATATATGCTACCGATAGGCAATAACCCGTCTGGTTACTTACCGGGAAAAATTTATAACCGCAAGTAGATTACTAGAAAGTAGAGTGTTAATCTCCAGAATTTCGCGAATTTTGTTCACACAAAAAGTAGTTTTAGCTTAATTAGCGGGAGCAAGAAGAAATTAACGTATTAAGTAATTGACTAAAGTATTTTGAAGAAAGGCTGCTTAACCATTTCACTTCCAAAGATTGCATGCATTACAAAAATAAAACAAGCAAAAATAGGATATACATTTTCTTACGTCCACAGGCTTACGTCAATTAACGTTCCTTGTTTTGTTTGACCAGGTTATAAAATATTTTGCCTGTCCTTTACCAATTGAACTAAGAGTATTCTTAATAAAATATTTTGAGGGAGTTTACGTTACTAAAAATTAACGAGAATAAATTTACTAACTTTTTTCTTTTTGACCAAAAAGCAAACGATCATTTTCTGAGTTACAAAGCTTGCATTTTTTCAACACTGCACCGAGTTCAAGAGCACCTTCAATTAGATTTTTTTTTGAGTAAAGTGAATATAGTCGGTGATAGGAGTTGAATTTAATATTCTGTTAATGTCAGTTCAAATATCGAATAATTGTAAGTCCTCTTTTGTGAATATTGGTGAAAATTGACAAAATTAATAGAATGAATAATTAAACTTTAAAACCTCGGTCTTTCCATTTTATTCAACCTGACCGGGTATAGGACCCGTATCGATGGCAGGATTTTTCGCTAATATGGGCTAGCCATCGGGCGTGCTCCTTCGTTCTTTTGTTTAATAGGGGCTCTTGCCGGGTAGAGTGGCCTTCCGCTCGCGTGCCCTTTTATGATATAGGGTTATGTGATTTCATTGCATAACTCTATAGCATAAATTAGTTACGTTTGGGTTTCTCATTTGAGGGAAAGAGTCATACAAAGTGCTTTTGTATGAGTTATTTCTCTCAAATAGGAAACACATGGCCGCATCTACGTTTGGATCTCGATGACCCACTCTTATTTGTGGGCCATAAGAATCGTCAAGTAACGATGAAGTCTCCGTCAGTCCATCCGTTTTTGCTCGGCCCAACTTTTTCTTGGAACAAGCAATTTCACCCCTTAATAGGTTACCTTGGCCTCGACACCAGTCGATCGGCATGTTTGACACTTCTTAACTCGTAAATGCGAATTTTTTTTTGTAGTGGGTACTTGTGCTAGGGGCAAAGAACCCGCCCCACGATACCGCAACGCTAGCCTGCCAGCACATTCACGCGTTCCTAGACAAGGTTAATCTTGACGGATACTACTATCCTCTTCCGCCAAGGCAGCAGACCATCACTGTAGTCCTTTCAAGACATTTCACATTCCTATTTCACTACATAGCCTTATGCTAGATCATATGGGGTGGATTAATATTGTTTCGCAAAGCTACATTATAACTTTTTTCACGTGTATTCTGCTCCAAAAGACGTGCCGATAAATTTTTATTGTCTTACTATGTCTGTCATTTAACTAGGTATCTACGTTTGTAAATGAAGAAGATATGGTTTGCGGAAATTTCCATCATTTTATTGCAAAGAGAAAAAGGAGAGGACGTAAGGCGTTACGGTGGTGAAAGTGAACCACTCATCCTTACCTTAATTAGGAAAACCTGACAGATAATGTTGAGTTTAATCAATTACCAAAGCAAAGTCAGGTCAATTGGCTGCATGAGCCAATCTCAATTCCATTCAGAGCTCTTAGATTACAGTGAAAGTAATTGAATATTTTTTCGAAGCTCATTATTTTCATCCTTTAATGTTTTCAATTCCTCAGAGTAATAGGAAGTAGCCCATTAATCAATACAACTATTAGAATCTTAACAATGCCCCCTAACACAGGCCCAAAAGCAGAAGCATGACGTCATAATGCGAAGCATTGTTTTGGACCTATTGACCTTTTAGACCAATTGAACAGCTTTTGACTGTTCTTGCAGTGAAGTCGTACTCGTTGATTGCTTTTCTTCTGGGCTCCATTACTTAGGAATGCAAATGTTCAACTTCGAAGGAAAAAAATTTTAATGAGATTCTTCCACCTCTGTCAAAGATTGGTATCGATAATGGCTAAAATAGGTTCAGTGGAACTGGTGAAAAAATATAAAACTAATGTGTGCCGGCTTTTTATAGGCATCAAGCATAATAAAATTGTTCTCAAGATTAAGATTATAATGTTAAGCATCGAGGCTCCAATCGAAGACAACGAAGATCGAGCTGAAAGCTATCAATCTGAATCATGTCTAAAAAGGTAGATGTTAAGTCAAGTCAAAAGCGCTTTATTCAATACTAATCGTTATTAATTTTAAAAGAATATAAAGCATATTCTAATAATAACAAAGCAAAAACTTAATGGCTCCAATGGCTCTCTAAATTTATACGTTATCAGTTAAAGACGTTTTATAAAAAAAACTATAGCAAATTCAAATTAATTAAGATTATTACATATATGATTTTACATATAGGTTTTATTGGAAGAAGGAGAAAAAACCAACCAACACTATTCCAAAATTATTAATAATTTGAATACAACAGTGAACTTTTATGCTACACCTAATATTTTATAACCTAATTCCAATAAAATTCAATCAAAACTTTATCTTATACTAAAAAATTCTATCAGAATATTCCTAACCAACGCATTTAACCTTATCTCTGAACCTAATATAATAAACATAGCAACACTAAATGTACCAATAATGAGCTGAAACTCAACAACGAAGTAGTTAAAAACACAAAAACTGAAAATAAACACGAATAATTTAGACATTGCCATTCAGCCACCAATACCTAGATGGCTTCGTCTCAGCTTGACTAGCTTCAACGGATCTAGCAAATGAGTATCTCCATTGGAATTGTTGGTCTCGTGAACTCAAACTCGGAGGATATTTTATCTTCTTATCGGTGGCCCGTCGATATATGTGATATATGATTGGGACACCGTTAGAATTAAAAACATATCGATTCATGTCCAAATACACGAATGCTTCTGGAGAAACGCAGCCAGTAGCGGGCAAGCCGCAATATACCCGCCTGTAGGGTGGAACGGCTGTGAAATCCAAGGGTTTTCACTCACAGTTACAGATCTTACGATATGATTCCGAAGAAGTTTCAATATGAAGATATTGACTCTCGTCACTTCAGCAGTTTGAAAAATTATTCTATTCGATATATAATGCTTGCAATCCATCTCGGGCTTTTCGTGCACGAAGACATTTCCTTTCAATATTCTTAATAGTTCTACCAGATCTGAATTCCATATGTCAAAATTGGTCTAACCAGGGTCTTGTAACAGATAATTTTGTACTTTTAATCAATGTATCTGGAATGAAAGAGTCATCGTAGGGCCATGCCTACTTTTAGTGCCTTACTGAGCATGATTTTCACATGTTCAGAATAGTACAGATACTGATTGAGATGTACACCGAGGTATCCAACACAGGATTTATGTGGAACCCGTTCTGAACTACCCTCGCCAGCCATGATGTGGAAATCCTTCCAATTAAGTTTCAGTTCTTGACTGACCCCCTGCAGCGTTGTCCGAAACAAGATTGTTTCATGCTTCTGCGCATTGATTTTCATTCGCCAATTGTCAGTGTATAGCTGCACATCAATGAACATTTTTTGAAGATTGCTCTGAACTATTGTTGTTTTTCGGTCTGCCGTATAGATGATCAGATCATCAGCAAACGCTACCAATGATCTCGGTGGCGAGACGTTAAAATCAAAGCCGTTCAATAGCTTGCGAATGAATATTGAGAATCGCAGAGGTGCAGTAACTGTTCCCTGCTGTAGACCATTCAAGACCTTGAGTTCATGCATTATTGTCAGATTTCCCGTATAATATATTGCACATCATGGCGACACGGTGTCTGGGGAACCTGTCCTGAAGGAGTTTAAAAACTAGTCCATGTAACCACACCGTATCAAAGGCTTTCTCCATATCAATGAGACACGCCCCAATTCATTCTCTATCATTTAGTTTCGAACAGATGTCTGAGGTTACTTTCGTTCTTGTATGTATGGTCGAATGCCTGGCACGAAAACTAAATTGGCAATTCGGCATCAACTCATATTCCTCAATGTGGGCGTTTAATGCTCTGTTGAGTATCACTTCAAACACCTTGCTGATGTAAGGCAGAAAGCTGATTGGGCGATAGCTTTTGGGGCATGAAGATTCTTCTCCTTTCTTCAAGATCGGAAATACCTTAGCCTTTTGCCACTCATTTGGGAAATATGAGTTGCTCAAGATGTTGTTGAACAATATGCAATAATTCCTAATAGCAACCTCAGGTAAATGTCGTAGAACTACATTTGGAATACCATCAGCACCACATGATTTCTTGTTGTTTATCTTGCGAAATATGAAACACAAGTCTTCATAGCTGACAAAATAATCAATAAGATTCAAGCTCGGTATGAGGTCGGATGTTAATGTTTCATTGAAATGAAGAATTGATTGGCCGCTCAGGCTTTATTTAAAGTCGGAAACTTTTGCTTCAACGACCTCTGAAAATATTTCATTCCCTCTCTCTGGGTTTGATAGATGAACCAATTCAAAATGTGTTCCAATCAGAGCAAGCTTCTGCAATCTCTCACATAAAATCCTGTTTCCATTTCTATCCGGATTCGTACTATCAATTTGGATACCAGCCCTATCGAGAAGATTTATCTCATCACTAGCGACTCCAAGATTCGATACCTTCACTTCACTACTTACGGAATAAGTTATTCACTTTCGTGAAAACGCCATCTGGATCCTGTGGGCTAATACCCCTCAGTTTTTCCACCCATTGATTGCTGACCTCACTCCTGAAGTATGAACGGATTAAGTTCCGGACATACTCGTATAACAATAGTTTGATTGGCGGAACTTTTTCTATCTTGTTGGAAGCTTTTTCAGAGGAACCAGCAGAACTGCGGGCTGATTTTTTTTCCTTATTTTCAATTATTAAATACTGAATCAAATTTAAATCATTATCTTGATTAGAATTACCTTCGATGTTTTCTTCAATTTCCATTTCCATTTCTTCGGTTGATCCCTCTAGCGCTGCAAAATAGTTTTGACTCACGTTGGTGCCACCAGCACTTAGAACTTCTTCTGGATTTGCTTGCTTTGCACTATTCTTAGCCTTTGTTACCTGTTGCCATTGATTTTGCGGCTGCGTCTTTTGAGGCTTCATCCCTTCCTTGAAGAGATCTATGAGGGACTGTATCTCTAGCCTTAGTTCATCATTTTCTTTTTGCAATTTGATTATTTGTTGATAGAATGTTGCAAGTACTAAACATTTAAACGGAAATCATAGTGGAGGAAGTGCCACTCAAATCAAAACAAAATATTAGAGACTGTGACCTGTCCAATGTGACGTAAGCTATCTAGCAGAAAGATTATAAAAAAATCTGACAGATTCAAAAGAAATAAATACAAGTATTTCACAAATTTTATTTCTAAAACGTAAGGTTTACGTTATTTTGTCTTGCACAAAAGAGTCTTCTTAATAAAAGAAAATGCGTAGGAAAGGTAAGTAGTCCATAAGAAGGAAGTAACTAATTGTTTGAGTCAACTTTTGTTACAATTTAATATTTGTAAAAGGAGGACTTTGTTGGGAAGAGAACAGTTAATTAAGCTGCTTTTGCATAGCATCGTAGACATAGCAACCAAAGGAACTAATATTTTTATGGTACATTCGCTCTGACGTATGTAATTATTACCATTGATAGTGTCTGGTAATCATTGCCACAAATCACTTCTCATTTCGCAACTAAAGTGCTTTCCAAGCCAAATAAATACTATTCTAGCCAGTTCAATTATAACACTAGGAAATCGAAGAGTGCGTGTGTGGTAATTTTTTAAGCCCTCCATATAATCCAATCCTTGTAAATGTTAACAAGAACTATATTTTAGAAGTTTACGTTGTAGTGGTAAAGACATAATACAAAGAGCTATTTCAGATTGCACGTTCTTTATTGAGAGCTTTATTTTTCGAAAATAAAATGTTCGGTCCTATTGCGATTTATAGGTTGTCTGTGGGTAATAATGGGTAATGGTATGTGCAACTTCAACTCGTTCAGTTTTTAGCTTTGATTTCTGGCTCAGTTGAATCGCTTCATTCTTCTGTTATGGGTCAGAGAGAAAAATCACTTTTGTGATTTCATAGGTCAGCTGAATAAATCCGGGCCATCAGTTAACCAGATTATCTAGGATAGATTATTCTGGCTATTTGTGTACGCTAGTGATGACCTTTGCTTCCCAGCTGAATTGCGCAGATTTTTTGAGTTGATGATGGTTAATCGAGGATAAATTTTTTGTTGTGCCAATGAAGAAAATGCTGTGTTTCGTATGGAAATATATCCAGCAGGGGTTTAGTGATTCCACTTAAACAAAATATTTATGTACCTTATTATATTTACGGAAATTCATTCGATTCTTCTTTTTTAAATTTCTATTATTTTTGCCTGTTTATGTATGTATCTTCACCTAGAGTATTGATTTGAACTGTTTGGTTTAGTTTCTTTTAGGTCTCACGGACTTATATTTGTAAATTGGCTAAAGGTAAAGGATGTTTACCGATAAATAATGTTTATTCTTAACGTTAACATTTGCGTTCATAGTTACGTCACGGGTGGAATGAAGAGTAACTGAAATGTGAGAGTATCGTAGCAATTAGAGATTCTCTAGACTTTAGAGAGTAATTATGCATACTTTAGTCTAAAAATAGAATTTGACTATACTTCCATTGGAAAAATACTAAAGAAATTCTCTTTCTCTTTGGAGCTTCTTTGGTTCAGTTTCATAAATTGTGGAAAAGAACAGTTCGCCTAAACTTTTACATAACATAAGGTATAATAAAATGTCATTATGAGGAAGCTATTTTATAGGAAATATATGCAAGCTGAACTTATATGTATAGCGTTACATGTTCGTAAACTCGCAAGCTGCTGTTGCTTTACCGTATTATCATTATAATTTCATCATCAACGTGCAAGTAACAAACGAAATAGAAAGATTTTCTACCTCTAGCCTTCGTTGCGTATAGACATGTTTTTAATCGCTCCTGTCAGTAATTTTAAAAATCAACTAATTTTTCACAAAGTTCAGTCGAAACTAATTTTTAATTCAAAACCATCACCGTCGACTCATTCGAACATTTATCGAATAACTGAAATTTCTTTCCTAAAGAAGTAGTACATTCAAGGGAAGACTCGGTTTATTAACATTCCCTCTAATCTTGCTGCAAAAGCAACGGAATAGAGGAGGCCGATGGCTTCAGCCATCAACTAGAACGGTCGTGTCCTTCGCCAAAGATGACGGGCACAAAAAAACCTAAAACGAAGATTCGATAGCAATTAAGAAAAACCGAAAATTTTACCAGTCATCGAGATCCAGCAGTTAGTCAAAGCTAACGAGAAAGCCGAGAATATTGAGAGAGAAAACGAAGAACTCAGACTTCGGATCCAGTCGCTAAAGGAACAAGTTGGAAAATTAACGTTCAATAAAGGAAAAGAAACCATCGAAAAAGAAAAAGAAGTAAATTCAAAAGCGACCGAAGACAAGAAATCAAAGAAACCGCAACAGGAACTTGATCAAGAAGATGTCCTCAGCACAGGTGGAGCAAACATCAGTGGAACTATTATGCAGCGTTAGCTGGGCTCGACGGTTCCATGAACAATGAAGAGGATAAAGGTAACAAAAATTCTGGGCGTTGTTTTACTAAACCTGAGAATAAATTTATCGAATATTTAAAATTTAAAAATGGGGAGAAAAAAAACAAAAGTTTTGTCTGCTGGTCCGTCCGTCAAGGCTAATCAAAAGAAAGAAAAAGTCCCACCAATCAATGTATTTGGGCAAACAGGCAAAGATATGTTTCGGCTTTTGGCAGCCGAAAATAAATTAAATGATTTTGATATTAAGAGAGTGAATGCCACTAAATTGACAAGTCACTGGTTGATTTTCAGGTAGCAAAAATTGAATTCTAGAGATGTTCCGCACATTAAATACACCCCCAAAGCGAAAAAACCAGACCTTTTTATTGATGCGTCTGGACTGCGAAGAGGACACAGTCGAACTCCTTCAGGTGCTTCAAGAAGTTGCACCAGAAATAGAATTTAGGATGTAATGATTTTGCTTCGCACACGCACGTCGAGATTTCCCGAAGGAAATCTAAATCGACCTCTCATCGGTTCTAGACGTGAAATCTGAGTTGTGCCAACGAATGGTACCTAATCGGTCAACCAGTGCGTGCACTCATAATCAATTTCGCGGAGAGGATTTCGGTCACAGGTTTTTTAAATGGATTAGGCTCTATTAAATTAAATCAATACGTGCCGGTTTTAAACGCGTCTGAAATACAACCATACGGCAAAGAAACCTATCTCTACTTTATTCCGTACTTACCTTCAATTCAGTCAAACAACGACAAAAAAACTTGACTTAATTCCGCTTTCCCGAAATTTCTTGTTTTTTTTCACTCTAATACAAAGTACAAAATATCCTGCTCTAATAAAAAAAACAGTAAAACAAACTATGATACCGCGTACCGACCACGACGCGAAATCGGCCATACGCGGATTACATGAACCCTTCCCTCTTACCGGCATACTCACCGTTCGCAAACATTCTCCCGCTGAAAAAGAACGATTTAGCTGGAAAGAAAAGACTTATTTAGCCTAGCAATTCATATTTTTATTTAGATGCTTAAATATTTTTAATGCTCAAATACAATTTTGACGCTATTCAATTTTACATAAATCGAAAATGGAAATAACTGGGGGAAAACTTGTTTGACTAATTTTCACTCTTTAAGACCTTAAACCGAACTAAATCAAAATTACAAAATAATTCAATGACCCTTGCTTCATAAAGGCTAAGCATATAATTTGAGGTTTTAATGAAATCAGGCCTTAACCCCTTATATCAAACCGTTTCATATTACATGCAGTTTTGAATAGTTACAATCTTAAAATTAATGCTTCTAATTTACAAATCATTTATGCTACAAAAGGTTCGAACTAAAGTAATTTCATTTCTAATAAAAAAAGGTGATATCATCTTTAGAATTATAATAGTAAATGTTTCACTACATTTTTAGGGTATTGTAAAATCATTTTACAAAACCCTACTAAAATCGCGTCCTGTCTGTCCGTCCGTCCGTGTGTCACACCACTTTTCCTCGCAAACTACAGAAGCTAGAAACATAAGATTTTGTAAGTAGGTGTAAAGTCATGCCCTCTTCAAAGTTTCATCACAAACAAAATTTTATAAGGTGTTCAAGGGGGTCTCCCCATATAGGGGAGTGGCCCCCGAAAAAAAAGTTTCATCGGATGTAGGCAACATGGGTATCAAATGAAAGGTTTAGATGAGAACTTTTCAAAACAGGTCTTAAAATGACAAATTTAGCTTTGAGGGGTGCAGAGGAAAGGGAAATGTACGAACATTTTGTGTCCCCCCTCGCGATTGGGCACCTTTCATCCAAAAAATCTGAAAAAAATCATAGAGGTGAGACTTTAAGAGCATAAGGGCAACAAACACCTTAGCAGTCGAAATGCGATCAACTTTGTTAATAATAGTATATTTTATAAATTTTACGTTTTTGCCTATATAATCAAAATGGGACCCTTAAATTTTCCAAAAAGTTATAGACGATTGAATATTTAACAATTACAACAACATTAACACGTGATACTAGGGAGATACACGTTTCCAACGCACCTAGCCACTACAGATATGTAGGAATTTTGATAAAAATTTTAGAAATGGTTTGTAATATTGATGTGTTATTATGACTAACTAAACGACGGGGTTAAAACACTTGAAACAAAATGGCGGTGAATATAAAAATATGATAACCATAATAATTCTTCGAACTCAATTTATGGGATCTGTATATTAGTCAAGTTTTGATATGCAAAATATACAGGGTTATCCATTTCGTGGTAGGGAAAGTATAACCCTGCCGTTTGACATATGTCAAAATTAAATGTCATCTAAAGCGTGTTGTTTTTTAGTTGTAGGTTTGCCATATGGATTGTTTAACAGTCGAAAAACGCGTTAAAATTATTAAATTTTATTATAAAAATGGTGATTCTGCTGTTTCAACATTTAGGGCTTTACAAGCTGACTACGGTCGAGAGAATCGACCTACACAGCAAACAATTTCAAACACAGTGAGAAAATTTGAAGAGACTAGATCGGTTATTGATATTGTAAGGCATCTCCGCAACATTCGTTCTGCTGAAAATATCGCTGTCGTTGCTCAAAGTGTGAAGGAAGACCCGAATTTGTCGATGTCTCGACGTGCTCAACATTTGGGCTTGTCTTACGGCTCATTGTGGGGGATTTAGCATTTGGATTTGCATCTTCATCCGTACAAAATCCAACTCACTCAAGAACTTAAGCCTCAAGACCATATACAACGCAGAATGTATGCGAATCGGGTGATTGAACAACAAGCCATTGATGACGATTTTTCGAACAAAATTTTCTTTAGTAATGAGGCTCATTTTTCGGTCAGCGGTTATGTAAGTAAACAGAATTGCCGCATATGGGGCTCTCAAAATCCTCAGGTGATCGCAGAAAGGGCTTTGCATCCGGCAAAGTGACCATTTGGTGTGCATTATGGTCTGGTGGTGTTATTGGCCCGTATTTTTTGAAAACGATCAAGGAAGAGCCATTACAGTCAATTCTGACCACTATGACGGATGTAAACCGATTATTTTTGGAGAGAAATTGAAGATTATGATCTGGAGAACATGTGGTTCCCACAGGACGGAGCCACAAGCCACACAACACAGGCTAATCGAGCACTTTCGCAAGAGAAATTTCCAGGACGCGTAATTTCGAGATTGAGTGATGTCAATTGGCCCGCAAGATCCTGTGACCTAACACCTTTGGATTTCTTTCAATGGGGCTATACAAAAAATCGTGTTTACATGAACAATCCTCAAAATCTTGAGCAATTGAAAATCAATATTCGTGAATATGCCGAAAAGTCATTGAAAATTACCTCAAGAGGATTGAGGCCTGTAAGAGGTCCTGTAGAGGACATTTGAATAATATGATGTATTCCACGTATAATGGCGAGGTTCAATTTTTATATTGAATAAAAAATGTTGTTTCCATCTGAAAATTTTATGTATTTCCTTTAGCTTTACTTTCCCAAGCGTAAAATGGATAACCCCATATTGTTTGATTTTCTAATTCTTGTACAATACCCTTCTAGCATGAGCACTCTCCTGCTATTTCAACTTGTAGTTGTTAATACTGTATGTTTATAATATAATTTATATGTCGGCCTATTTTCTTGGTTGATTTCTCATATTATTATTTGAAATTAAAACTTTTTTGTTAAACCGTTCACTTTAACCTTTTGTCTTCAACATATTTTTATCTTTCTTTAAAAAAATCAACTGTTTATTCTCGCATTGAAAAGGGTTGTTTAAACTAAGGTGTATTACATTACGATACAACTATTAATTTTATTATTTACCCTCATTCGTTTCTTCTGTTTACAATCCCTTTTTAGGGCTTTGTAAAATAATTTTACAAAACCCTACTAGTTTCGCGACCAGTCTGTCCGTCCGTCCGTCCGTGTGTCACAGCAGTTTTTCTCGGAAACTACTTAAGCTAGAAACATCGAATTTTGTGTGTAGGTGTAAAGTGGTGATCTCTTTAAAGTTCAACAACAAAAAAAATTTATAAGGTATTTAAGGGGGGTCTCCCCATATAGGAGAGTGACCCCCCGAAAGAAAAATTTCATTGAAGGTAGCCGATATGGGTATCAAATGTCTTGATTCAAAACAGGTCTTAGTTTGGCAAAATTTGCGTCGAGGGGCGCACAGGGAGGGGAAATACACGAAAAATTTGTGTCCCCCCCCTCGCGATTGGACACCTGTGATCCGAAAAACTTGAAAAAAACAGGAATGTAGTCCTTGATGAGTACAACAACAACAAATACGTTAGAAGTCGCAATTCACTCAACTTTGTTAGTAATAGTATGATTTATCGATTTTATGTTTTCTTGAATAAAATCTTATCTTTAGCGAAGTTATAGCGGTTTGAATTTTCCTGTATTGCTATGGAACAATATGCGCTGCATTTATTACTATGGCAACATATGGCTATGGAACAACATGCGCTTTTAACCGACTCAGACACTACAGTTTTGCTAGGATTTGCATCAAAAGTTCAGGAATGATAGGTGTTATGTATATCTTTGAGAATCTGTTCAGCTAGTGGTATCAGTAATCGTAAAACAAAATATTGGCTGTTTTAAATGCGAAGATTGAATAATTTAGAGTTATTTTTTCCCAAATTCAACGTTTAAGGTGCATTCTTTGAACATTGATTCAATTTAATGAATGACTGAAGATGAGTACCAACAATTAATGCTCATAAGTGAAACAAGTCAAGGAGGTGGGAGAGAGCTCCCTGTTAAACTGTCAGTTTTTGCTTCAGTGGGGGCACAGGGCGGAAATACATGAAAAATGTGTTTCCTCCGTCGCGGATGGACATCTGAAATTATTATCAAGGGAGATATTAATGAGTATAACAATACCAAAAACCTCAGAAGTCGAAATTCGTTCAACTTTGTTAATAATAGTATGATCTTCGTATTTCATATTTTCTCCAATAAAATCGTCTTGACATGTTTCTTGATTTGATTCGATCTGGTGACTGCATTTTGTAAATTGAATACAAAACCCTTCTGACATGAGCGTAGGTCTGTTTACCCAACTTGTTTCTTCTGTTTACAATCCCTTTTTGATTTATATGCCCCCTACCTGTCATATAACTACGACTGATCAAATCGATCAATTTATTAATTAATTAAAATGAGGCACAACTGATTGAAGAGGTATACTAAATTGGTATCACAAATTCACAAATTTGGATATTTCACTTTAAAAAAAAAATTATGCGAAACATTGATAAATGTTTCACCGGTGCTCTTTACGCTGATTTCAGTCGTTTTTTGTAAATAACAATATTTTATAACAAAAATTTCAGAATGAGGTGAAAGTTGTGTTCATTTTCGATTTCCCGATGATATTTTCCCAGTTTAAACGGTAAAAGCCCAACAAATTATATTTGAACGAATTTCAGTTAGAAGTGGCAACATAAAAATTACAGGAACCATAATTTTTAAATATAACTAGTTCCTAGTAGTTCGGCCCCATTTCCCTTTTTCATACAGACTAAGCAGAAAACTATTGATCAGCTTATTTCCATTATTTTTCAGAAAGTTTTTGCGCGCGATAAATATAGCGTAGATACTCCTAATAGAATACAGTTTTCAAATTTTACAAATGATTGTATAGCAGATTTGATTTAAAATGACTTCAACTTAAAGGTCATAAGTCAAGCCTCCCTATTTTTGATATGATTTAGGTCATAATGTGATTGTGATAATACAAAAGGTTCTAGAGAAAAGAAGTATAAAACTCGTAGTAACCATTCATCCATCATTCACGCCAACCTCATAGAAAACTCGCATGATGTCTCAACAATTTGTAAAATTGTTAGCTGTCTTCCTTATGCATCGGCAAGTATACTGTTTTTCTTTATCGCTTGCAACCTGTTGTAGCAAATAAACCCGCGTGACTATTGAATGTCACAAACCTCTTCTGACGGTGCAATGCCGGCTGCAGCCGCTGCGCTTGCCTCTCGTTGGGGAGCCGTCGTTGGTGGAAGCTCCACACCACTGACGCTGGGTTTGGAAATAATTATACGCTGTATTACAAAATCTGCTGTAGAACTGGGAAACTGCAGATGGTGTAGGTGGAGGTGCAGTCATCTACAATCCGGAATGATGATGCATAACTACTCGAGGCGGCTACCACTGACACTCACGTTTCTTTTTTTCCTATTTGGCCGGTATCAGCACCGCTGAGGTCTTGCAACGTGGAAAAAGAGCGATGTCAACCAGTGCTACAGGTGCCAAAGATTCAGTGATTCGGCTGCCAATTGTGCGATGAAAAATACATGCATAAAATGCAAAGATGTCTATACTCCCGGTGAATGCAAATTGGCTCAGGCGGAGTCAAAAGAAAAACTATATTGTGTGCGGTGTCCTTGGTCATTCAGAATCTTATCGAGGATGCCCCCGGTATCAAAATGCAAAGGTAAAATTTACTCCAAAACAAACTCAAGTACACCGCAGGGATGCCTAGCAACTTCGACAAGCCTGGGGTGTCATTTGCACTTGCTACTAGAGGATCAGCAGACAATGTGTATAAAATAAATAATGTAAGTGGCAATAATGAGCTACTTCTTAAAATTTATCAGCAATTAAATTCTTTATCGGAGAGAATCGATAAACACGATTCTAAAATAAGATTTGTTTTTCAGCATTTAGGGCTTTTAAATGCCACAAAATAAGTTGTCATCCAGTCACAATCCAATGAATAGGATTCGTCTTATCTCGATCAACGTCAACTCTATTGTAAGTCCACATCGACATGACTGTCTCTTGGAATTCATTTTCAAACAAAAGCCAGACACGCTATGACATTCAGAGATTTTGAGTTCATAAGAAACGATAGGGCAAACGGTGATGGGGGAGGTGGCACCGGGATATTGGTTCGAAGAACCTATTGTTTCCTAAATATAAATAAAGTCGAATTCAAAATTTTGAATCTCTTGAAGTGTCCGTCATCAAAATTTCACTGCCAGGTGGGGATAACCTCTTCGTTATCTCTGCCTATGTAACTGCTCAAAATGTTCTCAAGTTCAAGGACGAGCTCAATTTCTTGTTTGAAATACTCGAATTGATTAGGCTGTGTGGTTATTATATTCTTGCTGATGACCTAAATGCCAAGCATACATCATGGCTGAATGCCACTAATAATCTCAGAGGTTTATTCCTGAAATTGTGGATAACAGACAACCAAATTGAATACAGGTGCAATCTATATGGGTCGGAGCTCCCAACATACCCTAGGACGAGTTCATATTTGGCTATCCTGTGTTTTCATCTTTTCCATTTAAACGCTATATTTTGTTTTTTCTTTTTTTTTTCTCCGACAAATATATACTTCGGGAGTAAGTTGCTCCCTTCTTCAGTGTCAAGGCCTTTTCGAGGATATTTACACTAACCAAATTCTAATTACCTAAGGTCTAATTGCTTAGTGTCTAATTGCTTAAGGTTTAATTGCTATTGGGTTTTATTACCTTTATATCTTAATATTATTCTTAGATAATTATTTAGTCTTCTTTTTACCATTTTATTATTGCTTAAGGCGCAGCCCCCAGTGAAACTGAAAATTTGGGTAAACTTTACAGCCGTTCATCTCAGAAACGTTAGAAATATTTGCAAAAATTTTTTACCAAGAAGTTGGAATGAACCTTTGGCTATCGAATCAACTCATTACATTTTGCAAAAAGTTTGTTGCAAAAGTTATTAAATTCAAACAAAATAGCATGTTTTCGTTAAAAATTGTAGTAGATCTCGGAAACTACTTAACCTACCGAGTTGATGTAAGCTACGGTTGTTAAATCTAAATTATTTGCAGTGAATTAACTCATCAAAAATTTAAAAAAGTTTTTGCAAAAAAAAATTTCTAGAACAAAATGTGTAATTTGCACACACTGAACAAATATCATGCATGCACATTGATTTGTATCAAATTTCCACATTTTGTTCTAGGAAATTTTTTGCAAAAAACTTATTTAAATTTTTGATGAGTTAATTCACTGCAAATAATTTAGATCTAACAACCGTAGCTTAAACCAACTTGGTACGTTAAGTAGTTTCCGAGATCTACTACATTTTTTAACGAAAACATGCTATTTTGTTTGAATTTAATAACTTTTGCAACAAACTTTTTGCAAAATGTAATGAGTTGATTCGATAGCCAAAGGTTCATTCCGACTTCTTGCTAAAAAATTTTTGCAAATATTTCTAACGTTTCTGAGATGAACGGCTGTAAAGTTTACCTAAATTTTCAGTTTCACTGGGGGCTGCGCCTTAAGGTCATTATTATTATTTATTACATGAGTAATTTTAATTATTATTAGTTTTTTTTGTTATTTTGTTATTGCTTATGGTAATTATTATTATTTATTACATGAGTAATTTTAATTATTATTAGTACAATAGAAAACAATCTAACGCTATTTCACCATATCCAGGAGCCTAGAGTATCCATTTCCTTGGTCATCGTTGAGTCTCGTTTCGGGTGGCTGCCTCATGATCCACAATGATTCGTACACGTCCAATCTTCGCATGTTTCTTACTTACTTCACTACCGTTTGGTCGTCCCATTCTATTTGATGTCCTTCGCAAATGTGTTTCGCTACTGAAGATTTAACGTTGCCCGTGGTTCATTGCCGATTTTGCCTCCTTAGTGTGCTCCTCGAATCTTATTTTAACTGTTCGTTTTGTTTGTCCAATGTATGCTTTATCACAGGGTTTGCATTTAATTTTGTATATACCGCACTCCTCATCTTTCTTCTTGCTATCCTTTGCATTTGTGAGCCTACTTTTAAGTTGAAACTGGACGCTGCGTGAAATTAGCTGGATGTTAACTTGCTTGTGTAATCTGCTTGTCTCCGGTTAGTTCTGAGTTTACGACCGCTGCTCTTTGTTGTTGCCTTTTTTTGCGTGTAGAGGGTAGTAAAGCTATCTCGTGCTCTCCTTTGTTCAATTTTCTTCATCATACCTGAGATCATCCCTACTTCATATCTGTTTTTCTTCGCTGTATCTAGGATATAACTTATTTCCTTCATCCGATTTTCCATACTCAGTGGTACTGACAGCAAGTTGAAGGAGGTATCCATGCTCGGAAAGATGCCATATTTTGTGAGTATGCATGATTTGATGTTCTTGGTATGGTCCTTTGAGTGCTTGCATTTCTTCGGTATATGTCCAATTTTCCGCTAACCCTCATAATTTTCAAATCGAGGAAAGGTAGTTCGTTGTTCGCGATCTCATGTATGATGAAGAAAATTGAACAAAAGAGAGCACGAGATAGCGTTACTATGCTCTACACGCAAAATAGCCAGGCATTCCACCATACATGCGCTAGTGAAAGTGAGCTCAGATATTAGTTGGAAACTACAAGGGCGGTCCCAAAAGTACCCGACCCGACAAAGAAAACAGTGAAAAAATTGCGAAAATTCTTTTTTTTTCAACATATGCTCCTTTCAGCTCGATACACTTTTCCCAAAGATGTTCAATAGCTTCGATACCCGCTTTATAGTAGGAACCGACAAGCTCCTCATAATAGCTATTAACCGCAAACTCTTCCTCTTCATTTTGGCAAATCTTTTGCCGCCGAGCCATTTTTTCAAATTCGGAAAAAGGAAATAATCCGAGGGAGCCAGATCCAGCGAAAAGGGTGCGTGAGGAAGTAATTCGAACTTCAACTGATTTTAGCCATCGCAATGACGCACATGTGGACTGGTGCGTTGTCGTGATGAAACAACACTTTCTTTTTCGTCAGATGTTGCCGTTTTTTAACACTCAAACGCTGCAATAAGGCTGCATGAAATGCGCCGTTGATTGTTTTTCCTTTTTCGAGATAAAAAATAAATATTATTCCATGCGCATCCCAGAAAACGGATGCCATGACCTTGCCAGCTGACTGAACTGTCTTTGCTTTCTTTGGAGCCGGTTCTCCCTTTTCAGTCCACTGCTTTGAGTGGTCCTTGGTCTCAGGTGTAAAATGATGGACCCATGTTTCATCCATGGTTATTAATCGATGTAAAAACTCGGCTTTATTGCTGCGAAACATTGTCAAACACTCGATGGAAACATCCTCACGTTGCTGCTTGTGCTCCATTGTGAGCAAACGCGGCACCCATTTTGCGCACAGCTTTCTCATGTCCAAATTTTCGGTCAAAATGCGATGCACAGCACTTTTTAAAATACCTGCTATGTCTGCTATCTTGCACACTTTTAGTCGACGGTCATCCAATACCATTTTGTGGATTTTCTTCACATTTCCTGACGTAGTGACCTCACTTGGTCGACCACTGTGGTGTTCATCTTGGCAGCTCGTACGACCTCGCTTAAGCTCAGCTACCCAATATTTTACAATTGTAAACGAAGGAGCAGACTTTCCCAGAGTAGAACTCAACTCGGTTTTGATATCGGTTGGGCTTAGACCTTTCAAATGAAAGTATTGTATCACATAACGATGCTCAATTTTTTCCATATTTACAAATTCACTGAGAGTGTTCACTTTGGATGTCTGTAAAAAAATAATGATAAACGTACCGTTATGAATTTTTCACATTAAGTTGTGGAAAGGTGGTATTGTCAATCACAGAAATTGTTTTTTTAAAACTACCCTCGGCAAGTAATATATTGAACGCCTTGGAGCGACGGGTCCTGAGCTGTATGAAATGTTTGACGAGCTGGAGTTCTCAACGATTGTAAGACTGCGGAAACTGCAATGGCCTGGCCGTGTGAATCGCATGGACGATCAACAAATACCCATAAAAGTGTTGGTTGGGAAACCAAGATAACACTGGTCTCACTCGGTCGACGAGGACAGTTCATTACTGCTCGGATTTCAAAATTGGAGGACGAGGTCAATGGACCAAGCGAGTTGGAGGCGCTTGTTGGCCCGAGAGGGACTGTAGCACTACGAAGAGAGTGATCAGGTAACTATAAAATAGGAGAACTCTAGGCGGAACTTAAAACATCACACTTTTTCACATCTGTTTGACTGTCACACTCATGATTTTGACTGAACCATTTTTATATGTGATAAACTCCAAAAAACCTGTTTTCTAAGTAACCGTAATAATAAGCACTCACATATCAAACGCATCCAATGAGCATATTCAGCTTTGAAAATCAATAAATTAAAGTTTACATAATGCAAAATTCTAAAACAACAAAGAAAACTTCCCCCAATCTTCACAAGCGTATTTTCCTACCTTTATACTTCAATAGATCAAATTCAGCAAATTGCCTGCAATAACAATTCATTCTCATCCCTTTTAAATCTCTGAACGCATTCATGCTTCAGCAGAGTAACTTGCTTGTGTGCGATAAAAAGGATTCATATTGATTGAAAAAAGTGGATTTGATTTATCTTCCCTACCTTTCTACCCACACGCGATTTTCCTCACAAAACGTAACCGAAAAGAATATCTCAGGGAATTAGCTCATTATAGGGCTATTTGCTAAGCCAGAGAGAAAAAATCAACATTACCATCTGAGATCTAAAAGCATCCGTTAGATGGAGGATAACGAACGGTAGGTACGACGCGGTCACAACTGGAAGGAATTACAACATCCGGCATTGTTACATCTACTCTCTTTTCGGTATGTGTGTGTATCTCTGTATCATCTCTACTTATTGTCTAGAGTTTTTCCCATGCAATGGCGAGCTTGGTAGGAAAGTTTTGCCTAATGGCTTTGTCTAATTAATTCTAACAACAGTTTCTATTTCAGCAGATATATACCTTGCGAAAAAGGACACCAAAGTGATTTATTTGATTAAGTAGCGTCAGATGGACTTTAGGTTGTTGGTGAATTCATGTGTTGGTGGGTAATAAGGGAATAAAGTGGCATCTGTTCACGCTTGACCTCCAATGGACGACTGCTGCACCCATTTGCTTTGAAGTGTTATTTTGTGATAAGGGTTTTGATTGATTAATTGATGGCACTTTCCTTTTTAAGATTATTTCGTTTGTTGTACAGCTGTATGGGTCTAATAGACACACAAAATAAACTTTTCCGCTTGAGTTTATTTGATATATGTACTCATATACTTCAAGTATAAAAATAAAAGTTGTTATTGTTAATTAGTTATTTGAAGACGAAATCATGACCTTGCTTCATTGATTAAGATTATTTGAGTTCTACTACAGTTAGTGAAATGACAATTAAGTGGCATGTTTGGAGAGTATTGTCCTGTGAAGTGATTTGATTGAAAACTATTTGCCGGTAGTTTGAGGTAGCGAGTATGATGTCATGGTTAACATTTTTCCTGCTCCTTGTAAAGCCTAGCGTCGATTAGGTGCCCCAAATCAAAATGATTCGCCTGCTATAAATTCACTGTGAAACATACGAGTATGGCTATGGAACAATATGCGCTTTTCACCGACTCACACACTACAGCTTTGCTAGGATTTGCATGAAAGTTTCAGGTATGATAGGTATCATGTACGAGTATATCTTTGAGAATTGGTTCAGCTAGTGGTATCAGTAATCGTAAAACAAAAAAGTAGCTGTATTAAATGCGAAGATTGAATAATTTTGAGTTCATCGTTTAGATTCAGATTCAATTAATGAATGGCTGAAGATTCAATTTAATGAATGGCTGAAGATGAGTACCTGCAATTAATACTCATAGGTGAAACAAGTCGAAGAGGCAGGAGAGAGCTCCTAGCAAAAGGGCTTTGTAACCATTCGCAGATTCGAAAAAAATTGGCCATGAATCGATGATTACAGTACAGGGGAGTGGCCGCTGGAAAAAAAAATTCATCAAAGGTAGCCAATATGAGTATCAAATGAAAGTTTGTTATAAGAGCTTTTCAAAACAGTTCTTAAACTGACAATTTCTCCTTCAGTAGGGGCACAGGGGGGGGGGGGGGGGGGATACACGAAAAATGTGTTTCCTCCCTCGCGAATGGACACCTGTGACCTAAAAAACCTGAAAAAATTATCAAGGGAGATAGTTATGAGTATAATAGTAACAAAAATTTTGTAAGTTGAGTACAAAACCCTTCTGACATGAGCGTAGGTAAGTCTACCAAACTTGTATTTCTTGCAAAGCCGTCGGGCCTTACTTTGTCGTGTGTGCAGATGCGTTTCGACTCATCTTCAGTACCTAAAAGATGTGTTGAATGGAATGACTTTATAAAGTCGTAGGATGGGTTAAGCAGGTTGTACTCAGTTAGGTCAGGTACTAAATTAGATCAAGGAGAGAGACATTAAGTTTTCGTTTTTGGATTGTTGGATGTCCGTTGGCTCTGTTTCATCTCGTTTCCGTTTTCGTCGGAGAGTGTGGTTTAGTACTGAGAAAATTTTAATTTGTAATAAGTTTTTCGTTGATAATTTTACCGTCTGTTGCGAACAAACACATACAACATGCTCGGATATATTTTTGTTTCATAACTGCAGTAATAGCGAGCAAACAACACCTATGTACTCGCACTTCGCCAATGAAAATTAGCCAAAGAAACACATCCGCAAGTAAATAAGCGAGTGGTAAAATAAACGAAAAAGTTCAACCTGCAATGATATTCACATCGTGATGAACGGGGTCCTTCGAAGAGAGATAAGTGGAAAGGAAAACCGAAAGTTCCGGCATAAACACTCTTTCGCTCAATGTCCGCAGTTTCGCTATTTCATCTCGAGAGGTCGTGGGAAAACCGAAAGCTAAAGTTGAAAGCACTCTTTCGAAGTCGAAAGCTTAAGTGAAAAACACTCTTTCGCTCAATTTCACCAGTTTCGCATATTCACCAGCCGAGCAAGCGAGACGAAGCGGGGACGAAAAACGTTCATGGAACGAGAGCGCACGTGTTTGGCTACTTAGCACCTTTAAAGAGAATTTAGGTTGAAAGCTCACGAAAGAATAGTATTTATAGTTCTTGAGCAAAACATACCAGTCAGTGTGTATTCAAGTCCAAAAGGGAGCGTACTGCTACCCACTCTTTAAGTACAAGTAATTACGCGAGTAAAATATTTAGACGGAGGTATACCGAAAGTGTTCAACAAAATGGTAAGGGGTGAGGTGTTGGCTTGCGCCGCGATCCTCAATCGGCCCTTTGGCGTTCCACGCCGTGTGGCCACCCCGAGCCATTAGCTCGTCTAGCTGAACCCCTGTACAGGCTAGCGCTCAGGTGTGAAGCGCGACTAGACAAATGAAAAGCACTTCACTCAATATTAATATAGGCATTCAATAATTTAATACGTGTAATTTATAAATGTTTCGAAAAAAGAGAACCGAGAAATAAAGTTAAGCCCCTTAAAATAAACTCTTGTCTTTTGTTGATTTGGTTTAAATGGATAGAGTAGCAGGTAAGGGGTGATACAGCGAGTTCTCTCTCCCGGGAGCCTTGAAGTTGTATATAGGATAGGCATCAAATTGAGCTCCCAGTTCATACCAGTATACATAGGGTATACTGGTTTGTAACAAAATTGGCGCAGCCAGTTTTTCTATGTTTATATATTTCAAGTCTTTCTAAGATATTAAGTCTCGGTACGTTGCTTTGTTTGTGTAGCAATGTCATAGAATTTGACATAGCGTTAGGCTCGGGTGTGTGGTTTTGTAAGAACGATCGTAAGTGTTTTTTGTATTTTGTCGTCAGTTTCTGGGTTGTTCTTCCTATATATACCATATCGCAGTCCTTGCATGTCAGTTTGCATATGTCGCTGTTTTTGTATATTTATATGGCCCGATAGGGATATTGGGTTTGAGGAGCTTGGGTTGTGCTTTAAGAGGCACAGGTTGTGCTTTGAACCTTTTGAAGTCTTACTATCGTTGAGACATCTGGCTCGTCAAACTTTTCATACAGCTCATAGTCGTATCAAATTCGCCATTAGTCCCCGTCGCTCAAAGGCGTTCAATATATTGGCGGAGGCTTGAGTGAGGGTCCATCTTTCACACCGACAGCATAGCACAGATTTGTATAATTGGAGCTTTGTTTTTCTGTTTATGTAGCTAGTCTTCAAGATCGTCTAAACTGATTAAAACTATTTTATTTGCGAGCTGTATTTTTTGACGTATTTCGTCTCTTTCATTACAAGTTCTCGTTATTTTGGGGCCTGAATACACAAATTCGATATTGTATTCACCAAGCGCAGTGAATCGGACTTATTTTATGAAACTCTACTATGTATTTTTGACATAAATGAGTTCCATACTTATTACAAATAAAAATAGAGTGATCTTTTCAATGTCAGTAAATCGTCGAAGTATCCCTTTGCCTGGCAAAAAGCTAAGCGTTATTCATACAGATATTTAACAGGCAGTTGTGAAAAATACAATTTTTTTCCACGAATGTGAATGCGATACAAACATATATTTTCGTCCAGCCAACCTACTCGATCCATGTACTTATATTACATAGTGAAAGCTTTAGGAATGGAAACCAAAACATATTATCTTTCCGCTAACCAAAATCTATTATCTTTCCGCCTTTTTTTTGAAGAAAAACGTCAAATTTATTATAAGCAATAGAAACAGCTCCCTCGTTACTCTACCTTAAAAGAATTATGTTATTCTCGTCATCCAGAAAATGCTCCTATGAACATCTTGGTTTCTTCTTGAGCCCTTTTATATCCGATATTGGGCAGTTTTCTAGCCTGTTGGCTCTAATGGTTCTGTTTGGTGCGCGCCTCCTTTTGCTGCGTGCCTCCTTTTTCCTATTTCCTCTATTAGTCTGAGTGAAGTGATGAAGTGGTCAAGAAGAGTGACAACTTTTATCCAGGATATTTGCTTTCCACCTTATCTTAAATGCGTTAACACATCTTCTCCTTGCAAATCAAATTCAGCTTTATACTTAACAACTATTCTGTCTTCTGTTTTACCTTGGTAAAAATCTGCAACCCACACGTAGCCCAAGCAGCAATCCAAGCTTTATAGCCCCAACGAATTGGTTTCCCACGTACAAATTTCGTTGTAAGATGTCTACCATAACATGGTACCATTGATTTGTTAATCGAAATGCTGATGGGTCCAAAAGTTCTTCCAAAAAATAAAAATTTTTTAGTTAAGTCGTCGAACAACGATCGTATTTTTGAGAACTTGTCTCTTTTAGATATTGCGGTGTTGTTGCAAGATGAATATACGAGCATCTCATTATCTTATCTAATCCATTGCAGCGCATTGAGTTTATGATGAGCTCATTTCTTGAGTCTGACTATTCACTTTCGTGAAAATGCCATCTGGGTCCAGTGGGCTAATACCTCTCAGTTTTTCCACCCATCGATTGCTGACCTCACACCCGAAGTATGAACGGATTAAGTTCCGGACATTCTTAAGGTGTAATTTCAACAAAGCCAACGAGGGACGGTTGAAGTCCAAAAATCGCCGATAAATATTGTTGACGCGTGTGAAAAGAAGGCTTTTCAATCTTCTGAACCTTGCAACGGTTGGTGTTTCATATCCTTAAATATTGTTTCGATGTTTAATCGTGGGAACAACGTCAGCTTCTCTAGGACAAATAGAGATTTATGGCATCATTATAGTCCTGTCATTAGGAACCATTGGGCAAGCATTGCCATTATCAGAAGAAGGACATTGCTTCTGGTAATCCTGATTAAATTTCTTTTGAAACTTTCCCCAATTCGTTCTTTTGAAATTCAATCGATGATTTTCATGTTGAACTGGAATCAGAAAAACATCATACCTTTGAAGATTATGGTTGCTATTGTAAAGAAGCACCTGCAGTTTTCGTTGAGGTATATTTCTTGCGTCAGCAATGCAGAGGTCCAATTATGAATTTGTCCTAGGGTGTGTCCCCTAGAGATTGCACCTGTATTCAATTTGATTCTCTGCTATCCACGATTTCAGGAATACACCTCTTGGATTATTGGTGGCGTTCAGCTACGATGTATGCCGGACATTCACGTCACTGGCAAGGATATATTATTAATGTAGCCTATTTAGTTCGAATGTTTCAAACAAGGAATTGAGCTCCCCCTTAAACTTGAGAACATTTCGACGAATTGCATTTCGACCAGTCATAGTTTTTGAATTCGACTTTTTCAATATTTTGGAAACAAAAGGGTCTTCTCACCAATATTCTGGTGCCACCTCCCCATCACCGTTTACCCTATCGTTTCTTACGAATTGAAAATTATTGAATGTCATGGAGTGCCATGAATTGAGGTGGGTTTTAGTGAGAAGCATGATGTCAGGCTGATGCTTAACAATAATTTCAAGTAGATAGTCGCGTCAAGGTAGAGTAATGATGGAGTTGACGTTGATGGAGATGAGGCAAAGCCTATTCAGAGTAATGTGACTGGATTACAAGTTGTTTTGAGGGATTTGAAAGAGGTAAACGCTAAAAAACAAAGTTAATTTTTGAATCGTGTTCATGGATTTTCTCCGATAAAGAATTAAGTTGCTGCTAAATTTTGAGAGCCGCTGATTATTGCTACTTACATTATTTGCAGCATTTTCTGCTGGTCCACTAGCGGCGAGTGCAAACGATACTCCGGGCTTGACGAAGTTGGAAGGTATGATACTGCGATGTACTTGTGTTTGCTTCGGAGCCAATTTAACTTTTGCATGTCGATATAGGGGCATCCTTGATCTGATGCTGGATGACCAAAAACACCGCAGTTAACGGAGTATAATTTTTCTTTAGGATACATCTGAGCTAATTTGAACTCACCGGGAGTATGAACGTCTTTGCATTTCATGGGCCGATAGTGCATGGCACAGTTTGTAGCCGAATAACCAAATCTTTAACACCGGTAAAACTCGTTGACTTCTCTTTTTTGGAGGCATTCCCACCTCATCACTCTGAAATTCAAGTAACTTATTTGTTGAAGGGCACTTGGACTGCTCTTGTTTGCAATTTGTACCAACTAAAGTAGTGAATTCTTCCTTTCTACGGTCGACCTTCTTGCCGCAAAGGCTTTGACTGAAATAAACTCAATTTCTGGTGCAGTTTCTTTGAGCACCTGAAGAAGATCGACCGTATCTTCTCCGCAGTCCAAACCATTCAAGTTCACTTTTTGGAGTAAAGGTTAACTCTGGAAACCCCTCAAAATTTGGCACATCTTTGGCTGACTTGAAATCAACCAGGGATTTTGTTGTAATAGTTAATTTTTTTGCATTAACTCTTTTGATCTCGAAATTGTTAATTTATTTTCGGCTGCCTGTTGGAGTCTTTTTCAGAGGAACCAGCAAAATCGTGACTGGTTTTTATTTTTAAAACACTGAATAAAATTTTCGTCGTTATCGTGATTAGAATTATCTTCTATGCTTTCTTCTACTTCCATTTCTTCGGTTAATCCCTCCAGCACTGCAAAATAGTTTTGACTCTTGTTGGTGCTACCAGCACTTAGACCTTCTTCTGGAATTTGTAATAATCGAGTCGTCGAAACTGCTCGAAAACCAAAATATTGCGGATCCAAATTTCAATCGAAAATTTAAAATAATACTCGTACTCATCATTTTTAATTTGCAATTGAAATCTGGATACGGCAACCCTCTTTCCAACAGAGCTCTTCTACGATCGCATTTTCGCGATGAGAAGGAAAGTGGATGGAAGGCTCGCCGACTGGTTTTTGGAGCGGTCCCTTAAGGTGACGACGAGAACAAACCGGGGAGTTGGAGACGGGATCTTATGCGGTTCGGATGGCAAGTCGTGCGTAGAGAGTTGCAACCGAAATTTGAAACAAAACGTTTTAAACAACCGAGTCGGAGCTCAAACTTCTAGCTATATAAATTAAAAAGGAAGCTATAGTGTTTATAATGGTTCAATATTTATTAATTTACAATGGAATGCCAAACATCTTTGAATGATGTGTCACGGTTTACAGTTATGAATCATCTAGTTTAACGTTATAATGCCTCTTTGGTGCTAAGTTTATTGTTTGTGTAAGTGCAAGTCGATTAAATGATGACAATTTAATTGGCCACTTCGTGTTATTTCACCTTCTCATTGTTGGAAGTGACAAAACAACAGATGAATGTATGTGAAATATCTGTTATCTCATTCAAAATTGATATTTCGAGACGGATATCTCAGAGTCGTGATGACAGTTTGCGTGCGTCATAAGACGAGTCCCGGCCAAGGAATTTTCCCGCTAATGCCATTCGGTTCATTTTGCGTAGAAGGGCTTCGAACGATACAAGATGGTATAGATGGTAATCAAGTGAGGGGAACAGGAACTAGCAGACCTTTGGGTGAACTATTCGATCATGGTTTTGATTTATATTCTATAAGCTTCGCGACAATTTACATGTTCTCACTGTTTGGAACTTATGACTGACCACCGATAAGAATGGTTTTTGTGATATGAAATGTGTTGCTCAACTTTTATTTATCGCATTTTGAAAAATATGATATTTGTATCATATATAGACAAATTGAGACCTCAGCGCTTTTCCCTAGTTGATTCCTTTATGTAAGCTACAGTACAAGTGAGTCGTTTGAATGCTATAAAACCAGCAACAGAAGAAGAAGATTTGAAGGATAAGCTCCAAGCTAAAAGCATGACTGTTCGAATAACTGTCGTTTAATAAATTAATTGTTCGTAATATCTTATATCGTCATTGTAGAGCAAATGATTCCTTTAATTTATTTCTTGAATTTGCATTGCATTTATTCGCCACCCTCTGTAAAATTTTTATTTGTTTTCACCGTGATAATTTTTATATGGAATATTTATTGTTGAACAAGGTGTTTCGCTTTTGAAAACTAAATGAAAACATTAAAAAATAAATTAAAAAGAAAATACACAAATGAGAAATGGAGGTGTGTAACATCATAGATTTTTTTCATACTTTAAATTTTTTTTGTAAAAATAATTTCATTTTTTTTTATTGAGATTATCCATATTGAAAGGTATCCTCGCATATAAAGTCCAAAAAATAACGTCGGGCCTTCTTTTCTTAGCCAATCCACGATACCATTCAAGCTGGCTGGCGATATCTAATCTAATTTCAGTTGCGAGAAGGTACAATTTTATATTCCATCTTCATCCATTCTTCCCACTCTCAACCCGTTACTACTGATTAATTCAATATTCGTCTTTTCTTTAGTAATTATTTAGGTTTATTCCTTGGATCAATAGTTTTATCGTCGTGCTGACAAATAATGAAAAAGATATTTTCTGATTATTCAATGTATAATTTAGTTTATTTTGAATTAGAAACAATAGAATTATGTTGAGATAGTATTAAAAGAAACTCGGTCTTTCCTGACCGGATACAGGACCCGCAACGATGGCAGGCTCCTCCTCTAACATGGGCTAGCCTTCGGGGGGGCTCTTCCTTTCGTTTCGTTATCAGGGGCCTTGCCGGGTAGAGTGGCCTTCCGCTCGCATGCCCTTAAATGGTATTGAGTTCTGTAATTGCATCCCATAACGCTATAACATGAATTAGCTACGTTTGTATTCCTCATTTCATGGAAAGAGTCATGCAAAGTACGTTTATATGAGTTTTTCACTGAAATGGGAAATACATGGCCACGTCTACGTTTGCATCTTGATCCGGTTGGGAGAGTGCGAGGGGGCACCGCTTCCACCTGGATGCCCCACTCTTATTTGTAGGCCATAAGTATCGTCGGTAACGATGAAGTCTCCGTAAGTCCGTCTATTTTCGCCCGACTCAAATCGGCACGAGAAATTCAGGACCCAGATTGGGAGAGCAGATTATCTTTCGTCTAAGGATCCGGATCCACCATCTCAATATATGCGTTGCAACGTCTGAGAACTTCCGCCACGACTCAGCCAAGTACAACCACTGACTCGAGGTGCAGTGGCTCCGCCGAAGCAAGCTTATATGTTGAAGCTGTATACCCAGCATCGTTCAGGGCTGGCATCTCCGTTTTAGCGGGGAGCCAAACACCACCAACGTGGAGATCTTCATTGATCGAGTGGAGTCTTTGTAGACCTGACGTTGGCAGGAGACCACACGGCGCTGGCCGGCTACTTGCCGATGCTGCTTAGGGGAGCAGCGCTGGAAACCTACTGGCGAATACATTCTATTCCACCTTCTCAACGCTGGTCACGGTTGAAGGAGGTACTCCGTGTGGAGTATCCTACAGTTAACATGACCGAGAGAGTTTTGGACAAGATTCATGCCAGATGGCAACATCCTGATGAGCACTTCCATAAGTACTGAGCCGACATCTTACGGTTAAATGACCAGTTATCCAAGACGATGACGCAAACACAACTGATGCGGGTATTGAATCGACACTTGAGGTCGGAACTTCACCGTCATGTCGTGAACCCAGATCTTCAGGGCATGGGACCGCTTCTAAAAGCCGTCAGTCGACAGGAGAGAGTCAAGGAAGACCTCTGAGAACGGCTATAACTTGCTTTGCACTTGCTTTGTGCTTTTCTTTGCCTTTGTGACCTGCTTTTTTTTTGTGGTAGGGAGGTGAATGCTATTTATGCATAGAGTGTGGGACTCCCGTGCGCGACTGGATTACCCACTAAACACCTCGCCTGACAACCTGAGAACCCAGCCTGGAACCGTTTGACACATTACTTCGGACCAGGTCTCGTTTTGTTACGCCTTCGAGTTAGGGAATCCCTTTCCTAGTGGGAGGGGAGAGGGGAAAAGGAATTGCCAGTAGAGCGATCCCCCAGCCCTAGCGCCCCCGGCCGCTGTGAGTCCCTTTTATATTTTAGGACTGCCCGAGCATAATGTGCCACCTGGTTCCATTTGTCAACCGATTCGAGCATAACCGCAACTATATTATCCGAGGGGAGCTCCCCCATTGCCCTGTAAAGTTCCCTTTGCAGCCTGACCCATTTTGTACACGCAAAAAATGTGTGACAGGCATTGTCCTCCTCTACTGGGCGAAACCGACAATCGGGAGACCGTGACTTACCGATCTTGTGCAGGTAAGACTGAAAATACCCGTGCCCACTCAAAAGCTGGGTCAGATAGAAGTCAGTCTCACCATGCCTTCGATTTAGCCACGGTCTCATATCCGGGATGAGGTGCGCAGTCCACCTTCCCTTCGCGCAATTCACCCAAGAATGCTTCCAATCGTTGAGCGAGCGCTGTCTTTCTTCGCGGACAACTATCTCCACCACATCCTCGTTACGGCGCTGATAAATAGCGTGGCGCTCTCTAGCAAGGAGGGCGATAGGTATCACGCCTGCAATAACTCTCAAGGCTGAGTCCGAGACTGTTGGATACGAAGATGCAATTCTCAGTGCTCTTCTTCTCTTTACCCGTGCCAAACGTTTCCGGTATACCTCCTTGCTGAGAGCGTCGCCCCACACCTCTGCTCCGTACAGTAGCACTGACCCTACAGCACTCATCAAGAGGCGTCTTCTTGATGGACTGGGTCCCCCTACGTTGGCCATAAGTTGACTCAGAGCCGATATTCCCGAAGCAGCTTTCTCAGCCGTTGCCCTGATTTGCTCAGAAAAACTCATCTTCGAGTCGATCAGTAGCCCCAGGTACTTCACCGCTGGCTTCGATTCAATTTGTATGTCTCCAATACTGATCATCCTTACTCTAGGGATTCTCTTTTTTGTCAAGATGACCACTTCGCTTTCTCCAGTGCTAAACTCAGCCCGCGAGCAGCCATCCAGTTCCTCACTCGGCGCATCAGCATACCTAGCCTAAGTTGCGCTTGTTCAACGGTACGTCCAGCGACCAGAGCCGCAACATCATCCGCATAGCCGACCAAGCGCGACTCATCTGGCATCTCAAGTTTTAGTAGCCCGTCGTAAGGCACGTTCCACAGGACCGGACCAAGGATAGACCCCTGGGCAACACCCGATGTAATTTCCATCCTTCGTTGGCCCTGTGTCGTGTCGTAGAGCAGGCTTCGCTCCTTAAGGTAGTTCCTCAAAAGCCGCATAAGATATTCTTGAACTTGAAAAGAGTTTTCCAGCGTATCCAGAATATCCACCCATCTAGCGGAGTTGAAGGCATTCCTGATGTCGAGTGTCACCAACAGGACGATCCGTCGCTCGGTGCGACTATATGCCTCTGCCTTTTGGACCGCGCTCACGACCTCTGCAATCGCATCAATGGTAGAACGTCCTGCTCTAAAGCCGTACTGCCGAGGAGATAGGTCCCCACCAGCACGAATCGCGTCAGTGAGTCTTCCCTTGATGAGTTTCTCGAGCACTTTCCCAGCCGTGTCTAGCATGCAGAACGGGCGGTAGGCAGACGGCGATTCGGGATTTCCCTTCCCCTTGCTGATCAGCACGAGCCTCGCCACCTTCCATCGTACCGGGAAAACCCCGTTCCGTAGGCAAGCGTTAAATGTGCTGAGCAGCAAGTCAGGACAATAGTGATAGACAAGCCGCAACACCTCTGCTGGAACACCATCTGGACCTGGAGCCTTCCTCGTTTTCAATGAGAGGACTGCCTCCTCCAGCTCCAGCTGTGTGAAGAGTGGGCACTCTACTGCTGTTTCACCATGGACAGCGTCAACATGGACGGGATGGGCGGGGAAGAGTCTCCGCACTATCACGTCCATCTTTTCCGCGTCCTGTATACAAGGCTTCCGTAGGGATCCTTGTTCACATTGTCCACTAGGTCTTGCCAGCAGCGAGCCTTGCTATTATTGATCAATATGCGAAGGCATTTCCTTGTCGACTTATATGCTGCTACCTCCTTGCATGCCTCGTCACCGTTCCGCGCCCGTTGAGCCTCACGTCAAAGCTTGTGACACTCCCTTCGCTTTTCAGCGATTTCAGTTGACCACCAGTACACTGGGGGCTTGCCGTGTCGGGGTTTTCGACGGGGCATAGAATCGCAGCAAGCAGTCGTAATGATGCTCATAGTGGAGTTCACCACGTCTTCAGTTGCCAGTTCTTCCATCCCCTCCGAAGCTCCCTGCAGCGGCTCACCTGCTGTGAGAGCCTTGACGAACCTCTCGACGTCCATCCTTCCGATGTTCCATCCAGTTGTAGAAGGCCGAGAGCACGGACGTCGGGAGACAGCATCACTTATCTCAAGCAGAATGCACTGATGATCACTGGCTGAGTAGTCCTCTAATACTTTCCAGTTGTGTATCCTTCGTACTAAGGACTCCGAGGCAAATGTCACATCCAGTATGGTTCCCTCACAGCCAATACGGTGGAAGGTCGGCGTATTTCCGGAGTTTAGTATGACGAGGGCCGTCCTGGCCGCCATTTCCAGGATTCGTTTTCCCCACGGATCCGTCAGAGGTATGCCCATTCGATTGCTTTAGCGTTGAAGTCACCCCCAACGAGCACTTTACCCTCTGCGTTCGAGACAGCGCCCTCCAAAGCATTAAGGTTGGCTTGGAAAGATGATATCGACTCGTTAGGCGTCAAGTACATACTAAAGAAGGTGATCCCTGAGCACCGAACCATCCCCGCGTCCACAACTCTCCGCTTGAAAGTCACTGTTCCGAACCCAGATGGCGGCAGTACCAGTTTCATCAGAATACCATAGTGCAGGACTTTTATTATGGTGTTGCTCACTCAGCAGCAAGAAGTCGGCTTTCATGTCCCTCGCAAACTGCTCAAGCAGATTTTGGGCGGTTGAACTGCGGTGTAGGTTTAGCTGCAGGATGCGGGTCATCGGAGTTCTGATTTTGCCTTGGCTAGGGCTTCCTGGAACACCCGGCATTTTCCTGATCCCAAGGCGTGTCCAAAATCAGGTTTTGGATCAGCATCCTTGCAAAGACTACAGTGCGCCTCCTTCGTACACTCTTTCCTTTTATGTCCCGTTTCACCGCATTTGTAACATAGGGAACTCCTATCGGGTATTTTGCATACTTGTGTGGTGTGACCATAACCAAGGCATTTGAAACATTGAAGAGGCGTTGCTCTTCGCCGTATCCTACAGACAACCCACCCTATTCGTACTTTGCCCTTGTTCAAGAATTGTTCGGCGTCCTTTTCGGTCAAGTCAACTATGGCCATGCGTTGTCCCCTGTTGTTTTCTGGTGTCAGTCTCACTTTGATCCTTTCCACGCTAGGGAACTCCCTTTTGATGGCCTCTTCTACCTCGGCCAGATCCGTGACGCAGTCAATGTCCCGTATTTCGATCGTTGTCATCGGCTCGAGCGGGGCTATAGTTGCGCTTTTGTCGAGGACTTTCTTTACTGCGTTACAGAATGCTTCTTTATTGCCGGCCTCTGCTCCAAATTCGACCAGTATGTGTCCCGACCGCGTTGGTCGTACTATTTTAATGGTAGTATTGGTGTCTTCGGGCCTTACGTTTCCCCTGATGTCCCGCAATACTTCCGCGTAGGATCGGCCATCTTGGGGCTTTACATTTGTGACCTGTTGCCCTTAATTTTGTGGCTGCAACTTTTGAGGCTCCATCCCTTTCTCAAATAGATCTTTGAGGGACTGTATCTCTAGCCTTAGTTCATCATTTTCTTTTTGAAGTTTGATTATTTGTTGATTGTCCGCTATTATTTGTAGCATGCATCCGCCATCCGCAGAGTTTTTTCATTTTGTTTTCTCTTGTTGATTATCGCCAGTTTCATATTTGTCGATCCCCCCGGTTGCCCTAACGGTGAGAAGCCGTTGGGCTCCTCCATACCAGTGGTCCTGAAGTTTTCTTGGGTTCTTCGCTTTTCTTTACTAATCGAAGTAAAATGATATTTGATCTATATTTCCTGAGTCGATTGCTTTGGCAGTATTAGCTTTTTCCGATGAAAGCTAATTTCGGACTGACGTTTTTTAAAAAATTAATTTAATTTTTGAAAACTTTTGACAGGAGCGATTTTAAACACGTCCAGACGCTATCATATTGTTACACAAACCAAACAATGGATCAAGATATGACATCCTAGAAAGGTTTGAAATATATAACACAGAAAAGCAGGCGGGAACATTATTAACGAACAACTTATTACAAATTCCGACGCAATTTTCTCAATACTAGACCACACTCTCCGACGAAAACCGAAACGAGATGAAACAGAACAAAAGGACATGCGACAATTCAAAAAACAAAGAACTACTATCCCTCTTCCTAACTGAATTCAGGATTTAGCTGCTTAACCCATCCTACGGCTGTAAGGGGTAGTCCAACCAAATCGCACGATGTAAATTGTTAATAAAACAAAAAGTTTCCAGAGAATTATGTTAATATTTTTTATTATAATAGAAGGATCTATGAAAATGATGTGTAAAACATAATACCGCCCAAATGCTCGTCACGGCTACTGTGGCATAATTCTATCCGATGGTCCATATTTTCACTGAATCTGAGATATAATTGAGGTTCAATGTCGTTAATGTGCTGAATTATCTCATCTTTTAGCTCCTGAATTATTTTTGCGGGAAGACAGACGGACTTAGGAGGACTTCGTCATTACCCGACGATTCTTATGGCCCACAAATAAGAGTGGGGCATCCAGATGTAGGTGGTGCCCCCTCGCACCCTCCCAACCGGATCAAGATCCAAACGTAGGAGTGGTCATATATTTCCCATTTGAGTGAAAAACTATACAAACATAATTTGCATGAATTTTCCTATCAAATGAGAAATATAGACGTGGCTAATTTATGTTATAGAATTATGTGATGGAATCACATAACTCTATACCATAAAAGGGTACGCGAGTAGAAGGCCACTCTACTCTCTTTCCAAATATAAGAAAAAATTTACGGAAATGAATAATTGTATAAAATGGCAGGAAAATTTAAAAAATAAGGTTCAGGAAAAATATTAATTGTATAAATGGACAAAAAAATTAAGAAAAATCTATGGCAATTAAGAATTGTACAGAAAAAAAGGCAATAAAATTTAGTAAAACTTTGAGAAAATTAAAAATTGTATCAAAAATTATATAAAATATCAACAAAAGGGTACTTACCCAGCATCCTCGCTGGGCGCCCGCCGTTGATGTGGGTAAACTGCTAATAAAGATGAATTAACTGTAATATAAATGTTTACAATCCGTGGTCTTAGTGCCACTACATTTCATAAAAAAGAAACAAGTTGAAGTAGCAGGAGGATGCTCCTGCCAGAAGGGTATTGTTAAACAATTAGTAAATCAAACGATATATTCTGCATATCAAAACTTAACTAATATACAGATTCCACAAATTGAGTTCGAATAATTATTATTATTATCTAAAATTTTTATTAAAATTCCTACATATTTGTAGTGTCTAGGCCCGTTGCAAGCGTGTACCTCCCAAGTAGGTACCATTCGATCTTTATGAAACTTTCAGGGCAGATTAATCTTATAAATAGTCATCTATGGACTGTGGATTTTGTTAAATTTAAGGGCACCGTTCAGATTTTATTCAAGAAAACATAAAATCGATAAATCATACTATTACTAACAAAGTTTAGTGAATTTAGACTTTTCATGTATTTGTTGTTGTTGTGCTCATAAAGGCCTGCATTTATGATTTTTTCAGATTTTTTTGGGACAAAGGTGTCCAATCGCGAGGGGGGGGACACAAAATTTTCGTACATTTCTCCTTCCCCTGCACGCCTCAAAACAAAATTTGTCATTTTGAGACCTGTTTTGGAAAGTTCTCATTAAGACCTTTCATTTGATACCCATATTGCCTACATGCGATAAAAACTTTTTTTTCAGGGGCAACTCCCCTATATGGGGAGACCCCTCTTAAAGACCTTATACATTTTTTTTCGTGGTGAAACTTTGAAGAGGGCGTAACTTGGCACCTAGTTACAAAAATCTAAGCTAGAAGCTTATGTAGTTTGCGAGAAAAAGTGGTGTGACACACTGACGGACGGATAGGCGGACAGACAGGACGCGATTTTAGGAGGGTATTGTAAAATGATTTTACAATACTCTAAAAAAATGTAAGGCTAATTATAGTGATGAACGCCAGCAGATGCTTCGCTCAAATACATGTTCTTGGTAAGATCATACACGTATGGTTGACTAATGGCGTTGCTGTGCCATGCCTGATTTTGAGAAGACCCTATCCTCAGCCAAAACTAAAATACAAATCATTCATCGCAATGCAAAAAACTGGAGCGAGTTTGGAGCTAAGGCCGTGCAAATTCCACGAGACGTTGAAATCGATGTATTTCTTTGGGCAAGCGTGTCAATCCAATTACGTGGATGTTAATAAAGTATCGTTTGGCTTCTGGATTGATGATTTCGACACTTCTCGTTACAACTATATCCGCGTGATCAGCATTCTGCCTCTGTCATGACAATACATAAATTCAACCCGCTAATTTGATTATTCGACTGCTGACTCGGAATCTATATTCTGACACATACGAGGTCGAAGCGCTCTCCCTTATTCGATTATTGTACAGCCGTTTCTCACATGTCAATGCTTTTGGACTTGTCAACAACCGGATTTCACTATGTACATAATCACATCCAAGATGAAAAAATCAATTGCGCCCGCAAATAGCTTAACTCGGACAAATTTTCCAATATTCTCGCTAACTAAAGCGTTACACACGAAAGTAATTGCTAGTACTCGAATATTATTCATTATTTAACCTAGATATCCAAGCTCGCCGCGCGATCCACAGTATTCGACTCTTTCGGTTATTCGAATTTCCCCCGATCCAATGTTTGTGTGCAGTTAATCCTTGCGAAAATTTCATTTTTCTTTGTTCGCTTCGAATCAAGCTCCAAGGACGGAATGAAAATTTGAAACACGATCAAAATGGGGAATTACACTTCGCGATCAACCAGCACGGTTATTCTGAATTCCATTGATTTATATATTCTCTGCTTTTAAGGCGTTTCCGTCGTCGCATTAAAACATTATTATTGATTCGTTTAGCCGTATTGTGATTTAGCCGAAATATCTAACGATGGAAAATTACACTTCGTGATCGAACATTTGTTTTACTTAAAGTAATTTATTTTCTTGCTGGCCGTTCTCCCCGTGCTCGCCGTGCCGCGGTCGTAAGTCAACTCCACGATCCGTCCCCAAAGCTTGTCTTTCCTCTTTCTCATCCCGTTTATACAATAAATCACATCAGCTGAGCTCAGCCTAGTAAGCTGCCCTTCGGTAATGTTATACATCATTGGCATGACTAAATCAGTGCTCCCATGTTCAAAATTTTAATTGGCGGATTAAAAAGGATAAATTAACTGAATTAAAGAAAAACGAAACGTTTAAATTTAGTATAGAGGAAAATTGATTTAAAGTAAGAAATAAGAAAGAAAACTAATTTGCAAATTACGATTACGAATGGAAATAATTAATTATTTTTCTAAATCTAGAATAAGAGATACGAAAAGGTTTCCGAGCAGTTTACTTACGTGACTGCTCAATTACTACACGGTGTCAAATCACATGAACGTGGCGGCCAGTTAACATCGCTATAACGTGAGATTTCTCGCGCAAAAGAGCCATTGTTTCGTTGGGTGTGTGGCACCATCCTTTTGGAACCACATATCATCCAGGTCCATAAGCTGAATTTCTGGCCACAAGTAGCCCGTTATCATCTCGCAATAGCGAACACCATTCACGATAACTGTACTCTTTGTGGATGCACCGGCTTTTCAACAATCACTCGTCGATTGTCATTTTCTCAAATGCGGCAATTCTGCTTGTTAACAAACCCACTGAGGTGAAAGTTTGCCCCGACACTGAAGATGATTTTCTTTGTAAAGTCACCCTTCTGTCTGTTCAACCAACCGTATCGCCGACGCTTGAAATGTTCAGTAGGCTTCAGCTCTTGAGTCAATTGAACCTTGTAAGAGTGTTATTCAAATCTTTATTCAAAATTCGTGGGATGTTCAATAGTTGGGCACGACGACGAGTCAAGTTTGACGGCTCTTCTGCCACACTACCGCGAACAACAGCAAAGTTTTCCGCAGAAAGAATCGGGCGAGCATGCACAGGTGATTTCACATTTCCTACAGATGCGGCTTGCTGAAATTTGGGGACAATCCTCCCGATTGTGGACACATTTGGTCGATTATGCTGACCAAAAAAATTATGAAGTGCACGAAATGCATTTTGATTTGAACGCCCATTTACATAGGGGGCTTCAACAACCTTAACACGATGCTCAATTAAGTACCTCTCCATGGTTGAATTGGTCAAACACTGAAACAAAGAAATGTCAAATTAAGTTGGGCAAAAAACTTGACGTTAAGGTGTGACTTACAATTAACATCGTGCATTATGGTTGGACCACCATTTATAAAGTCATTCGCTTCTACACATCCTTTAGACACAGAAGATGGCTCAAAGAAGTCGAAACTCGTCTGCTAACACAACGAAACAAGGCCCGACGGATTTTCAAGAAAGCAAATATAGTTTTTATGTTGCAAATCTGTTGGAATAAGCTCTCGTAAATCATCAGCATCATGTTCTAAGTGAGCGATTCCAACGCAAGTCAATATTTTTGGCTTGATGCTGAGCTTTTTTTCACCAGAGTGCAGTCTACATGGGACTTAATTCGATAAGTAGTTTTCCCTTCAACATTTAACACTTTGTGTGGCAGTTCTTTTTTTTCAAAAAAGGGAATAAATCACTTTTCCTCTTTTCGAGGAATTCATCGTTAAGGTCAGTGTACTCATTTTTATGTTATCAACAATCCGAAACTCTAAAGAAGGATATTTTTGTTCCTTCGCATAAAATTTAATTACAGTTTTTTTTAAACACAGCTTATCGGTCCCAATCCTTTGCCTTACCTAGAGGATTCAACACCCGAGGCTAGGTTTTTGCTGGAAATATTACCATCCAAAAAACGTTTTGGATGCTTATGCCTTGAGTTTCATCAAACGGACAACGTTCAATGAATAGCTTACATATAACAAACTCCTAATCAGCTTTAATTCTACTTTCCCGTCTTTGAAAAATGCCTCCATGCAGCTATTCAGTAAGCATGTTGTTGAAAAATAGGATATACGAGTATACTTATACTCGTAATGTTCGTAATAATGTATGAAACACATCAATTAATCCATGTTCCCCTTAATTAACATGCTCAGCATAATGGGTGCATTGTGCATAAGTTCAACGAGATTGCATTGTATCAGGATGTCGTTACAATTTACTACTATCATGTTGTAGTTGAATTAATTAATGAGCGAGGCATTAATTAAAGACAACGACTTTTCAACACATATATAATGGCCGTAACAATATAATGATATAATGAAACTATAGTTTTAATTAACGACAAATGAATGCAACATTGCCGGAAGATGGAGAATGCATTATGCATGCATGTTGCATATAAAGGTAGAAGGGGCTAGAGGATTAGTTGTTTACGATTATCCTGCTCGGAATAATTAAGCCTTGAGTTTATTTCCTGAATAGGGATCATGTCATTGTTTTATAGTACGGAAGCGAGGCTATAATTCTTATTGAAACTAGACTGGTTTCAGCTGATAAATTATTAACTAAAAAGGATTTAAAATTCTAAAATATGAGGGACATATAGTCTAGAAATACATGTGCCTTCATTTGATAGACAACCCCAACAATTAACATAATCTGTTGCAACGTGACTGCAGCGCAATACTTATAAGAAGGAATTGGAAACTTGACAAGGATTAAAGATGAAAATCAACAAATGCTCCCACATCCGTTACTGATAATGCCACCTTTGTTGGACGGGAAGCAGATGAAAGGAAACAATTGACCTACTTCACATTGAATGAACGAAAAGAGCAAGAAACGGCTGTGCTTTAATACTCGTATATTGGAGTAAACGCCTTCTTCCCGGATACGCGACCTCCGCTTTCTTTGGTTCCGTTTCCCACTCAAGGAACAAATAATTGAATATTCCACAAGAAGGATGAAGCTTAGAATGCATGCAGTAGATTTCGAACGAAATCCTTGACATTAGATGTACTGTGTTGCAGGGTGTGATAAGAAGTTGTTTTCGACATGATGATAGCTTCAGTTCATAGAGATGTTTTCTTCATGAGGAATTTTCAAGGAGTGGCTTGAATTGAATGATTGTGTTTTGTTTAAGACTTTATTTGTGAGAAGATTATGCTAAACTTCACAGTTGAATTGATAAAACCTTGATGGTTATGTAAGCTCTGGCATTATACCTTTTAAAATTCTTATATTCTTTAAAAAAGCGTTTTACGTACAAACCGATTCACATAAAGTCTGAAATAATCGTCTATGAGAAATTTGAATGGCTTTTTGTACCTAAACTTGTACGTACGAGTATTATGCTTCTGTTTTTTCGTTTTCTCTTCATCTTATTCTTTGCATGTCTATCTTTTCTTCAGCTTTGCATGTTTCTATCGCAAACGGCAAGAAATTTAGCGAAATAAAGCATTGAAGTAGTAACTTAAAAAGGAAATTTAAGTTGATATTTTTTGAAGGCAACGTGGAAAGGATCCAGAAAAGTAGTACAGTCTGCGAGCGGATCCTGAGCTTTGATTAACAACTGACTCCAGCTTCACTTGAGCAATATATGATTACTTACAATGCATTGCTTTATTTTGTTTTAAAGAATGGGTTTTGAAAGTGATGAAAATTGAAATATTTTATTACTTCAGCAACGTACTAGTATTCTGTGAAAACATTTGCTTATTTAATCACTGTGTTCAAATCAAAATAGAATAATTTCTTTTTATTCAAATTCCTTTCTGAGTGAGTTGTGCAGACCATGGCCTGATTGCATTATGTGTTCGTTTTTGAAAAAAAGTATAAATATTGGTAGTAATTGGGCATATAGGGAAGGGCATATGAGTGTGTGGTACTTATAGCATAGAGAAATAGTCTGAAATTGCAGATGTACTGCAAACAAATTTTGGTTCGCCAGTAATTGAACCAGGGTTGTTGCTGATACGGTTTATTTTAATATCAGCGGATGCTGATTTGTTGATGCCAATATCAGCTGATGCTGATACTGAGCTTGAGTTATATGTATAACAAGAAGCTATACTGACAGAAAATGTTGCTTTATATTAGTGAAGTATTTTCGCTTACTTTCAGACAAACTTTAAGATTATTGTATGTTAAAGTAGAAGAGAATTTTAGATTAATTACCTGAAATATAACAATTAAATAGTTCATGTTTTAAGGCATCCTAATTAAAAGATAAGTAGTCTGTGTGGCCTAGTGGTTAGAGCATGAACCCATAAGCCGAAGGTCTCAGGCTTAAATCTCGTTGGGAGCAACGTGATTTAGTTCAGCGGATTTTTCGGACAGACTACGAGTGTTCGCTCAATGGTGATATGTACTCATTTAATCAGATCATATCATATCTGAGCAAGCACACGGGAGCATGGTACTGGCCAAACCAACTTCCGAAAAAATCAATACGGTCATGAAAATAAGCGAAGGCCCGAGAGGGGCTGTAGTGCTGCAAAGAAGAAGAATTAAAAGATAAGGTATGTGTTTGTAATTACCGGTTGTTATTTTCAAACAAGTCGTTTTTTCTCTAACATACTTTTAGTTAAGCATTATTTGAACATATTTTAATATAATTAATGATTTGTTGGTTATTTTTATTTATACTGAAATTTAATCAATGGTAAATCATATTTTAAGAAGAATAGCTGAGCTGCTTTTTCAGCATTCAGCCTATTACGTGTTGGAGTATAAATAAGATTGCCGTTGCAAAATAATTGCTCACTGGGAACGCTTGCCGGCGGGGGTGAGAGGAATTTCCGTGCCAGCGTAGAAAGTTCTTTATAATTAATTGTTCCATGAGTTCTCCACCAGCCAAGTGGATCCTTCGAGACCATAATTTTCTTCTCCTTACAATACTGCGTCAAAAGAATTTTCAATTTTGAGTTCATATCTGGATTTAAACTATTAAAGTTGTCACTGTCTTCATCACTTGAATCTAGTAACTGTTCAAGTTTATTTTGCATTTTCTTCATCGTCTGTTTCCATTAGAGGACCAGTCCGTGACCTGTTTAAAAATGATGCACTAGTTTCATGTGAATTATTTACTAGTCTTAGTATTTCCGACTAATTTTTTTCCTGGGAAGATTCACTAATGAATTTTGCTTTGTATCAAGGATCCAAAAAAGTGGATATTGCGAATGTGAAATTGTTTTCAATGCCAGAAAATTTGATAGAGATATTCTTTTTAAGATTGTAATAAGATGTTGTATTACATCTGGGTCGTCTGGTTTAGCTAACGCATCATCAAGTTTTTTCGTTAGCAGGTGAATAAGTGGGATCACTGATGAAATCAAAGCATTCGAATTGCTTAATTGCCGTGTACAGTCTTCAAAAGGTCTCAGCAAACTAACGCAGTCTTCAATTATTTTCCACTCCTCAGCTAAAATAGTTGGTATGTCGTGGTTTTTACTGTAAATACTTAATTAATCTTTTATTTACAAAAATCTTTCCATCATGTAAAAGGAACTATTCTACCTCGTGATACAATCTTGGAAAACTGCTAATTTGGGTTGATTGAGGCGCTCCTGAATAACACTCAGTTCTTTTTAGGAATGACTGAAGTGGTTAGTGGTAAGTAGTTTGACCTTTTGTTTTGTATCTATCAAAGTTTGATCAGATTTTAGCCCATTTTTGACACAAATTTGAAGTTTATGTACTGTGCAATCTATATCGCTCAAATCTGATATCATCATGGCCCTTTTCATATTCAATCCTTTGTCTCTTATTATGTAATGAACTTGATCTTTAGATATTCCCCATTCAGTGAGCATCGATTGGTATTTTTCGGCAATAATGTCTCTGTATGCCGATCATCGAATATTTCACATCTGACAATTATTGATTTGCGTTCAAAGTTTTCGTTAACTCCACGGCAGGTTAAACTTAGTAGGGCCATCATGGGGCTTGGATCCGTTGTAGTGAACGATAGGTATGAAGATGTCCGTAAAAGACTGCAGTGATGGTCTGCTGCCTCGGCGGAAGAAGATGCTAAGATTCGCCGAGAATGGCCTTGTCTGGAGACGCGTGAATGCGCTGGCAGGCTAGCGTTGCGGTGTCGTCGGGCGGGTTCATTCCCCCAGAACAAGGACCAACTACAAAAGAATTTCGCATTCACGTATTCTCGGGTCTCAAAAGAAAGGTCGACCGAAGTCGAAAAATGTAGGGTAACTAACGAAGGGGAAAATTGCTTGCTCAGAGAACAAGCCAAAACGAGTCAGAACAGACGGACTTTGGGAGACTTCGTCGTTACCCAACGATTCTCATGGCCCACAAATAAGAGTGGGGCAACTCGATGCAGATGCTAATGTTGACGTGGCCGTACATCTCCCATTTGAGCGGAAAACTCATACCAACCTCCTCTGTATGAGCCCTCCCATGAACGGAAAATGTGGACGTGACCGATTAATTTTACAGACTTATGAGGTTGGGTCTCATAGCTCTATGTCATAAAACGGGCACGTGAGTGGAAGGCCACTCAACCCTGCAAGAGCACCTGAAACTACAAAACAGATGGAGCGCGCCCGACGGCTAGCCCATTTTTCGCAAAAAGCCTTTGAACGTGGCGGGTCCTATACCCGGTCAGATAGGACAAAATGGAAAGACCGATTTTATAATTTGCAGATTCATTTTATTAAAAAAAAATTCCAATAAATTCGAGCAATCTACAGCGATTACTTTTGCTGCGCCTGCTTTAGCGCAAGTTTAAATTCAATAAAACCAAATAATACAAAAACAAATTTTTCAAATATGATCTAGACATTAAGGAAAAAAAATTTTTAGAAAAAAGAAATTATACGAATCTAAAATATATATATAGGAAATAAAACTTAAAAGAAAACCAAACGGGTACTCACCATCATCCACGCCGGGCGCCCGCTGGTGATGAGATTTTCTTGCAAAGCACAACAACACTCGTGACTATAGTAACTAAACTTGAAGGCATGTGGAAAAACTTTGTATTTTGTTTTCATATATTTTAAAATATAATTTGAATTACTTTATGTTTACTATTTGCTTTTTTTCTCTCGCGTCTCTCGTATCTACTACATGAGTTAGAATGTCACTTTTTCCTTTTAGCTTTGTTTTAACTTTACACACTTTTAAGTGAAGTAGCAGTGTTATTCTTGCTGACTCACTTGCGACAATTATCAGTCAGTTTCGGTGCACATGGAAAAAGCTTTCTGCCGCTCGGAACATTTACTCGTAAGTGATATTTACACATTTACTAATATACGGACGTTTAATTTCAGGTGGCAAAGGGAAATTGTAAGTTACACCATGGTTATTTACTTCATTTACGAAATGCAATTATATGCTGGGGTCTGTGTCACACAATAACCATTAAAGTAGAAGTAAAAAGCGAAGGTGGGATTTATTGAAAAATTAATGAGCACTATCCACTTAACCCTAAAAGTGCACTCCTCACCGTAAATAATTATATTTGTAGGTGTCTTGTCTACAGACTTAATCTTGGATAGCTATTGCATACTTCATCGGTATCCACTTGATAAGCAAAGTATGCCCATTGAAAGTTTATTCTATATTGTCACTATAAAAATGTTCCCTGATAAAATTTCCCATCTTTGATTTTTATCATTTAAGAAATGCTTTGCTTGAATAAACTACGTGGCTACATAGTACTTCTTTATACCAACTATTCTTTTTTTCGTTCGCCACATAGGGAAACGCAAGAAGATTCGAAAAGATATTTTCTGGTCAAACGCGTATTTATTTTGTTCGGGTTGACGTTTTTTTCAGGGACTTTCGCTTTTCTATATCTTCTTTCGCAGAAAGTTAGACTAATTAAGGCTACTTGATTTGGTTGGCACATTTCCCTTAGAGTTGCTTTCTAGCAGCAGTACTTGCGCTTTGATCCTTCGTTAATTCATTTACCCCAAGTATGCACCATACAAACACAGAATGTATTCCATGAAAGTGTTCTGTGTACTTCTGTGAAACGTTCCATTTTGTTTGTATTTTTACGATTCATCTCTGTGTGCACGCTTCTTTCAACAGGTATTGTGGAGGAGTTTACGTTTACGTCGCGGATGGACATCTGAAATAATTATCAAGGGAGATATTTATGAGTATAACAATACCAAAAACCTCAGAAGTCGAAATTCGTTCAACTTTGTTAATAATAGTATGATCTTCGTATTTCATATTTTCTCCAATAAAATCGTCTTTGACATGTTTCTTGATTTGATTCGATCTGGTGACTGCATTTTGTAAATTGAATACAAAATCCTTCTGTAATGAGCGTAGGTCTGTTTACCCAACTTGTATCAACTGCAGTAAATAGGGTGGGAGGACAATCCTTCAGAATTTATGGTTTTTAAACATTTAGAGGTAGATTTTGTTATGTGACGAATCTTGCTGATGGATATGGTATTCCATTCTTATCGACCAAACTGATGAGATTGACCTCTCCAATTTCTTGTTTCTTCAAGAATATTTTCAGTCTCTGGTATCATGTCAAATATTGCTAATTGTCTTCTCGGTAATTATTTTTTCCCCCCTATTTGCTAGTATGTTTTGGATCGTATTCTATTCTACAAATCCAAACATTGGACGTTTATCCATACTGCCATTTATTTTGTGTACAAGTTATGACCCATAACTTCACTTGCAGCTTCGTGGTATCAAATTCGACCGTAGAAGTTCAATGTTTTCTTCACTTTTGGGATCGAATTGCCGTCTAACGTATATTTCAGCATTCGATGCATGCTTTTTTGACTTCTATGTCAACAGCCTGAAGCAGATTTTGTCATTTTTTACCATTCTTAACAGAGATTAATGGAACATTGTGGGCGGATCTTCGGAAAATGTTTTGTTACTCTCTTTTTTGATGAACCAATTTATTATCCAACCGTGACAGCAGATGAGATATGTGGGTCCTTTTGGATAATTTAATGATATACTCATCTATCAGTGAAGATGTTTCGTCGGTCTGCACTATTTTTAGGTCTTTGTAAAAATTTTTTTACAAAGACCTACTAGTTTCGCGAACTGTCTGTCCGTCCGGTCTATCCGTCTGTCTGTGCGTCACATCTAGTTTCCGCAGAAACTATAGAAGCTAGAATGCTCAAACTTTGTGAAAAGATCAGAAGTGATGGTCTCTCAAAAGTTAAGGCCTTAACAAAAATTTAAAAAATTTAACAACGAATTGGCCCTTGAAAATTTTTTTTATCAAAGGTAGTCGAGTGGAGTATCAAATGAAAGGTCTTAATTAGAACTTTTGAAATCTGAAATAAAAAAATCATTTTATGAATTAGGGGGTCCAGGGGAAGGCAAAATGTACCCAAAATTTGTGCCCCCCCCCCCTCGCGATTGGACACCTTTCAGCCGAAAAATCTGAAAATTATCACCACCGTGGGCCTTTATGAGTACAAGGGCAACAAATACCTTAGAAATCGAAATTCGCTCAACTTTGTTAATAATAGTATGATTTGTAGATTTTACATTTTTGCCCATAAAATCAAAACGGTATCTTTAAACTTCTTGAAATAGACTGACATAAGAAATACATGTTCACAAAATTTAATTGAGATCGAATCATATTCAAAAGAGTTATAGCCATTTCAATTATATGGAATTACAACAACAGTAACACGTGTTTTTGGTTGATATAGGGTTTTCCAATAAGAGGTGTTATTTTGATATTAATAGAAAAAGGCCATTTTTCAATACAAATGATCGGGTGTTTATATCATTATAAAGAAGAAGATATGCCGTTAATAGTCAAAATTAACATTAGGCAAATAACTACTACGACCCGCTTACAAGACCATATCCTCTTCATGAAATTTTCCATAACCAAATCGCAAAGTGGCTGCCCTATGTCCTCGACAGCCTCACGAATTTCATCTTTGAGATCTTGAATCGACGCTGGGCTATTGGCGTAGGCCATCTTTATCACGTGGCTCCAAAGGAAGAAGTGGCAAGGTGTTAAATCACAAGATCTATTCAAAATAATACCTCTTATTGGAAAACCCTATATATATATTTAAAAGTGACTTAGGCACTTTTATTTTCTTTCAATTTTCATGAAAATTTAAGGAATAGTGATTAACTTGAACATGTTCAATCGGCCGAGTATTCAGAAAAATCATTTAAGCGGGATTAAAATGGCGGCTGCACTGTGCTTATGAAAGAAATTGTGCATCTTTTGTATAAATTTGAACGATTTCATATCCAAATATTGGATGAATAATTCAAGTTATCGATTTACACCATTAGAAAACTTGTTTCTAACCCTAGGATGTTTACTGAGACCTTCTGGTAGGAGCACTCTCCTGCTTACTCAACTTGTTTTATGTTGCTTCAGATGCCATGCATTTTAAACGTGTCTAATTGTTTAATATACCAACTTTCTGGAATATTTGAAAACCTTGCGATTGCGGAAATACTCGAATTTCTTTCCAGTGTATAAATTATAATTTTCGAATATCCTCGATACAGGGGCCTGAATATTACTAATATTCAATTAAAGTTTTTTTTTTCAAAATGGGGAACAGGAACAGGCGTTTCACTGCATCTCAACTTGCACCTCAAAGTTTACCCCATTCAGAATCTCTTTCGCGAAGATTTTCTTAACTTTACTCCCAGCTCGTCATGTCATCGCCAGCAGTAGAACTGTTTGATCCCGAATAAATAGAACCCAAGCTGACGATTTCCAAGTAAGTCCATCAAAGTTTACATTATGCTTTTACTCAGTTGAATTCATAAATGCAAACACCTTGCGTGTGTTTATCTTCAAACTACGGCAGAAATGCAGTCATATTGGAAATTATTGCATTCATCCAGAAATGATAAGATTTATCTTCTCGGTATTGCTAATAATATCCATGTTTCATACACATACATATGTATGTATGTACGTATCTTCGATACGTTCTGATTCAGGAAATATATGTAGTATGTAAATCGAAAATGCATTCAACCATAAAATCTGCAAACATGAAATGCAATTCATAATGCATGCACTTGTTGGTAGATATGTATGTGTACGAGTAAAATTTTACTTCTTTCCTTACAATTTGAACCCGTTATCATGTTACATAAAAGGATTAATTTCAAGTTTAAAAATTTCACATTGCCGTCCGTTTGTATATTATGAGGTATAAAGTGTAGCTCATAAATCAGGCAGGACTTTGTTTCAGAGACTTAATGTTTAAACGGATTGAAAGTGTTTAATTTTCCTTTGAACATTTTATGGTAACTTTTTAAAAAAATACAAACGGTAAATAAGTGTACTTTGCATTTAAGCCGAAAGGAATTTAAAATTTCATTTCACCATAGTCTCTATTCTATCCTTTTGCCAATCAAGATTCTAAAAAGATCCCTTATTGTTGTTTTATTACCAAATTAAAGGGCACTACCTCATTTTGTTGGCGGTTATTAACTTCTTTTCCTTGCAAATATTATGTTTCGAAAAATAATACGCAAATCTGTACTGGGGCTGCAAACGACCAAAGTAACAATCACGAACAGCAGGAAAAAAAACGTACTGTCCTTCTTCAGTTTCTTATTTATTCGCGAATCACCCAAGAGATTCGCAAGTCCTTGTAAACGACAATATTTTTTTACGATTGGAGATTTTACGATGAAATCTTGTTAGGTATTCCGTTCAGCATGACAAGTAGATGGGATGCGTTGGGCATTTGCTTGGTATTTTCAAATATGAATTCTCAATTGACAATGTTTGCATGATAGAAGAAGGACATCGTCAAAATTCTTCAAGAATTTCCTCTTAATGCTTAGGAAGAAGCATAAGAGACGAGTATGTGGGAAGTGAAATTGTTTGTTTTTTGCATTTTATGCTAAATTTCTCTTAAAAATTTTATGGCCATGAAATTGAGTAAGGATTATTGGTATTTTATTTTATGCCGAGAAAATTGTCTTGCTTATTTGCAAAATATATTTGGACCCGGTGCAATGTACGCTTTAAGATTATTAATAAGAAATAATCAACAATCAGGGGTTCTTCCCGATTTCCTTTTCCACTTTACTAAATTATTTCGAAATGATTATTGTAGCTTAAGAATCGTTCATCAATAAATTTGGCAAAACAGAAGTACTGAGAATGTTTAACGTAAACCTCTGCACAATTTGGACAAATGTATCATTGGTGAAATCAGTGCTGAGGAGATTAAAATTATGCTTAAATTTAAGAGTGAAGGGAAAACTTCGCGCGAAATTGGTCAAATAGTTGGCAGAACATACTCTTCTGTCCAGTATGTGGGGAAAACATTTAATACAACTGGTTCGATAATGTCAAAGCCTCGATGTGTTTGACCCTCCATACTGACTGAATGCGAAAAAAGAAACGTTTTGCAGGCAGTTAAAAAGAATTCTCGAGTAACTGCTTCCCAAAATTGTTGCAAATATAAAGACTATTTTGGCAAGGTTCTCCACGCAGATACCATACGATAAATACTAAAGAGACATGGATATCGCTCACGCATAGCACATAAAAAGCCATACATTTCGGGAGTGAACAGGAAGAAACGTGTGGATTCCGCAAAAAAATATATAAACAAGCCACCAGTTTTGGGAACAGGCCTTATTCCCTGACGAAAACAATTTTTGCATATTTGGCATTAAAGGAAGAAAGTTAGTGAAGCTGAAGAGCGATACTACCATCGAAAAAGAAAGTCTCGTGCCAACTGTGAAACATGGTGGAGGTGGTGTGATGGTATGGGGGTGTATGGCAGCAGAAGGAGTTGGCCAACTTATGTTTATAGAATCAACTATGGATCAATACGGTTACCTTAATATTTTGAAGGTGAATTTGAAGCAAAGCGTTCAGCAGTTGAGGCTTGTGTGTACACAGCACACAATGTGAAGCTTTGGTTGCTCTACAACACAAAACATCAACTGTGTACGCCGCTTCAAACTCCAGACCTTAACCGCATTGAGCATTTGTGGGACTTGTTGGAGCGCAGGATCCGTCAGCACAGCATATCCTCGATGGAAATGCTGAAAAATGTCATCGACAATGAATGGGGCAAAATTACCAGGCAGGACATAGCCAAATTGGTTCACTCCATGCCAAATCGACTTGAGGAGGTCCTTAATAGAAAGCGTTATCTCGACAAGCTATTAAGCCCTGATATGTAATAAAATATTTGAATATTTCCAATTAATATTGTCATGTACGGATACTTTTTCTGGTTCATTTAAGTGAGTCTTTTTTGTTTTTATTTTCTAAAATCTAGTTTTTAAAGGATTCCACAGGAAAAATGTATCGAAAAGATACTTTCGTTAATGAGTAAATTTTGTTGCTTGAATATTTAAATGTAGCAGCCTTCCTTAGCATGAATATCCCAATATGTTGCTTTCTTTTGATGTTGAACGGATACTTTTTCTGACAAGTTTATATGACCATTTCTTCTATCTGTGGATTGTTTCTTATTCATATAATTCAAATTAGTTTTCCTCAATCGATAAATATGTATAACTACTTATCACCTATATTGTATTGAAAAAAAACTAAGAAAAAACTTGTAAAAATTTAATTTGAATAAAATATTTCAAGTTTTGACGTGATTGCAAATAAACTTCAGAAAAAAGGTAAACCAGCCTCTAAGCGCCCTAAAAAGAATAAAATAAATTTCATGGAGTCAGTGCCCAATCGATTCGTAGTCAACGCAATCGCAAACATTGTCAAATGGCAAAGGGTTCCCATACCTGGGGTGGTATATGAGCCCGCCTACCACTCAGTCGTTTCATGTATTCTGTCGGCATAGCCTCTGCATGTGCTATGCCACTAACATATAATAATTAGACCAAATCAATTTCCCCGTTTCAATATAAATATTACCAACATGTGGTAAACATCAATGAAACAGGGAACAGTGATATGGCACCGGTTCCCAGAAATTTATTTCGTCCGTTATCGGGCATCTTTGAAGTTGGTTTTATTCTTTTTCTAAAGGTTTATTGTTTTATAATTTACAGCGGCATATCTTTTCATTTAAAGTCCGTTGAAATTCAGTTTCTTGACCAAATTATATTTGTTTAAAAAAATTCGTTATTACTTCACTTTTAGTGCCACCATTTTGTCTTACTATTATTAATATTATTGACTGAAAAATATGTCTCATTCGAAAACTTTGAGAATACCCGACAAAAATTTTAGTGTCTGGTTCGACAAAGAGCCCATTGGGTAAAATGTAAAATTTGCAGATAGCCCAACCTACATATATACTCGTATAGGTTGGGCTATCTGCAGGATACTGAGAAAGGCAACTCTTCTCCGCTGCTCCAGGTGCCTCGAATAAGGGCACACAACATATGGCTATCGGCGGCTCGAGAAGAGCTCTCTATGCTATAATTGTGGTCAAACGAGGCAATAAGAGAAAGTAATATGCAGTTGAGGCACTATAAATTCTCTGCAAGGATGCCAAGCCAGAACTTGGTGACTTCAATTAAGTGCGAGGGTCAGGAAGATGCTGGATTTACAAAATGGCTCTAATTTAAGTGAAATCAGTACTCTGACGAGCCGAATCCTACAATTGAACTTGCGCCGAAGCACAAACGCCCAGGATCTGCATGAGGAGTTTGCGAGGGATACGAAAGCCGACTTTCTGTTGCTCAGTGAGTAACATTACGACAAGAAGTCGCAAGCCTAGTATCCCGACGAATCTGGTATTTGCAGCATCTGCATTCGAGGCAGTGTTCATCACCAGGTTTAGAGCTATGGACGAGGAATTGGTTTTGTGTGGTTAATGTGTTCAGGAGCAACATTTTTTTAGTATTTATCTAATATCAAACGAACCGATGCCATCATTCCGAGGCAAACTCAATGCCTTGGGGAACGCTGTCTTGAACACAGAGAACCAGGTACTTTTGGAGGAGACTTCAATGCTAGAGCCATTAAATGGGGCCTCAATCTGATGGCAGAGGTTAGCATCACAACACTTGTTATCTTAAAAACTGGGAACACCCCTACTAACTGCGCTGAGATTGTGTGGGAACCATACCCAATGTGACATTCACTTCAGAGTTCCTGGTGCTAGAGAATATAACCGGTGGGTCTAAGAGTACTGGTCGGCCAGCGACCACCAACATATAGCAGTTGAGATACGTGGTAGTACCCCTTGGGGTACACATGCCTTGACTCCAACTTTCAAATGGAAAACTGGGAAGATGGACGTTGGGAGGTTCACTGGTGTGTTTGCCGCAGTCACACCCCTGCTGGAAGCTCCACCGAGGAGCGGAAAACCTACTGCTGAGCACGTGGTGCACACAACCATGAGTATAATCATATTGTCTTGCAAGTTTACGATGCCCCGTTGGAGACCCTGTCACAGTAACCCTCCAGTATACTCGTGGCCAATGAAAATTGCTGAACAGCAAAGGGAATATCACAAATTTCAACAAGAAGCCCAACGGACGTGGACGCAAGGACAAGCAGATACAAGGTTGGCAGCATATAGATCGATCAGGACCATCCTTCGGAAGCTTATTAACAAGAGTACGGCCCGATACTGGTGGAACTTCGAGGACGATGTTAATAGGAATCCGTGGGGCTTAGGTACAAGCTAGTCACGTGGAAGCCCGGCACCCAACGGTAGCCCTGCTTTCATGAAGCAGAAAAGATGGACGAGATTATACGGACTCTGTTCACTTCACATTCCGTCCGTGACAATGCAGTGGAAGGCTCAACTTTTAAGAAGATGGAACTAAAAGAGGCAGTTCGATCCACAAAAGCAAGGATGGCAACAGAGCCAGATGGCGTTCCTGCAGAAGCATTACAGCTTGTCTACCCGGGCTTACTGCATAGTACGTTCAACGCATACCGGAGCTTTCCCGGAACGATGGAAGATAGTGAGGCTCTCATTGATCAGCAAGAAGAAGGGAATTCCATGCGTCTGCATTATAGACATGGCTAGGAAAGTGTTCGAGGAACTCATCATGAAGCGATTCGTGCAATTGGGGACATACCTCCTCAATAGTACAACTTAAGAGCAGGACGCTTCACCATTGATAGGTGAGCACGGTCTCAAGAGCAGAAGCTCATAGCCAGACCAACCAACTAGTGTGTCCTGCTGGTGACGCTTGATGTCAAAAACGCCTTCGATTCTGTTAGATGGGCAAATACTCTGAAAGCACTGTCAACTCCTGTACAAGTTCCAGAGTATCTGATGCAGATACTGAGACACTACCTGATGGACCCCTATTTCCTGCGCTATGGTTGTTTGGGAACCATACCCGACATTCATTTCGGGCTCCCTTATGTAAAGGGTATACAGCCAGTGGCTGTTCGACCAGTGAGTGCCAGTATATAGCAGATGAGATTCCCAATCAGCGGCGTAACTATACCATCTGGGGTCCGTGGCAAATTCTTTTGATGGGGCCCTATCAGTAAAATTCGTCACGCTGCACTTAGTTAATTTTAATAAACCACTTAAGGAGTTATCCAACACTAATAACAATTTTATTTTTAAGACCATGGGCTTATACATATTTATATTCATTCACATTCACCAGCCTATATACGTTCCACTGCTGGACAAAGGCCTCTTCTCTTAGACGAGAGGGAATGGGCTATAGTCCCCACGCTAGCCCAATGCGGATTGGAGACTTCTCATTCATCTTCCATTCGCTAGCTTTTCGGTGAAGGAACTACATCGTGAGGAAACCTGCATATATTTACAATGAAATAAAGATAACAATTTAATTTCTATAAGATATTTATTAAGAAAAATCTTTTCTTCGGGGTTTCTGTTCCGCAAAAGTGTCTATAACATCATTAAGGTTTAAAGATCAGGCCATAGAATTGTCAATAGACAGAATAGCCAAGTTACATTACTTGTCTTGTCCCATAGAGTTTCTTAAATATGTTTTTATTAATTTTAGTTTTGAAAATGATCGTTCGGCACTAGCTACAGTTACAGGAATTGAAACAAATAACATAAGGGCAGTGCATACTTCAGGAAAGCTGCAGGACATAAAACGATTCTTTCTTACTAATAAATCAGCAAGGTTTCCAATACGCGAAGACTTTTCTATTTCGTCTCTGAAAGTGGACCGAAAACTGAGAATTTTCCTGGCAAATTATTCAGATATGTCTTTTTTATATATATCAACAAATTCTTGAGCTTTTTAGGGTTTTGTGAAATAATTTTACAAAACCCTACTAGTTTCGCGACCAGTCTGTCCGTCTGTCCGTCTGTCCGTCCGTCCGTCCGTCCGTGTGTCACAGCAGTTTTTCTCGGAAACTACTTAAGCTAGAAACAACAAATTTTGTGTGTAGGTGTAAAGTGGTGATCTCTTCAAAGTTCATTTACAAAAAAAAAAATTTATAAGGTATTTAAGGGGGGTCTCCCCATATAGGAGTGTGACCCCCCGAAAAAAAAATTTCAATTAAGATAGTCGATATGGGTATCAAATGAAAGGTCTTGATGAGAACTTTTCAAAACAGGTCTTAGTTTGGCAAAGTTTGGTTCGAGGAGCGCACAGGGAGGGGAAATACACGAAAAATTTGTGTCCCCCCCCTCGCGATTGGAGACCTGTGATCCGAAAAATCTGAAAAAAAATCATGAATGTAGGCCTTGGTGAGTACAACAACAACAAAAACGTGAGAAGTCGTAATTCACTCAACTTTATTAGTAATAGTATGAATTGTCGATTTTATGTTTTTTTGAATAAAATCTCAATGGTACCCTTAAATTCAATTAAATTCAGTACATAGATGTCTATTTATAAGATTGATCCATCCTGAAAGTTTCATAAAGATTGAATCACATTTAGCGAAGTTATAGCGGTTTGAATTTTCCTGTATTACTATGGAACAATATGCGCTGCATTTATTACTATGGCAACATATGGCTATGGAACAACATGTGCTTTTTATCCACTCAGACACTACAGTTTTGCTAGGATTAGCATGAAAATTTCAGGAATGATAGGTGTCATGAATATCTTTGAAAATCGGTTCAGCTAGTGGTATCAGTAATCGTAAAACAAAATAGTGGCTGTTTTAAATGTGAAGATTGGATAATTTTGAGTTATTTTTCCCCAACTTCAACGATTAAGGTGCATGCTTTGAACACTTGATTCAATTTAATGAATGACTGAAGATGAGTACCTACAATTAATACTCATAAGTGAAAGAAGTCAAGGAGGTGGGAGAGAGCTCCTAGCAAAAGGGTTTTGTAACCATTCTAGGATTCGAAAAAATTGGCCATGAATCAATGATAACAGTACAGGAGAGTGGCCCCTGAAAAGAAATTCATCAAACGTAGCCGATATGAGTATGAAATGAAAGTTTTCATGGGAGCTTTTCAAAACAGTTGTTAAACCGTCAGTTTTTGCATCAGTGGGAGCACAGGGGGGGGGGGAAATACATGAAAAATGTGTTTCCTCCCTCGCGGATGACATCTGAAATAATTATCAAGGGAGATATTTATGAGTATAACAATACCAAAAACCTCAGAAGTCGAAATTCGTTCAACTTTGTTAATAATAGTATGATCTTCGTATTTCATATGTTCTCCAATAAAATCGTCTTTGACATGTTTCTTGATTTGATTCGCTCTGGTGACTGCATTTTGTAAATTGAATACAAAACCCTTCTGACATGAGCGTAGGTCTGTTTACCCAGCTTGTTTTTTATCATATCAGTGTCATTTAAAACTTGTGAAGTTGAAGGCTGCAAAATACTGAAATTTGAAACAATTTAATTCATCGGTAGGAAACGCGATTTCAGTTGATTAACAGTGATGTCCAATACTCGATGAAATATGTTCGCTCGGAACAATCTTTCCGGATCTTGGAGACGCTCATCTTCGCATAGCTCGTCAAAATGGCGTTTCGCCTTCCTCCGATGAGTTTTGGAAAATTCTAGGGTGATCGACCATTTTTCTGCTACACTATTTAGATCCATTTTTTAAATTACAAATTCATGTCGATTCTTCTAGACAAATTTTCAAACGGCATTTGAAAGATCGGTGGCTTTAGACTGAAGTGCTTTAGAGGCTGCATCGGTAGTTTGTAGAATTTTTCAATGGAAAACCAATAACATAATAAAATTGTAGTTTTCGATCTTCTTCAGGAGTGAAACAGCTTCATTTCTTTCATATGATTTGCAATTTAACAGAGTTGTGTTCGTTAGCACTTTTTGGACTTCAACAAACTGAACTTTTAAAGCAAAAACAGCATCATAATGTCCTGCTCACCTAAGTTAGGGTTTACTGTTAATGTTATTGAAGTTTTTTTTTCAATGTTATTGAAGTTTTTTTCAATGTTATTGAAGTTTCTTTATTAGATATAAAACTTTATAAAATATTCCATCTTTTCATACTATGCCTAAAAAAATTATAAATTTGTTGAACTGTATCAAAACAATTTTGCGTATCAATAACCTCTCTCACTGCATCATTGAATACTAAATTTAAGTTATGAGCAGCACAGTGAACATATACGGCATTTGGCTCGACATCTTTTATGAGTTTTTGAACTCCACCATAAGTCTCTTTCATTGTGTTAGCACCATCATATCCTTGTCCTCGGCACGTATTTAGAGGAATATTTCTGCCATTTATGGATTTAATAATTTGCTTGGACATCGTTAAGGCAGTTTGACCATTAACTTCATGAATTGCCAAAAATGTATCTTTAATGTCAAGTGCCTCTGGGATCCCATTACCATCTTTTTCGATCATACAGGGTTTTCCAATAAGAGGTGTTATTTTTATATTAAAAGAAAAATGCCATTTTTTAATATAAATGATCGGATGTTTTTTTCATTATAAAGAGAAAGGTATGCCGTTAATAGTGAAAAATAACACTAGGCAAATGACCACCACGACCACGCTTACAGGACCATATCGCAAAGTGGCTGCCCTGTGTCCTCGATAGCCTCACGAATTCCATCTTTGAGGTCTTGAATCGACGCTGGGCTATTGGCGTAGACCTTTTGTTTCACGTAAACCCAAAGGAAGAAGTCGCAAGGTGTTAAATCACAAGATCTCAGTGGCCTCTTCGAGAGATAACACGGTCCGGAAACATTTCCCGTAAAAGATCAATGGTTTCGTTGCTTGTGTGGCATATAGCGCCGTCTTGTTGAAAGTAAACTTTGTCCAGATCAATACCATCCGATTCCGGCCATAAAAAATCATTAATCATCTCTCGATAGCGCAATCTATTCACCGTAACTGTTGCTCCAGCCTCATTTTCGAAAAAGTAAGGTCCAATGACTCCGCTTGACCATCAACCGCACCAAACAGTCACACGTTGAGGATAGAGAGGCTTTTTAATAATAATAACTCTTGGGTTTTCCGAGCCCCAGATGCGATAATTTTGCTTGTTGACGAAGCCACCGAGGTGGAAATGGGCCTCATCACTCAAGATGATTTTTCGATGGAATTCCGGATCATTTTCATGCATTTCAAAGACCCAATCAGCAAAGACACGACGTTTTTGATGATCGACCGGCCTAAGTTCTTGTGTTGACTGAACTTTATAAGCCTTAAGACCCAAATCTTTATGCGAAATACGGTGTAATGACACTTGTGGCATGCTTGATTCCAAAGAACGACGAGGAATGGACAAACCTGTGTTTTCTTCAACACTTTCGGCTACAGCAGCAATATTCTCGGCGGTTCTTGAGTGACTTGCACGGGTTTTATTCTTCACATCACACATTTATCCCAACAGCTCGAATTTTTCCACCGATTTCTGTATTGCGGTCCGACAAGGTGCTTCACGACGACCCAAAAATGTTCGAGTTTTACGAACCGTCTCTGCCAAATTTCCACCATTTTTATAGTGAATTTTAATAATTTCAATGCATTGTTGAAGCATGCATCGTTCTATTTTTATTAATGGCGTAGTTTTTACTTGTCAAACGCCCCCCCCCCCCAAAAAAACTTCATCAAAGGTAGCCGATATGGATATCAAATGAAAGGTCTGGATGAGAACTTTTCAAGATAGGTCTTAATTTGACACTTTTTGCTTTGAGGATTTTTTTTTGTGGTAGGGAGGTGAAGGCATTTACGCCCGCCGAGTCTGGCAGTGTGGGACTTCCATGGAGGATACCCTTGGACTACCCATTAAACACCTCCCCTGTCAATCTGAGAACCTAGCCTGGAATCGTTTGACACATTACTTCGGGCCAGGTCTCGTTTTGTTACGCCGTGGGGCGCCTTCAAGCTGGGGAGTCCCTTTCCTAGCGGGAGGGGAGAGGGGAAGAGGAAATGCCAGAAGAGCGATCCCCCAGCCCCAGCACCTCCGGCTGCTGTGAGTCCCTTTTATCTTTTAGGACTGCCCGAGCATAATGTGCCACCTGGTTCCATTTGTCAACCGATTCGAGCATCACCGCAACTATATTATCCGGGGTGAGCTCTCTCGTCTCCCTGTAGAGTTCCCTTCACAGCCTGGCCCATTTGGTACACGCAAAAAATGTGTGACAGGCATTGTCCTCCTCTGCTGGGCAAAACCGACAATCGGGAGACCGTGACTTACCGATCTTGTGCAGGTTAGACTGAAAACACCCGTGCCCACTCAAAAGCTGGGTCAGATAGAAGTCAGTCTCACCATGCCTTCGATTTAGCCACGGTCTCACATCCGGGATGAGGCGCGCAGTCCACCTTCCCTTCGCGCAATTCCTCCAAGACTGCTGCCAATCGTTGAGCAAGCGTTGTCTCTCCTCGCGGACAACCATCTCCCTCGCATCCTCGTTTCGGCGCAGGTAAATAGCGCGGCGCTCTCTAGCAAGGGGGGCGGCAGGTATCACGCCTGCAATCACTCTCACCGCCGAGTCGGAGACTGTTGGATACGAAGATGCAATTCTCAGTGCTCCTCTTCTCTGTACCTGTGCCAATCGTTTTCGGTATACCTCCTTGCTGAGAGCGTCGCCCCATACCTCTGCTCCGTACAGTAGCACTGACCCTACAGCACTCATCAAGAGGCGTCTTCTTGATGGGCTGGGTCCCCCTACGTTGGCCATAAGTCGACTCAGGGCCGATATTCCTGAAGCAGTCTTCTCAGCCGTTGCCCTGATTTGCTCAGAAAAACTCATCTTCGAGTCGATCAGTAGCCCCAGGTACTTCACCGATGGCTTCGATTCAATTTGTATATCTCCAATACTGATCATCCTTACTCTAGGGATTCTCTTTTTTGTCAAGATGACCACTTCGGTTTTCTCCAGTGCTAAACTGAGCCCGCGAGCAGTCATCCAGTCCCTCACTTGGCGCATTAGCATACCTAGCCTAAGTTGCGCTTGTTCAACGGTGCGTTCGGCGACCAGAGCCGCAACATCATCCGCATAGCCGACCAAGCGCGACTCATCTGGCATCTCAAGTCTCAGTAGCCCGTCGTAAGACACGTTCCACAGGTCCGGGCCAAGGATAGATCCCTGGGCAACACCCGATGTAATTTCCATCCTTCGTTGGCCCTGTGTCGTGTCGTAGAGCAGGCTTCGGTCTTTTAGGTAGTTCCTCAAAAGCCGCATTAGATATTCTGGAACTTGAAAAGAGTTTTCCAGCGTGTCCAGAATATCCACCCATCTAGCGGAGTTGAAGGCATTCCTGACGTCGAGTGTCACCAACAGGATGATCCGGCGCTTGGTGCCACTACATGCCTCTGCCTTTTGGACCACGTTCACCACCTCTGCAATCGCATCAATGGTAGAACGTCCTGCTCTAAAGCCGTACTGCCGAGGAGATAGGTCGCCAGCAGCACGAATCGCGTCAGTGAGTCTTCCCTTGATGAGTTTCTCTAGCACTTTCCCAGCCGTGTCTAGCATGCATAACGGGCGGTATGCAGACGGTGATTCGGGATTTCCCTTCCCCTTGCTGATCAGCACGAGCCTCGCCACCTTCCATCGTACCGGGAAAACCCCGTTCCGTAGGCAAGCGTTGAATGTGCTGAGCAGCAAGTCAGGACAATGGTGATAGATGAGCTGCAAAACCTCAGCTGGAACACCATCTGAACCTGGAGCCTTCCTCGCTTTCAGGGAGAGGACTGCCTCCTCCAGTTCCAGCTGTATGAAGAGTGGGCACTCGACTGCTGTTTCACCACGGACAGCGTCAACACGGACGGGGTGGGCGGGGAAGAGTCCCCGCACTATCGCGTCCATCTTTTCCGCGTCATGTATACAAGGCTTCCGTAGGGCACCAAGTTTCCCCATGACCAGCTTGTAGCCAATGCCCCACGGATCCCTATTAACATCATCTGCGAGGTCTTGCCAGCATCGGGCCTTGCTCTTGTTAATAAGCCTGCGAAGATATTTCCTGCTGGACCTGTATGCTGCTAGCCTAGTGTCTGCCTCCTCCCGTGTTCGCGCCCGCTGGGCCTCTCACCGAAGTTTGTGACACTCGCTTCTTTGCTCGGCGATCTCGTTTGACCACCAGTATACTGGAGGCTTACCGTGTCGGGGTCTCCGACGGGGCATGGAAGACTCGCAAGCAGCTATGATGGTACTCATAGTTGAGTTCACCAAGTCCTTGGCTGTGGGCCCTCCACTCCCTGGCGGAGCTCCCAATAACGGTGCGCCTGCCGTACGTGCGTCAGCGAACCTCTCAACGTCCATCCTCCCAGTCCTCCATCCGAGGATTGAAGTTTGGGCATATACACGCAGAGTGGCACTGTCGTGAATCTCAACAGCTATATACTGGTGATCACTAGCCGAGTAGTCCTCTAGTACTCGCCAGTTGTGTACTCTAGGTACCAGGGCACCTGAAGGCGGGCGCTGTCTCGAACCCAGATGGCCGAGGTACTAGATTTGTCAGGGTACCACGCTTGCGAGTCCTTGTTATGATGTTGCTCGCTCAGCAACAGGAGGTCAGCTTTCTTATCCCTCGCAAACTGCTCAAGTAGGTCCTGGGCGTTTGTGCTTCAGTGCAAATTGACCTGTAGGATACGGATCATTTGAGTATCGATTTGGCTTTAGTTAGGGCCTCCTTGAAAACCCAGCATCTCCCTGTCCCCGGCTCATGTTTGAGGTCGCCGGGTGCTAGCTTAGCATCCTTGCAAAGAATGCATTTTGCCTCGTTCGTGCACTCCTTCCTTTTGTGCCCCGTTTCACCACATTTGTAGCACAAAGATCTCCTGTCGGGTCCCCTACAGCCATACGTCAGCATCTGAAGCAGCGGATAGGGATCGCTCTTCTCCGTATCCTGCAGATCACCTAACCTATCTTAATTTTGCCCTTCGCCAGGATTTGCTGGGCGTCTTTATCAGCTAGTTCGACAATAGCCATGCGTTGCCCCCTTGTGTTTTCGAATGTCAATCTTGCCTTAACTTCACTTAAGCTGGGGAACTCCCTCCTGATGGCGTCCTCTACTTCAGCTTTGTCCGTGACGCAGTCGAGGTCCCTGATTTCCAGGGTGGCCATTGGTTCGAGCGAGGCATCCGTTGCCGCATCACCAAGAACCTTTTGAACCGCGTCACGGAATGCATCTTTGTTTGTGGCCTCTGGCCCGAATTCCACCAGCAGGCCACCGGTCCGGGTTGGTCGAACTGCTTTGATGGCAGTTTTGGTGTCGTCTGGCTTGACCGCTCCTTTAATTTCATGGAGGACATCTGCGTAGGTTCGGCCCTTAGTGGGTTTAATAAGCAGTGCCTCTCGCAAGGGTTTGCGCCGCGATTCGCTTTTTGTTTTCTGCGGTATTTCGGGGAGTTCTTTGTTCTTTTCGTGGTTGAGCTCTTTGTCTGTTTTTTCTAGGAGTAGCTTTTTGGCCGCTTTTTTCGCTGCCTTGTTTCGCACCACATGAAACTCCTCGCCTGGAGTGTCAACTTCGTTTATGGTCTCGTCCTTCCTCCTTTTCTCACGGTCGCCTTCAATTGGGCTACCGGCCATTCTTTTGCTGCTGCTCGAGGGAGAGCGTGTGTTTTTGGTGCTTTTCGGTTGCAAGCCACCTCCGCCTGTAGTGCGTTATGCGGTCAAAAAGCTCCTCCAGTTCAAGAATGCCATTCTTGACACTCTTGCCTATGTTTTTATGCACTTCGCAGGCAGCCCTCAGTTGTTTGACGATATTCCCCGCTTTCCAAGTAAGCCGCTCCTCTTCGGCGCGGTCAAGGGCGATTGTGTTATTTGGCGCCACCTCTTGGGAGAGGCCCCCGTTTCCTAGCCCTTTTGCTTCTATCACTTTGCTTTGAGGGTTGCACAGGGAGGGAAATACATGAAAATTTGTATCCCCCCCTCGCGATTGGACTTCTGTGATCCGAAAAAAAAAAGAATTATGGAGGTAGATGCTTATGAGCACAACAACAACAAATACCTTAGAAGCCAAAAGTCGCTCAACTTTGTTAATAATAGTATGAGATTTGAATTTCACATTTCTCTAATAAAATCGTATAGGTACCCTTAAAAAGGTCCTTAAACTTTGGAAGTTTGACGAAAATCTAATGATATGCATGGAAGTTATAGCCATTTGAAATTTCTGCAATTACAACAACAATAACACATGATTTTGGTTTTTTATGGACTTTCCATCGAATCAGTCACTGCAGTTTTGATTTGATCTTCTTGAAATTTTCAAATAAGGTCAATAGCATTAATATTTTTGGGAATTCAAAATTTGAGGGATTTTTGTTGGTTTGCAACAAAATGGCCACCGTTGAAAATAGAAAAACAATGGATTTTCTTTAAAACGTGTACATCTCTTTGACATATTTCTTGACTTTAACCGTTGCTGGTGACTGCATTTCGGAGAAGTTGAGTACAAATTCCTTCTAACATGAGCGTAGGTCTGTCTACCTAACTTGTTTACGAATTGAAAATACACAAAAATCAATATAATTGTTTAAAGAGCCTTTGACATACAACATCGATAAGTTAATTTGACCGTCTATGTACGGACGTCAAGTATGCATGAGGCCCAACGTTGTTGGATCAGTAAATGGTCGATCTGGTTTTGTGTGTTGCCATCTGGTGATACCTAGGTCATTTTATGAATGTGTCGATGTGGGAAGCAAGTTTGACGTATGATTAGATTTCTGCTAGACGCCAAGTAATTGTTTTTATAAGTAAGCTGAAATATGAATCATCTAATATTTATGCTGAATACACCAAAAAGTTTGTGGATTCTATTCTCAAGAGCCTTCAAAGTGTTATTAAGAACAAAGGGCTTCATACAAGAGATTAATTATATCTTAGGGTTTTGTTTTATCCCTAGGTTATAATTTTGTACGAATATCAAAGTGACGTGAATTCCTGAAGCCATTTATTCAGTTTAGCAGTATTAAAATTACTAAGAATATTGCGAATTTTTTATTATTGTCATACTACACACGTTATAAATAAAAGATTTCTTTTTGAAAATTGCAAGTTTTTAAATTCGATGCCGAAATAGCGGTACATAATGTTTTATTTCTAACGTGTACAAATACTCTTATTAGATACACACCGGTGATGGCGACCACCATGCTCAGAGGTGAGAGAGTTATTTTTAATTTTCCTACTTATGCGAACTGCGAAAACAAGATCGATATCCGCACGGAGCAATGAAAGCTCACTGTAGAGCAAAAATTATCGTATAGATTTACATCAAATTGATGTAAAAAGTGTAATGAATCGCCTCTACGCCACTGACGACCAATACTGATGCACCTTGCTGCCATGTGGCGTTCCTTTTCGTGTCAGTTGTGAAGGCTTCTCATCCCACCTCAAGTTTTGTCGTGGGATTTCAAAGTCGAGTTTGACACAGCCACATGGTGAGTGTGAGTGTTCGGCTAACGGTGGTGAGCGAATGAACCACCACTTGACGTTAGTCGGTTGACAGGTGTGAGTCGCGACTAAATTTTTGAATCGCATCCCCATAGTTAAGACTAGATAGTTCGCAACAGGAAAAAAAAACGGGTGGGGAAAGCAAATACGTGGTGGTGGTTTCAATTGAAAAGTGCGGAGAACGTAATAGTGCTACGGGTGCTTGGCGGCGAATGTGGAAATCCCCCTCCATATTTTGTATCCGCGATTGGGAGTTACGTGAAACGGTGAGAAGTGAGCACCCTGGAAAATTTACGTTCAGTGGAGAGCTCCGACATTTTCGAAAATCGAAGTTGCTTACCAGTAACAGTTAAGAGGTACATTAGTTAGAGCAGAATAGAACTCTAGTTGAGGAGTGAAGTTCGTCGAGGTTTATTGTCCTTGTTGCCCGTGGCTGGATTCTTTTTTTATCGTCTTCATTTGTAGCGTACACGGGAAGATATTTTCTGAGCGCAGAGAAATATGATGGAAAGTGCGTGCAGTTAGCACTCGGAAGAGTGGAATCATCACCGGGTTCGCCAACTGACGACATTCATCTGTTCGTCAACACACGACCGGTGTTTCCAAAAGAAAATAAGCCCCCAGAAAGTGATAGGGGAAATAACAAGGTGAGATAATACGCAGGAGGTTTATTGCTAAACCCTTATTTAACCCGTCTATCTTGCAGCAAATGATTCGCCTATTACCGGGGGCAATCAAGATAGTCGTGAAAGAACGGTTATTGGACAAAATAAAAAAATCTGTGCATTTGCTGAATTTATGCACAATAAGCTCCAGCGAAGACGTGCATTCGACCATCGAGGTGCAACCCGTCCAGAAAATATTAATGGATACTATCCAACGTGTGCAATCATTAAGAAATTGCTTACCAGCACCCCACCTTCCAGTGAGCTCCTGGAAAAGTGAGGATCGTCACCGCAAAGACACACCTGAATTGGTGACCCACGTGGAACACTTAAAAACATCACTGAAACAACGGTATCATATTTGGTAGTAAGACTAAAGTGTTGGAATCTGACAAGTATGTGCGCATTTACCTTCTATTCATCTAATATAAAAAGAAAAAAAAACAGATCAAGTTCTTGCTGAAGACCGGTAAACCAATGCGATTGTCACCGACGAAGTGAACTTAGTTTGATTTAAATTTGTGCCCTACAATATACGATAAATTTAATGTGAAATTTGCGGCGCGCGAATTTATTGAGATAATTTTACATACACGTATTCGGCAAATACCTAAGACAATAATGAAACTTAGCGCGAATTTCAGATAGTTCTAGCGCGCCATATCAAACACAACGCAAAATATTACTTTTTAAAATGAGTAATTTACGAACGGATTTAAGAACGAATTACCATAACAATGTATACATAGTGAAACGGTCGTTATTTAAAACATTTGAACTAATTGAGCGATTTTCGTGGAAAAAGGAGTTTTAATTTGTCAAAAGGAAATTATATATTTGTACTTTATGAAATTATTCTTCACGAACTCATCAGACAACTTTAATCAGAATCAAATCATTAAGAGGAATTTGTAATTTTTCACTAATGGTAGTACCAAAGAAATAAATTTCTATTTGAACAACATTGAAGAGGGATGTGAAAAACTGCGGAAAAATTCTTGTGATTCGACTAATACTATTCCTGAAATGATCAGTAACGTTAAGTATCAAATGGAAGCGCTGGATAAATCTTTTGCATTGCTATGTTTAGCTCAGTGATGCGTGTTCAATTGGTTGCAAGATAAATCATAATTTGCAATACGAATTTCAACGTTCGCGACTTTGGCCTTTATCTTCATTTGTAAAAATTTATAAATACCTAGGCCTAGGCCATCCTCTAATAAGTAGTATTGTTATTAGGTAACATTATGTCTAAGACATATTGTTAAAGCACGGTTGTTAAATCTGAATCCTGTTGATGGTATCGCCTAAAACATTCATATGAATACAACGAAAACGTAGATCAATCAAATATATGATAGTCTGGCTTTTAACTACTGGATACTTATGGTCATTGACAGTTAGGGGGGGCTCATTGATTTTTAAACAATATTTGATAAAAGTTTGCAAACAAGTATCAAATGTGAGCTCTTCTATGAACATACGTAATGTTAGGGCACGAATTTTATTTTCCTACTTTCGCAAGATTATGTGTCACCGCCCATTGCTTATTGACTTCATTTTCGTGATATGCAGGGAGGATATTTCAACATTCTCCGAACACCGATAAAAATTATTGACGCGCCAGAGAAGACATCCTTTTTTTCAAAACATTTGTTAGTTGTTGTGCCATGTCCTTCTTTATCGTTTCTGTATTTAAACTTTGGAAGCTGTCTCATACACGGGACCAACACTGAATATAGCCCCAATGAATTACCACGGAGCAGAATCAATGCCTTTTCAAGTTGTTTGCTCAACGAGCATTAGCATGCTAGTTCTTGACACAATCGATAAATTGGCTACTTTGGGTAAAATACTCTTTTTCTGGATATATCTTGATCAATATTCGAGAGACCGGTCTCCTTTATTATACCTTATTTCCTACTGAGCGTTATTAAACTATAATTTGTTTAAAACCTATCCCGAAATAAGGATACTCGTTGGATCTAATAACAATACTTCACGAAATATATCTTACTAATTGAATAGTTATTCTTGAGATCATCATTCATTAGAATAGGCTTTTAGACCGAATTCATTGTTATTTGCTCGCTAGGCTTTTCTATTTTTTTTACGAGCTCATTGTTTTCCCTTCACACTCATGTCAAATCTGAAGTGAAATAAGCCGCACCCCCGCTTATTAAATACAACCTTCACTGATCAACGTTACCTTGAACAAGACTCAATCCATATAGTGGGCATGTCTAACCTGTACTAAATAAGATCTGCACGCATTTTAATATTAACCATCCCAGTCGAGGAATACAAAATATCCGATCGTAAAAACATCCTCATGTCTAGCAAAATATTGTCGCGTGTTATTGGTTCGCGGCCTATAATTTTAACGTTCCGGGAAAGTGAAAACGCAATGTCTTTTAATTTAAGTTAAGAGTTTATTTAATTCAAGAAAGTGCACAATAATCAGTTTAACACTTTCACTAATTTTAATTTTCACTATTAAAATAAAATCTAACACTTGTCCATAAATTTCTTATCGCAATTGTCTTCTAAATCACTTCACTATTACGAAACACACTTCCTACACACTTTCGCAGTTCTTATCGCGGTCGAATGAATGATTCTCCCATTCATTCAGCTCGCCTTTATATAGGGTCTCTAAGTATTCACCCATTTCTCGCATATTGGCGAACGTTCTACCGAGAGGTACCTGGTAGGTTCGAGCAAATTCATGAATGGAGTGACGTCGCTTGCAGATGTTGATTATGCTTGTTGAATTTACTCGCGGGTTCGAGTAAATTCATTTGTTGACGTTCTTAATGATGATGAAAATAATTGCGACAGTAGCTCGCAGAATTATTTGTACATGTAATTATTTGTACATGTAACACTGCCCCCATCTCAGTTCTTTTCGCCCCGAAAAGATGTGTCGCTATTTGTAGTCAATTCTCCCTGGGTGTAATATGGGGCAAGACGGTCCAGATGCACGATTTTCATTTTAGCTCTCGGCTTACGATGTTCCTGTATTCGGTATACGACGTCGTTGATTCGCTTTGTAACTCGGTATGGTCCCTCCCAATTATGTTGCAACTTTGGAGACCTACCCTTTCGCCGTTGCGGGTTATAAAGCCACACCAAGTCATCTTGCTGGAAGCCAGTAGAATTAGCCTTTAGATCATACCTGGTCTTCATGCGGTCAGTAGCCGATTCGAGGTGTTTTCGCACTGTCCGATGTATCTGGTTCAACCGTTGTCTTAGATCACTTGCGTATTCCGAAACCGTTTGGGGTTTCTCAGGGGGTGTTCCGAACTTTATATCGGCTGGCAAACGAATAGTCGTTCCAAAAATGACTTTGGCTGGGGCTTGGCCCGTCGACGCATGTTCAGCGGCTCTATATGCCATTAAAAATAGTGGAATATGTCGGTCCCAGTCCCTTTGGTTCTCGTCAACCATCTTGGCAAGGTGTTTATTGAGCGTGCCGTTGAAACGTTCGACCATTCCATCGGATTGGGGATGCAGCGGTGTTGTCCTCGTTTTCCGTATTCCCAGCTGCTCGCACATTTCGCTAAAAACTAGTGACTCAAAGTTTCGGCCTTGATCCGAATGTAGTTCACAAGGCACGCCGTACCTGCTGACCCAATTTAACACTAGCTGTTCGGCTACAGTAGTTGCTTCCTGGTTGGGAATGGGGTAGACCTCGGGCCACTTGCTGAAATAATCAGCTACAACCAGCGTGTATCGATTTCCCCATTCAGATTCAGGAAAGGGTCCAGCGATGTCAACAGCAATCCTTTCGAATGGCACGCCTACGTTATAGGTTTGCATTTGTCCTCTCAGTCGTCGTTTTGGGCCTTTGACGGAAGCGCAAATGGTGCATCTGCGACACCAGTCCTCTACGTCTTCTCGAGCGTGGAGCCAGTAGAATCTTTCCCGCAATTTCGCTAAGGTTTTGTTAACACCAAGATGGCCTCCCGAGGATCCTTCATGCATTTCCTTTACCACATCGTGGATTCGGCTTTTGGGTAGTATAGTTTGCATCCTATAGGAGCTGCCATCTGCCGTTTCCCATTTCCGCTTGAGTACACCACCCTCCACCTGAAGGGAGTTCCATTGTGCCCAATAGCTTTTCAGGGTTGCGCCATGCGTTGAAACGTCCTTCCACTCAGGTCGCCCAGTCGTCTCCTTCCATACGAGCAATGGTCCGATGTCTTCATCGGCTAGCTGGGCATTTCGAATCTCCTCCGATGACCAACCTTCATCGAATTCGGCCGTTATCAGTCGCAGATCAACGGGCGGTTCCTTTTCCTCAATCCGTCGGCAATGCTTGCAGTTAGCTGGACATGGGCGACGAGATAGGGCGTCAGCATTTCCATGAACTCCGCCCTTTCGATGAACAATTTCGTAGTCGTATGACTGCAATCTTTCGATCCATCTCGCAACTTGTCCCTCGGGGTTTTTGAAGTTAAGTAGCCATCTCAGCGATGCATGGTCCGTTCGAAGAACGAATTTCTGGCCATATAGGTACTTGTGGAACTGCTTGGTGGCCTCTATTATAGCCAATAGCTCCTTCCTGGTCACACAGTAGTTCCTCTCACTTTTTGAAAGAACTCGACTGTAATACGAGAGGACTCTTTCTTCGCAATTGATCTGCTGGGAGAGTACAGCTCCAATACCGCCGTTGCTTGCATCGGTGTCAACCACAAACATTTTTCCGGGTTTCGGATACGCCAGTACGGGTGATTCACATAGCTTTTCCTTCAGGGTCTCAAAGGCTGTCTGGCATTGTTCATTCCAGACATACGGACGATTTTTCTCGGTTAGCTGATGAAGACACTTAGCTATTTTGGCAAAGTCTTTGACGAATCTTCGATAGTAGGTTGCCAGGCCCAGGAAACTTCGTAGTTGGCGCTTGTTGTTTGGTGTTGGCCAGCTTTTCACGGCTTCAATTTTCTCAGGGTCTGTTTTGACCCCTTCAGCTGATACGACATGTCCCAGGTATTTTACTTCAGCTGCGAAAAGGGTACACTTGTCGGAACTAAGTTTCAAATTTGCCAGTCGCAGTCGGGAGAAGACCTCTTCTAAGTTCCGCACATGCTCTTCGAACGTTCTCCCGATGACGATGATGTCATCTAGGTACACCAAGCAGGTTTTCCAGGTTAGACCACGTAGCACGTATTCCATCAAGCGTTCGAAAGTGGCTGGAGCATTGCAAAGCCCAAACGGCATCACCACAAATTGCCACAATCCGGTCCCAACTAAAAATGCGGTCTTCTCTCGGTCCTTCTTGTCAATTTCTACCTGCCAGTAGCCACTCTTGAGATCGAGTGTAGAAAACCATTTTGCGTCGGCTAAAGTGTCCATGATGTCATCGATGCGTGGGAGCGGGTAACTATCTTTCTTAGTGACGTCGTTAAGCTGCCTATAGTCGACACAAAAGCGAGTGCTACCATACTTTTTCTTTACTAGAACTACAGGCGCGGCCCATGGACTTACAGAAGGTTCGATAATGCCTTGCTTTTCCATGTCCGAGATCAGCGCGCTCACTTCTCCTTGTTTGGCTATAGGGAGACGTCTTGGTGCTTGTCGAATCGGCTTGGCTCCCTGTGTGTCTATGACGTGAGTTACCAAACTCGTTCGGCCTTGGTCATCCGGGCTTGTTGAGAAGATGTCACTGTACTTGGTGACCAGATCAGAGGCTCGTTTGAATAGCTGCACCGGCAATTTGACTTGCTTCAATATTGCAGACGTGGATTCCCTGGCTTTTTCTGTGTGTTGCCTCCTTTTCCAATGATGGTTGTGAGTAGCTTCCAAAGAGGTGATGGTGGAAACAGGCTGGCAGCTGCCGATGACTTCTCCCGCTTTGATGCTCGTGGTTGAGTCTGCGGTGTTAAGGACTCTAACCGGCACATATCCGTTCCTTAAAGATTTTACAAGGCTTCGTCCTACAATCAAACTGCGCAATGCGGATGTCTTCGTTGGCTCTATCAGATAAGATCGGTGGTCTCCAGAATCACCATCAAGCTTGGCCCATACAATGCTTTCGGAAGAATTCGGTACATCAGTGTCAGTACATACCACTACATTCATCTTGGGGATTTGGACGCTGGGATCCTCCATCAGTACTTCGACATTCTGCCATTTCAAGACACGTTTTCCCAAGTCCAACGTGATTCCATGTGGTCGCAGAAAATCCATTCCGAGAATGCAGTCATCCATAATGTTCGCGACCAGAAAATTATGTCGGAACACAAGGTCTCCCAACTGTATCTGGAGGTTGACCTCTCCATGAACAGGTGCAGTTTCTCCCGTAGCTGTCCGTAGTGAGAAAATTCTGCCCTTGTGAAGTTGTTGCTGTCTAACTAGGTCTGGTCGGATAATCGATCGGGTTGCACCAGTGTCGATTGTTATGGTGCAGTGTTCTCCGTCAACTTGACCCGGAAGGCATAAGTCCGCTTCTCCACGATGTAGTCTTGACACGGTGATGGTGGTGCTGGGGACGTCGATCCTCCTAGCCAACCTCTGCCCAACGAAGTTGGCTCTTACATGTTTCCCGACCCCTCTGTTTGAAGGGCTTCCATTCTGGGCTCCTGACTCGGTCTGGATCTCCTCCTAGCTGCACACCCTGGACAATAGCTCGGTTTTCTTCGCTTCTTGCAGTCTCTTTGCAAGTGCCCCTTCTCTCCGCAATTCCAGCATCTAGGCGCACCATTTACATGCCGGTCTCGCTCAATTTCCACGCGCTCACACCTGCACTCGTCTGTCACTACCTCACGAACCCGGGCAGTGGTACGAGTCACATTTTTCGCTGCCTCAAAGTTCAGACTATAAGCCAATGCGTCCTTAACCGTTTGCTTTTGAGCTAAACGCACGGCTTGTTGCTATTCCGGGTCCTTTAGTGCGCTGATGAATGCTTCTGTCGCTGCATCATCTCGATGTTCTGGGTCGTAGGCTGGATAAGCCAAAAGTGCCAGTCGCTCAATATCTTGGGCTAGCTGCTGTAGGGTTTCACCAGACTTCTGCATTCGATGCCTTAGCTGTGACCGATAAATCTGCTTTAGATGATCGTCTCCATAACGCATGTCGAGCGCATTCATTATAGCATTCGGGTTTGAGTGCAATTCAACGGGGATCGTCTGCAACAGCTCGGCAGCTGGGCCTCTTAGAGCAAGAATCAATGCAGTTGCTCGTTCCTGTTCATTCCAGTGATTTATGCGAGCGGCTGCTTCGAACTGGGTTTTGTAAATAGTCCAGACCGTTTGTCCGTCGAATATTGGTGCTTGCACATTTCTAGATGAGCTTTGCGCTGCTGTTATTATTGGGGCTGGTGAGGCGGTTACTATTGCCTTCGCTGCTTCCAAATCCTTTTTCACTTTTTCCATCTCATGGTTGACCTGGCTGATCTCAAGGTTGATTCTCTCCTCGACCTGGTATACCTTCTCCTCGACGCATTTAATTTGGCTGTTGAGACTACTGAGCTCCGCTTTTATTTCGGTTGACTGTTTTTCCAGCTTCTGTGCGATGTCCACCTTGATTTCGAACGCTTGTTGGTCTAGCTTCGCTGATTGTTCATTTAGCTGCGCTGATTGTTCATTTAGCTTCGCAGCTAAACTGGATGTCTGTTCATTTAGCTGCGCTGATTGTTCGCTTAGCTTCGCTGATTGTTCATTTAACTTCGCTGTTAAATTGGATGACTGTTGTCGCTGCTCTTGCTGCATCAGCATCAACATCTGCATCAGCGCATTTTCTGGTTCCTTTGGTTTTGGTGTTCCGGCTTCACCACCTTCTGCACCTTTTTCTGCATCTGAGAGCTCACCCAAATCCAGATTCACGCCTTCCGACTCGATCGCATCACGCAAGCGTGCAATCAGTATGGCCTTTGTACCTTGTGTAGCCAGATTTCGTTGTTCCAACTCCTCTTTGAGCTCCGATATGCTCAATTGATTAATTTTAAGATGTAAATTTCCTGGCATTTTTTATTGTTTCGGCTATTTTTTTAAGTTACTTTTCACAATTGTGCACTTTAAAATTGTTTAAACGTTTTCACTTCAAAATTTCAATCCCACTTCTGACACCACTGTCGCGTGTTATTGGTTCGCGGCCTATAATTTTAACGTTCCGGGAAAGTGAAAACGCAATGTCTTTTAATTTAAGTTAAGAGTTTATTTAATTCAAGAAAGTGCACAATAATCAGTTTAACACTTTCACTAATTTTAATTTTCACTATTAAAATAAAATCTAACACTTGTCCATAAATTTCTTATCGCAATTGTCTTCTAAATCACTTCACTATTACGAAACACACTTCCTACACACTTTCGCAGTTCTTATCGCGGTCGAATGAATGATTCTCCCATTCATTCAGCTCGCCTTTATATAGGGTCTCTAAGTATTCACCCATTTCTCGCATATTGGCGAACGTTCTACCGAGAGGTACCTGGTAGGTTCGAGCAAATTCATGAATGGAGTGACGTCGCTTGCAGATGTTGATTATGCTTGTTGAATTTACTCGCGGGTTCGAGTAAATTCATTTGTTGACGTTCTTAATGATGATGAAAATAATTGCGACAGTAGCTCGCAGAATTATTTGTACATGTAATTATTTGTACATGTAACAATATTGTCTTCAATTGAATTTTAAAAGTAACCACTTAGGGTAACTAAAAATTTACATTGATCAACTTCACAATTTTAAGAACGAAATCATAAATATGTATATCTTCAGAAAGAGCAATGAAACAATATCTAGATTAAAATGATTATTGCAATCAACATAAAACAATCTTTTAAAATAGTTCAAATATATATGGCAAAACAAGACATAATTGTGCTTTGGATTTTAACGAAAAATTTGCTTCAGATTTATTTACAATGACAATATATTAATCGATTTATTTGAAATTAGTTAATCCTTACAATGAAAAAAATAACAGTATTAACTTTAAGAGTTTTTTGCTTGATAAAACGATGTGTTGTAATGTGACACAACTTATTTGTTTTTGATTATATACATTTAATAATTTGAAAACGTGAAAACTTATTTTTAGGCTCAAATAAGAAGTTAAAAGTTTAATTGAAATTTTAGATAAATTCAATGAGTTGATAGGATCTTTGGAAACGCAAATATTTAATATTGTTGTTCAAAGAATATAATTATCAATATTGAATAAAACAATATAAATTGCTAGTCGAACAACGACTTTCCTTTCCAGCCTGACCTTCTCTTTCAGCAGCAGTGGGAGTGCATGGTAAGTATGCCGTGGAGAGGGTAGGGTTTTAAAACCCGCGGATGGCCGGTTTCACGTCGCGTGCGTTACGCGGTACCATCGTTTGCCTTGCCTTTTTCTTAGCATAGTGTTCTTCAGGTTTGACTTAACGTAGTGTATTTTTCGGTACCGCGTCGGTGAATTTCGGGAGCGCAAAATGGAATTTAGTTTTTGTGATTGACTGGAAGAATGATGAGAATACGGAATAAAGTAAAGTAGGTTTTCCTGCCGTATGTTTATTTGTTGACGCGTTTGAATCGGACATTTAATGGTGGCTGAAATACGTATTGAGCGTAATCTATTTAAAGACATGCGTCCGAAATCCTCTCCCATCAAGCTGGCCGACAAGCAGCCACCGCGAAATGGATTAGGGGTGCACGGACTGGTTGACCGGTTGATACCGTTCGTTGGCACGGCTCAAACTTCACGTCTCGAACCGATGAGAGGTCGGTTCCGATTTTGTTCGAGCGGACGAAGACGATTTTAGAGGGAAAATCAATACAAAAGGGTGAAATGATCAATTTAAGGTTTAGCAAAGACAATTACTTACAGGACGAAATTTAACCTGAACATAATTCGTAGTTACAAAAAGCATAAGTAGGAAAATTGAAAATAACTCTCTCATCTCTGAGCATGATGGTAGCCATCACCGGTGTTTATCTAATAAGAGGGATGGCCCGATGAGAATTAGTACACGTCGAAACCACCTTCTTCTAATACTCTTTCCTTTCCAGTATGTGCTCATTCTTTTTCAGAAAGATAGGAAGGTGAAAGGTGAGTATGCCGCCGAGGGGGTAGGGTTTAGATAATCCGCTAATTTTTTGTTCCGACCTTATTCACTAAGTGCTTTGAAATAAAACACTGCCTGATTTAATATTCTTTAAAGGCATCCTTTGAAGTGAAGGTATGTATGCTTTTTAGGTCTAGGCAAAATTCTTTTTACAAAAACATAATATGTTAGTTTCGCAACCTGTCTATCCGTCTGTACGTCTGTCCGTGCGTCACAGCAAGTTTGCTCAGAAACTATAGATGCTAGAAAGCTCAAACTTTGTAAAAAGGTCAGAGGTGGTGGTCTCTTAAAAGTTTAGGTCTTACCAAACATTTCAAAATGTTTTAAGCGGGTCCCCCCTAATAACGAAGTAGCCCTTAAACATTTTTTTTTAACCAAAGGTAGTTGAATGGGGTATTAAATAGTGATGCAACGGATGTCCGCTTCTGTTTTCGCAACTGCGGAAGTTCCGCATGTTTCTTCATATCTGTTTCTATATCCGCAACTTCTATTACGGAAATTTAAGCGGAATTTTTGATGGAATGAGGCACGTGCGATTTGCTTGGCGGTAGGAGGTGTGTGATCTAGCAGCAATCCTGGTGCATGCAAACCCTTGCCGCCACGCATTTATTTGCTAACATAATATTTCTAGCTCCTTATTGCTATAACTGTGAGTGCAAGCGCGTCGTGATCTTATATGGTGATGGTGAATTAGTTTAGTGAATAAAGTGAATGAGAACAATGAAACCTATAACAAGTCCCATTTGGAACTTTTTCGATGTGATTGATGATGGATATGCCAAATGCAAGTTGTGTGAGAAAATGTAGTCCAGAAAAGGCCGCACATCTACCGCTTTAAAGAGCCACCGGAAAGCAATGCATTTGGAGAAGTTTAAAGAGTTTCAGAAGTTAGATGAAACTTCTAAATTTTCATCGGAAAAGGTAAGTGAATATAAGAATATATTGGCAAAGTGCCCAGCAGTTAGGGAAAATCTATGCTAAACGATAAAAGTGCCTTGGCGACAGATTTTACTGATTCTAAAGCATATTTTTTTTTAAATGTTTAGTGTTTTTAAGAGACCAACAATATACACTGACACTAACGAGTGTCATGTGATTGAAGTTTTGATAGTAAGTTTGAATATTATCCTCCGAAGGAAAAAAGTTTTTTAATCAAATATTGAAACTAAATGCAATTAGCTCAATTAGTATTACTTATTTTCTTAAGCGTTGAATGAATTTTGCGTAACCCGCAATTGCAGCAATAAGCTTGCATATACGTGATGAATGTTGTGTGTAGGGTTTTATGCTTTTGCGTAACTACTTAATGCCTAGTTCCGATGAATTAGGTAAACGTTAATGGAAATCAAAATCGTAAATATTTGTCGCCAAATTGGAAAAAATTAGGTAATAACTGCAAATCCATTTTTGACGTTAAATTTTTGAAGGTTTATTTAGCACCGGGTGAAGCTATGAGAAAACAACTAATACTACAACAAAGTCTGCAAATTAATGATTATTGGGACTCGTCAAATCGACAATCGCAGTAAAAAGATCACATGATTGCTGAAATGATTGCCCTCCAAAATCCACCATTTAATTTTGTTGAGGGAAATGGTTTTCGGAGATTAATGAGCACTGCTCTTCCAAAGTACAAAATGAGAGGCCGTGACTATTTTTCATTATACGTTTGCAATGATTTGTACGATAAATTAGCTAAAAAAATCAAAGACTTACTTCAGGAATTCGACAAACTTTCATTTACAACCAAAATATGGTCTCAGCTTGGTTCTGGGATTTCAATACTTAGTTTAACCGCACATGGAATTTCAAATGATTTTCGCAAAAAGACAATTATATTGAAGTCTAAAGTCATGGATGAACGCTATACAGGTACCGCAATAGCATCAAAGTTTCAAACAATACTTGAAGAATGGGGTATACATCAACAAACTGTGCACAGCATGGTTCGGGATCGTGGATCCAACATGATAAGAGCGATGCACTTGTCAGGTTTTGATGATGTTAAGTGTTCAATCCACCAGATTCAACTATGCATCTGCGCTGGTATAGAATCCCAAAAGTGGCTTTCACAACTAGCTTCTAAATTACGAAAAATTGCCGGTCATTTTAACCATTCCTTGGTGGCGCAAACCGAGCTATCCAAAATTCAAAAAGAACGCCTGAATCAATCACATCTATGCATCATTCAGGATTGTCCCACTAGGTAAATGTTGAAATCAATAATCAGTCCTTATATATATAATAAGTTCTAAACTAGATAAATCTGAAAAATAATGAAGTATAAAACCCCTGAAATTCATTGAAATCTGTTGAATCGTTTGCAATATAACAAATGTACATAACTAAATAAATGCTAACAAAGTTTTTGGTTAAATGAAATGATTCAAATTTTATTTGTGGTGAATGAATTCTAGAGTCAGTTCGAAAGGTGCCGCAATCATCCTGGATACAAATTAATTGAATTACTAGAAAGCTACATGATTTGTCATTGATTTGGTTAATTTTACTTATAGATGGAACAGCACATTCTATATGATGCAAAGATTTTTGAATGTCAAGGATTCTCTTGTCCTATACCTGAGTGGAAATCCAATTGCAACTATCTCTCCAGAAGGTTGGCCAAATATTCAAACATTTGTGCAATTGATGCAGCCATTTGAGGAAATTACGAGAAGTTTAAGGAGTTCTCATGTCAGTATTTCATCCGTCATACCCTTGATCCAGATTCTAGCAAACACATTGCAACAAGAAGAAATAAGACCAAATACTTCAGAACAATTTCGAAATCTGTCAAGAAAATTATGCGATGAATTGAACGCAAGTTCAATATTTAGAAAACTTACCAAAGATTATAAATATACAATTGCCACATATTCAGATCCTCGTTATAGGCAACATTTTTTCACCAGCATTATCTTAGAGCAGATTGAGACCGAATTATTAAATTTGATGATAAATAGAACACCAGAATTCGATGATGCGCCTAATCTCACTGAAGATGGTATACCTGCTCCCAAAAGGTGCAGAAATAACAGTGAAGATGAAATCCAGCCTACGTCATCACTATCAACAAACTGATCACTGCAAATGCTCAAATCTATGTTGAATATAAAGGAGAACCAGCAAGATCCAATTGGAAATAATGAGAATGACAGTCTAGCCTTAGAGCTGCAGTCACAACTTCGGGAATATAAAAAAATCCCCGTTGGCAGCAACAGCCGGAAAGGTAAATTTCTCGTATGTAGCGTAAGGTTTCGGAAAAGAATTTGGCTTGCCTACTACTTAACTTCTTACTGCAATTTTTGTAGCACTACATGGGTTTTTATTAACAAAAAGGATCTGCCGCCGTTCGTATTTGGAGACACTTCATAGAGGCGTAAATAGTTTGCTAATTAAATTGAGTTACACACGTATGAATCACATATTGAAAATCGACGGGTAATAAATTATTATAAACATACTTATACTAATTTCGCCCTTCTCACATTTGCTGTTTATACATTTCACAGTGGTTACCACACAAAGGTGATAACTTGTCGGCTTAAATAGCTCAAATAGTTAATTTCAAAAGATTTCCATGAAAGTTTAATCAGCACTGGCATTGCCATTAATATGTACATTTTCGATTCTTTTCTGAACTACCAGGGGCCGTCATTTTGAATTTTTATTGAAAACGGCTGCTAAAAACATTAATTGTAAATTTACGAATTTTTTATTTGTCATCCGATTTGCATAGTTAAATTAAATCAGCTTGCCTTGATAACTTATAATTTCAAGTTTTGTCGGAATCTGTTGAGAAACTTGGCTGCTAGAGGGCTACAGAAATAAAAAAAAAATTTAAGTCGCCCCCCTGTATGGGGAGGCCCCCCTTAAACACATTAAAATATTTTCTTACACTGCAAATTCCAAGAGGCACCACTTTTGACCTACGAAGAAAATTTCCGCATTCTAGCTTATGTGGTTTGCGAGAAAACTTGTTGTGACGCACGAACAAACGGACGGACAGACAGACAAGTCGCGATTTTATAATTTTTAAGGGGATTGTTGAAAATATTTTACAATGTTTCAAAAATAGTCTGATTTATAAATAATTTCAAGATAAGTCATTTAAAACGTTTCCATGAAAAAAAATCATTATTTCAGTTGCTACTAAATTAACGAATCGCGCTTGCCTTCTGACCTTTGGGGGCCGCCATTTTGAATGCATGCATTTGATTTTGGACTATTTTAAATTTTTGTGGGCTAGGACCTCATCAATGAATGTGCCAAATCTCGTTCAAATCGGAGTTTTACACTAGACAGGGCAAAATAATTCAATTTTTATTGAAAATGGCAGCTAAACATATTGGGCTTTGAATTTTCGACTTTTTTATTTTTCATTCAATTTTAATAGTTTTCCGCATAATACAAGAGCATATTACAGAAATCGATAATCTCAAGTTTCATCAAAATCCGCTGGAAAATGTGACCGCTAGAGCGCCACAAAAACTTGAAAAAAAACGCAAATTTAAACCACCGCCATTTTGAAATTTGCACATGCATGATCACCAAAATATCAAAGTCTATGAATCTAAGTAATGTCTATCTTGAAACCAAGTTTCATATACGTCGAATCAAAATTGCAACATTTAGAAGCCTTTGAAGTTTTGAGCTTCAACTGGCCGCCATTTTGTTTTTTGTGATCTGAGCTCCAGTTTTTTCACGTGGTTTTTTAGATACTTATAGTTTCTATCTAACTGCTGAATTTCATGAAAATCTGTTGAAAGCTTTGACCACTATGACAACATCAAAATTTTGCACGTTTTTCGACCTTTGAGCGGCCGCCATTTCGTTTCTGCCATACCGACTTTGGATTTTTTATTGTGAGATTCATTTACATACATCAGTGAACCTTTGTACTAAATTTCAGCCAAATCGGAGCTATAATTTGGTCATAACAGAAATCATGATTTTTCGTCTAAAATGGCCGCCATTTTGTTTTTGCTCAGCCGATATAGCTGGTTCACAAACTTAGCCGAGGTATTTACTCAATACACCTTTCCTGAAAAATTGGTGAAAATCGGAGGAAAATTGCAACCTCTAGCGTGGTCACAAATTTCGTTATATCCCATATATATATATATATATATATATATATATATATATATATATATATATATATATATATATATATATATACATATATAAATGATGCTCTCCGCAATAGGTAAATTTACCTAAAAGAAAAGCGGCTGCCGCTACATGAAGATCCTTTTTTATGGTGGAGATCAAATTCACATAAGTATCATCAACTTTTACCTATTGTGCGGCAATATTTAGCAGCTCCTGTAAGTAGCATAGCCAGTGAACAGTTATTTAGTGGCGCCGGCTTAATTTATGAAGAGCAGAGGAGTCGATTGCTCGGTACGAAAGCGGCCAAACTGCTGTTCATAAAATATAATTTACCTATACTAAATTTTGAATTTTTATTAACTTAATATAATACATATAAAATGTGTTTGAAAAAAAGTTATTTAGCACTTCCGCTTACGCATTCGTTTCTGCTTCCGTTTCCGCTTAAATTTTATTTTGACATCTGTTTCCGTTTCTGCTTCCGTTAACACACTTCCGTTGCATCACTAGTATTAAATGAAGGGCCTTGATTAGAACTCTTAGAATCTGAATTCAAAAAGTTGTTTCGAACATCAGGGGGTCAAGCGAGACGCAAAATGTACCAACATTTTGTGTCCATCCTCGCGATTGGGCACCTTTGAGTCGAAAAATCTGAAAAAAAATCATGAAAGTGAGCCTTTACGAGTAAAAGCGCAAAAAATAGCTCAGAAATCCAAATTCACTCAACCTTTTTAATAATAATATGATATGTAGATTTTACATTTTCACTAATGAAATCAAAACGGTACCTTTAAATTTACTGAAAATTAGTAATTATATAGAATCATCTAAATTCTTTATGTTCACAAAATTTTATAGAAATGCAATCATAAGCAAGTGAGTTATAGCCATTTCAATTGTATGGTATTACAACAACAATAACACGCATTAATGGATGATTCATATTTCAAATTGACCTAGTCACTTTTATTTTCTTCCGATTTTCATGAAAATTTACGGAATAGTGTTCAATTTGAACATTTTCAATCGTTTGAGCATTCAGAATAATTATTTAAGCTGGAACAAAATGGCGATTGCGACGTGCTTATGAAGGAAACTCTGTATCTTTCGCATAAATTTGAATGATATCTTACCCAAGTATTCGATGAATAATTCAAGTCACCGATTCACGCTGTTAGAAAACTGGTTTCAAACTAGAGTTGGGTTAATACCGATATTTCGAAATATTACCTAATACTAATATATTTGTTTGTTGGTATTATAATACTTACAATAATATTTTATATCACAAAAATTGAATTCTTATTTATATACTGCTATATTCTAATTGAATAAAAAATTCATCATACACCAAATAAGCACTATTCGAAAATGCCATGAAATGAAATTTAATTTAAAGATTCTTACTTTTGATGAGCTTTTTGAAAGCCTGATAAAAGTTGTCCAAAGCATGTTGTTTGTAGTTGTAGTTCAAAAATTTGCTTCGAATATATTGGCATTGAGTGCCAAATTTTTTGAATTTTTTGTTCAATGCATCTCACCCATTAGGTAATCAATATTCAGTTTTCTAAACTAAATGCTAAATTTAAAATGGAATCATTAGTTATTTTTATTTGCATTGAGAAATATGTTTCATAACTTTTTCTGGTGAGAGACGACTTCTTCTTTCCGTTATAAGCTGCCCAGACTTGGAAAATATACGCTCACAAGTAACAGATGTTGCCACCCCAAAAGTTGCTGAAAAACTTTGAATAAATGAGGATAGATATATTGATTTTTTTCCATCATTTGTTGGGGTCATCTTCCCTCTTTAACAATGTGTCACTCAAATATCACTGTGTCTCCTCACTTGCCATTGCTGTGGCAGACCGGTGTGGCTGCACTTCGTCAATAACTTTATCCGCCTTATGCCAAATTGAAGCATACTTAAACGCTTCGAGTTCTTCATATGATCCAGCACGTTCAGAAGCAGGCGTTGTTGCTGATGTTGAGGCCAAAGATTCTATTGCTGAAATCTGTGTTTCCGTGATGAATTTATTCACTTCTGCAGTTGCTAAATTTATAATTTCGCGCTTAGCTCCTTCAGCTGCACACTTATCGTTGAAAAAATGTGTTTTAAAGCGTAGATCCAGCACGGTGCGAACAGCGAATGTTTCATTGAACTCTATAGCGAAAAATATAGAGCGCAATTCGCTTGAGAAGACCCAACTTCACTCGCTACATTTGTTGACGACATTTGGGCATCATAAGGAGAGATACTCAAGGTGGTTGGTTTAACATCTAGAAGACAAATATGTTCACCTACTTCTTTTTGTCTTGCTTGTTGAATAGACATTTAGTGATTATTTTTGAGGTGCTTATTCAAATTCGATACCGTTCCCTTAAAACTTAATGTTGCGATGCAAAATGTGCACTTAGCAAATTTAATTTGTTCGGAACGAACCGTGAAATAGTTCCATACTTCATTCAACCTTGCGCGCTACATGTATAGTGGTATACTTATCTTAGTCTAGTTTATAAATCTACTCTAAAAAACATCAACTTATAAACAAGATTCTAATCTAATTGAAACACCTTACCTTACCCCTTTCAATGACAATTTTCAAAAACAACCAAAAGCAAAGCCTTAACATTCAGCTGTATACGGAATAACGACTAAATTTCGAATTTCAAAAGGTTCAGTTCCTAAATCACCGTCAATAATAATCACAAACAATTGATTGACTGACAAAATGATGAGCAGTAGAAAATACAAAGAATAAAAAATGCTATTCTCACATCAAATTAACGCCATGAACCACAAAACGAACAAAACAATACCACCACTAGATGATGATATTCGTATCACATGTGTATGATACGAATGCATTGCTTTGCGAATATCAGCAGCTCAAAACTTCAATACTGGTTGAATATCAATATGAATACAGTATTAGTATTACTTTCCGAAATATCCACTTTGCAAGGTGATATCGGTATTCGTTTGAGTGACCAATATTCACGAAAGAATATCCATTCATGTATTTATATGCATATCGCTTATGCGCTCGCATGCGGGAAATATGAATATCATGTATGTGGGATTCGGAGTCCGTTCCTGAGCATGATGCGACAGCGGCAAACGGCGATTGCGATTGGCAAGTTCTTCTCGGTTCGGTCGGCATTGTATGCTTGACCGTTCGTATTACCTAATATTTAGTATCCTAATATTAGATTTTTAGATATCGCTGATACGAATATCAGAAAATATTAGTGATACCAAAATGAATACAAATATATCTATCTCATCACTATTTCAAACCCTAGGTTGGTTACAAATACCTTCTGGTAGGAGCACTCTCCTACTTATTCAGCTTGCTTAATTAGATACGGAGAGATGTGGCCAGGGATTGAAATTTGTTGGAAAAAATTTCTCGAACAAGAAACTTAAAACAATAGAGAATCTATTTCAAGCATTCTTCTAGGATGAACACAAACATAATATCCAACACCTTAAATGAGCACTGAGTCCCTCAAGAGCTCTCCAGCTGATCATCTCAAAAGAAATCTTCTTGACTGCATCATCTCAATGGTATTTTATCATAGTACTAGTATAATAATATCTGTACCCGGAGCAGGGACTTGTTTTGCTCCTCTAGATTCACGCAAGCAACACTACTTTTTCTACTGAGATAATAATGAAATTAAGTTCACAGAAAATTGTTTAAGTTCGAAGAAAGCATAAAGGGGATGAAATTCAGATGAAGGCAAAGAATAGATAAAGATGGTTGCTTTTTGTTTTGCCTGGTGGGAATATTTCTAGTTCTTGAGATTGTTTGTGGCTATTGACGGGATGAAATATTGCGAATGAATAATTTCAGCTTAGTTCCACTGGTGGCTGTGGTATTCTCTATTTATTGCTCGTTATTTTAAAATAAAACTGAAAAGGCTCAACTCTCTATCTTACAAAACAATTGTTAATTTGTGGACCTACGTTGTAACGGTAAACTGCCTTTGCTGATATAAAAACACATATCAATTAGATTTTATGATGCAGCATACAATCAAACCACATTTGTATATGCAAACCTTCAAGAGACAAACGCTCTGAATGTCGATTCTACCATTCAAATATTCTCCTCAGTGTTTTAAGATGCCTTTCTTTCCATGGTAATACTTCGCCAAGATACAAAACAAAGAGAACGATAAGCCAAGTTGTTCTCATTGCATCTATAAAATGGACCGAAGTCACATTAAATTTCTACTTGGTCGCACATCCAAGATACTTCAGATCTACATTATTCGATTTGATGGGGATACTGAAGAACATTTTGGTAATGGTCAATTGACCTTTACGAGCACTTCCTAGGTGTGAAAGAAGTATTTTTGAACTAGAATAAATCGAACCGATGCCCTATGCCAAAAGTGATAATTTAATCTGGAAAGAATGTTAAACGATACTCGTGTGTATGTGGGTTTAAGGGCTATAGGGCTATTATGGAAGAGAAACTTAATTGAAATAAGTTAGCTTAGATGTAAATATTTAATGAAGCACTGTTTCCTTTCACATTTAATAGATGGAATTAGCATTGCCGATAAGCATTAATTTATTTGTTTGTTTTCCAGATGAAAAAAATTCCAACGATATTTAGATTTCAGGTGGATTTATTAAATAACGTTGGAAGCATTGTGATTTGATAGTTATGACATCGTAATCCAAATACAGAAACTTTTAAAGCTGCTTTGAAAGTGGTTATGAATTTGGAGAATTTTTTCCAAACAATAATATATATATATATGTATATATATATATATATATATATATATATATATATATATATATATATATATATATATATATATATATATATATATATATATATATATACCGGTTAATTCATGCGGTTTTCTAAAAGATGGCATAACCTGATTTTTATTCCAGTGATTCACCTTTCCAAATATGCGTGGAAAGCTACTGTCATATAGTTTCAGAATCAGTATGTGTCATTTAGCTGAAGCGTTATCAACAATACTTCTTTTACTCTGAAAATGTCTAATTTTGTGCCGAATAACGTGTTTTTGTGGGGAGTACTTCTTCATTGAAGAAGAAGGCTGCCGAAAGTCATTGTATTTTGGTGGAAGTGTATGGTGTGCATGCTCTTGCTGAGCGTACGTGCCAGAAGTGGTTTACACGGGTTAAAAATGGCAATTTTTACTTGAGGGACAATGAACGGCCCGGACAGCCAAAAAAGTTTCAAGATCACGAATTGGAGACATTGCTCTACCAAGATCCATCCCAAACTTGCAAAATCACTTGGCGTCGCTCAACAAACTATTTCCGATCGTCTAAAAACAATTTTTCACAATAAAGCTTCAATTTTCGAAAAAAATCGGTACCCCTATTATATATACCCCTATTATATATACATAAATATATATATATATATATATATATATATATATATATATATATATATATATATATTGTTACATGTACAAATAATTACATGTACAAATAATTCTGCGAGCTACTGTCGCAACTGTTCTCATAATCATTAAGAACGTCAACAAATGAAGTTACTCGAACCCACGAGAACCCAACAAGCATGATCAACATCTGCAAGTGACGTCACTCCATTCATTAATTTGCTCGAATCTACCAGGTACCTGTCGGTAGAACATTCGCCAAAGTACGAGAAATGGGTGAATAGGTAGAGACCCTATATAAAGGCGAGCTGAATGAATGGGGGGATTATCATTACAACCGCGATAGAAAACTGCGATATAGTGGAACGCGAAGTAAAGACGATTGATTGTTTGAGTGCGAAGTGATTTAGAAGACAATTGCGATAAGAAATTTATGGACAAGTGTTAGATAATTTTCATAGTGAAAATTAAAATTAGTGAAAGTGTTAAATTGTTAAATTGTCTATTGTGCATTTTTGTAATTAAATAAATTCTTTTAACTTAAATTAAAAGACATTGCGTTTTCACTTTCCCGGAACATTAAAATTATTGGCCGCGAACCAATAACACGCGACAATGGTGTCAAGAAGTGAGAAAGAAAAATTTTGGAAGTGAAAACGTTTAAACAACTTTAAAGTGCACAATTGTGAAAGTTAACGTGGAAAAATAGCCGAAACAATAAAAATGCCAGGAAATTTAAATCTAAAAATTAATCAATTGAGCATATCGGAGCTCAAAGAGGAGTTGGAACAACGAAATCTGACTACACAAGGTACAAAGGCCATACTGATTGCACGCTTGCGTGATGCAATTGAATCGGAAGGCGCGTATCTGGATTCGGGTGAGCCCTCAGATGCTGAAAAAGGCGCAGAAGGTGGTGAAGCAGAAACAAAAAAACCAAAGGAACCAGAAAATGCGCTGATGCAAATGTTAATGCTGATGCAGCAAGAGCAGCGACAACAGTCATCCAATTTAGCTGTGAAGCTAAATGAACAGACATCCAGTTTAGCTGTGAAGCTAGATGAACAATCAGCGAAGCTAGACCAACAAGCGTTCGAAATCAAGGCAGACATCGCACAGAAGCTGGAAAAACAGTCAACCGAAATAACAGCGGAGCTCAGTAGTCTCAACAGCCAAATTAAATGCGTCGAGGAGAAGGTATACCAGGTCGAGGAGAGAATCAACCTTGAGATTAGCCAGGTCAACCATGAGATGGAAAAAGTGAAAAAGGACTTGGAAGCAGCGAAGGCAGTAGTAACCACCTCACCAGCCCCAATTATAACCGCAGCGCAAAGCTCATCTAGAAATGTGCAAGCACCAATATTCGATGGGCAAACGGTCTGGACTATTTACAAAACCCAGTTCGAAGCAGCCGCTCGCATAAATCACTGGAATGAGCAGGAACGAGCAACTGCATTGATTCTTGCTCTAAGAGGCCCAGCTGCCGAGCTGTTGCAGACGATCCCCGTTGAATTGCACTCAAACCCGAATGCTATAATGAATGCGCTCGACATGCGTTATGGAGACGATCATCTAAAGCAGATTTATCGGTCACAGCTAAGGCATCGAATGCAGAAATCTGGTGAAACACTACAGCAGCTAGCCCAAGACATTGAGCGACTGGCACTTTTGGCTTATCCAGCCTACGACCCAGAACATCGAGATGATGCAGCGACAGAAGCATTCATCAGCGCACTAAAGGACCCGGAATTGCAACAAGCCGTGCGTTTAGCTCAAAAGCAAACGGTTAAGGACGCATTGGCTTATAGTCTGAACTTTGAGGCAGCGAAAAATGTGACTCGTACCACTGCCCGGGTTCGTGAGGTAGTGACAGACGAGTGCAGGTGTGAGCGCGTGGAAATTGGGCGAGATCCGCATGTAAATGGTGCGCCTAGATGCTGGAATTGCGGAGAGAAGGGGCACCTGCAAAGAGACTGCAAGAAGCGAAGAAAACCGAGCTATTGTCCAGGGTGTGCAGCTAGGAGGAGATCCAGACCGAGTCAGGAGCCCAGAATGGAAGCCCTTCAAACAGAGGGGTCGGGAAACATGTAAGAGCCAACTTCGTGGGGCAGAGGTTGGCTAGGAGGATCGACGTCCCCAGCACCACCATCATCGTGTCAAGACTACATCGCGGAGAAGTGGACTTTTGCCTTCCGGGTCAAGTTGACGGAGAACACTGCACCATAAAAATCGACACTGGTGCAACCCGATCGATTATCCGACCAGACCTAGTTAGACAGCAACAACTTCATAAGGGCAGAATTTTCTCACTACGGACAGCTACGGGAGAAACTGCACCTGTTCATGGAGAGGTCAACCTCCAGATACAGTTGGGAGACCTTGTGCCGACATAATTTTCTGGTCGCGAACATTATGGATGACTGCATTCTTGGAATGGATTTTCTGCGACCACATGGAATCACGTTGGATTCGGGCAAACGTGTATTGAAATGGCAGAATGTCGAAGTACTAATGGAGGATCCCAGCGTCCAAATTGGCAAGATGAATGTAGTGGTATGTACTGACACTGATGTACCGAATTCTTCCGAAAGCATTGTATGGGCCAAGCTTGATGGTGATTCTGGAGACCACCGATCTTATCTGATAGAGCCAACGAAGACGTCCGCATTGCGCAGTTTGATTGTAGGACGAAGCCTTGTAAGATCTTTGAGGAACGGATATGTGCCGGTTAGAGTCCTTAACACCACAGATTCAACCACGAGCATCAAAGCGGGAGAAGTCATCGGCAGCTGCCAGCCTGTTTCCACCATCACCTCTTTGGAAGCTACTCACGACCATCATTGCAAAAGGAGGCAAGACGCAGACAAAGCCCGGGAATCAACGTCTGCAATATTGAAGCAGGTCAAATTGCCAGCACAGCTATTCAAACGAGCCTCTGATCTGGTCACCAAGTACAGTGACATCTTCTCAACAAGCCCGGATGACCAAGGCCGAACGAGCCTGGTAACTCACGTCATAGATACACAGGGAGCCAAGCCGATTCGACAAACACCCAGACGCCTCCCTATAGTTAAACAAGGATAAGTGAGCGCGCTGATCTCGGACATGGAAAAACAAGGCGTTATTGAACCTTCTGTCAGTCCATGGGCCGCGCCTGTAGTTCTAGTAAAGAAAAAGGATGGTAGCACTCGTTTTTGTGTCGACTATAGGCAGCTTAACGACGTCACTAAGAAAGATAGTTACCCGCTCCCACGCATTGATGACATCATGGACACTTTAGCCGACGCAAAATGGTTTTCTACACTCGATCTCAAGAGTGGCTACTGGCAGGTAGAAATCGACAAGAAGGACCGAGAGAAGACCGCATTTTCAGTTGGGACCGGATTGTGGCAATTTGTGGTGATGCCGTTTGGGCTTTGCAATGCTCCAGCCACTTTCGAACGCTTGATGGAATACGTGCTACGTGGTCTAACCTGGAAAACCTGCTTGGTGTACCTAGATGACATCATCGTCATCGGGAGAACGTTCGAAGAGCATGTGCGGAACTTAGAAGAGGTTTTCTCCCGACTGCGACTGGCAAATTTGAAAGTCCCGACAAGTGTACCCTTTTCGTAGCTGAAGTAAAATACCTGGGACACGTCGTATCAGCAGACGGGGTCAAAACAGACCCTGAGAAGATTGAAGCCGTGAAAACTTGGCCAACACCAAACAACAAGCGCCAACTACGAAGTTTCCTGGGTCTGGCAACCTACTATCGAAGATTCGTCGTCGATTCGTCTACATCAGCTAACCGAGAAAAATCGTCCGTATGTCTGGAACGAACAATGCCAGACAGCCTTTGAGACCCTGAAGGAAAAGCTGTGTGAATCACCCGTGCTGGCGTATCCGAAACCCGGAAAAATGTTTGTAGTTGACACTGATGCAAGCAACGGCGGTATTGGAGCTGTACTCTCCCAGCAGATCAATGGCGAAGAAAGAGTCCTCTCGTATCACAGTCGAGTTCTTTCAAAAAGTGAGAGGAACTACTGTGTGACCAGGAAGGAGCTATTGGCTATAATAGAGGCCGCCAAGCAGTTCCACAAATACCTATATGGCCAGAAATTTGTTCTTCGAACGGACCATGCATCGCTGAGATGGCTACTTAACTTCAAAAACCCCGAGGGACAAGTTGCGAGATGGATCGAAAGATTGCAGTCGTACGACTGCGAAGTTGTTCATCGAAAGGGCGGAGTTCATGGAAATGCTGACGCCCTATCTCGTCGCCCATGTCCAGCTAACTGCAAGCATTGCCGACGGATTGAGGACGAGGAGCCGCCCGTTGATGTGCGACTGATAACGGCTGAAGTCGATGAAGGTTGGTCATCGGAGGAGATTCGAAACGCCCAGCTAGCCGATGAAGACATCGGACCATTGCTCGTATGGAAGGAGACGACTGGGCGACCTGAGTGGAAGGACGTTTCAACGCATGGCGCAACCCTGAAAAGCTATTGGGCACAATGGAACTCCCTTCAGGTGGAGGGTGGTGTACTCACGCGGAAATGGGAAACGGCGGATGGCAGCTCCTATAGGATGCAAACTATACTACCCAAAAGCCGAATCCACGATGTGGTAAAGGAAATGCATGAAGGATCCTCGGGAGGCCATCTTGGTGTTAACAAAACCTTAGCGAAATTGCGGGAAAGATTCTACTGGCTCCACGCTCGAGAAGACGTAGAGGACTGGTGTCGCAGATGTACAATTTGCACTTCCGTCAAAGGTCCAAAACGACGACTGAGAGGACAAATGCAAACCTATAACGTGGGGGTACCGTTTGAAAGGATTGCTGTTGACATCGCTGAACCCTTTCCTGAATCTGAATGGGGAAATCGATACACGCTGGTTGTAGCTGATTATTTCAGCAAGTGGCCCGAGGTCTACCCCATTCCCAACCAAGAAGCAACTACTGTAGCCGAACAGCTAGTTTTAAATTGGGTCAGCAGGTACGGCGTGCCTTGTGAACTACATTCGGACCAAGGCCGAAACTTTGAGTCATTAGTTTTTAGCGAAATGTGCGAGCAGCTGGGAATACGGAAAACGAGGACAACACCGCTGCATCCCCAATCCGATGGAATGGTCGAATGTTTCAACGGCACGCTCAATAAACACCTTGCCAAAATGGTTGACGAGAACCAAAGGGACTGGGACCGACATATCCCACTATTTTTAATGGCGTATAGAGCCGCTGAACATGCGTCGACGGGCCAAGCCCCAGCCAAAGTCATTTTTGGAAAGACTATTCGTTTGCCAGCCGATATAAAGTTTGGAACACCCCCTGAGAAACCCCAAACGGTCTTGGAGTACGCTGAACCAGATACATCGGACAGTGCGAAAACACCTCGAATCGGCTACTGACCGCATGAAGACCAGGTATGATCTAAAGGCAAATTCTACTGGCTTCCAGCAAGATGACTTGGTGTGGCTTTATAACCCGCAACGGCGAAAGGGTAGGTCTCCAAAGTTGCAACATAATTGGGAGGGACCATACCGAGTTACAAAGCGAATCAACGACGTCGTATACCGAATACAGGAGCATCGTAAGCCGAGAGCCAAAATGAAAATCGTGCATCTGGACCGTCTTGCCCCATATTACACTCAGGGAGAATTGACTACAAATAGCGACACATCTTTTCGGGGCGAAAAGAACTGAGGTGGGGGCAGTGTTACATGTACAAATAATTACATGTACAAATAATTCTGCGAGCTACTGTCGCAACTGTTTTCATAATCATTAAGAACGTCAACAAATGAAATTACTCGAACCCACGAGAACCCAACAAGCATGATCAACATCTGTAAGTGACGTCACTCCATTCATTAATTTGCTCGAATCTACCAGGTACCTCTCGGTAGAACATTCGCCAAAGTACGAGAAATGGGTGAATATGTAGAGACCCTATATAAAGGCGAGCTGAATGAATGGGGGGATTATTCATTACAACCGCGATAGAAAACTGCGATATAGTGGAACGCGAAGTAAAGACGATTGATTGTTTGAGTGCGAAGTGATTTAGAAGACAATTGCGATAAGAAATTTATGGACAAGTGTTAGATAATTTTCATAGTGAAAATTAAAATTAGTGAAAGTGTTAAATTGTTAAATTGTCTATTGTGCATTTTTGTAATTAAATAAATTCTTTTAACTAAATTAAAAGACATTGCGTTTTCACTTTCCCGGAACATTAAAATTATTGGCCGCGAACCAATAACACGCGACAATATATATATATATATATATATATATATATATATATATATATATATATATATATATATATAGAATTGGAGATTTAGTTTATATTCAACATGGAAATAAACTGAACAGAGCAAAATTAGATACAATAAGGTCGGGACCTTACAGAATAAAAGATAAAATATCTGATACGATTTATTCAATAGATAGTAGATTTAGAAAAAATGAATGAAACTTGTTCCATGCTAGTAAATTAGTTACCTTATACATAGGGCTCCACCCTTTGACTTAAAAAGGGGGGATGTAAGTTTAAACTCTCGCGCCAAAACTTAGTTGCACGGCACTAACGATCATACGACCAACATATGAATTACTTGTCAGCGGAGAGGTAGTACGTGAGATCAATTCAAGCTGTAAGCATAGTGAAAATAAGACTCATAAGAATATTTGATTGTGAATAACTTTGTAAAACCAACGACGATTGTATTGATTTAAGTAGGTGATAAATTGTTACGTTTATAATGTAAGATTCCGTAAATGATTGTAAATATAGTTTTCAGCAACTAAATCATACATTGTTTGCATACATAACCTCAACCAATTGCGAAAAATTAATGATAAACTCAAATCGATAATAATTGTTACTATGCATTAATTTCAAGCTTGTGATTTCGCTGTCAGGAAGTTTTAGAAAATTGTTCTTTCGATGATCTTATTTTTTCAACAAAATTGACAATATCCATTTGCTCGTCCATGTGCTAATCTTTGCATTACAGCAAGTTTCCCAAGCAACTACAAAGGCTATAATCGAATTTTTGGACTCGTTTCAAAGCAAAAAGCTAATTAACGTTTTTAATAATAAACAAATAACCTCACAGGTATTTCAGGAGACCTCCATATAAAAATATTTAACAGAGCTCTATACAAAAAAAAAAAACAATTTTTTCCACACCACCAAGAAGTAAAGTGCAAGGCTCGTTTTTTTTAATGTGGTATCCCCTATAAGCCTAATACACTTCACAGGACATGTGTTTAAAACTTGTGAGAGTCGCGATTCCTCCGATGGGCTGATCAGAATCGGGTGTTTTGAATTTAATCAGTCACTGCAGTTTTGATTTAATATTTGATGATTGATTTAGTTCATTGTTTTTCGGACGTAATTTAGTTCAGGGGATTTTTTGGACAGACTATGAGTGTTAACTGAGTGGTGATATGTATTGATTTAATCAGATTATATCATAGCTGAGCAAGCAAACGGGAGCATGGTACTGACCAAACCAACTTCTGAAAAAATCAATACGGTCATGAAAATGAGATACTCTAACTATCTCTAAGCGAAGGCCCGAGAGCGGCTGTAGTGCTACGAAGAAGAAGACATTAATATTTTTGGGAATTCATAATTTGAGTGATTTTGTTTTGGTTTGCAACAAAATGGCCACCGTTGAAAATAGAAAAACAATGAATTTTCTTCTAAACCTGCACATATCTTTGACATATTTCTTGACTTTATTCGCTGCTGGTGACTGCATTTCTGAGAAGTTGGGTACAAAACCCTTCTGAAATGAGGGGTGGTCTGTCTATCCAACTTGTTCAAGAATAACATTCATTTTAAAAACTACACGACAGTTGGTTTGATTTTATTGAAGTGCATCAAATAAGCCGTGAGCCACTGTATGTATAACATAATGTCATAATTAACATTTTTACTGCCGTCTAACATTCAAATGCTTTCCCAAATATTTGCTTTTCCGTTTTGATTTCTTCAGAAGAAGTATTTGAAATAAAGTCTAATTTCTAACTTCGCGCTTTTGTTTGGTTCGCCATCCAACAATAATGATTCAATTAATTCTTGAAATGAATGAATTATACCTCATGTCACCTTCCTTGGAAATTGTCATTTGTTACTATGGCAGGAAATGAGAATAACTAATTGTAGTGATGATCCCTGCCCGTAATAATTATTACAAAAGCTATTATAGTGATTCTCATTCATGTAATTAATCATCAGAGGTTCAGTTCTCGTTAATTGAATGTGTATGAAATTTACAGGGAGTTTTCTTTTGTAATAAATAACCAATTTTTGCGGTCATTTAAAAATTTGTTTTGAAGTGTAATTTATTTATCGAGTGTGTGCAAAAGAGTTTTTAGCTCTTCCTGGTTAATTTTCCATTTCAGAAAAGGGTTGCATCCATTTATTGTCTGGTAGAATCCTCAACAAGTCATTTATTTGAAGTTTTTGAAGCCAAATTAAACTTTAACTGTAGACTTGTGTTGTCGGCAGTTGGAGTGGCTTCAACATATAATACGTGGTAAACCTTAATCTTTATGGAGTAGTCTGCCATCACGATAATTTGAGACCATACGCAGCTTCTGTTACTCAGTGCAAATTAACAGAGTTTTACTGACAACTTTTAGTAGTCCCCGTAAGCCGAAGGTGGCTGGTTCGAATCCCGTTGGCGACAACGAAATTTATTTTGAGTGATTCTTTGGACGGGCTGTAAGCCCGTTCAGTTATGATACGTGCTGATTTACAATCAGAACGTATTGCAACTGGATGAACGGACATAAAACTCAATCAAGATAATGAGATACTCTAATTATTTCTAAGCGAAGGCCCGATAGGGGATGTAGTGCTAAAACAACTTTTACTCCACCCGCTCTTTTGTCCCGACTTTGCTCCAAAGGATTATCACTTGTTTAGATCCAATACCAGATAAGGTCGTTTATTAGGACTAACATAGTGTTTCGATGGCCATGGAGAAGATTTCTACTGGAGAGGTATACAACAACTTTTAGAAGGTAGGAAGCAGTTCATGGATAATAATGGTGATTATTGATTAGACAATGTTTAAATAAAAAAATGGATATTTTAACCACAACCAATAAATAATATAAAATCAAATTATATCTAAGGAAGTTTTTACAGAATTAAAATGGGGATAATCAACTTCTAGATTGACATATGGAAGTTGTGATGCTTTTATTTTCCATTATGTGGATTTTAAGCCTGCAATGTAATCTGATAACTCCACCATAAACGGTTCCAAACCCGTTTGAGAAAGGAGGAGGGAGCCCCTTGTTTCCTCAACCCATAGCTTCCATGATTCCTCATCACAAACCCGCCAATTAAATGGTAGTAAATGCTCTCGGGGTGCACATTGGGTTTACTGGTTCCGCAATAATGTAACATTAAATGTCGAGAAATGCTAATAACTGTAAAAACATCTACAGCTCTGTGACTAAATCCTACTTACATCTCCTTTGTGAGGACGTAAGAGGGTGAAGGCGAATCTTCCGCGCCTGATAACGGAATTGACGTAATAACCATGCCACCGGAATGGAGTCTGGGCGACGAGCTAACTCTCCGTCCCTGGAAAACCTTTAATTGTTTTGAAATCTGCAGATAGGCCTCAAAATGGTTGGACTCACGGCAATGGCCTCGCAAACGAAGAAAGGACTATGGCATTGGATCCTGGAATGTCAGATCACTCAATTGCCTTGGCGCTGTTAAAGACCTTTTACAACAGGCCAGTCAATATCAATTAAAAAAAACTGACAGTCCAGGAAACGAATTGTACTGGAAACGACATTCAAGACATGAGATCGCACACAATATTCAAAAGTGGGAAGCCTACTGGAAAAAGAGAACTCCGAGTGCCCTTCATTGTGGATAGGGAGTTCAAATCGCACGTTATTGATTTTAAGGAAGTCAATGAACGGATGTGTGCGATCCGTATAAAAACGAAATTCTTCAAAATCTTGCTGATTAATGTTCACGCCCCGACCGAAGAAAAAGACGAAGAAACGAAGGAAACGTTTTACAATCACCTGAAAAGACTGGTCGACTCATTGCCCACAAACGACATAAAAATTATTCTGGGTGATTTCAACGCTAAGGTTGGCAATGAGCTATCTCATCGGGGAACGACTGGAGGATATAGCCTTCACGATGAAACAAATGACAACGGCCAGCGCCTGATTGACTTTGCATGTAGCAGAAATCTAGTCATACGTTCGACTTGCTTCCCACATTGATGCATTCATAAAATGACGTGGGTATCACCAGATGGCAACACACAAGACCAGATCGATCATGTTCTGTTCCAACAACGTTGAGCCTTGAGCATACTTGACGTCCGAAATTACCGAGGAGCCAATTGTAACTCAGATCATTACTTGATCAAATTAACCTATCGATGTCGTATGTCAAAGGCATGTTTGGCGAAGACCAGCCCGCTACAAAAATTTGACATCGGAAGGCTCCAAACGGCATCTGTGGCCAAACATTTCACGGAGACCCTTGATAACCAGCTGGCTCCCACCTTATTAGACGCATCGTTAAAGACAAGCAACGAGCTCTGGGTGGAAGTGAAAGCAGCTATCAGGACCGTGGCAGAACAGACGATTGGACATCAAGCTCGGCGCAAAAGAAATGAATGGTTCGACGATGAATGCCAGAATGTGCTAGATAAAAAGAACCAGGCGTACAAAGAATACGTAGGTAGAAAAACCAGGATGAAGAGAGAACACTATGAAAATCTCAGAAGAGTAGTGGATAAGATAATTAGGATTAAGAAAAGAAAATACTATGACGACCAATTGAGAAGTATAAATGTAAGTTTAGCGAGCAACAACAGAAGATAAGCATATGAAGTAGTAAAAAGCCTGAAACGTGGTTATCAGCCAAAAACCGCGCTCTGTCGTGAACAGCGGCAATATAATCATTGATGAAATCAAGATTACGGAAAGATGGGCATCATATTTCAAGAACCTCATTAATCCTCGGCACAGCTCCAGAATATCGGAGCCTAAAGATGTCTGCGGAGAGCTTCCATTAGCCCCACCAACTCTGGATGAAGTTTGTTCCATCATCAAAGCCTAAAAGAATAATAAAGCTTCGGGCATTGATGAGATCCCAGTGAAGCTCATCAAATATGGTGGCAGTAGTGTTCATCAAGCTATTTACAAAGTCATCCAGTACATTTGGCAACAAGAGAATATGCCGAAAGAGTGGAGCCAATCAATAATATTCCCTATCCATAAAAAAGGTGACAAGCTACAGTGCAAAAGTTATAGAGGCATATCACTACGTTGTACGGCGTGCAAAATATTTTCTAAAATCTTAGAAAATAAAATCGGATCATACGTCAACAGTATTATTGGGGAGTTCCAAGGTGGTGTTTCAACAACAGACCAATTGTTCACAGTCAAGCAGGTACTTGAAAAGTGCAGGGAGTTCAACATGGACGTACACCAGATTTTCGTTGACTTCAAGCAAGCATACGACAGTATTGATCGTAACGTACAGTACCAAATAATACTTGGTTTTGGCATCCCAGCCAAATTAGTCCGTCTTACCAGAATGACAATGACGTCGACAAACTCCCAAGTCCGCATCAATAACCAACTCACCGATGCCTTTGACACAGATATCGAACTAGATGAGATGGGCTGGCCCCATTACGATTCAATTTTGCTCTGGAATACGTCATAAGGAAGCTACTAGTAGATATGAGAGGCACATTACTATACAAGTCGAGCCAGGTAGTGGCCTATGCAGACGACATCAACATTTTGTCACGGTCATCAACAACTGCCAAAGAACTCTCCCTGAGACTTGACAGCGAAGCAAAACTACTAGGCCTACAAATCAACGGGAACACAACAAAGTTCATGACGCAGTCGAGGAAAAATACCTCAGATACACAAAATATCACACTTTGCGAATACAGTATCGAGAATTTTAGCAAATTTGTGTATTTAAGCGCCTAAGTAACGGAGACGGGCAATGAAAGGGACGAAATACGCCGAAGAATACAGCTCGCAAATAAAATATTTTATTCAGTATTGACGATCTTGAAGACCAGCTGCATACACAGGAAAACAAAGCTCCAAGTATACAAATCTGTGATAAGACCTATGTTATGCTATGAGTGTGAAACATGGACCCTAACCCAAGCATCCGGAAATATATCCTTAGGCGAATAATCGGAGCGAAGCTAGACGGGGACCAATGGCGAATTTGACACAACCATGAGCTGTATGAAATTTTTGACAATCTGGAGGTCTCAAGGATTGCAAGACTGCGGAAGCTGCATTGGGCTGGACACATGAATTATATGGACGAACAACGGATACCCAAGAAGGTATTCGTTGAGAGAACTGTAGGCCGGCGGCCAGTGAAGAAACCGAGAAGACGCTGGGCTGACTCGGTCGACGAAGACAGTTCATCGCTGCTTGGATTTCGGAATTGGAAGACGCGGTCAACGGACCGAGACAGTTTGATTCGCTGATTGCAGGAAGCGAAGGCCCGAAGGGGGGAATGTTTCCGATAGAGCGAGACCAACATTGGAGCATGGACTGAGGCTTTAGTTGCTCTTGTGTGGATTTCCTAATATATATACATATATATACATATATATATATATATATATATATATATATATATATATATATATACATATATTTTTTTTTATTGTGATTTTTCTAACATAAATATCACATGATAAAAAGGAACATAGTGGTCAATAAAATATAGGTACCCAATTTACATTAAGCGTTTGCACTTTGCACTGACTTGAAATCTTGAGGTTCGGTCAGACTCGGTTAACCCATGAAAATGCTTAAAACAGGATTTTTCTGGGTTATTTTAAATTTTGCTTAGGGCTTCCTAGTGGAAACGATAGCTATAAACATTTTCTGGATGATATTTATTTTTTTCTATTTAAGTTAATATTATTGAACATATCAAGAACATTTTAATAGCTATCGTTTCGACCCAGGAAGCCCCAAGCAAAACATAAAATAACAAAGAAAAACCCCTGTTTGAAGCATTATAACCGAGTCTCATCGAATCTAAGATTTCAAGTAATCAAGTAAGTGCAAACGCTTAATGTTAACTGGGTAAATACAAATTGCGTACATGTCTGTTCTAAAGACCAGTTGTCAAAATCAGCTTAGCTGAATAAGTGACGTTATCTTGGCAAATTTTCAAATATTGTTTATTGGGAGCAGAGGAAAAATTTTAATTTGAACAGAATGCAGAAAATTGATTTCAAGTTAAGTTCAATTCGATTTTGTTTCTGTTGAAGTTTTACCGCTACTCCAAACTAATCATATTTGAAGTTTCGCCCAGCTGATTTCGACAACTAGCGTTTGGAACATACCTTATATTCTATTTGCCGATTGCTCTGAAGCTACTCCCCTTTTGGGGAGGAATAGGTGGGATGGAAAACAAAGTTGTCCAAAATATACCGTGTGACATATCAAATTAAAGAGCCTTTAATCATCAGAGCCTGATGTAAGGACGTCAAGTCGAGTTTGTTTATAATTTTAAAATTATTGATTTTAGCGTTATTCAGAAAATTAAATGAAACCCCTAACTTCGCTCCGAATTTGGTGGACCAATTTAATTGAAATTTTGTACCCATATAAAGTTTGGTGATTCAAACACTTGTTTGTAACATTATTAACTGAATTTGTAAAATTGTGGACATTTTTTGGGTTAAGAGAATTGCTCAAAGTGTACCAGTGATTCATGGAAAAAGATGAAAATTGACCGTTCCCCCCAATCTTCGAAACTAATGAGCTCAAAATTACAGAAATGTTGATAATGGCTTTAAAGTTTAAACCATTTTATTCTCATAAATTTATAGTTGCAGAAAGAATTCTTTTGCGGTTACTATTGAGCGTGACAATATGTTGATGTCATCCGCAAGCAACAATATGGTTCAACTTGCATAATAGTGTGCCTCCTGTGTCGACAGGTAACTTTCTTATGACGTATTCCAGAGCCAAATTAAATAATTGTGGTTCCAGCACATAGCCCAGCTTTAGTCCGATATTTGTATCAAAGGTATCGGTGAGGTGGTTGATGATATAGACTTGGGAGGTTGTCGATGTACTTCCAAGTCCCCCAATCATATAAATATATTATTCTGGGTTTGAGTCATGTTGTGGATACAAAAGTTGCAAGTTGAATATTGGCGTATATTCGATGATCAGAAATTATCTCTTACGTCTGCCTGCGCCATTCCATTACAAAAATTTCTTAGAGAAATCACCTAAGAACAGGACTAATAGGTTTTATGCACTTACTAAACAAATGTTTAAAGCACGTTACTAGGATTTCGGAAGACAATGTATGATATTTATTAACCAATCGTAGCATCAATTATTAAATTTAAAAAAAAATTATACAAAACAAAAATATAAGTGATTATGTTCTATTCTGTTACTCAGAAAGTTTCTTTTGAAATCGCTCTATACTGGCAATTATGATATGAATTCTTCACTTTTTTCGTTTAGATTCATAATAACGATCAAAATAGGGTTTGTAACAAAAACCCAGGTGTGGAAATTTTATGTAAAAATTAACGAAAAACTGGCAAGATGCAATGTTTGTGGAAATAGTTTCAAAATAAGTGGAGACACAACCAATTTAAAATGCCTTTTGACAACAAAGCACAAATACATTTTTGAAAAGCATTTTAATCCTTCTAAAGATAACAAAGTGGGTTTAAATCCAAATTACGAAACGAAATAACAGCACCTGACGTTCCAGTCGAAATCGAAAGTAATGCCACGAGTTCTTCTTCCACATACGAAATTAATTACAGTGGTTCTTCTATAAGTTCAAGAGCAAGCATGTGCTCAATGTTCCTAGTTACAAATTTGCTAATATCCCTTCGTTTCGTTTTCATGATTTGTAGCGAGAGTGAACCAATATCGATTGTCGAAAATGAAGGCTTTCAACACCTCATGAAAGTTGTTGCACCTTTGTATAAAATTCCATCTAGGAGAACTTTCGATGAATTGTTAGATAAGAAACATAAATTTGTTTCCGAAATGTTCAAAGAAAACTTGTTACGTGTACAACAAATTTGCATGACAACAGATGTATGGACAGAAACACACTAGACATGAAGTTTTTGAGGAGTGTCAGCTCATTATGTTTCGAGTGATTCTGATGAATTGAAACTTCAGACTAGTACACTAGGGGTCTTTGAATTAGGAGAAAGGCATACGGGAGAAAATTTAGGTGAAAAGCTTAAAGAAATATGTACTAAGTGGAACATCAAAGATGATAATTGCTGCTGTTGTAGCCGATGGAGGAAGTAATATGATTAAGGCCGTAGAATTGGCTTTTGGCAAGAAAAAGCACACATATTGGTTTGTCCATTTACTTACTTTTAGCTCAAAAATCCATTGAATCACTCTCTGAACTGAGAAGCATATTGGATCAAATAAAAATTATAGTCAGTTGGTTTAAAAGCAGCTTAACTGGAAGCAATGGGCTTAGAAAAAGGAGTGCCTATGCACATACCACTCAAAAAAGTTTGATTCAATTTGTTTCTACAAGATGGAACTCTACCTTTTATATGGTCGAAAGATTTTTGGCACTTTGAGAAATCGTAAGCAGCATTATTAATTTTAATACGACAGCCCCCTCAACGGTTGCAGCAAAGGACGTCGAATTCCTTCAAGATTTTGTAATACTTTTTAAACCAATCGAATATGCTACTAAAGAAGCATGTGGTTATTCCAATCTTGCGACTTATAAAGAAAAAAAAACATCGTAGGCTTCAATTACAGCGGATCAAGCAAAATCTCTGCAGAAGAATATGTTTGTGGAATAGAATAAACGGTAAACGGTTTATCAACATCGAGCACAACCATTTTTTCGCAGCAGCAACTATCTTAGACCCTCGCTTTAAAAGTTTACATTTCGACGATAAAGTGGCTTTGAGAATTATTATACGCGCGCTATCAAATGAGCTGAAAAAGAATATAATTGAATCAGAATCCAATAGCGATGCAGCTTATCAATCGTCTGGATCAAAAGGTAAATCACTTTTTTCGTTACTTAATTGTCACACCTCGTAATATATACTTAGCAATAAATTTCAACGCCAAGGTTCGGATTTGGACTGTTGTGCGATGGATTGTCATTATTTTTATTATGTGTAAATGTGCTTGGAACTATTCTTTGAACATGTGTGGGCTCTTCCTGTACACCCTAAATTCTCCATTGTTTTTATAGATCTTGTCTACGAACGATGATTCGTTCTCCTTTTCGACTTTGGTCCTGAAATTAATTTACTTGTGATTTGAGTTAATTTTCATCAAAGTTTCATCCAATTTTTCTGTCGTCCACATACCTGTTCCAGATGTGGAATGTTGTGTTCGTCAAGATGCGAATGACGATAGACAATGTTAATTTGAAAAAGAGTCCTTATTGACACAAATTATTATCTATAAGATTTCGTGGGGTTTATGTCAGAGCGTGGCGGTGCGAACTAACACTGATGTCGACCGTGTCTAGTTGACGAGCGATGACATGTAGAATATGTGGAGAAGAGCATGTCTACATCGTTGTAGATGCCAGTGCCATCTACAAGCAATGTGCTGTGACCACAATTGGCGCGAGAATCAAATCCAAAGTTTCCTATATCTAACATTTCCTCCTACGACACAAAAAGCGTTGAAGTACAAAATAATTATAATCTGAAGACGATCAGGTTACCTGCGAATTCGTGTAGATCTGCAAACTAGGGTCCCATTGTTCTTGATTTCTGGCGGTGATATTAGGTTGCTTTTGAATCATTGGGACTGATTGTTCAGGATTCTGTAGTACCTTTTCATAAAAATGGGCTTTTCGATTCGATCGATCAATTATATCGGATTATTGTTTGATGCTTGACAAGCGGGGTATTATTTGGTCGATGTAGCGTTTGGAAATCTTTCCTTCAATCTATTTCATAATGAATGTCGCACAAACGTTTTATGACCTTTCTGAGAATCCATTTGCGGATTACCCGACATAAAGTATACTTACTCGGCTACAGGTAGTTCTCAAAACGATGGATTGAAAAGACTTTGCTGCTTCTCTGTGATTTAGGTGTGGAGACTATTAGTCGTACAAGATCAAGACGTGTCCGTATGTTGCGACCAAGAAAGAGTGATGTGGGCGTCACGTTCTGCGTCATATGAGGAGCTTTCTGATGAAACTGCAGGTATTTGTTTAGGTTCTGTCTTAAGGTACTTGGTGTTGTTGACATTACTTTCAGTGCATCTTTCATTGTTTCAACGTACCGTTTAGCTTGGCCCGTTTGTAGAAGGGTGGTAAGGCGCCGACGATTTGTGGTACTTGACTCCCAAATTGGCTTAGAATATTTTGAGTTCGTCGGAAGCAAATTGCGGCCTATATCGGAAACGATTGTGACCGGAACTCCATAGGCTGCGAATATTGTAGTTTGGCCATGGTTGCTATTGTAGCAATTATCATAGTCGATCTCATAGCCTCAACTTCAAACCATTTCCTATATGCATCGACTACGATTAATAGCATTGATCCAGCTTCGTGGCTGGCGTAGTCTACGCGTATTCTCTCCTAAGCTGCTTTGGGGTACTCCCAATGATGAGTCTGAAATTAAGGCGGTGTGTTTTTGCACACGATTTACAGGGTTTTGCAACTCGTTCAATGTTCCCATCGATACCAGGCCAATAGATAAAAGATTGTGCCAAACAATCGGTGCAGTTTCCATTCGGCTAATGTACAGAACTGGGAGAGACTTTGTTGGATGAAGGATCTATGTCAATGGTTCGTGATCCGTTATCAAAATAAAATGCTGGGCCTATGGATAACAGGAAAACTTTTGAGCTGCCCATACTATTGCCAAAGCCTATTTGTCAATTTGGCTGTATCGTTGCTCTACCAGACTTATTGTGCGGCTTGCAAAAGCTATCAGTTTTTCTCTGCCATCCGGAAGGTGATGCAATAAAACTGCATCTAAACCATTCTTGCTTGCATCTTTGGCTAAAAGAAGAGGTAATGCGGGATTGCAGGGCATGCGCACTTGTGGCGACGTCAGTATTCTCTTAAGTTCATTATAAGCTCTGTTTGCTTCCTCTGACCATGTCATGCCTTCAGTATTGACCATATCTCAGAGTGTTCTTGCTTTTGTTACAAGATTTGGTGTGAATGAACTGTAGTAATTCGCTTTGCCCACAAAACTAGCAATTTTTTGAACGTATGTGGCTTAGCTTTAATAGCTTCTATATGTTTGTCTGAATTATTTATTCCGTTTGAGTCGAGTTTGCGTCCTAAAAATTCGATTGCATCTGCCGTAAAAATGCACTTTTCTCAATTAAGCCAAAGACCATTTGATTTCAAGCCGTCAAGTAATTGGATAATGGTTTGAAGCGAATCTTCGAAATTGTCTCCGAAAGTGACGATATCATCAAAAAACTAGCAAGCTTTGTTTATATTTTTGAGGACTCTTTCCATACGCCGTTGCTAGAGCGCAGGGATATTGGCTGCGCCATAAACTGCACGGCATGGGCAAACGAGACTATGGGCTACTGTGTTCAAAGTAAGTGCATGACTGAGTTCATCGCTGACTGTAAGATGGGTGTAAGCATCCGTGAGATCTAAATGGCAAAATAGTTTCATCGGATTGAAAATATGCTCTGCTTTTGTAAGTAGGTGCTCATCAATTATTATTTGAGGACTAAGAGTGGATTTGTAATTACCAGTTATTCTTATGCGGCCGTCCTTTTTTGCCACATCGTGAGTGCTAGAGGCCCAATCCAAATGGTCAACTTTAACGTACTGCCGTGAAGCGAGTTTCTGACCGATGATCTTTGCGTAAGCATCGCGCAATGCATACGGAATTTCTCGTGCCCGTACGAAAACAGGTTTAGCATTTGATTTAAATTTCACTTTAGCTGGCGGCCTTTAAAGTTTTCCAGCTTCTTTCCTGAAAATATCTTGGTATTGTGATACGATTATGTCTAATTATTTCATTTGTTCCGATGTGAAGTTTAATGAGACTGTAGAAAGTGCGTTGATTTTTTCTGATTTCGAGAAAATCTGAGCAAAATTGATTTCATTGACAAAATGCGAAATCCATTCCCTTTTGAAGAGCGAATCGAAATTACTGTTTGCACCGGGACTCTTTTGTCCCGAACTTTGATTTTATTATTTTTCCTTCCTTGACCTTTCGAAAATATATTCATCCCGATGACCTTTTAATTGAAACTCTTACGTAAAGTCGCTTGGCAATGGCTCAGGAAAAACGTAAATCCACCATGACCGTCGTTATCCTTTTTACAAAATCCAACACAATCATGCAATTACACAATTATTAACTTATGAGTAATTTTTTAAGCACAACAGATATCATTCATCTTTTATTTTCGAATTCATGAAATAGGAAATGTAAGTTTAAACAATAATTTCTGATGCATAATATATAACGACCCAACCAACAATTGAACAATGAATAAACTTTTGTTTTAAAGTTTTGACAAATTGAAATGTGGTATTTGAAACTTTAAGTATTTTCGGTTTGTGGCGAATTGAATTTGGTGAATTCAATTAAAATGATTGATAAATCAATCAAATAAATCGAATTGATTACAAATGGATTAATTATTACTGTGCTAATTGACCTTAAATAACTATGTATGTTAATTGAAGCGTTGGTGTTGCCAGATCAGGCCATGATGGGCGCCTAGGAGTATCAGAAACTCAACATCCACCACCCCGTTGAACAGTCTGTTCAACCTCCTCCAAGGTGTGCGGTAGGCTGTAGCGTCTAGGTAACGGCAATGGTGGTTGGACATGCAGATTGGATTGTTGTTTGCAGGAACGCCAGGGGAGGTAGATCACCAGTATAACTAATCCAAGAATGCCTAGGTAGCCGATTGTGTACTGGTGGATGTCGTGGTTGGTCACTTGATCGGTCCATGAAGCATCTTGCGCTTGTAGTTGTCGTCGCAGTTCCTCGATTTCAGATGCATACTCAGTGAAATGAGTGGAGTCGTTGAAAGAATTCACAAGGTTCGTCCCGTTCTGTAGAACAGTCAATTCCCGCCAGTATGGTCCCAAATCGTAATCAATGATTAAATTTCACCCGCTGGAAGATAAGTAGACTCGACCTAATGGTTGAAAATACAGACGCGTATGGGGTCTGGTGGTTGAGCCTTGTGTTTGATAGGCGTGCACTATGGGAGCTAGAAGGCACATCAATAGGAGCGCCACAATTTACTAGCTGGTTTGCATCGATCGCCACCTTGTCCTCGAGATGCCGTCGCCGCTGCTCTTGGATCTTTCTTTCGTCAAGTGGGGGGAACTTGCTTCTGATGGTTCTTCGATAGATTGTGCGTCATCGAGTAATGGTAACGGGGCCAATTTGTGTATTGGCCTTTTGAAAGTTCCGGACACGGTTTTGACATCAGCGACTCGTACGAAATCATCGGCGCCTTTGTACGTTTTGATAATTTACCCCAGTGGGCATTTAATCGATGGGGTGTTGTCTTCGCTTATGATGACCACTGTTCTGTTCTGATGCTGCAACAGCGTCAAGTACTCGTGCGGCCATCGTCTCCAGAATTCAAGTTTGAGGTGATTGTTTAGCTTCCACTGGGC